>CM076397.1:27344472-27945093 GCA_038363315.1 Mugilogobius chulae
TTTTGTTTGATTTGGACATTTGAGTAGGTGGTGAGCCTTGAACAAATTTCAAACAAAAAAGTGTGCTGTGACTGAAAAAGATTGGTAAACACTGAGTTAATCGTTGTAACCCTCTTAGTTACAGTCAAATTAGACATTCCATGAGTCTGTGCCTGTTTAAATGCTTTTCTGATTGACAAATATAAATTTTGTCAAAACTTTTAAATGGGTTCCGTCTAAACTTATTAAATGTATTTTGAAGAAGAATTGTCAAAACTCAGACTAGTGTTTATCTGACCGCAGCTAGTGCCACCATCTTTACTCTTGTTCATATTTTACCAAAGAAAATCTTGGCATTTTAGTGAAAAAAGACTGTTTCCTTATGGGTTTTTTTTTGTCCTTTTTTTAAATAGCCGAAGATTGGCTTTCATGCTGAACTAGATGTTTCTTTCTGGCGTTCTACAGATACAAAAAAACATCTCTACACTGATGTTTATTTTTGTGGAGCAGAAATCTACTTTTTCTTTTTCTATATAACACGTTTCCATGGAGACAAATGCAGATGTAAACGTGTTTGGAGTAGACTCATCAGCCTGGATCTTATTAACTTTGGCTGATGTTTCCACACTCTCACTTCTTGTCTTTCTTTCTTCATTTTGCCTCTTCCCCCGTGGCTTCCTCCGGCTCCGAGGGCAAACAAATAAACAAAACAAAACATTTATAGATTCAGCGCTTTGTATCTCGGGCCCCCAAATCCGCGCACTTAGTGAATGAAGCATGTCGAGAGGGGCCATCAACACATTTGGGCTGTCGTGGCACTAAACTTTTTCGCGCGGACCCCCCTCCATCCGCTCCCTCTGTCGCTCCCAAAAGTTCCCAAAGCGAGCGCATGTTCCGTGTGGGGCGTGTGTCGGGGTGTCAGCTCGCTCCTTGCCACTCCATTTGCTGTAGCTGTACCGCTGTGATCACAGACACATGTATAAATCAAATGCGGCTTGATGGATTTGTCAGCGCGGCGAAACGATGCCTGAGAAGGAGCCGAACTCTGCGAGCGTCGTGCGTTCCGAGGAGAGGGTATGCAAAGAGCCTAAATGGATGAACGCTTGATTAATCCTTTGCCGGAGATGTTAGCGACACCGGGAAATGTGTTTTTTTTTTTTTTTTTTTGGTGGTGGTTGTTGTACGAGAGTGTGTTTGCATGAGAATCTGCGCGCGGGGCTTGAGTTATGAGGCCGCGCTCAGTACCTAAGGCTGTTGTGCATAATGACGGCGGCAGGTTGTGGGGAACTGCAGCAGCCGCTAAAGACTGCGGCCACCTGTGGAGCGGCGACGAGCGCAAACAGAAGGGAGAGGGAGAGATGGAGGAAAGAGAGAGAGAAGAGGAAGCGCAAACAGAAAGGAGAGAGAGGAGAGGGGAAAGGGAGAGAGAAGAGAGGAGGAAGCACAAACAGAAGGGAGAGGGGAGAGGAGAGGGGAAAAGGAGAGAGAACAGAAGAGAAAGCACAAAGGCCGAAGAAGGTGAGGGAGAAGATGGAGGGGGGAGAGGGAAGAGTACAAACAGAAGGGAGAGGGAGAGAGAAGAGAGGAGAAAGCACAAGGCAGGAGGAGAGGTAGAGAGAGGAGATGGAGGGGAGAGAGGAAGAGTGAACAAACAGAAGGGAGAGGGAGACATAGAGGAGAGGGGAAAGGGGAGAGAAGAGGAAGCACAACAGAAGGGAGAGAGGTAGAGAGAGGAGATGGAGGGGAGAGAGGGAAGAGAGTACAACCAGAAGGGAGAGAGAGAGGAGAAAACACAGACAGAAGGCCGAGAGAGGGAGAAGGGGAAAGCACAAGGCAGAAGGAGGAGAGGTAGAGAGAGGAGGGGGGAGAGGGAAGAGTGTGCAAACAGAAGGGAGAGATGGAGAGGAGAGTATAAACACAAGAGAGAGAGAAGAGCACAAACAGAAGGAATTTGAGGAGAAAGAAGGGAAAGAAAAGAGGGAAGGAGACTGCACAGCCAGTAGGAGAGGGAGAGAGAATGGAAGGAGGGAACTGAGAGCACCAACAGAGGGAGAGAGAGAAGAGAGAGGAAAGGGAGCAGGAGGGAGAAGGAAGGAGACAGCACAGACATGGAGGGAGAGAGTGATAGAGAGAAAGAGAGCACAGACAGAAGAGAGGGGGAGAGAGAGAGAGAGAGAAAGAAAGAGACAGGGAGGAAGAAATAGCACAGACAAAGAGGGAGAGAGAAGAGAGGGGAAAGCTGAAGATAAAGAGGAGAAGAGAAAAGAGAGAAATCACAAATGGGGGAGAGAGGGAGAAGAGTGCACACACAAGGGAGAGAGGGAAGAGAGCAGAGAAGGGATAAGAGAGGAGAAGTACAAAGAGAAGAAAGAAAAAGGAAGAGCAAAGCACATAAGGGAGAAGAAGAGAGTAAAGAGAAGTGAGAGAAAGAAGGATGAGAAAAGGAACAGGGAGGAGTGGAGAAGAGATTGAATAGATGTGAAGGAGGAGAAGAACTGACAGAAAGAGAGAAACTAGTCGATTGAAATGGGAATGGGTTGAAAAAGAGAGGGAGGGGAGAAACATAATGAAGGAGTGAGTAAGAGTAAATGAAGAGGAGAAGGAGGGAAAGAAAGAGCAGGAGGCGAATAGATGAAGCGAGAGAGTGAAAGAGAGGAAGCACACACCATAAGTTAGAGGCTAAATGACACAAAGAGCACATCTGGGACACACAGTGGAAGCTCCAGAGTTTGACAATATGTGCAGGAACATTTGAGTCCTTCAAAACACTTCAACAGCAGAAAGAACATACATTTAACATGATTCATTTGACAAGTTAAAATGCAGAAACGTGTGACCCTGTTCTATGGGTGTCAGTACAATTTAGTGCAGTGATATGTGTTTAAGAAAATGTACTGCCTGATGTTCCAGTGGTTAAAGCAGCAGAGGGCCAATGATCTCTATTAACTGTATATAGCACTTTTCCACTTTCTATGCCACTCAAAGCCCTTTACATCAACTTTAGGCTCACACTCACACTGAAGCAAGGTGATTAAGTGGTTGCCCAATGACAAAACAATAGTTCACTCCAGTCGTCCAACAGTGGCACATTGTATGTTCCAGGGGTCTCTAATCCAAGTACTAACCAATCTCTGACTTTCTTGAGATCTGATGAGATCAGGCATTGACGAGCTAATATGACCACATCATTTGTGCCGGACTGTGGCGGCAACAACAGTTTGCTTATTGTTCTTCATACTCTTCTTTCTCATTGCACACTACACTGTTTTGTTGAATAAATATCTTTATCTTTAGGTAAGGTATACTTTCAAGGAAAGTTGACTTTCTCAAGCCCTTCCTTCACTGTTACCATGGTAATCATCAATCACACAGTAGTTTGAAGCGCTGTGAGTGATGATAACTTTCTTTTTTTTTGTAGCCAAATAATTTATTTTAAATTTAGCCTACTGTGTTATATTGTAGCATGTTTACATTTTGATAAATTGTATTACTATAATAGCCTAAAGAAAGTCTATAAAATCGCTAATAAAATTATGTATAATCTGTTAGGTAGATCTTCGAGCTGTGCTCAGACTAAAGGTAGCTCGCAAGCTGAAAAAAGGTTGGGGACCACTGCTCTAAAATGAACTAATACAGAAGAACAATTAAGATAAGGTAAGGTATACTTTATTGTCCTTGTAGGGAAATTTGTTTGACCCATCCTTCAATGCCTCTGGGGCATCTCCTCAGGAGCAGTTATCGCCACAGTGCAGCTCTCGGGGACCCATCTCTAGATGTTCTTGCTAGGCTTGGTCAGGACTACTGTAGCTGGAAGATATGACCCTAAAGTGCATGTTATTGGACCCTGGTTACCCACTTTTATTTACTTTATCACTTGGTAAAACAATCATGTAAAACAATGGATGTGGACTAAATTAAGTTAAAAGCCCTGTCATGACGGGTCTTGAGCCCCAGATGATAGTTTTGGAAGTTAGAATCATTCTGTAGCACACTATCAATCTTTTCCCAGTATTTATGAACAATGTAGCAATCCCAAAACACAAGCTTCTATTATTTCTATGGGTAATTTATAAGAAAAGGCAATCTGTGAATCAGGCTTGGGCGAGGGCGGGTGAGGGGCTGGTGAGGGAGGGTGGGTGATCCGATGGTAATTTACTGAGTTGGGGCCAAATGGCAGACAGACTGTGGCCCTGCGTGAGGCCGTGGCACTTCCTCTGAGAGCGAGCGTCCTGCCGCTGCCATCAGCTCCCAAACTCCAGCGTAGAGCAGAGTGGATTTTATTAGACACCGTTATTTCTGCACAGCAAACCCAGTCACAGGCTTCCACTGAACTCTGCACATAAAGTATTAGTATCGTTTTGAAAAGACAGCCTTTTGTTGACTAAAAACATAATCACAAGTTTGTCAATGCCATATTCAACTCTGAGAATGTCTCTCGAGCTGTAAAATATATATTATTTGATTACTTTGGCGGTAGCAGAGTGTTAGAGCTTTGGCTTCCCAATAAGGAGATCATGGGTTCGAATCTGAGGCTAAACCAGGAGTGTCAAACTCATTTTGGTCCAGGAGCTGCATACAACTATGAACTCAAGTGGGCCAGAGCAAAAGTATATATCAGGGTGCCAAAGTGGGCCCGGGCCAAACTCGGCCTCCAAGAAGTTTAATTTGGCCCCGAAGAGGTGCTGAGATTTGTTAGAAGTTTGTCTGATACATTTTAAGTCAAAAAGATTGCAAAAGAACTAAAACAATTTATTCTGCTAAAACATGTCATAAAATACAATTTAATCACTCTCTTTTAGTAATACACTTTATAGATGCAACATAGAATTAGTTTGGCCCTCGCATGCTGCAAAATCATTTATATTGCCCTTCGAGGAAAAATAACAATAATTTGGCCCGCTGAGGGAAAAAGTTTGGGCACCCCTGGTATATATTTTATTTTCTTCAATAAAATTAAAAGTAACAATCTTTGGCTTAAGTAAGTGCAATTGCAAGTTGTGAAGTAACACATCACAATTGTTCACAAAATGTGCAAAAAATGTCAAACAGAGTTTGTCATTTTCTCATAGCAGAGCAAGCAGATGTCATAGAAGGCATGAGCTTGGACTATTTTACCAATATAGCTTTGAACAATAAAGAAAAATATGTAAGAAATGTTCCAGGTCACATCAATGACAGAAATCAAAGCTAAGTTAGACCTCCAGTTTAACCAGGAAAACAAGGCTCCCATAGCAACTTGCTGAATAAAGTCAACACCTTAATAAAACAACTTCCATTACGTGATCCATTTTCACAGACTTGCATCACAATTCCTCTTGGTGCAATATACTGTACAGTGAAATGTCCAAAAATCACCACCTCCTGCAGCTGAAACTTTCTGCCACAACACCTGACTTCCCAAGCATCAAAGGTTCTCTTTCGTATCATTCAAACTTATCAACGCCACAAGTAAATATCGCCAGCTGTGCGACGTCTGTAACGTCAGTGCTCCCATCGACGGCAACGGAACATGTCACAATGAGATTTTACTTTGCGTTTCAATTGACTGTCTAAATCTGATGCCAACTCTAAATCCTCTCTGCCTCAGAATCCTTGACAGGCTGATGTTAGTCAATGTCTCATTTTTGAGGGCACACAACTTCTGCAGCCTTACATATGTAACTTTTCACAAACTCACTCCACAGAATGGTTTTGATGCAAACGTGATTTTCTAGAGATCAGGTAACCAGCTGTTAGGGTCGCATCACTAACCTCCCGAGGCCGTTTAATACAGATCGCTGTTTCTTCGGTCTCAGCAGCAGTTCCTAAATCTTCTGAGTTGCCGCTCAAGTTGCTGTGTTTGTCGCTATGCTGACTCTCGTAGTGACGTTTAAGATCGTATTCCTTCCTTTAGCACAGCCACTTGCTGCACGCTCAACAAACACATAGGTTTCCCATTCATCTCCGTGAAAAAATACGAATTAATAAATTTTTCCTGTAATATCCGACACTCAATGTCCATCTGTCTCTTTTTTGACAGCCTGAAGAAGTTAGTTACCCCATCTTTAATGTGTAAAGTGCAATTGAAACCGCTGAATCAAACGTATGTTTGCTGACAGAAAAGATGTTGAACTGTGTGTCAGTTTTTGTTTAATGTGGATAAGCGCAGTAATTGCAGAGTTCTAAATCAGGTCACAAAATCTGCAATCTGAAACTGGAATCTGAATCTTTGGCAGGATTTCAAAACCAATAGGTCAGATTTGATCAGTTTGTGTGTGTTTGCTGGTCATGTGAGCGCAGATGTCTCCTCTCTGATCTTAAGTGAGTGAGTGTGTGTTTTAAGACCTCTGCAGCAGTGTGACTCTCATCAGGACGTCTGTGATCTGACAGAAGAGAAGCTGCTGTGCCATAGACGGGCCCTCGGCAGACAACAGACACAGACAAGTATTAATGTTAACTACGGAGAAGGTTTGTTTAGGGATTAGAAGTGAGAGATACAGCGACTGATCAGAAAAGAAACACTGGTTTGCTCAGCACACCGTAATGTGCCATTCTTTCTGATTTCACAATGCTAACATTTCAAACTCAATTTTGATACTAAGGAATGCATTCAATATTCAATACAGAGTTTGATACAACTAAAATTGCAGACAAATTGTGTACATTATTATATAACGTGCTTTTTGATACAATACGTTCAGTTTAGTAATGGCTTAAATTACAGTAACTGTGTCAAAAATATATTTAATCTTGGCTAAATCAAGACAAAGGCAAAACAAACCTAAATTCTGATTTTTTTTTTTTTATTCTTTTTTATTTATTTTGGTACCACTTTATATTAACTACATCTTAATTGGCCTTAGTAAACCATTAATAAAGCAAAAATAAAGCCTTAGTTATTCATGAACTAATGATGAATTAGTAAATGAAAACGTTTATTAATGCTTAGTAACGACTTAACTAAGGAGCTATGGTTTAGGGGCAGGATCCGGAGTAATTAAGTAGTTACTAAGCATTAATAAGCTTTTTCATCTATTAATCAATCATTTGTTCGTATTGAATTAAGTCTTTTTTAAGGAGTTATTAATGGTTTATTAAGCCTAATTACCATGTGGTTTTATTTTCACACTAATACAGCTCAAGATATTTTTTCCTGTTTGTGATTTTTTAAATACAAGATAGACAAGATAGACAATCAAAAAGCACATTTTGTGTGTTAAATCTATAATAAAAATTTTTCCAAATATATCCTAAAGTCTTTTTCCCTTCAGTCCACACTGCTGGTCGCCACTGAACCACATTTTGTGAATCATTGTCAGGTAGCCAGCTCATCTCATTCTTTCAAACGCCTCCAAAAAATCTTCTCTTTGACACAGAGGGCTGGGCGATATTGAAAAAAATGCTCTGTTTTACACTGGGAAAAAAATGACCATAAGGTAATCATGTGCCTGTATCAGTGTATATGCTGATACAGGCACGGAGTCAAGAACATCACGATGCTGCGCGTCTCTCTCTCTCTCTCTCTCTCTCTCTCTCTCTCTCTCTCTCTCTCTCTTTCTCTCTTTCTCTCTTTCTCTCTTTCTCTCAGTTTCTCAGTTTTCAAAGCCTGTGCAGGCGATGTATTCCGACCATTGTGTGTCTAAAATCCCGGTCCACGTTCACAAAATACGATGTCTGTCCTCTCATGTTGCTTAAAATATCCAATACACGAGTCTATCAAAACTAAAAAGTTACGCGTTTGCTTGTTGTGTGGTTGTGTCCAGACAGTGGTCAAGTCACCGCCAGTTAATAGTATCACTTCCTGTGTGTACTGCACACAGAAAGCAAAGTTTTATTATGAAAGAGTCGGACAGCGACAGAGCACCGGAGACTCTTCCTCTTCCATCTCGGCCTGTCAAAAGTTCATTGGTTTTGCTCAGATGTTGCGCGTTACCGTGGAGACATATTCAGCGCACTGATATGTAGGTGATTTAACCTGTCGAACTACGTGTGCGTATATACGATTATAATGCACGCCAGTTAACATTTGAATTCTCACTGACCATGGTATAACAAGTTTTGTGCAGATTTTAGTCTGGTATGACATTAGATTGCCAATAGAATAAGCATAAAATATCTCGTTTTACCTAAAACGAGAAAAATACATACTTAATGTTAATAGAAAGTGGCAAAACGGTACTTCAGTACTTGAAAGATGTGTGAACAGGTCTGTAGTGAGAGCTGTTCTGAGAAAGAGTCTGAAAATTGTGTGAATGAATGAAAATTGTGGTAAATGTTCTGTGTATCTCAACCTTTATTCTGATAAATGAGTCAAGTGATCAAACTAAACCAAGTTTCAAAAAATGTGTCAAAACGATTGAGAAAAACTTTTAATTCTGTCACAAACTTGTTTTATGAATATTTTGTTACTTTTTTTATTTGTGACCTCTAGACTCTTCATCTGTTCTGTTATTTTTATGCTTTTATCAGGTTTGAATTCATTTTTGAAAATATCTGGGCTTTACGGAGTCTAAGTGCCTTTCAGCTCTCTCGCCGTTTACAAGTTCAACTTAAATAAGCCCAAAACGCATTCTGCCAACTTCACTCAAAACAAACAGTTATACAGCAAATCTAGATTAATCAAGCAAATATGTTTTCAGAAGTCTCACACTTTCTGCACAAGGCTGCGTCGCAAATTATACTTGCCATAAGATTGCTGTTAATCATTCTGAAAGAAGTGAAAAAACAAGTTCCCTTGACAAACAAAACAATTAATTAATGCAACTTTGCGCCCATCCATCTTAGCGCGTGCCGTTGGATTAGCATAAGCTGTGCATGGTGGCGGCTTAAGAGCAAACAGACAATTTGAGAAGCATAAATCACAAACGTCTGTGCTCCCTGTGCGCCCCTGACAGCTCCTCTCTCATTTCTACTGATGAACGCTGAAGTTTGGAAGAATATGTGCGCCGCCGAGCAGGGGAGCCAAAACTTTCACACAATCCTAATCAGAATGTTGGATTAGTTTACCAATCATTACGAAAATCAACAGAGGAATCACATGTGGTAATTGAGTACTTTGTTGTTTGCCGAAAGTTCAGATAAAGCAGATTTGTTAAATGGGGAAAAGTGGAAGCGAGCTAATATGAGTTTATTCATTTAAGAGTTTGTTCATCTTGATAATAGGACGCTTTAGATCAGGGTTGGGCGATATGGCAACAAAATGTAAATCACAATATTCTTAGAGCCTGATTATGATTTCAATTTTATCACGATTCTCAGACTATTTTCTGTTGCCTTTGAGGTAAATAAAATCACTGCTTCTGCAGAAAGTTTCCACTTCGCTATGATTGGCTTTAGCTGTCACTCACACAAGGACAAAGGCTGACCAGTGTTGCCAGATTTTCAGAGTGAAACAAGCAACCAAGCACATAAAGTTTGTTTGTAATGTTGTAGTGTGAAAGATGGACTTTGCGGTAAATTAATTCTGATTGTTAGCAATGTAAAAGGTTTTGCCAATTTTCATTTAATTTGTAAAATAAAAACACAACCAAAAAAAAAAACAAAAAACAGCAGCACTGGTATTTAAAACTGTTTATGGGCTTATAAAGTAACTCACCTGTTTTTAAAAAGTAGAGAGTAGAAAGTACAGATACTTTTTGAAAAATGTAAGAATTAAAATTAAAAAGTCACCAGATATTGTAATACTTACTGAAAACTACTTAAGTACAGTACTTGAGTAACGATGCTTACTTACTTGCCATCTCTGGCTTCCTAAAAAGGCAGGTGACCCCTGTAGACTGACCGGGCATATCTCTGATTGATTTATTACTAGGTCAGTATTAATCATTCATTTTGTAATGTAATTGTCATCACAATGGGCTGTGTGCATGGAATTTCAGTTGGCTGTGTACGTTCAAAAATGCTAACTTCTGTATGTACGACCACTTCCTGTTAGCGTTAGCATTTAGACACAAACACTTCTCTTTTTAAACACACAAGTGTCCTCTGGTGAAATATTCCTCTGATATGTAAAGTCTTTAACAGGTTTTCTGTAACATTCACCACAACTGTCTGATATAAAGAGGATTTATTCGTTTTAAACTGATGAAGTGAAAACCTCATAGAAAAAACAAATCAATCCTCTTTAGATCAGACAGTTGTGGTGAATGTTACAGAAAACCTGTTAAAGACTTTACATATCAGAGGAATATTTCACCAGAGGACACTTGTACGTTAAAAAGAGATATAATTGTGTTTAAATGCTAACGCTAACAGGAAGTGGTCGTACATACAGAAGTTAGCATTTTTGAACGTACGCAGCCAACTGAAATTCCGTGCACACAGCCCATTACAAATGAAACAAACAACAACAATGTGTGATTTATAATTTTATATGCATGTCTAAAATGTATATTTTTGCTGCAAACTATGTAAATTATAATAAACAATAAACCAAATATAGCGTGTGAAAGGGAGGTTTTATGGATCGTTCTTTACTGCTGCTGTCAGTCAATGTTCATATGCTGTATACTGTATATAAGACTGTGTTAGCATGAAAAACCTCTTGTGCAACTATTGAGGTTACTTTACCTGATTTGTATTCAGTGTCTATGTATTTTGTTCATTTGCTACAGTTCAGAATCATAGACACATTCATACATTGTATTCAACCTTGAAAGTCAAAGTTCTCTGCATTATGAAAGATTTTCAACCAGCGAGACGGGGAACACTGTTGGGCCGTGAGAAACTACTATGTGCCTTGACAAAATGTCAGATTCGTTCAATTATTTTTTCATTTTACCATAAAAAAAAAATCAATAAAAAATCTCTATTGCTATATTTAACGCCATACACAGTATATGAACAATATTTCCAAGTTTAAATACCACTTTTGGCTTTGTCCTCAGGTTATAACCCCATTTTTGCCCAAATAAAATGACTGTATGAAGTTTAGTTTCCAGTGTTCAAAGTGTTCCTAAACTCACTGTGGTAAAAAATTAGGTTAGTTGGAATACAGCAGCTTTAATTTGGTAGTACTTTAGTTTGACATGCGCCAGAGTATATTTGTAACCAAAAAAAAAAAAAAAAAAAAAAACTCAAGAAAGGTTGAAAATCACTGGTATAGAGTACTTTATACTGATGTCACATGCACTTCACTGTGCTCAGCCGGATTAGCATCTTATTGTACACAAGGTTTTTGTAGCTTTATTTCTGCTCCACCTAAAGCTTTTTTATTTTCATGATTTTTTTTTATCTATCTGACAAAAATATATACAGTATATAGTTTTTATTGCATGTTACTATTATCTTGCTGTTCTTCATTTATGCTTTGCAAGTCTGGAATTTTCCCATTGTGGGTCAACTAAAGTCTACACTGAAAAAAATGACTTTTAGGGGTAGTAATATTTATAATATATAAATAATTTTTACTCTCTAAAATAAAAATCTATAACAAATTAAGTAACTTTTAAACATACGTATATAGTACATACAGACTTAAAAAATAAGTAAAAAAAATCATTTAAATTTTAAAGTGTATAAATACATAAGGGGTATGTAAAAAATTCAAAACCTTACCTGCTTTTTTACTTTGAATTTTACGTACTTTTTGGGGGTTAAACAATACTAACATTTGCTCAATAAATCACAATAAACTGTTACTCTGTAAACATTAGCAAAAACTCCGGTATTGCTGGGTTTCACATTCTAGAATTCTTGTCAGTTAAAGTTCAGATTGGGGCAAGAGGCAGTTTTCCCTATTAGTAACATTGGACTTTGCCATGAAATATTTCAAAAATGATTTTACAAATTTAAAAAGTGGTGATACCTGGGGTGACTGGACCTATTTAACTTTGTATTACAAAAATAAACTCAATTTAAACAAACTTCATTTTAGCTGCCCCCAATCTCATTGGAATAACATTGGCCTGTAGAATGTTGTGATGTCATCTGAAACCCAGCAATTAAAACGTAACTGATAAAATTTTTTTAAATTAAATCTTAATGTTGTTTTTTCAGTGTACTTTATCTTATCCCATCCTAGCTACATTGAATCAAATATTTGTGTATACATTTTTAATTTTTAATAATTTATTTAAGTTAATAATAAAGTAAACACATTAATGTTGAAGCTTTACTTTAATGAGGATTTTTTTTTTTATTATTTTTTTATTATTATTATTTTAGTTTGATATTTCTGTGTTGTTCATTATATTTATTGAGTTGAGTCACTTATTTTTTTATTTCTGTTTTCTCCTGCTGTTTTCCAGGAAGGCCCAGATCTGGCCGAGTGTCTGAAGTCCTTTTGTCATCGCCATGGTTACGACGGCGTGGTCCTGCTCCTGTCCATCTCCGACGCAGTGTGCCACAGCCGTCAGCAGGTGGCAGTGTACGCCAACAACACGGACGTGCTCAAACAGGTGCAACAAACAACAACTGCACACACCAGTCATTGTCAGGGTTGCCAGATTTTCAGAAAGCAACAAGCGACCTAGCATTTGAAAAAAAGTCCAAATCAAGCAACTTCAGATCCTCAATAAAAAAGCAATTAAAACAATCAAATAATCAAACATTATGTGTCGCAGCAGAACGAATTTTAATGGTTTTAACATATTTTAAATAGCATTTGATCATTAATAAAAGATTTAAAGCGTGAAAATAAGCTAAAAGTCTATATTTCTGTCATTAGAGAGTGAATTTTCTTGAATCAAATTTTGAAAAACTGATTAAAATCCTCTTGTTTGATGTCAAAGTGCCTCTCAGGAGCAAGTCCAAATAATGCACCCGATGTCATTTCACCTGTGTAACGTCAATAACAAGAGTTTGTTATTTCTACATTCACAGTCCGACCCACTGCCACTTGTCTTGGTTTGAATTTGGCCCTTGGAGAAAAATAATTGCTCACCCCTGCTTTAAAGTGTAAAACCTTTTTGTTTTTGGAAGAGATATGCCATTCTCATTTATTCATATTTACTGTAAAGCCCATTTAAAACTCTGCACTACATACAAACTTTTCTACTCCAGTCAGTTTACAAGGGTAATCTTTTGTCCTTAAAGAACTTCAGTAAACTCTGGAATTCGATTGCACAAATTAACCAAAAATGTAGCTTACAATAGTGTGACCCACATGACACACTGGCTGCACCTTGAGTCTTTTGTTGCTGACACTTGATGCTTTCCGTGAAGATTGTCTGGACCGAAGTGACAAACGATTGGTGCAAAGAAGTCATGTGACCAGAGCAGCCTTCAGGCGTTGTAAAGCTTTAGTCAAACTTTGGCTCTAAACACGCAGCAACACAAGAAACATAAAAGGTTTACAATCAGCAAAACAAATGTGATACTTTTGAAATGATGTGTTTGGTAATTTTGTATTTTGTGACTTTGTGTTGAAGCTCTGCTGTGAGTTGGAGGAGTCTTCGAGCTGGTCTCTCTCCGGGGAGCTTGATGCAAAGAAGAATTTTCAGGTAACTGAGAAGTAGTACAAAACAGTGATTTTCAACTAGTGTGCCTTGAGATACAGTCAGGTGTGCCTTAAAAAATTACCAATTTCCAAAATTCAATGCATGAAATAAGTTTAATCAGATTTAAGTGAATTATTTGTCATCTTGGAGTGTTTGAACTGCATTTCCACCAAGAATTGAAGCAAAAACAATCACTATTTACTAATTTAAAGGGACTATACTCAATTTTTTTTTGCAACAATATAACTTAAAAACAATTTGCCCCTAGCATAGATATCTTGTTATTCTATCCATTCAGGTGGAAATTAGTCCGGCAAGTCCTGTCTATGTCTAATAGAATTCCGTTTGTGTCCAACTTTTTCTGTTGTTGTTTTTAGCATTGTGGGTAACTCTTGTTAGCATGGAGACTCACATCACTGCTAACAGCTGTGAAAAATCATTAAAACACATCACGATGAACAATTCTGAAGCTCAGAATGCATTAGCTAGGTGAACAAATCATGTAGACTGAAGTAGGAAGTTTTAAATGAATTATATCTGTTTGTTTGTTTTAAGGATGCAAAAATCAGGTACAGTTCCTTTAACTTTGTTTAGAAATATGTTTTATAGGTTCTCACATTTTGATAAACTTTCCTTATCCTGATTTAAAACTAATAACTCCCAAAATGTATTTTATTTAATTTTCTACAATAGTGGTCTATAATACTATACTATTATAATAATTTTTTGTTCATTGTTTTAAGTGATGTTTTTAGTTTTACGTGGAATTAAAAAAAGGCAATTTTGTTTTCCTAACACCACTTAATGACTTATTTAAATGTTCCAGACTAAACAGATGCTAACGCTAAAGTCAGTTAGATCCACTTTCAGAAATTGTTTGCTGTGTGAACACAAACATGGGGACAGGGTAGTTCATCTGACTAAATAGATGCTGAAGGAATGTTGGGACTAGTCCTTGGTACTTTCATGAGACTTAGAGCTTTAAAAATGGTGTTTGTGCCAATTCTACAGGAGCTCCGAGGGCCAACCAAAATTGGTCTGAGGGACACATTTAGCCCTTGGGCCACAGTTTAACTATGAGTATTAGGGGTTTGTCACTATGGAGAGCTTGAAAAGTTTTCATTACTGCATCAGAAATCCAGTTTGTATCTTCTCTGCTATGCCTGTCATGTTTTCAAAGGTGTACCACATCCCTGTGAACACCATCTTCCCGGGCACTCCCCCGATTCTGGAGCAGGAGGTCCAGGCTGTGCTGCAGGACTTTGTGGACGCGCGTGGCTCCGTCCTGGCCTGTCATCCCAGCAGCCGCACCTCGTCTACAGAGGGAGTGGCCGGCAGTATCGATTTCTCCCAGAGCTCCTCGGGCATCACCGACATGGACGGAGGAGACATGGAGAGAGGAGAGACGGAGAGTGGAGAGGGGCCGGAGAACAGGTACAATAAGCTGCATGTGATGGGAAAGTGTAATAGTTTAACATCGGTCAAGTCAAGTCTGTGAAGACAAGTAAAAAAAACTTTGACCAGCCAGTCCCTAAACGCTTTGACAGACACTTTACAAAGACGTGAGGGTCTGGGATCAGAGCGCCAGGTTTCAATTTCTGGGACGGGCTTTCCGAGTGCGGAGTCAACCAATCACAGAAAACTTGGAAATTCCACCGAAAGTGTGACGGGAGTCCAAATCTCATCTCTGGCATCTACTATTGGCCTTAACTCTCCACAAAAGGCCAATATTGAAGGAGACCTATTGTGTAAAATCTATTTTTCTAAATTTTTTTATAAGCTGCCCTCTCTCATTGTTGGTTACTCAAAGTTTTATTAAGAACAATTCAAGTATGTTTTGAGTAATCTTGTATAGGCAAGGCTCATCAATTCAGCATTTTTGCACAAGGCCCGAAATTAAGCCACAGGCGACCTGCTACCGGGTTCTTTTAAAATTTTTTTTGTTTGTATTTATAGAGAGCTAAAGTATGTACAATAATAGTTTGTGTGCATTTTTTGTGATTGTTATTGATCCTAACTCCATCGACTGATCTCTAGAAAAGAAATTAGACTGTGGGTGTGTTTGTAAACGATACAAAATATACCAAAATCAGACCAACTTCTCGGCCAAACAAAAAGGGACAGAATGTCAAAACTCCACTCAATAAGAATATAGTGACAATAAGCTACTGGTTACTTCTTCTGAGAAATGACAGTGGAAAAAACCCTTTGGTAACCACATAAAAATTAAAAAACAGAGCAATGGGGGAGCACATCAGGATCAAAGTGAGCACCAGAATTGAAATTATTCTGTACTATTTTCGATATCCCTATTACTAAACACGACCACAAAAACATGATATTTTTCTATTTGTCCTTTAAGATTCAAGCACCTGGAAAGAAATTCACCTTAAACAGAGACAACCTAAATACTGGAGAATAATGAACGTTGTTGTTGTTGGGCTTGTCCACAGGGCTCTGGGTGACGGAGCAGAGGAAGAGGATGAACCGGGGGCCGGGGCCGCGGAGCTGGTCAGTCCTGACAGTGGCCTGACCACCATCCGCAGCAGCCGATCCTCCAAAGAAAGCTATGCGTTTCTGAGCGACGAAAGCCCAATGGGTGACCTCCTGACCGGGCCAGCACCTTCGGGACCTGGACAGTTCCTCCGAAATCCCTCCCCTCTGGGTTTGCTCTCTCTGTCGCCCCCTGTCCCTCCAGAGAGACGGCGAAACCGAGCAAATCGAAACAAGACGGACAATGTGGATCTGTTCAGCTTTGATCCTCTTCACAGCGCTTCATCCAACACAGACGCAGACCAAGTATTTGATTTTATTACTGCACTTTGACTCCATTTAGTGTCTAGATGCACTATGTAACTTTACTATTGGGGCGTTACTGTTTTTATAGAAGATTTTTTTAAATTTTACTCATATTTTTAATTTATTGTTTATATTTTTCTGGCTCAAGATGGTGACATATTTTATTGCTTTGCCTAGAATTCCACAGTATGACATTAAGCATAGCATAATATTAAAAACAGTTTATACTATGTCTAATCTTTACATTTTATTGTCATACTGTGGAGAAGTGGAGACAATATATGTTGACAATCATCTCTAAAATTAGAGACTACTAGCATTCAAGTAGGAGTAGCTTCAAGCGTTATTGTCTGGATGCCACATCTGATCTGATTTGAACATTTTAGCATTAAAAATTGTTTCGTGTTGTCACTATAACCCCTCTAGAGGGTCTTTCTTTGGCTATAGAGGAACAACTTAAAAAGTTACTGAAGTGTGGAACATTTGAGGCAAGGACGGCATTGTGGTTTGGGTGGAAACCATAGTTAAAATCCAAAACAAACATGGTGGCGGCGGCGCACCAACAGTCGTCTTCGAGAATCATCTTTTAAGCTAATTTTTACTTGAAAATGTGCTTATGTTTGCACTTTGCAAACAGTAAATTTACACATGCTTTTCTCTTAGAAGGATTAACTAAATTCTGTTGCTGTTTTGTGACTTCTTCGGCTGTTGTGGTGCTTCAACCAGTCAGATTCAAATGTTCGTCATGACGTTTTCTCAAAGACTTTGGCTACACACGGTATCCAGACAGATCAGATACTGTATGTGTAGAAGTCAAACTAGCGTGATACATTTAACAATCTGGTGTTAGCAAAGTTGGGTCTTTCAACCAGAAAAGTTAAATAGTGCACATTAATGTTCTTGTATTTTCAAGTTTTTCTTTTCTTGTATTTTTAGGGAGGACGCCCCAGCAGCTCTGAAATGGAAGAACTCAGTCTGGTGGATTTTTCTGCTCCCACCTCTGTGAGCGGCCTGGACAGTAGAAACTCTTCCATAGACTTTCACATCCAAACAGTTGTCCCTCCAACTCCCGTCAACAGCTTAGTTGGCAGCCGGCCTCCGAGCAGCTGTGGCGTTCGCTTTTTCCCTGAAGACGTAATTGAGAGAATCAACGGTCTGCAGCACAAAGACAGCGTGTCCTCTTCCCTCTCCGAAACGTGGGATGAGTTTAGTTTTGACACGCAGGGGGCATTGTCGTCAAGTGACAACAGCTCATGGAATGTTGCCAAAACATGTGAAAGCCCGCAGAATATCCTAGAAGTGATCAAAAACAATGAAACCAATGACACAAAGGAGGAGATCTCAACATCGGATACTTCGAAAGTGAAAGTTCTTGAACCACAACTTAGTCTTATCATCGAGCAAACAGAGACACATGACAAGTGGAACCCAGATCGTGTTATTCATGATAAGTGGAATTCTGTAACTTTAGCTGATTTACAGCTGACGCCACCTGAGGAAGAAGTAGTGGTTAAACGCAAAACAGGAATTTTAGCGCCCAAAGACAAGAAAGCAAGAAAGAAAGAGTTGCTTCAAACTTTGACCCCAGATACATCTAAAGAAGAAGAAGAGGAGACCAAAAAAACTGTGAAAAATCCAGCAGAGATTCTAGATTTCTGGACTTACTCTGCCCAAAAAGGGTTTCTCAAATCGGACAGCAGAACAACGACATCCTACCCAGAATCGCTGGACATGTGGAATATGACGATAAGAGATGACAGCCTCAATACGCCTGATTGTTTATCGGAAAATTCTGGTGGATCTTTCTGTGGAGTCAGCAATAATGGATCCATGGAAAGCCCACAGGAGATGTATAAAGGAATGGCAATGTGGAATACAACTATAAGAGAAGACAGCTCCTCAACAATAGCAAGTTCTGAAGGAAAAGATACGAGTCAAGTAGCATCTTTGCAAACTTCCCCTGTGACTGCTGAGAATATAAATATCGAAAGTAGTGAAAACGTGCAAAACAATGAAGTTAATGTAAAAATTGTGATTGAAAATGCAGATCAGGAAAACAGCGAAGACACTGAGCAAACCGGAGACGCTACAGAGATTGCTAATCAGGTTAGCGATCCGTGGGAGTTGCCGGTTCCAGGTATGGTCACGTCGACCTCTGAATACGACAATTTTGACGGAGGTGCTACGTGGAGCTTGAGTTCTTCGCCAGATTCAAGTCTCACTGTTGATTTGATTCAACTGGAAGCGCAGTCGAGCCCGTTTGTGGGAGTCACCCAAACAAAAGATGAAAAGACAACCACACAGATCAACCAAGTGTTCACATACGAAGGGCTTAAAGAATCAGATGATCGAAACAAAGCTAAAAAAGACAGCGCAACGTCAGAGCAGTCAGGCGGTCATTCTCCTTTTATGCTTGTCGAGGTAAGTCAACAGGTGGACCAATCTGTATCTGCAAAACTTTTCAATTGGGATGAGCTGGTTTCCAAAACGCAAGAAAATAAAACGGTCAAAGAAGAATCAAATCAAGGACTTGTTGTTGAAAGTGAAACTCTGCTGTCCAAAACGGTAAGCTCTGGTTCTTCTGTTGGCGAGAGAGAAGGGTGTAAAATGAGTCCAGGCAGCAGAGACGAACTTCGCTCCTCCGACGGCGATTCTTCATCTGGGCTCGAAATGGAAAGCATTATTGTATCTGGAACAGTCAAAGAAGCGGAAAGAGTGCGACCTGTGGCGAAGGAGGTGAAGAAATCTATGGAAACGTTTAGCATGTTGTCCTACGCGGCGACAATTCTGCAAGCTCAGGCTGCTCACAAGCACAAAGAAGAGACATGCTCAGGGTTATCGCAAAAAGTGTCTATACCAAAAATTGTCAGTCCAAGTCAGTCGGAATCGTTAAATAAATTAGAACTAACGCAAGATGATAACGACAAGCAAGCCGCTCCGCAAAGAAGCACCTCTCCGTCGCTGAGGTTTCCGTCCGACCACTTTCTGAAAACAAGAGAAGAGGTTTATGTGCATTCCCAAATCTCAATGGAGGATTCTGATGAGGGTGGGCAGTCTCCCTTGGGTAACATTCAGGTCTGGAGTGAGACTTTAGATAGCCAATGCACCCAAGGGAGACCGCTTGCTCCCACCGAACTTGTAACTCCCACGCAAGTCACTCCGCAGACTGCGACCCCGGGGAGCTCCGAACTGGCCTCCCCTGTGGTCACTGACAGCTCCGTGTCTCGTAGCAGTTCTTACACAGACTCGTCGCTGAGTGAAACGGCGCCCCCTGCAGAGAAAGATCGAGGACTGGCGCTGCCTTTCTCTGGGGATCTGATGGAGGAGGATGAGGAGACTGAGGAGGAAACCAAAGAGCATTCGGCGGAGCAACCCACGGGTCAAACACAACTTTTACAGTAAGATGCTGTTTACACTGCACTGTTGTTGTTCTTGTTGGGATGGAAGTATCAATACATAAGGCTTCCCACTGTGGGAACTTTTTCAGTTCCTTTTTTTTATTTCTAGCACCCATTTAGGCACGTTCGCACAGAGCAGGAACTATGGACTAGGGCCACACTTTAGGGACTTTTTTAGCTCCTGCTTTGGGGCAGGTACTTTCCAGTCAGACCAGGAATGTTTTGGTGACACAAGCACATTTACAATGCTAACTTTGTTGGAAACATGCTTTATAATATTCTCACATTTAGCTAACCTTTCCTTAAAGGTGAGCACAATTTAGGTTATTTAAATCTGACAACCTCCTCTCATAAATCATTCAAAGCATTGTTGATATCAATATGTAATAAGTTTTGGTTGCAATTTAGACTTAAAACCCTCTTTTTTTCTCTTTTAAAGTGAAACTGAAGTGGACCACCCAAGCTCAGCCAATCAGAACATTGCATTTTGCTCCTGATAAAAACTAAAATTATTGTTTATTCGATTCAAAGAGTACTCCGTGGGCTCGTTTTTTCACAAATTGCTAAATGTATCATATCGTTTTTGGTGAAAAACATACAATTTACTTGTTTATGACTAAAAGGGTTAGCTACACCAGCTTTAACCTTAAGAAAAACGACTTTGAGCAACGATTAAAGCATTAACTCCCAAAATATAATTATTTAATTTGTAAATATTAACAGGAATTACAGTAAATACCAGTAATTTAGTTCTGTCATTAATTTCAGTGATGTTTTAGGTTTTGTAAATCAGAATTTTAGGTGGAATCAAAAAAGACAACTTTTGTTTTCCTAACACCACTTAATCACTTATTTAAATGTTCCAGACTAAACAGATGCTAATGCTAAAGCTAGTTAGACTCACTTTCAGAAACTGCTGCTGTGTGAACACAAACATGGGGACAGGGTAGTACTTCTGACAAATCAGGGACTGTAGGAATGTTGGGACTAGTTCTTGGTACTTTCATGTGGGAAAACGCCTATAGCAACAAAGTTAAAGTGAGTTTAACTGGCTTTAACATTACCATCTTTATAGTCTGGAACATTTAACCCTCAGGTAACCTCGGGACCATTTATGGTCCTTTTGAGCTTTTTTTTTTTTTTCAAACGTTTAGATCTCGGACAGTTTTTATGTCAGACCGGTGAAATTGTCCACAGATTCATGAATCGAGTCAAATTTTAAAATGCCACCAAAATTTTTTTTCTGACACTTTCAGTTAAAGAGCTTGAACAAAAGGGTACGTTCGTCACCTCGGGGACCATTAATGGTCCCCATTTTTAAACGGCCATAAAATCCACATAGATTAATATTTTTTCGTACTTTCAAAACTCAGATCTTCATCTACTTCTCCTCTGCTCATACATGTGTAACTTTTATATGTGAGATGTGTATTTTTTATTTTACAAGGCCTTTTGTCACAAAAGTACACTTCAAGTGACCTATAAAAAATTAAAAAATGGCATATTTCCAAAATTAAAACAGTGAAGTGGAAAACTTGAGCTATTTTTATTAGAGCCTTGTATATGTCAATAATTTATGGTGAAAAAAATTTTTGTGCAATTTTGTATTTTGAATGGGAGAGGTTTTAGCCAAAAAGTTACGTTCGTCACCTCGGGGACCATTAATGGTCCCCATTTTTCAACGGCCATAAAATCCACATAGATTAATATTTTTTCGTACTTTCAAAACTCAGATCTCTTTGTCTACTTCTCCTCTGATCATACATGTGTAACTTTCATATGTGTGATGTATATTTTTTATTTTACAAGGCCTTTTTGTCACAAAAGTACACTCCAAGTGAACTATAAAAAAAATTAAAATGGCATATTTCCAAAATTAAAATAGTGAAGTGGAAAACTTGAGCTATTTTTATCAGAGCCTAGTATATGTCAATAATTTATGGTGAAAAAAAATTCGCTGCATTTTTATGTTTTGAATGGGAGAGGTTCATGTACAAAAAAAAGCATATTCTCCATTGACTTCCATTATAAACGCATGTTTTGACTAAATTATTAGAAAAAGATGAATTTCAATCAATAGTTGATCAAAAATGATTTGATTGTGTTGGTCTGAAGTTAACGACAGTGTGTGAGTCCAGCACAGACACTGTGACCCTGTGACTGCCCCCCTGTGGCACCTGTGGGGAACACAACTCTGCACACAGAAACAGAGACAAAACAAGAGCAGCTCAAAGAAGCACATCTCTGCTCTGATCACAAAGTCTCACTGCTGGATCATGTTTGTGGACGTGTCACAGTGTAAACAAACACAATGAGCTGCTCTGGACATTCTCACTGCAGACTTATGTAGTTATACAATGAGTAGAAACAGTGGTATAGACAAGGTACTTAGTTGTTTTAGAGTTGCAGAAAAAGAGGATTTTCAGAACCGAAGATGAGGAGAAGGATTATGAACTAAAATAAAACTAAAACTACAGAAACACACCCGACAGGTGACAGGGCACAGCTGACACTGGACTAGACCACAAGTGAAAGGTCAAAGGTTAAAGGTCAAACACTTTACATCAGAGTTAACCTGTGTCACAGACACAAAGTAGTTTCACTCACTGCAGAGAAACTTTTCACAAACAAGCTGAGTCTTTGGAGCCAATAAGGTGGAACAGAAGAAATATCCAAACTCTTCCACATCAGACAAGATGAACCGTCTGTGACTGAAGCAGAAGATCTTGGGTCAGACAAGATGGGGAGGTTGTCCATCTTGGAGAGTCAGGAATGGAAAGGGTAAGATTCTCCTCTTCACTATTGTCATAATTACTTTCATTCTATACTTTTATTTATCATCATGATTACTTTGCTTCTTCACAATGCTTCTCTTCATTACCATGCTCTTCTCTCTCCTTCTCTTCATCACCATACTCTTCTGTCTCCTGTTCATTGCCCTACTTCCCTTCCTTCTCTCTCTTTTTCCTCCTCTCTGTTTATTACATTGTTGAACTTCTAATTTTCCAAAGTCTTTTCCTTTACGTTCTCCTTTTCTCCTCTCTCCTCCTCCTACATAGACTCTAACCTATCTATTCCCTCCTCTGACACCTTCTCCACACTGCTGCTCTGATTTTCTGAGGTTTCTCCACATCTGGAGCTCTCTTCTCCTCTTCATCTTGGCTGCTGAATTCCTCTTGTCCGATCAGCTGCATAACAGCCTCCAAAGCCTGATATTTACCCCAATGTCTACTTATTTTATTACACAGAATATCCACAATGAGAATGTCCAGAGCAGCTCATTGTGTTTGTTTACACTGTGACACGTCCACAAACATGATCCAGCAGTGAGACTCTGTGATCAGAGCAGAGATGTGCTTCTTTGAGCTGCTCTTGTTTTGTCTCTGTTTCTGTGTGCAGAGTTGTGTTCCCCACAGGTGCCACAGGGGGGCAGTCACAGGGTCACAGTGTCTGTGCTGGACTCACACACTGTCGTTAACTTCAGACCAACATAATCAAATCATTTTTGATCAACTATTGATTGAAATTCATCTTTTTCTAATAATTTAGTCAAAACATGCGTTTATAATGGAAGTCAATGGGGAATATGCTTTTTTTTGTACATGAACCTCTCCCATTCAAAACATAAAAATGCAGCGAATTTTTTTTCACCATAAATTATTGACATATACTAGGCTCTGATAAAAATAGCTCAAGTTTTCCACTTCACTATTTTAATTTTGGAAATATGCCATTTTAATTTTTTTTATAGTTCACTTGGAGTGTACTTTTGTGACAAAAAGGCCTTGTAAAATAAAAAATATACATCACACATATGAAAGTTACACATGTATGATCAGAGGAGAAGTAGATGAAGAGATCTGAGTTTTGAAAGTACGAAAAAATATTAATCTATGTGGATTTTATGGCCGTTTAAAAATGGGGACCATTAATGGTCCCCGAGGTGACGAACGTAACCTTATTTTGCAGGTTACCAGAGGGTTAAATAAGTCATTTTGTGGTGTTAGGAAAACAAAGATGTCTTTTTTCAATTCTGCATAAAACTATGATGTACAAAAGTGGAAAACATCACTGAAATTAACAATTAAACAAAATTATTCACTGCAGTTCTGCTAAAAGGTCCCTTAAGTGTGGCCCCAGTCCATAGTTCCTGCTCTGTGTGAACGCTCCCAAAATGGAGACAGGAACTAAAAAAAGTACTAGGAACTGAAAAATGTTCCTACAGTGGGAAAAGGCCTATTATTGCAAAGATAATTTCTAATTAATGTGTGTTTCTTCACAACAGCTCGTTGGACTGATCTCTCTGTTTTTCCACTGCTCTTTAAGGAAACATACAGTATTATTCACATTGGAGCTTTTCTGCCTCATTAGCATATCAGATAAAATCAGTTTGATTATTACAGTTTTGTAATTTTAGAGGTGGAGATGGAGAGATTAAGTAGCTGGAGCACTAACTCTAACTTTTTTAAGTTCTAATACATAAGAGGCCAAGTTTAAGATAGTCAAGAGCAATTTTAAAAACATTGGTATTGAAAATGTTAACCTACACAATGCATCATACCAAAATTTGCGAAGTTTTTGGCTTGCTAATTTAAAAAAAGTTATATAAGTTAGATAAAGCCATAATGTGCAATCTTCTATAGGTAAAGGAATAGCATCTTCATGATGAAAAGGTGATTGCACACTCCCATCCAAAAATCTTGCACAGGGTTATTCTTTTATGAGATAAAGTTTGGGTAACTCTTTTTTGTAACTTCATAATTGTGTGAGATCTCTAGGGGAAATAAATAAAAACCATGTCTTGTTTTTTATTTTTATTTTTTAACAGATTTATGATGAAAAATGTGTTTTCAAGAGAAATACTTGACACCACTGAGCTTACACAGGACATAATAATTTGTTTTTAGTGAGATAAAAAACAGAACGTGTGTATGTAAATATGTGTGCAGCAGAGCAGAGGCCTCAGATCCTCCTGTGTCAGTGTTTATCAGTGTTTTGCCTCATTAAATATGCATTACCTGGTTCATTAGATCTGCAGCCCACTGACACACAGAGGGGGCGCTCCCTCCCACAGGTTTACAGCAGGTGTGAGTTAGACAGGCTTTTTGTACATAATTGTTTACAGACCTGGGAATCCCTCACATTGGCTCACACATGGCTCACAATACAAAAACATCATGACTATGCACTGCTGCACTTATCTGAGGCTGTGTCAAAACTGTTCAGCAGACAGATTGTGTCTTTTAAGAAGGGTATGAAACTGTTATTTCTTATTGGTCTTTATTTTGTGCAAATCTGCCATATATTCACAGAGTCCAAACATGTTGTAAATAAAATATGCAAAAATAAAAGCTTGATGTGGCACGTAATGGTGCTCCATGAATCGAAGTTTAAATATTGTCCTGACAAAAGTTTGTGCAACAGTAGTGTTATTTTTTTTTTGCTCTGCATAGATCTAGTCTTTGTTAGAGGCCCCTTTTTGAATGTAAATGTAAAAAAAAATCCAAAATGTCTCATGCCTCATATCATAATCAATATCACATCGAAAACACACCAGAGTACTGAAAATTGCATAGGATTTCTTAACATTTTTCTGGGAAAGGGCCTGCAGAGCCTCCATAATTACATCAAAACCTGTTTATATTCAGATATTTTGTTGTTTTAGGGTTTCTGTTGTGAACTAAAATTAATATATTAACTTTGCCTTTGACGCTGGCAGTAGATCTAGCTGGAGGTGTATTGTGCGGCTCTTCAAGAATGACAGAGGATACATTTTGACTCTATTGATCACCTTTGGACAAATGAAGGATTACACTTACTTGTTTCAAGACCTTTGGAGAGAAAACCTTGGAATTGGTTTGGGAACTGTAAAATACTGTCACGATATTAGCGGATCACAGAAACCACCATTTTAATCTTAGATGCAAACAGAGCAGCATAATTACCGCCAGTCAAAGCCCATAGATCACTCCTGCACACGTTAGATGTCACTGCTTACATGTATGCTTTAGGTGTATGGAAAAAGTCTTGAATATCATGAGGAGAAAATCCACTGGGAGAACAACTAATTTTAAAAAATTCTCACTGTGAAATTGCTAACCACTCTGCCATCGAGCTGCTTGCGCTGTTACATAAACCTTTTTTCTTCGCCTCCAGCCACCAGGACGTTCCCTCCCAGGCACCGCTGCAGCTCCAGGGAGATCAAGCGTTCCAGTGGGCAGAGGGAGACGGCGCCGTTCCTGTTCAGACCCAGTACGGTTACAACTACCACCACATCGACCAGCGAACAGAGCACCCCAGCAGCCCCAAAAACGACGGCCGAGAGCGGGGAGGCGAGAGGGAAGCGGAAGTGTATGCGGAGTTCACCAGTGTGTCCCGCTCAGAGGGGCACTATCAACCCAGAGGTAAAGCTAATCTTATAAGAAGTACTAGTGTTTTTTGAGGGCAAAAACAAACCTATCATTTATTTGTACTGATTCATGTTTTAAAGCTGCTGATTGAAGTAGATATTTAAATCAGTTCAGTCTTTCAAGAGTTTGGAAAGACATGGCTTGAATAGCAATTTTTGTAAGAGAGTGCTGTAGTTCTTTAGTCGTTTAGTCGATTAATCGGTCGATGCATTCTTAGTCGACCAACATTTTTACTAGTCGATTAATTCCTTTATTTTGACGGTAAGGATTTACACTGAACGTGATCATCTTAGAAACAAGTGAATCTGAGTCTGAAAGTAGCCCTATTCAACAGATTACAGTCGATTTTGACTGGTTTGAAATAAGATTATAATATTATAATATAGATATAAGTATTTTCTAAAAATGAAAATGAAAAACTCGCCACTGACATGAGTTTTGAACCTGCGCATCGTTGCTTCTTGCACTACTGACTCAACAAGCTGAGCCAAATGACTGATGAAGTCATCACGCAGTGAGTGACTGCTTTTCAAACTCTCCACAGCAGCGGTGGCAGGGGAGGCGTTTAGATAAACCACCTGGGCGGCTCGTCTGTCACGTCAAATCGATGTGACGTCGGGGGTACTGAAAATGCACTGACAGCGTTTGCCCTCTGGCAGTACAGCCGCCGTTTTTGCACACATAACTGCAAAATGAGCGAGTTGCCCAAAAATGTCCAAAAAAACCCTGGAAACTGTAGATAATTTAATTTTGACCCCATATACACAGTTTGACACTGAAAAAAAGTTGATTCTGCATTTGGTTTCTCTTTAAGGAATATTTGCCAAGTTTAAGAAAATCTCTGCTAAAGTTCTTCTACATTAGCAACTTTTCTGCACATGCTCACTGACAGGTCTTTCTTAGTTTTGTGACTTTTCAGTGTCACTGTCTAATCTTCCTGTGACAACCTCGTAAATCATTTTGTTAAAATTTTCTTTGTTGTGTCTTGATATGTGGACTTCCTATACACCGTTTTGTCCATGCACCTTCTGTTCAGAACACAAACACATTAGTTTATTGACATTGCAATCCAACACCTAATTGTATCCATTGTGTATCATTGTTGCAGTCATACGCAGAACCAGCGCAGCACATGGCTCTGGACATTACCCAGAACAGAGTGCGTTTGAGGGAGACTCAGAGGAGCAGCAGCAGCAGGAGCAGCAGGAGGAGCACACGGGCAGAGGGGACCACGCCCGATATGTGTCTGACGGATATGTCCACTTCCTCCTCTCAAGGTCAGCTCATCAAGTCTTTATCATCACAAAAGCATAACTAAGTGTTATTAGTCTGTGTCAGTAGCTTCTTACTTGGATTGTTTCAAAATCCTTTCCTTCAGGGCGGATTTACAGTATAACACACATTTATGTAGAAGTGGGTTGTTCACAAAAATCTATAAAGCGTATTTGTGATCACATAAACTAGATTAATGTGTGTGGGATGCATGGTAGCACTCTCCAGGGCAGACCTGTTGCAATCAGGCCCCTGTTTTTTGAGAAACAGAAATGCACAACAAAGTTTAAAAGATAAAAACTTGGGCCACGACAATAAAGTTGTACGATTTCGAGATTAAATTCACAATGTTATGAGAATAAAGTCAAAGCCATACAAAGCAACAGTTTTAAAACTGTTTAATAATAAACTATAACATACGTAGATCAGTAATTTACATTTAGTTCATTGCAAAACAAAATTGATCTATTATGAAAAAGTTCCAATGCCCCGCCTCTTCAATGTAAAATTTAATTGTAACAAGCAGCAGATTTTAAATGACTAATTTTTTATTGTTGTAAAGTGTCTATGGGGCAGTTTTAAACCATACATGCTTTACTTTGAGTACTCATTTTTGAATTACAAGTGGGCGGGGCCAAGAACAGAGATTCTCTCTAAGTGTGTGAGCACTCTAGCAAGAGCTTAAAAGAATAGAAAATTACTCACACAAACATGACTCAATTCAAATACAACTTTGCATGTTGAGGGAAGACCGTTATAACAAGGTTATAATCTTTGAATAATTGATTTTACATATTACCCTCTCTTTAAAGACACACTATCCTTGTGATACCACTTAATTATATTAAAAGGTGTAAAAGAGCATTTAGAGTTTAGGAGTCTTGGACAACTTAAAAAGCAAGATTGCTAGAACATTTGTGTATAGAAAAAAAAAACCATAACTAAATTTTCAAATGAGAAATTTTGCATAATAAAGGATCTAGCGAGCTCTTGTTTTGCTATATTTCCTCATGACTAACCCTACCTTCTCACATTATACTTAACCAAGTGGTCACATTGAAATATTCACTTTTAATTTATAGCAACAAAAATATGCATCAAAGTCCTCATGTGCTGTCCCATTACAGGCTGGCCTTTCTCTGTTGTTGGCAGCTTTTATGCTAATGAGTGTGTGTTGAGGGGGAGGTCCCGGGGTTACACAGCCCCATTGTTCCTCAGCCTACACGTGCGCGCCGCAGAATAAACCCGTAAGTGTCTTGCTTTTGTGCTCCAAAGCCCGGAGATGGTGCCGCGCTCTGCCCCGGTCCATGGTTGTCCTGCTGGGGCCGGTGCTGTGCGTGGCGGTCGTCCCTTTGGTGGTGTTTGCGCTGGCTGTGGTTGTGTATGTGGTTGATCGTTATTGTGTGGTTGTTCCCATGCACAGGCAGTCGCAGCAGGAAGAGAACGCGGCGGACATGGGCTCCCGAGAAGACGCGGAGGAGCTGGACAACCGGGAAGGTAGGCGGTTTTCCCATGAAGGTTTTTTTTTATGTGCAGAAGTTTTGTTTGCTCATTAGATTAAAGCTCATGTTTTAAAGAAAGTTAATGTGTTTTTCTCTGGCATTTTGTAATAAACTATGACATTGTAGATCAGCAATTTACATGTTGTAAAACACAAAATAGTTTGAAAATGGCTTAGAAATTCAGGACTACAGAACTGATAAGCCCCGCCTCTTTATAGTGAAAACCCCGCCCTTTTATTGTTAAATCAACAAGTACTGGATTTGAACTGGGAAATGAATGGAAAGTGGCTACATGACACAACAAAGACCACACAAGTGGGTGGGAATAGGTAATACATGAAAACTGCAATCTTCTAAGTGCCAGAGCATCATCACAAACAGACAAAATAAATACAATAAAAAAAGCAATGTTTTACACTAATGTGCTTGCAAGAATTAGAATTTGCTACCCAAGTGATCGTGGCCGAGCCCTCTCCACTGCTGCCTTGAATCAAATGTGCCCATCTCTACTCAAGTGTTTTGTCCAGTAAAGCAGTTCAAATGAGGCTGAAAATAGCTGTATTTAAGACACAACCTAAAATTGCAAGATTACTCAAAATATATATTAAAAAAACATTCTAACACATTTATTTTAACCATTTGTGCATTGCATCAGTGAACTTTGTATTTCTTACAAAATAATGTACTTTTCTAGTGCCTTTACTGCTGAGAGAAACACACAGCGGTAACTGGTTGGGCAAACCTTGTTGATACTGAATGGAAAAGATGAAATGGTGAATAAATGAATAACAATGTTTTTTATGAGGCTCCTTTGAAATGGTGTTTACAAAGAGCTTTATACATTAAAGAGGATCCTGGAAACAGACAGTCACAAATACTCAACAGGAGAGTAAACGGAACCAGTGAATCACAGGGCACAAAGTTATTGAGTTTGTATATGTCACAATATAATTGCCAAAAAACCCAACAAATTAAGTGTAAGTGTCTGTTTATGTGACATTAAAGAAGCACTTTGTAGCATTAGGCGTTTTAGCACATGAACGTGCATCATCGAAAAGGTGCCAATATAGGGACTAAAATAGTCACTATATTGGCCACCCTATTCCTGGCCCCTCTTATGTGGGAACACACTACAAAATAGAAAATACCTATGAGAAGTACCTTATCAATTTAATTGAATTTCAGATGTCACAGAAACTGTGAGAGGTGCTGAGTGGGGGCAGGAAGTAAAGCAGCCGCTGCATCCCGTGTATTTTTCTCATAGATATTAGCATTAGCCTTAAATAAAACAACGCTAAGAATAATTAGGAAAGTGTAAGCAGTTACAAAATCACAAGTACATTTAGGAGAGGTAAAAGACTTCTTAAGTTTTGTGAATTTTTAAAAGAAAACAATTAGCCCGGGTTTATAATTGCGTTTTACCATAGACCATATAATATCATATATTTACTGTTTATGCATGTCTCTAACTTTACCCCTTCAATATGCCTATGTTCTGTGAGGTCTAAGGTTGTGCTAACAGGTCTAATCACATTCGCATTACTCAAGCTTTGTTGAATATCAGCTACTCACCCGAACAAAAGAAAAAGAGAGGCGACATATCATCGCCTCCCGTGGTAAATCCTCCAGAATATTATGAAAGTTCGACGTTTCAACTCATATCATATATTAACAGTTTTTTTGTATTCTGGTCCATTTTAGACATTGACAACGAAGATGGAGGCAGTTAGTGTAAAGTGGTTCTTGTTTTGATCTTTTTTTACATAATAAACCTAGAAAAGTAGATTTCATGAAGGTTTACCACAGAGACTTTGCCGAGAGCTGCAATTCTAACAGAGTATCTTCTCTAAAACAGATCTGTGTTATATTTATTTGTTTTATTTATTCAGATCCTTCGTCCTCGGCTGACGTCTCTGCTGGTTCAGGTCACAGAAGGAAACTGTCTGCTCCTCCCCTGAACATCTCGCTGGATCAGAGCGAAGGGTCTGTGCTCTCTGACACCGGCGACGAGACCGGAGATGAGACCGGCGATGATCTAGACCTCAACATGGACGACATGGACACACCTGATGAAGCCGACTCCGTGGACTTTGACGCACAGCATGGTATTTAGTGCAGATACAGAAACTAACTGTGGTTACGCTGGTCCTGATTTATCCTGATTTACACTTGGGTTGGTTATGTTGTAGTCCCGGTTTAGTCCTGATCAAGTCGTACATTTTTAACAATAAAATATCAAACATTATCTTCTGTACTAAAGTCTTGCGATGGACTGAGTATGATCAGTATCCTAGCCTATTTTTAAGCTACAATCACAAGAAAATACATCCAGCTTCACTTCCCCACGTGAGCTTTAAGTTTCATTTATACTCAAAATGGACTTCATTGTTGCAGAGAGAAAACGATCTTGTCTGCAAACCCATCATCACCACTGTCATTGTTAACCTGGTGTTTGTTGTCAGGAGAGTGTGAGGAGGCGGCAGCTGCGCCATCTGCCCCAGGGCAAAGCAGAGAGAGCCGACTGTGGAGGAGTGTTCTGATTGGAGAACAGGAGCATCGTATCGACATGAAGAGCATCGAGCCGTACAAACGAGTCATCTCTCATGGAGGTACTGAACTCTGACACTAACACTATCACGTGTATGGACAAAGCAGGACAAACATCATAGTGTGACCAATGGTTATACAGTGGTCCCTCGTTTATCACGGGGGTTAGGTTCCAAAAATAACCCGTGAAAGGCGAAACCCGCAAAGTAGTGATCTTCATTGTTTACCAGTAATTTGAGTTGATAACCTGCCTGGTTCTGATGTTTAGTGTTTTTTGTACAGATAATAATGCACTGAACACATGATTCACCACCAGATACAACAGCGCGAGTCGTTATGTGACCGTTTAAAGAGGGACGGTGCTGTGCGCGTTCGCCTGCTCTGCTTTTGGCACGTTGCCCGTCCCGCTGCGCTCCACAGCCGACCGCAGAGCCACGGATCACACAGGCTCCAGAGCCGACAGCCACGAAACACATCCGGACTCTAGTGAAGTCACAACACGCTCCTCAAACACATCTCTGAACTACACAAATGACGTTCCAGCGTGAACAAACTTATGATCGTAACTACGAGCTCAAAGAGTCAAATCCTCACCTGGAGAAACGTCCGAGCGTCAGGTCAGCTTCCCCTGCACGATCCAAACTGTCTAAAGTTTTATAAAAGAGCTTCTGTGCTGTTGCCTGTGAATGCTGCGATGTGATACGGTCACAAACAGTGCGTTTGAGAGAAAAGCAGCTTACAGCGCACGTCTATAGGACCACGCACTGTAAAAAAAATGCAAAATTGCACTAAACAAAATCTGCAAAGCAGCGGAAAGTGAACCGCGATAGAGCGAGGGATCACTGTAGTTTCACATATTTTCATTTAGTTGTTGTTAAATAATAATGAAAAATAAAAATAAACATACCATTCCCTCTGCTTGACCTAATATAGAACTCAAAGACTAGACAGCTTGCTCGATGGCTAAGTGAACAGCAAATATGCCAGGTTCCTTCACACAAGGTTGAATGGTTCAGGTTCAGGGCACCAGCGTACAGCCTTTAATAGTTGTTTGTGTTTCTCACAGGTTACTATGAAGAACAACATGCCATTATTGTGTTCGCCGCCTGCTTCCTTCCAGACAGTGACTGTGACAACTACAACTATGTCATGGAAAACCTCTTCTTGTGAGTTTGAGGCCTGTACTGGCACCACAGATCTGACAAAGCAACATCTCTAGAACACCAGTTAAAGCTAAAGAGAATCATCTACCATGAAACTGTCTGCATTTCTATGGTGACAAGATTACTTCAACAGGCTATTTATAATTTTGCTGCAAAGTTCTTGACACACATGACCACAGGAGACCACATAGAACACCAAGCTTGAAATCTTTGATTATTATTTTTTCCTTGTAAAGCCATAAACATCAGCTGTACCCTACGGTCTTCTAAAGAAAGATGCTAACGTTAGCTGCTTACCTTAGTTTGGGCTGTAAAAGAGGAATTATCCAGTCCGTTTGTGGTTAAACGTGGGGTCCAAGTTAAACCAGACTTGTATTATGATTTGTAGTCCATAAATATATATCAGATGGACTTGACCACTATTTATTACAAAAGTTCATTTTTGCCAACCGTTATCTTAACTCAAGAGAGTCACGTGAGCCGCGGTCAGCTGAAAGGAGTGCGCTTCGTGTCCGAAAGACCAGATGAATGAGTGCGCTGAGCAGTCCACTGAACAGGGCAGGACTATATAGTAATTGAGTGGATATTATACCAAATAAAACTGTATGTCTTTAGGGTTTCCGGAGACATACACTAATTGTTTTTGTCAATAATCTGAATCATTTGAAACCTAAGCTGTGACTTTGAAGCTACAGCTAATGTTTAGAGTTATTTAAACTTATGCATTTCTCAGTGCAACAGAAAGTATTATAACTATGATTATATAATCATAAAAGTAACACAAAACAAAACCAAACAGAAGAATATTAAAAAGGCTTCAACTGATGATTACTCTTGTGCAGAGAAAGGCAAACTGCAGCCTCCAGAAGCCAGAAGCTTATTTTAATGGAGCTCTACCCTACGGTCTTCTGGCCGACACCTGAGGCCTGTTGTACAACCTTCCTGCACTCATCCTGGATACGCTTTTCTTACCCGGACATGAACCTCTCCGGATAAGCTGCACAATCAAACTGGTTCATAACCAGCTCTGAAGTCTGACTTTAGGGGAGTCCTAAAATACAGATTCCATTCTCAGCTGGACATTCTCTGGTTAAACAAAGACAAAAATAATACCTATAAAGCAGCTGAACACCTTCCTTTTGGATCAAGCATTCCCACCATTAAAAGATCTACTGTGCACCATTATGATTACATGTGTTGGTATTATTATGAACAATTTACTGTGTTATACTTGCTAATTCCGCCCTCTGAAGCTCTGTGAAGTTTATCTGTGAATGCTGCTATAATACACTTTCCTGCTCTTTGTTGTCCTCTGACCTCTCTGTAAAAGTAAAAGCAAACTTTTTGACAACCGTCTGAATTGAGCTAAGGTTAAAGGGTTAAACACTTTAGCCAACCTTTCTGCGAGTTCCCTGTGACCTCTGACCTCTCTGTTGCAGGTACGTGATCAGCACATTGGAGCTGATGGTGGCGGAGGACTACATGATTGTGTACCTGAACGGGGCCACGCCGCGCAGACGGACGCCGGGCTTCTCCTGGATGAAGAAGTGCTACCACATGATTGACAGACGGTACCAGCAGCAGCAGTTTTACACCCACACGTCAGACAGATAGTTTCATTCTGTTGATCTTCAATTTAGTAAAAAAGACAAATCTGAGTCCTGTCTTATATTCTCTAAACTGATTGGCTCTGATTGATCTGTTCTTCTGTTTCACAAGACCGATTTGAGAAAGGTTACATTTTGATTAGAGCAATGACTTACTATTTCTATTACTATTATGCCTAGTGAAATCACTGTGAACAACAGAGGTTTAAGCTAATGGTTCCCAAATCGTGCGTATGGATGTGTAGTGTAGTGAAGGGATGTGGATGAGAATTTTCACAAAATTAAATTGAGCCACGAGATTGGATCTGCTGGATTAAACAGAAGACACAATCTGTTTAGTTTAACTTTTCAAGAGATTTTATCACTACTAAGCTGTTAATGATAAACTTTTCTGTCTAAACAATGAATTAATTTTTATTATTGTGTGTTGTACATACAAATGACACCATACTCCAAACAGGTTAGGCCAGTATCCAGACATAACAAACTATTATCAAACCAAATGTCTCACTTAAACAAATGAGTCTTCCGCTTCTTCCAGGCTTTTGAAACAATTGCAGCCAGTTTATAAACACAGTAACCAAACAACAGTCTCATCTTCTCATCATCGTCACAGCAGAATATTTTAGGATTTTTAATTACCCATTCTTCAAACAGAGGCGTCTGAATACACCATAAAAAGACTACCGTTATTTCTGGACAATAAGCCGATACTTTTTTCTTAAGCTTTGAAGATTGCGGCTTATACAACAATGCAGCAAATTATAGATTCTCATAGACTTACTATTAACAAGTGCGGCCTATATATGCACTTTATTACTTTTCTTCTTTAAATTTAGTTGGTGCGACTTATATTCAGGTGAGCTCAATAGGGCAAAAAACTTTCTCAATTCACACAATCGACATAATCTTTTCTCCTCAGGGGTTTGAGAGAACCTCCCAGTTTCCTGCGTCAGAGGAAGGATTCCTGTACACAGCTGAGCTATCAAGGATCTTTAGTTACGTTAGAAAGTTATTAACTGATTAAGTTATTACTTTATTCCTGCTATAGATGTGTTAGAAGTTTAACCACCAAGTAAAGGCTCCTGCCTCCCACTAATCGTGCACAGAGTTTGGAAATAACAAACTTGGGTACCACTTTATATTAACTACACCTTAATTGGCCTTAATAAACCCTGAAATAAGCATAAACAAAGCCTTAATTATTCATTGACTAATGGTGAATTAATGAATGAAAGCGTGTATTAATGCTTAGTAACTACTTAACTAAGGAACTAAGGTTAAGATTTAGGGTTAGGGCAGGATTCGGAGTAATTAAGTAGTTACTAAGCATTAATAAGCTTTTTCATCTATTAATTAATCATTTGTTCATATTGAATTAAGTCTTTATTAAGGTGTTATTAATGATTTATTAAGCCTAATTATTCTGTAGTTATTCTAAAGTGTTACCCAAACTCTTACTGACCACAACCATATCGTGATCAGACAGCCCTGTGTGTCTGTGTTAGTTTTGATGGGCCAACATCGACAAAAGTATTTGTTTTTAGCCTGAGCTTAAGTGTTGTGCAATGTGACGATGCTAGTTTTAGTTTTTTTCACATCACATAATCTGAAGCTTGGTTCAATTAGCTCCTAACACTCACAAATCCTTCAGCACAAGATGATATCTATGTACATTCAATTTTGTTTGCAATTAAATCTTTAAAACACTTTTTAAGGATGGCAAAATGAGACAGGAGCAGGTGACCACTCAAGAGCCAATCAGAGCGCTGCATTTAGCTCTTAATCAGAAATAACATGACTTTTATTTTGATTTAGACAGGACAAAGTGATCTGATTTTGTCACAATCTGATGGTTATACAATATACTTTTTGATAGAAAAGACAATGTTTATTAATTTACAACTAAAAAAGTCAAGTACTCCCCTTTAACTCTGCTTTCTGGATGATTTTGGCAAAACAACCCGATGAGATGATTTAAGCTTTGTTCATCACCTCCATCACTCCTTTAAGCGACGTCATACAGGCTGTGCTCCGAAGTCACATGAGTTTTATGTGAATATGTTTCCAGCTTACAAATTCACTTCAGCTGTTATGCACAACAACTGAATCTTAAGTGAGTGTATAAACTATAAACTAACCCAAAACCCAAGGCCTGGACTTCATCATCATTGATCCTAAGTGTTTTCTTATCTTAAAGCAGTTTTTTTTTCTCAGACTGAAGAAAAACCTGAAGATGTTCATTATCGTCCATCCGTCTTTCTTCATCCGGACACTATTGGGAATCACACGGCCGTTTATCAGGTGACACTCTTTACATTCTTGATCACTCTTTAAAGCCCAGATTATTGCATTTTTCTATATTTGTCTTACTTTGGTGTGATAGTCCTTGTTGCAAATATTTACCATATTTTTACAGATGCTAAGATGCAGTTAATGAAATAATTTTTAAAGAAAAGTTGATAATTACAGGAAGTATTTGAGTCACATATGTCGTCAAAAAGTGATAAAATGGAGACAAGATACACATGACTGACCGTTTCTGGGAGATTAAGCAATCATTTAGCAAATTTAAAGTGTTTCAAGGTTTTATCGTTTGTTAATACATAACTTCTATGTTGTTTTTGTGGATTTTGACCCATATTTACAAAATGTTTGCTAGAGAACGGTTGTGGAATTTTCCGGACAAAAGACAATTTTAAACTTCCTCAAAATAGGCAAACCAGCTGAAATAAAGCAAAATATGTAGTGTTACATTTTAAATAGAATATAAATTGTAGTCTAACCTGTCATTCAGACTTTGAAGCTGCGAGCCTCCTGGTTAAACTGTATAAGTTGTGTTTGTGTCTGATTTAAAGACATGGAATGACACTGTCTGTGTTCCTGTGTTCAGCTCAAAGTTCAGCAGTAAGATTCGGTACGTCCACAGTCTGCAGGAGCTGGGGCAGATCATCCCCATGGAGTATGTGCACATCCCGCCCAGCATCATCAGGTCGGTCTCTTCGTGTGACTCTACATGTGTCTGAAGTCTTGTCTTTATAATTAAGCTTTACAACATGGTTCCATAGGTGAAACATTCTTCTGATTTGTAAGGCCTTTGACATGTTTTCAGAGTTTTGTAGTATTTATTCATCTTAGACTGACTCAGTGACATTCTCATAAAAATGGATGAAACTGAAAGTACCCAGTAGTGCAAAATGTCAAAAATAAACATTTTAACTGAGGCCAACTGACTTAAGTGTAGAAGGCAGAGGGTTTTTTTTCTTTATGACAGTACAACATATTATGTTTTTATAAAAAATGAAAGTTTGTTGACAGACTATTGAAGGGCTACAACTGAGAGTTCACTTTTTAATGATTCTGATCGTTTAGATCACTGGTTCTCAACCTGTGGTTCGGGACCTGATGGGTGTTTCTACATTTCTGGGGGTCCCCCAATAAAATGTGAAGTTTAATAATGATATCTTAAGCGAGGTTAGACACCTTTCAAATGCAGTGATAGATGCAGATTCTACAGACAGTGTTGTGAAATAACTAAATACATACATGTACTGAAAATACGTATTCAAAATATTGTACTAATTTAGAGAAACTGTTGTTATTTATTTTCATTTGGAGGTATTCAGAATACAGTTACTTTTCTAAAATCAGAGGTATACATTTGGGTATTTCAACACAGAATGTAGGATTTAAACTTTTCAGGAAAGGTGCAAAAACGTAATAATAATTAAAAAAGAAATCTCTAATATTGAGGCGTGTGCAATATTTCCTTCTCTGGTTAGTGATAATTGTTTCCTTATTGTAATAACAATGGCAAACAAACTGTGAACCACAAATAAAAAGCAGTTTTTTCCCCTTTATAAATATAGTATTCCAAGTGTTCAGAATACAGGACTCTGATTTGACCAAGTAACAGAATACAATGCAAAATACATTTTAAGGCAGGTTTTCTGTATTCTGTAACTACCTGTACCTGTCAAAGTATTCTTCCCAACACTGGCTACAGATGAATTTATCTAGACATTTCAATCCTGTAAATTACCCAAATTGGGAACATATTTTAAACTGTCCAAGTGAAAAGTTACTGTAATTTTGACATGAAACATTATCATCCCCAATAAGAATTTTCTAAACAATACTGAAATGCGCAGTTCACCTTTCACCTCCAAAAAGCTAGACGGTGCCACTTTAATGTACCTGTAGGGTTTTATGATTTACAGTTTGTCCTCACTTTTCTAAGGTTTGACGATGACAGACGAGCAGAATCCAGGTAAAGCCTAAACTTAATCCTAAACAAACTCTAGACTAACTCACTGTGGCTGTTCTGGGTCGACTCTCTTTACCTCCTTTAGCTTAACACAGTCACACTTCTTCTGCTCTGATTCCTGCTTCTGGCTGTTCATCCTTTCCTGTCGTTTCTCAGTAAATCTCACGTCAGTTTGATACTACAAGTGGTTCTCAAGGTTGCAAGTAGTGTAGTAGTCAAGACCAAGACCTTTCCAAGACCACAGCGTCCCAAGACCAAGACCAACAAGGGTCAAAACCGAGACAAGACTGACACTTTTATAAATCAAGATGAGACCAAGACTGCAGTCCATTAAGACCAAATAAAGAATCTTTGTAATTTTATATAATTATCAGCGTCTACATGATCATATCGTGCAGTGCTTACGGTCATTGCACTCCTGGTACATGTTTAGCAGAGCATAGTGGTAATGAAATGTGGTCTCGGTGTCCAAGACAAGATTAAGTCCAAAAGCAACCTCTAGACCTGTCTTAAAACCAAAACCAGTCTCACGTAATACTACACTAGTTGCAAGGTTGTGGGTTCATCTCCCAGGTACTTTAGCCTTTACATGTTTCTCTCTGTGTCCGGATGTTTTTTCCACTAGCCTCTCCAGTTTCCCCTCACAACTGTAAACATGCACATTTGGGAAAATCCTCCAGTTAAGGTAATAAGCAAGCCTAGCAGAAGATCTGCCAGAGCTGGGCAAACTGCGGCCGGGGGCCAGATGCGGCCCTCAGCTGTTTTAATCAGGCCCAAATTTGCAAATGTGAAATAATCTTGTCCATCAAGTAAAATATTAAAGTAAAACTAGCAAAAATAAACATTGAAATCCAATTTCAAGACATTTCAGCAAATCTAGAAGTACATTTTTTAAAGCATAATTCTTTTATTTGACTGACTTGGCTATAAAGCATGGTCTGTACTTGTGTCTTAATATAAATGTACACAATAATAGATATTACCCTAAAATGTATTTTAAAAATGTGCTCTATACAATGATACATTTATACCTATACAATAATTGTGGCCGGCCCTGCCACTAATCTGGATTTGAATATGGCCCTCGAGGAAAAATTATTGCCATCCCTGTGCTAGAGACTGATAGCACAAAGCTATTGTCCATTAGTGTTCTGCATAAATATAAAATAATACATATCTGTGCTCATTAAAAGGTATTGTGAACGTTCTTGTATCTGGTCTATAACTCTGCATGTGGAGCGGCTTTAGAAGACCTATTCATTTTTCACTTCTTCATTTTGCCTCCCCTCCTTCTCTCTCTCTCTCTTTCTCTCTCTCTCTCTCTCTCTCTGTCTATCTATCTCTTTCCCTCTGTCTTTTGTCCTGCTGAACAGACTGGATGCAGAGTTACAGAAACACATGCAAGTAAGTCAACAATCTCTCTCTTATGAATTGTTTTCTTCTTCGTCCTTATTAGCAGAAAGAGTGTCAGTTTTTGTTTTCTGTGATCTATGTGATTAAGTTCAGTAATTACAGAGATCTGAACCAAATCTACAGTTTCTACGCTTTCGATTCAAATAACTTAACGTTATGTGATGAAACAATAACTTCCAACAAATAATTTAATGATCAAGCAGACTTATGTTCTGTAAAGAGATAAAGAGTTCAGCTGTGTGTGATCCCAAAGTCGCATCTTACCTCAATTTCAGATACAGTTTTAGTTATGTTTGTTGACCATTAGAATGCTTCTGATGTCGTCCGTTTAAACTCTGTGGTCTCTAATGTGTTGTCTGCTTCTCAGGTCGGACCGAAAAGGAGCTCGGCCGTGTGACTGGAGCCGCGTCGTCAGCTGGTGTGTTTGTGTGAGCAGATCGAGCTGGAGCAGATCGAGCTGAGGTGTGCAGGGAGCGTCCGGACTTCTGCGCCTGGAGAGAGGAGTCGGTCTGGTGAGCCGGACTTAAGCAGCGCGGTGGAGGAAACCTGTGCTGTCTGTAGCATCTAAAACTCAGAGGTGTTCAAACTTTTCACATCAAAGACCATCAAAGTGGCTTCTCAAGTGTTACCAGATCTACAGCAGAACTAAACCAGGTCTTCAACAGGATAAAACCGTGACTTAAAGGTTGTGTGGAGGATTTTCCAAGGAAAGACAAATCTAGAAACTGTTTGTGATTTTTTTAAATTAGTGTTACTGGCCCCTCCATGTCCACAGTTTAGGTTTTTTTTTTTTTTACTTACCAAGCTGCATGGATTCACAGGTCTATACAACTAGTTTTGACAACAACAAAGAAGTAAAAATCCTCCATACAACTGAAAAAGCAAACAAAAACTAACCGGGTTCTTAATAGGTGCATTCATGTTCTAGACTTGGATTATGTCAGGACTGGAGAGCGAGGGCAAGGAAACTCCACAACAAATAATTTAAAAAAATACACATATCTTTTTTTCAGATCAGAGTTTTTGTGTTTTGACTGCTCACACAGTCTTCATCAAAGTGTCATCGATGCCTCTTGTTCATAAAAGTGTAATTGTTGATCAGTTCTAAGCAGATATGGCAGCTAAAGAAGAGCTAGAGTGTGGCTAAGCTGAATCTTGCAAATCAATATTAGGTGGTTGTGCATTTAAAATATATATATACTACACGTTATGTAAAGTGACTTCCTTTAGTTTTCAATCCTTTCCTTCATTCAATCAAAAACACAGCTGATACTATTCTTTCTCCTCTGAGAAAACATGTTCTGAATGTCCCAGATCTAAAATGACATAGTTAAATCTTCTGCATTGTTTTAACCAAATTTCAGAGAGCAACAAGCGACCAAGCCTTTGAATAAAACCCAAAACAAGCCACCTCAGCCAATATGCTAAAAGTTCATATTTCTGTCATTGGGAGTATATTTTTGTAAATCAGACCTGGATAAAAGACACTAAAAAAAAAACAAAAAAACTTCTTTATCAAAGTGGCCCTCACAATCAAACCCACGACTGTCAAAATTCATAAAGTGACAGGAGGGAGAAACAATCAAACCATCCATGAAGTTTCAATTATAGAAGAAATGACATTGGCCACTGCAGCAAGCATACAGAGACTCACTAAAATTGCACTAAAAAAACAAAAAATAATTCAGAATAGTAAACAATGTTATTTAAGCACCATGTATTAGCAAAACAAAGTAGATTTAGTATTTAGCTTCACTTTAAAATCTGCAGAACTGCCCTGTCAGGTTGTCAGAGAAAAGCTTTGAAGGATGGATCATTTTTACAGTTGTCATGGACTACATGACAAATTCCAACCATCGTGGGCAGAGATGGGTGGTAGGTGAAAACGGGACTTTTCTGAGCACTCGAGCATCAGCTGCAAAACAATACAAGATTGGTTCAGTTCTCACCATTGACTGTCATGCATTTTCGGGATCACTGCGAGGTGAGTATCAAACTCTGATCTGAAAAATCTCATTGAATTAATTTCAATGGACAGATGGACAACATTGGTTTCTTTTAAAATGTGTTTTGTGATGTATTTACCTTGTCGACATGTTTGGGGTGCTATCAGCGAGCCATCTTCAGGACAATCACCGCTCTAGGCCTGACTACACTTCTGGAGATGTAGTTAGTATATCTCAAAACACATCGTCTTGATAAGAAACCAAAGTTGTGAAGTAAATGAAGACAAAATGAATGTTGTGGAGTAATTGGACAGATTGGTTAGTACTGGCTCTCCAAACTTTGAATCTTGTGGTTGAAAATCAATCAGATTTTGCTTGCGCTGATAGAAAAGAGGTTGAGCTTTGGGACTGTTTTTGTTTCACACTGTTGTAATTGAAGGGAGAAGAAACTAAATTCTTCCCTCAGCTCGACGATACGTGCAGCTGAATGCAATCTATTAAACCGAAACCACTTTGAGGACCACGAAAGTTGAAGAAACCCTGTACTAACGGCTTCTTTCACAGACTAATCCGGTACGCTGCTGTTTTCTATGACCAAATAGAAGTTCTCCTCATGTTCTTCTCATGTTCTCTCCACAGTGGATGGTGTTTTAGCCAATGTTTACAACCATGTACCTGCTGCGAAAACCACGGCACTGTAAATGTGATGTGTGTCTGTAAAAGCATGAGTCCATCATTCCTGTTTATACTGAACTGAAGCGAACGCAAACCCGCGACAGACTGGGATGAAAAGAAAAACATGATGCAATAAGTTATAGGTCTCGAAAGAGCCCCAAATTCAAGGCTTCAATAAATGTATTTGACTTGATCAGTGGAAACTAGCTCTGCACAGACTCATTTCAAGCCTGATTTTGTTTATTATGAAGCTGCTGTTGGAAGATATTAGATTAAGCCCATTTAAAGGAGACTTATTGTGTTTTTATCCAAGTATGTATAAGCATGTACTAGGTATGTAGATCAGTAATTTACATTTGTCCATTGTAAAACGCAATCCTAGGAATAAATACGGCTTAAAAACTGCAGAACAAAATATCTCTCAGCAGTGATAAGCCCTGCCTCTTTCCATGAGCCTTATCTTTTGATTGTAAACTATAATAATCTTAATTTCTGTTTGTAAAGAAGTTAAATTCAGTGAGTGGGGATTAGAAATGTCACGATATCTTTTCTTATTGCGATTATTGTGACACCTAACATCACTATTTTGCAATTATTTACGATTACGCTTCTTAACGACCAAATAGCAGAGACCTTCTCCATTTTCTTGCATTCTCATCGTCTAACACAGAGGTGGGCAATTATTTTTACTCAAGGGCCAGATTGAAACCCAGAACAGAGGTGGAGGGTCGGACTGCCAACACTGGTATAAAAAAAAACTCTGATTATTGCAAACACATTTCTTTGACAGAATATAGAAGACCAGCACAAATAAAATAGTGTCCAACAAAATATCATAAAAACTTAAGATTCAACCTTTATTTTCATAACATAATTAGCTTAATCTCAAAATGTTACACGTTTATTATGGTCATTTTACAAAAAAATAAAATAGATAAATAAAAATAAACAACTAAATGTTATCAGGACTTGGATGAGTTTGCATAAAAAACACACAATAGATTTTTATAACAATGTTTCATAATCCAAATTACAATTTAATCTTGTAAAACTTCAATATTGAAAAATTGCTTTTTATGGCTTTGACTTTATTCTCATAATATTGTGAATTTAATCTCAAATGTTACAAGTTTATTGTTGTAGCCCAAGTTTTTGCATTTCTGTTTCTCAAAAACATGCCAGGGGCCTGATTGAAACAGGTCGTGTGCCGCACTTGGCCCCCAGGCCGCAGTTTGCCCAGGTCTGGTCTTAGTTTTCCTTAAGATTTTGACCAGTTTTGTGAAATCAGACTTCAGAAACTTCTAAAATTGCGACATATGAGGTTGAACCAATACTGCTGTGGCAAACAAATGATAGCCATAACAAAGCAAAATCACAAATTTACTCGTTACTGTAGTAAAAAATAAATGAATATTTTGCTACAGAACTACTTTGCCTTAAACTGGAACTGATTTTTTTGCTCATGTTTCTGTAGAATAAACTAAAAAAAAGGTGCTTGATTTTGCTTCTAAAATTGTGACATTATAATTCTTTTGTTCCTGGGGCATGAATAATCATGATTATCGATAACCTAATAGTCTTAACATCTCTAGTGGGGATAGGTGGCAGGTGAAAACAAAATTTTTCTGTGTGTTAACGCACAGGACAATAAAAGATGACTTAAACATGCTTGAATCACTCCAAATACAACTTTGAGTAAGCTTATGAGTGAACACTGTTATTGTTACAAGTATATTTTACATAAAGGTCTCCTTTAACTCACATTTAAAATAGTCTAAGGATGCTTCCAAAATGCCTATTTAGATATTGAGCTTGAAATAAATTGACAAAGAAGAAATGCAAAAAATAAAAATAAATTAGTACATTTAGTACATTTTAGATTTGACTTGAGATTTCTGATATTTATAACTTATTGCATTTTTTTTTTTACTTTCTGAAGACCGAGACTTTGATTATAAAACGGGTTTGTGTTCAATCACTGTGAGCTGTAGTGTGGGCTGAGTACCAGGTGGGGGCGATGTGAATAGAAAGATGCATGTGTTTGGGTGAGTGCGCCCCCTGCGGTTCAGATGAAGACAGTGTAGGCATACGTAGGCTTACGGTCTGTGTAAATATGTAAAAGTACCATTAAACTTGTCACCCTCCTCAGAATCTGTCTTTTATTTTACTGTTTAGTTGTTAGGTTCGGGGTTACCATGGAAATATTGGCAAATCCGCCATGTTTGTATGGTTGTACATTAAACAAAACGATAAAAAAATAAAAATAAAACAACCGTGGAACAGCCCAATAAACGGCTGGGTCAGTGCTGTTAAATTTATCTATCACTCTGTAGTGTCAGAATATAACTTAATTAACGCTATTTTCAGTATTTAGCTATATAAACGTTGGTTTAACATTGGAGCAACTGAACATTCTAACGACGTGTAACGCTGAAAAACGTGTATTACGTAATTTTCCATAAAAAACAAAACATAACACTACAGAAAACGCAAAAAATAAAATTAATTAAATAAATAAAAATAATCAAAATACCAAAAATATTTTACTTGTTTTTTTGTTTGTTTTTTGTCTTGTTTTCCCAGTGTTTCAATATTTGTAAGGTTCATAAATAATTATAAAGTTGAAAACGAACATTCAATAGAAATTAAGATGGAAGAAAAATAAATTAAAAACAAATGATCTTTTTTCCACGTCGATTCATTTTTGCTGCGTCATGTCTCCAAAGACCCACCTTCTCGGAATCACGTGACGCTTGACGTCAGCAATTGGACTCCGATCTTGTTCCGGGATGTGGACGTTTAACACATGTAACAGAACATCTCCGCGCTACGTTTTAAAACTGTTCAGAAGAGCCAACCCAGGCAACACTGAGAAGACGCAGCGGTGAATCTGAAACGTTCAGGATTGATTTAAGAACGTTTAAGACTATTTTAAGCGTGTTTTAACCTCGATATCAGCAGCTAGCCTCGGCAGCCACAGGTGAACGGTTCGCTGCTGTTGGGTAAAAGCCGGGGTTGTTTCCAAACCAAGGTCGACCGAGGTGAAGGAACTGCCTGGGTAAATAATTCTGACATTTCTGTACTTTGGTCTCCTCAAACCTCCGCATCGTGCCACCGCTGCGCCTCTTCCTCCTCCCGGTGTGCGTCACTCGGAGGTCACCGCGCTCCAGCTCCAGCCGCTTTGTGTGCGCTCGGACCCGGGCAGGCATGAAGAGTCTCCCGTACTTCTGCCGCGGAGAGGTCGTCCGAGGCTTCGGCAGAGGAAGCAAGGAGCTGGGCATTCCCACTGGTGAGTCTGACCGCTATAAGCCTGCGGAAAGAAAGGCTGAATGGAGCTTTCTTACCAGACTTGTCTGTGTGTACGCCAGGATTTATTCAAACTAAGATAAAATTCTATGTCATTCAAAGAGGAAGTGATGCTTTAAAGGAAGATGAGAGCAATACTCAATAGTAAGGGCAATAATAAACACCCTTTAAAATTTAAATAATAATTCATTGCATTAGCCTTCTAGCAGTGTTTGGCAAGTTACTGTAAAAGTGTAATACATTATATATTACTATTTACAGGTAGAAAAATGTAACTGAGTTACACTACTATGAGTTACTTTGAGGCAATCACACATTTGTTAAGACATTGTATAACACTAATCCGGTTACATTTACTCTTGATTACTGATTAATTTATGTAAATATGATGAAGACATTTTCCTCATAATATTTGATTCACCTTTAACCCCTTCTCATTCGGGCCTTTTCCCCTCTCACACGTCAGACTAAAATCGGTAAAAATTCAAACTAAACCCTTTGGAGCACAGGCAAATGGCGGGGTCTTTTTAAAGCTGTATCCCTGTAGGTTTTGCTTCTGATGTCAAAGAGGCTCTCATCAGAAGTGAGAACTTTCTCCAAACAAAGGAAAACAAAATCTAAATTCTGCCCAATTTTTTTAATAGATTTAAGGATTGGTATAGCTGGTGTTGACACTAGATTTGGCATATTTGGGGTTTTGACAATTTTCTCTGTAAAAGCTGAACGCAATTGAGGTAAAAATGAGTTTTAGGGACCCAAAATCACTCAAAAAAATGTAGGCGGAGGCAATACAAAAGTCCTATTAAAATTTTGGAGAACTTTTTTTTGTTTGGAGGCTTAGAACTAAAATCTGAGTCTGGATCATCCCAGAGGCTGATTTTGCTCTAAATAAAAGGGATACAATGGAATTTTTATATTTAACCTTTCCAGGTGCTTCATAGTTTTGCTTTTTTCAGATACTGAACAAAATGGAATTTTTAAAGAAAAAGTGGAAGGGCCCACCGAATGAGACAGTATTTTAGTGGTGTTTTGGTCCTGAAGTGTCGTTTTCAATAGAATATAAAAGCAATTAATTTATATGAAAGTAACTTTACTTTATCCGTTACTCGGATTGTAACTAGTAATATATATTGTCATCATTTTTATTAGTAATGAGTTGCGCTACTTGGTTACTGAAAAGAGAATTACAGTCACTAATTACTTTTGTTATGAGTTACTCACAGCACTATAATTAGACAAGCATCTGTCCAGGGGCAATGAATTCAAAATTACCTTCTGTCTTATATTTACACAAATGTTGATTCATTAAGGAAACACTTGCAGCAGAGGTCAGTGTTTATTGAGCGATTTTGGAATGAACATGTCCTTTTTGTCACTATTAATTAACAGAGGACTGTTTTGTAAGTCCTTTTTATTTATAATCAATGAAAAACACGAATTAGAGTTGTTGTATAACTGCACTCCTTATAAAACTTAGTGTCTCTGACAGTCCACACTAAATAAATGTATATCAAAGTCCTCGTTTAGCAATTTGTATGATTAATCTAACGTTATATTTATGAAGAGAAATATTATAGCTATTGAAATGTATAATTTAGATAGGCAAATAAATAAATACATAAATAAATTCCACAAATGTATGCCTTTAAAAATATCAGGAAGTTGAAACGCATGACCCATAATATTTTGCTTTCAGACAGGAACTGATGATGTCAATGTCACCCCTTGGCTTACAGTGAATTGTACAATGAATATGGGAGACTGGGTACTGTAAATTGAATTTGCCCATAAAGTCTCACCCGTTAATTATACTTTTATTTGCACAGCATCCTAAATAAAAGGTATACGTCCTTAAAAAGTTGAAAACTGTTCTTAGTCACTCAAAATGTTGAAAAAAATGAGTATTGCAAGAAGATATTTTTAAAAATAGATCATTGTGTTATGAAGTACAGGGAGAAAACAGACTCTAAATGTTAGGACGTATTCATATAGTTCTAGTTTTTTGTATATTTTGATGTATATTCTAATTTCAGCAACCAAAAAGTCAACAAAGTCTTGATCCTTTTATTTTACAGATTGAAAATAGGGTTGCATGATTTTGTTTGACCAGTATTGTGACTGTGATTTGTTTAGTGATTTTAATTTCTGTTCTGATTTCAGATTTTAAGTGTGTCTGGCAGATTTACAAAGTGAACAGTGTCAGTAAACAGACAAATGAGTAAAATTGGTTACAGTCACAAATTAAATTGAAATTAGTCACAACTATAGAGAAATTCTGTCTTCGATCCAAGAGAAAATATATGAGAGCCACAGAGAAATCACATGTTTGTGCCACAGTCTCAAACATGATTGCTTCAGGACATGTTGTAAATGTGCACTGAAGCTGGATTTCACAACAAATGGCATACACTATTAATGGTCCCTTCTGTTAAATTGGAGAGATGCATAGTACCAGGTTACAACTCAAGTGCTAATTTTCACCTGTAGTCGTGGGCAGGTTGATGTTACAATTAATAAAAATACATTAAATAAAAATGGTGCTAAAATGACCAGTGCATCTTAAGAGTTTTGCAACATAAATCGCCTTATAATATTACAATTTACCTCCAACAGGTCACACAATTAACAATTAAGGTATAAACATCAGTCCAGGTTTGAGAGTGGCCTTTATTTTTTCAGGCCTTCAGTAATTTGTAAATGATATCAGTCCATATTCAAGTGACAGAAAGCTACAACAGCAGCGTTTCTAAAAGTTGTTCAGGGCTGGCTTAGACATCCTGCTCAGTGGATTGAGTGACTTGAGATGTTGTTTCAGAGGAGCAGCAGTATATTGGTAGCCTGATGCATCAGCCGGTTTCATTCACTCCGTGGAAACGTTGCTGGAGTGAAATGAAATGGAGTGGAGGAACTAGGTGGCGTTAGCCTGGCTAGTATATTGGATAATCTTCTACAGAAGACAAACATCTAGAAACAGAATCAAATTATCAGAACAGTATTTTGTTTTACAAGAATGTGACAGTGATGAAATGAACAGCCTTTCTTCTCATGAATGAATCATAAATCCTTACAGAACTTTTATATAGTGATTCAGGTGGCCTTCTCCAGGCCTGTAACTAGTCTGGTTAAAAATGTATTCACTGCCTATCAGTGGTCCTCAGCCTTTTTCTGTCACTCAAAAGCATTCGCCACTACTGAACCCACCATAGGCTTTTGTTTTATGTTTGGTTTTGTTATAATTGAATTTAGTTGAGCAGCAAATAGAGATTTGCATTATTACTGCATTTGGGGTAGGGCTGGGCGATAAGGCACAAAATGTAGATCACAATTTTTTTAATCACAATTCTTGACTTTCTCAGAAAGTTCTGTAGCTAGATAGATCCAGGTGTCACTCACTCAGAGCAGTACTATGGCTGACCATGGTTGCCAGATTTTCAGCAAGAAACAAGTGACCAAGCCATTGAAAAAGCTTTCAGTAAAATTATCTTAAAAGTGTAATTTTGGCATATTTTAATAGTAGTTCTAACATAAAAAATTAAGTTTTAGATGTACAAACATGCTGAAAATATTTTTTTTTCATAAATGGATATATTTTTGTAAATCAAACCTGAAAAATTGCTAATATGTCTTTTATGACTTTAAAGTACTGAGGCTAAGAGATGTAGGTCGGTAAAAATAGTCTGTATTTGAACAGACACATGCGTAAATGGAGAAATGGGAAATTGTGATATGACGATTCTCAGAAATGAACTCACAATGTTTTTGTGAAATGGCCCAGCCCTAATTTGAAGAACACCTTTGTCACAATTTATATTTGTCATCTTATTCTCTGTAGACCAGATTTCATGACCCTCTCATTAAGAATCAGTGGCCTAAATACTGTAGCTGGTCTTTGTGAGGAGCTTTTGTCTCTGATTTGCTGTGCCCCTTGCAGCTCTACATTGAAACATGTTTGTGTGTTTTTTCTCAGCAAACTTCCCGGACAGTGTGGTGGAGCATCTCCCCGCAGACATCAGCACAGGCATTTACTACGGCTGGGCCTGTGTGGGCTCTGGAGACGTTTACAAGATGGTCATGAGTATCGGCTGGAACCCTTACTACAAGAACACCAAGAAATCTATGGTCAGTCAATCCACCATAAGTCACACTACTCATCCTTTTTAAATCCAGATATGGTATTGATCCTTTGCACCTACGTCACTTGATCACGTGGGTGCGCCATGATGGAGGGCAGAAGTGCATGAATGAACGCAGCATTACAGGGAGCGCAGAACTGACAAATTCTCACGTATTTTTTTATTTCTCCATTAAGAAAGCAATGATTACTTCTAGTGCATGTTCAGTACATTTGCCGAATTAATACAATTTACAAGTTTGCCTGACTTTACTCCTCATTACCAGTCTGTGGTAAACAGGGTTTTGTCTCACACTGGAGCAAATTTAAAAGCAACAAGAGTTTGATTTTCAGTAACTTGGCTGTAGATCATGTGAGGCTAGTGTTAGCCACACATCATGTAGGTTGATTCAGATATTCATTGCATTTTTTTTTTCAAATGTCATCATTTTTTTTCTGATTAGCATTGACTTACCTTATTTAAAGTGTTCATTGCAAATCCGTAGCGAGGGATTCAAGTTCTTTTGATTTATTGGTGCCATCCACTGATGTCTTCTATCTTCATCAAAATGTAAACGAACGTAAACCTTGCCTGTTAGTGCAACGTGTTCCACAAGATACAGACATTTTACAATTGACACTTATTAAAATTACTTAGAAACGAGCAAGTTTAATGCGCACAGACGGCACTATTGCCCTCCATTATGGAGAAGTGGGTGTTCTCTCGAGAACGTGACGACGCTAGTTTGTAGTGGTTGTAAATCAGCCCCAGTGGTCGCTTCATTCTACAGACTAGAAAGCATTTTCTATTGAGCGCAATGCAAACACAAACTGCTCGTATTCAGCATAACAAAAGAAGAATGGTCAGATCGATTTTTATGTATTTTTAATTATAACGAGTTGTTTTTTTTTCTGTTCAAAATTAAAGTTTTAGCTTCTACAAACTTCTAATCTGACTGGTCGAACGTTCAGACCCGGACCTTCAGCCCCATCGACAAAGAATCATGGGTTAAACAACTCTGCATGTAGCTTGCAGAAAAACTATCAAACGGCTTAAACTACAGGCTAATATGGCAGCGAACGCCAATGAGTAAAGCCATTGACTTAAAGCACCTGCCATCTTTGATCACAAGGTCTGTCCCTGCTCAGAGCAAGAAACCACAGGACACACAAGTTAGAAACCATACACTTCCTCACACTCTGGGCTTAGTCTACATTTGGACATTTTCTGACCATAACTTTAATTGAAAACGTTGCACCGTTACATTAGTTACAAAGAGTCTGTTTTCTTTGGAAATTCCAGTGGGAAGATTTAAATGTTCAGTTTGTGGTTGGGAATATTTGTATTTGACTGGAGGGTCAGGATTATGAACTGACGTAGTGTGTAATTAATATAATAGTGTGCTGTTTATTCAGAAAATGCAGGTCAAGTAAGTCAAATCTTTATCATACTGCCTCTACTGCCTCAAAGACATTGATTATAGATTAAATATATTTACCTTTATATCTTTATCACAATGCTGCACTCATAAAGTATAATTTGTTTCAGCAGCAGTTGTTTTTAGACTTTATAGACTGCCGCCATAGTCTCGTCTATTAATGGGAAACACTGATGGTGATTTAAAGTTTTTCACCTTTTAAGAGCGCTGCTGTGTTAGCTTGCATACTAGCGCATACTAACAGGATTAAACCCTCGTCATGTGCTCTGGTCCGTCTGCATGAGTGCCTTCTACAGTCTCATGTGGCACTAAACAGAAGATACTGAGGTGCTGTGGGAGTCTAAACCTTCACCTAATCAGTGTAACATGTTTAGTCTGTGCACGGCAAGAGCATAGACTAAACTAAAAGAGCTAGTATGTCACATTTTACACAAACAGTCGGTAATCTGTTGGGCGGTATGACAATAAAAATATGTTTTACTCTGCTGTATTCAAAGTCTTTGTAAAAAAATGCACTTAAAATTGCAAAAAAAAAAAAAAAACGTTGGTAAATGCTTGTTTCATAACATTCCACACAAAACCCACCTTTTACAGAGAAAAGAGGTTTTTGGACTTTCGACCTAAAACATACATACTGACAGGTTGAACTGGGGCTGACAAATAATAATCTATATACAAATGTCTAACAAAGAAACACTTCCTCTTACAAAATCTGACTTCTGCTCCAAAGCACATGTTTTTGCTGGCAGAGGATTATCTGTGGAGATCTTCATTCAAAAAACACAGCCAAATAATTAACTATTTGACATGATCATTTTGATATCCTCATCTTTTATTTACCCAGCCCTAGACACAGTTACTTATAGAGAAGGCAGAACATGAGTGCATTAGAGTGAACAGATGAATAGAATAGAATAGAATAGAATAGAATAGAATAGAATAGAATAGAATAGCATAGAATAGCATAGCATAGCATAGCATAGCATAGCATAGCATAGAATAGAATACTCTTCCATTCAAGACTGATTTGTTTTGCAAAACAAAAAGTCAATTTTTTTTCTGCCTTTTGTAAAAGTTCAAATGCAAATATAAATATCTGAGATTGGAAGACAAGACTCTTTTCTTATCAACCAGTACCAAACCTAGTATTAACAAAACTGATGCAACAGCAGTTTTATCTGTTGTCTGGGATCCAGAGTCCACACTTCTGCAGTTCTTTTCTCTGCTCAGAGTGGGTCTGGTCACCACACTGTGCAATCAAATGAAACTGAGAAGCTCACTGGTCATCAGTCATTTAGAACAATCTAACTTCACTAACCTCTCATGAAAAGAGTTTTTTTCTGCTTGTACTGAAATCCATGATGTTTGTTTGTCCCCTTGTGATATATATTTTTAGAGATGGACACCAATATATTGGCCGGTCGATATTTAGATTTTTTTTTGGTCCAATATCTGATCAGACAGTTGTTTGGTCTTTTCCTCTGTGGGAAAACAGCACTGAGCTCACAAACAATAAGATTTGTTTTATCTCTCTCCAGTCCTAAGTCTGCAGCTTTGATTTGATCATTAACATGTCTTTCTTTAAGTTTTATTCTTGTTCTATGACTTTTCAAGCTTTAATAAGTGCTTGTTTGTTTGTCAATATAAACAATGTGTCTTTCATGAGGCTGTGAAATGATTGTTTCTTGGGCCAAAATACTATTGAGCATCATTAATTGTGTAAAATTAATGGTGAATAATAGTTTAGCTGAAGTTTATTTGGTTTTGCTGTCTCCACCACAGACTGTATAATCAATCTATGATCTCAACTTAAATCAGAAAATCGGCCATTGATATCGGCATCAGCTGACAATATTTGCCATTGTTTTTGTAAAATTCTATACTGTCCTACCTAATCATCAAAAAGTATATTGTAAATTGAGTGTGTTCAAACAAAGTCCAGAGCGTGACGTTGTGTTGTTTCCTGCAGGAGACTCATGTGATCCACACGTTTAAGGAGGACTTCTATGGAGAGGTGCTGAGCGTGGTGATGGTGGGCTACATCCGGCCTGAGTGCAGCTTCAGCTCGTTAGGTACGTCCTAACTCACAAATACACCAGAAACCACACCAGAACATGTGTCTCACTCTGCTCGTTACCTTGGAAACCGTCTGGAATGGTTGAATGCATGAGTCAATCCAAACAACGAGAGAAAACTGTTATAACATGGTGACAAACTCAGAAAAGTAGATTTTACATAAAACTGTAGGTCTCCTTTAGTTTTAGTTACTTTGCATTCTAACATTGAGCAGACTCATCTCTCCACAGATCTGACCTGTAACACTACAGCTTGAATTTAAAGCTGTAGTGTGGAACATTTCAGGCTAAGTGAAAGTCAATGTAGAACAGAAGAGTAACTTTTTGTGTTCGGCTAAAAAAATCTAAATCTAATCACTTTTAACAAACAGTGGTATAGGAATGTAAAGGTAACCAATATGTCATTGTTATGTATAAAAGTCTAATAAAGCTTTAAAAAACATGAAGAAATATGTTTTAAGCATTTTTATAGTTAAATGGATTGAAATATAGCCTGATCTTGTCAGATCTCAGCAGCTAAGCATGTTGGGCCTGGGCATTACCTGGATGGGAGACCACTGGAAGTGACACAGTGGGACGAATTAAAGAGAAACGTATAGTGTCCTTAGGCAAGACGCCTCACTCACATTGCAACTCTAAAACTGTTTTAGCTTTTTCAAAATAACACAATTCCCCATCACATTATGGTGGGAAGTTGTAACTTGAGACTTTTGGAATAGAAATGATGCAGGGATGTCTCATAACTGCTCACATTTTGAACACGTGATGTCCTCTAGATAAGCTCGATTCTTGTTTATTTATATTTATTTGATTGGGTCAGTGCATAATAATGAACATCTGTAACAGTAATCAGATTAAGTTCATTAGGTCTTCTGTTATAGTTATGTGTTGGTTTTTCTTATGAACAGGCCTCTGTTTGTATTCATACCTTGACAGTTTCGGCTGCACACTGTAGCCTTCTTCAGAAGTGTCACTTGGTGTTCCTGTGACGTGTCTGGTCAGCTGGCGCCAAAACCTGTATAAACCAGCTGACCAGACACGTCACAGGAACACCATGTGACACTACTGAAGAAGGCTACAGTGTGCAGCCGAAACTGTCAAGGTATGAATACAAACAGAGAAAAACCAACACATAACATCTGTAACAATCACAGTGTAAATATGCCAGATTAGAGCAAAGGTGCTTATTTCCATCTGTAGTCCTTAGGCAGACACACAGATAAAGACAACAAAAACAATATAAAGTAAGAACAAACTTACAATATACAAGAGTACAATATAAAAAAGAGAGCCCACTCACTGTCTTTAGTTTGATGAAGTCTTTCAGTAGAGAAGGAGTGAGTCTATGCAGAACTTTAAAAATAAAACATGCATTTTTAAAAAGTACAAAATCATCAAAATTCAACCAATTATATTTTACTAAAACAGTGCAATGCTGAAATGAGTTAGGCTTTTTTTTTATCAAATATCCTAATGGCTTTTTTAAATAGAGATTCAATTGGTTTTAGTGTTGTGCCAGCAGCAAGTGACCAAGAGGTTACACTGTTTTCAAAATGAGAAAAGATCTTTGAGTGCAAAAATAATTTAGCAGCATGCTGCGTTTAAAATGTTGCACATTAAAAGTAACTGTTTTTGTCAGTAGTTTTTCTTGTTTTGTCTCTGTTCATCTCTGACTGTTCCTTTCGTTCACAGAGGCGCTGATCTCGGCCATCAACAGCGACATCGAGGAGGCCAAAGTAAACTGGACCAACCCGAACACCTCAAACTAAAGACGGACAACTTCTTCAGCAGCGCCCCCCACAGTCCGTCCGCCGCCACCACGGCAGGAAGCAGCATCATTAACGGACACTGACCCGGAGAAGTGGTTGCCATGACGACCACACTCACCCGGACTGAGAGCTTTTTAATGTCACTTACTGCTGAAGTTGTTTTACATTCTGTTCACTGTAAAACTGCAATATCGACCAGTTACATTGACATTACAGGTTGTTGCTGTTCACCTTATTCCACCCCGCCCACTTTTCTTGGCATCACACTTCCTGTTTAGTTTCTTTATCGAAAAGCCCTGCCAAGAAAAGTGGGCGGGTCAGAATAAATGAATAAGACTGCACAGTGCTCGGTGTTTTCAACAGTTGGTTGCAATCACGTTCGAGAATGTAATGAAGCGTAAATAAATACATGTACAAATACAAAAAGCTCAATTATCAAAGGATTTAAGGAAAAGTATCATTTAAAAGTTGAGTTTCCTTTTAGTTTGTTTGAGAGCTTAGTAAACTCTCCCTACACAAGATGGCTGCCGGAAACTGGACATTTGTTGCTATAGGTTACCATGGCTACGCTCTAGAGCTCAACAGTGACCAGCCATTCCTGGTTCAACAAGCTGCGGCCCTGTTAAATCCCCAGCATTAGAATTTAATTAAAAGTTTTGTCCTCGGGGCTAATCAGCTGTGGTGAGTCATGTGTGTAAGACCTACATTTTTGTTTAAAAGGCTGACGTCTCAAAACCAACCAACCTGTCTCAACCGTGTCTTTTTTTCTCCAACACAGTTATGCCGCTACCAGGTTAGCATACCTTTCCCAAATTTTTAAACTTAACCAAATTAACTTAAACTAGCCTAACCCTAATCCTAACCCTAACCCAATCCCCGAAGTAAATATTTTAAAATACAAACTTTTGCTAGCATAGCCACCAATGCAAAGTGATGGGATCTGGCATAACCGGTTTGGAGAAAAAAATCAGGCGTCTCAACCTAGTCCCAAAATTTTGGCGCGCTGCTCAATGTGGAGGTGAGAGATAGTAGTGAGATGTGGACAGACTTTGGAGACTCCCTGCCGAAAATATTTTGGAATAACAATCTTGAAATCTGATTCATGCATAGCTTTATTTTTATTTACTCAAATTATCTTACAGTACACCTGCATATACGTACACAAACATTATTGAACAAGTTTAATTAGAAAGCTGTCAGATCAGGGTGTGTTTTGTTGAGCCACTGTGGAGAAATACTGAGACGTCCCACCAGAGGCCGCTGTAGAGTCGTGATTCAGACCTGCTGGTTCATGAGGCTTCGTTTTGCCCATCCCTCAATAATAACTGTCTAAAAGGTAATTTCACCATAATTTAAATATGATTTGTGTGTGTATATACGCATTTTTCTTTTTATATTACACCAAAAACTGCTTTTAAACAATATTTATTTTCTTTATACCAATCAAACATTTCATATATGTAACACAAAGTGCATTAAACACAGTCACATCTTCATGTTGTCTGAATCAGAATCAAAATGTGATGTTATTTCATTGAATAAATGCAAGATCGATGTGTTGAAAGGCTTTCTGTGGAGCTGAGGAGGGTTCAGCTCTGTGTCTCTCCTCAGGACATTTGGATGATGAAAGTCCATTTTTTATGTTTTCATAGTTGTTTACCTCTCATGTGAAGGGTCTATTGTGGGAGAAGAAGGATTTGGGAACAGGGGTATCTGGTTTTAGTGGTCACAACAGAACTCCCACTAGAAAAGTACCGTAGTGCATCTTTAGACCTGCTTCTTTACAGTGCCATGCTTTATCCAAGACACTACAGGCATAACTCTTTTTTTTTTTTGCTCTCTTAACGTGGAAAAACCTAATTGTCCAATCGACAAAAAAAAAAATACAGTTGAACAATGATGCGATGGAGCTTGGAGCTAAATATAATAAGTGATGAAAACTTTAAATTTGAGATTGTATTCTTGTATCCTCCTTTTATCACCTGTTAGTGTCTCATTTATTGTGACAAGTAAGAACAAACAGGGTAGTGGGTGGAGACAGGTGACTTTTTTGTGTACTGAGAGTACAAACTTGTTCAAACATCACTCAAAATACTGTTCTTTTGTGGGTAAAGGCCAATTTGTACTTTGTAAGAAGAAGCAACAAGTTTGTTCTTACACCTGGAGCTGTTCAACTGAAAAGAAAGTAATTATCAGCTCAGACTGTTCTTACTTCATTTGCTGCCAAAGCAAACTGTAGTTAACAAAAACTTACAGATGAGGCTAAACCATATGGATGAAAAGGTACATTTGTTTAAAGTTAGCCACATTCAATTTGAAAATAATCCAAACAGTCACAGCGCAGTGTCCTACAGCCCTGCAAGAGCAAAGTTCTGCTCAGGAGAAGGTGCAAGAACAAACTGTACGAACAGAACAAGAAAGTAAAACTAAACAATGTCATTTTACACCTGGTGCAAGAGCAAAGATCCTACTATGTATGACGTACGCCTTGGCCTTCACTCAGTGATAAAGAAAACTATTACATCATGGCTCCAAGGTCATAAAAACATTGGCCTAGTATAATGAGCTGACCCTGGGCATTGACTCAAGAGTTTTTATGCAATCTTAGAAGAAAAGGACTTGTTTTTTACGTCATTCTGCCACTGTCAACACTTCACACAATGAACAATCACTATTTCTGTACTTTTGTCTTTCAGTGCTTTCACAGAAAGTGTTTTAGGATGATTGCTCAATATTTAACATAACTACTTCTAAACTCTTTCTGAACGCCTGTCATCACCCTCTATATGCAACTCTTTTGATTTATTGGTTATATAAATGTTTTACTGGACACAATCTGAGCTCTGCTCTGACTCAGGACTTTTGTGCCAGAGCTTTGTAAATATAGAAATTAAAACCCGGATTTGAGATTTTAAATATGTATGCTATAAATAAAATATTTAGAAAACACGCACTGATTTCTGTTATTATTTTAAATTAGCTTGTTTATGTTGGAATGAGTTTTGTGTGATTTAAAACAGCAGGAGACCTAAATTAAAACCAATTAAAGCTAAGAAACTGTGAAAGGTTTGAAATTATATTGAACATCAGGAAACATGAGGCAGAGCAGAGATCTAACCTGAAGACATCTCACTAGGGAGACGAGCACGTTTTCACAACACACAAGTAGAAACAATAAAGGGGACTTATATATAGTACTTGCATGTAATCAGGAATAAGCTTTAATAGTGAAGATCAGTAAAATACATTTTATTGTTGTCAACACAAAATGGATGTGAGAAACAGCATAGAAATAGAAAGAGGTCCATTTACTCTTGTGCAAAACTAGAACGGATAAGCCCCGCCTCTTCATTGTAAGATTTGAAAGTAATTTTGTGTTTTCACAAACTTAAGCTCATATTTAACTTAAAAAAGCACATTTAAAAGTTAATGGTAAACATAGCATATTCTATGTTTGTCCTCATAGATGTTGCCGTAGTGAAACATTAACGTTAATGCGCCTGCGTAGAAGCTCCTGGGCATGCGCACATTGACTTTTGACTCAAACTTGGCACTGATTCGATTGGGGAATGACAGTGCCCACTTGTACCCTTTAGCGCACTACACATGCGCAGGCTGAAATGACGTCTTTTAAACACATTATTTGTAAGTGTATAGGTAATATTATATTATATTGATATTTATGAATGTATCTGGCAAAAGTTTGCCAATAGAAAGCCCCAAACGGCACATTTATTTATTATGCATTTTAAGCTAGCAGATAGCAGCTGGAACTAGCTTAATCAGGCATTTACGGCTTTAAACAGTAATAATCTCATTTTACAATCATTGGCTTTGTTGAAATCTGTAGGGAATTTTGTGTTTAGTTAGTTTCGTCTGTTTAATTAAAATTTCAATAGGAATAAAACAATGTAAAAGAAGTAAGCTAAGGTCAAACCGGTACGTGTGTGCAATGACAGGGACAACTTGCTAGTGTGATGTCATCATTTCTTAGCAGTAAGTACATTTTTACTCTAAAAAATGGCAAAACAAAACCTTGATTAAATATGACGATCTTAACTTTATTTCAGTGAAATTAGTCGTTCAACCTGTCATAGACACTTTAAGACGTGTTTTCATTCACGGCTTTATTTAATAACAAAGACAAACAAGTTCAATTTCAGGCTTGTTGCTATTAGTAACCGGTGTCCCTTCACTGCAGGGTCACGCAGGTGCAAGAGTTCTACTAAAACAACTCCAGGTGTATTTTTGATGAGTGATGGAACAATCCGAACACAATTAACAACACAAAAAAGTTAGCATATATGTGTCCTTTTACACAAACTAAACATGTTCATTTGTAGGAGTAGCTCTCGTCGTCGTACTCCAGATCCACCTCGTCCTCCTCCAGCAGCCCGTACCTGAACTTCCTGTAGACTGTCCGTCCTGAGACATGTAAACTATGTCCTCGTCTTCATCCTCCTCGTCATCGTCGTCGTCACACTCGATGATGCGCCGGCTCTCCTCGTCGAAGGCCGTGGTGGGGCCGGCGGGCGGGCCGAGCTGCTGGGACGGGAGCTTCTCGTAGCCGTTGGCTTTGGTCCCGGGCGCGGCTCGTTTGAGACGGCCATATTGGAGGTAGTAGAAGAGTGCGGCACCCACCAGGAGGATGAGGACGACGCAGAAGATGATGAAGAGTCTGGGTGCTGCGCTCTGCTCCAAGTCCAGCAGGCGGCGCAGTTTACTGTTCACGCTCAAAATGCACTCCTCTGGAACGAAAAAAAAAACCCACACAGTATTAGGGGCAGTTCATACTAGGGATGGGCAGGGCGATATATGATATCGGCCGATATTTACAATATTTGTGATATTGGTATCAGTCCGAAACGAAAAAACGGCTATTTGAACCGATCATTTAGAGGAGGTTCTCAAGTCTCTCTGTGACATATACCAGCCTCTGTTTGACCTAAAAGCATCATATTTGCAATTTTAAACAAACTAAAGAATAAAAAGAATATATAAGCAATATATTAATCTAAAATTTGTCTTTATATTAACATAATAATACCACAAAATATTTGTTTTTATCCCAGATAAATATATGTGTAAGTGTTTAATCTTGTGAGTTTTGCTGTGGATTTTAAAGCAGAACAAGCAACTTCAGCAATAGAGCGCCCCCTACAGTTGTCTTCTGCAAATATCAGCATGAAACCTACAATTTTTTTTTTATCAATTTATAAATTTTTCAAATGTGCCAAAGAAAAGTACATTAAAATATTTCACACTGTCAAATGTAAAAACAAAAGAGAGCAGACGTTTACTTCAAATGTGAAGAAAATACATTTGTAACCATCACACAGACTAACAAAGACATTTAACAAAGTCAAATAGTCTCTTAGATCTGCTTTAAAATATAGTTCTCGGTATCGGCCACAGCAGAGGGCCAAGTATCGATTATCGGTATCGACTCGTGGCCGACTCATCACAGGGTTAACACACAGAAACACACAATCATTTACTCTCTTGTTCATTTATTCACTAAGGGGAGTTTACAGTATTGCCAATTGACCTACACATGTTTTTGGAGGTGGGAGGAAGCTGGAGTAATTAGAGAAAACCCACTTTAACACGAGAAGCTTCTGATGATGAAGATGATGCATCAAGGTTTGTATCACACTTTCCCCTCACTGTGCAGTGCAGACACTAGATCTGTGTGTGTTGGTGTGTGTATGGGCTCCATCTGGTGTTAGCCTTAGCCTATTACAAAAGAAACATTGTAGGTCTACATTGTAATGAGTTTACACAAGTGCAAGGTATTCTTTTCACACATGAACAATTGAGTGTATGTTCAATATGCATGGAAGGAAAATTAGTAATATTTTTTCATGCTTTTCCTTTTGCTTGTAGCAGATTTGCATATGAAACGTTTACAGAATAACATAAATTTATATGAATATAGGTCTCCACACACAAGTTTGAAGTTGAGATAAATAAATAAGCACCACCACGAGTCTCGAACCCCCGACCTTTGCACTATGCACCCGCTGTCTATCTAGTTAGGCCAAGTGACCAGTGACATCCAGAGGAGCAAATAACTATACTCTATTTATATTTACGAGTCCCTGGTAGTTTTTGCATTTTTACATCACATCGGGAAGAACACGCAAATTCCACCCATAGATCACTAGATGTTGATTTGGAAAAACCCAGATTCAAACCCACAATTTCTTGTGAGAAAGTCAGAGCTCTAACCCCTCTGCGACTGTGCACTTCAGATGATTACAATGCCATGTCAAAAAATTCAAATCTAAATGAGTTTACTGTGGAGCTGCAGTGCTTTAAGGCTTATAACCTATTTTTTTTTAAAGAAAATGACCTAAAATCAGTTGTTAGATCTATTGTTAATGTTCTAATAAAGTTCTTTTAGTTCACAAATGTCCAGGTACTTGTAGTGAACAATTTGAAGGCTCAGAATGCATTAGGTAAGTGAGCAAAACATGTGGACTGAAGTAAAAAGCTTCAAATAAAATATTGGTGTTTGTTTATGTCTATAAAAAGCAAAAATCTGAAAAAACACCTTTGAGTCATTTAGTGACAACTTCCGTTTGTAATTTTGATAAGTTTTGAGAAATGAAGGTACTGTATATGCCTTTCCAAAATGCCAGAAACACCCTCTGCACATATGTAGGTTTTTATGACACTACATAAGTATACAGTATGTATTATTAATACTAACCCTGGAGGCCTCACAGTCGCAGCATTCCCAGGGGAAACTCTCCCCGTCTTTCACAAACTCTTTTCCGCAGCAGGTCAGGCAGCGTCCGTCGTCTGCCAGGATCTGCAGGGCTGGACACACGGTGCAGTTCCACTGTGACGGGCCTTTACAGTCGGTACAGGAGGCATCACAGGGGGCGCACTGCAGCTTTGGGGCATCCTGGAGAGAGAGACTCCATCAACACTACAGCACAAGATAAATATTACACCACACTCGTCATGAAGCGTTACTCACAGGAGCAGAGGTCTGGTACGAGCCCAACATACAGTTGGAGTCACAAATGCCTCCAAAAAACCTGTAGCCTTCATAACAGGACAGACAGAAAATCGCGCCCTCAGCTGGAAGACACAAGAAGTGTGACGTGAGCTATCATACAGTGGCACGGCAGAGTGAGAAATATAGATTAGAATAAGAATAGGATTAGGCAATATTGAAATAAATGTATATCTTGAGTTTTTAATCTGGGAGTGGACAAGATTTTGAATGTTTTTGTGGAATGATTTGCTAATATCTAAAATTAAATTCTTGTGTTTTCTACTAAAAAGTCTATGATAAATGCAGCACTTTGTGAAAAATGAGACCACTGAGTCCTGTCTGAATTGAATGTCAGATCTCATCAATGCTTGGGTGGTCCACTCCAGCTTCACTTTTTGTTTGAAAAAGAGGTTTATTGACTGTAATTCCAACCAAAATGATTACATGTCGATATTAACCATGAGTTGAAGGATTTACGTGAAGACTTTTTCAGATTTAAAATCTAAACAATTTGACTATTCTATTGAGATTACTCAATAACTAAATATTATATATTCAAAATTCTCCCACTAAAAACCTTATAAAATAAAATAATATGTCAACAAAATTAATCAATAAAATGTAAACTTGGCTCTGTCATTTGTGCAACTTTGGCCAGTAGGTTTTTACACGTTGATACTTTACATAGGATGCTTTGCAATAGCATTTTTTACAATAAAAATAAATACAAATGTATTTATTTTTTACCTTTTCACTTATGTCCTTAAGTACTGTACTTTTACTTTATAATGCAATGTGTAAAATTTTACTTTCCAGTAGGCCTACTGATGTACAGTGAGCTTGTCTCTGCAACAGTAAATTCCACAGTGAGGCTGAAGTGTGCTCTTCTCACCGCTGCAGGTTTTGCAGGTCGGGTGACACCTCCCACAGCTCTTGCCCTGCTTCTCCTTGTAGTATCCGTCGGGACAGCGCGGCACACACTGCCCTCTGTTGGTCAGGTAGAGGAAGTGCTCTCGACAGCTCATACAGTGGGAGTTTCCGGGGCCCCAGCACGAGTCACAGGACGGGTCACAGCGCTCACACTTCATGGACACGGGGTTTCCAAAATGACTAGATTAAGCACAGGGCAGAGCAGAGTCAGTAGAGCCATGGAGCCTTAAACCTCCAAAGGGACTTGTTATGTAAAATCCACTTTTCTGAGTTTGTTATTACAAAGGTGCTCTCATCATTAGCTTGTTTAAAGTTGTATTTGAATTGAATAAAGCATCCTGCAGCTAAAGATCAAGCCCTCATAAAATCTCTGTTGTCATCTACCACCTGTCCCCACCCACTTGTCAGTACTTGTGATTACTTAAACAAACATCTGATTCCAAGTAAAGCATGCAGGGTCGGCCCTGGGCATAGGCATACTTGGCGGTTGGCTAGGGCGCCATCTGGTGGTGAGGGCGCCAAATTGCAGCCCAAATAAAATGAGGATAATGGGCCTCATTCATGACACATTCTTACGAACAAATTTGTTCTTAAGGGCTGTTACGAACATTTTTGGCATTCACAAAATTTGTTCTTAACGGAAAATGTTCGTCTGTAAGAACAAATTCTACGAACACTGAGGAGCACTCGTAAGAACAACAAATCAGCTGTTTCAGAATTTTATTTCTTATAGAATTCAGTCAAAATTTAATTCCTACATGATTGTAGGTTATGTATTTTTATAAATTATTATATGTAAAACAATTTTAGAAACAAAAAAGTCATCATTCATGCTAAAAATTACTCCTTTAATAAACCTGCAGCAGCTCGTTCTACCGCGACATGAAACGCGATATAAACGGCAAAGCCCAGCGTTATTTCAATACATTTGTGATGTGAATCTGTTTCCTCTGAGTGTGTTCATGTGAGTTTGGACATTTTAAAAAGACGCTGACGTTTTTAATCAGCGAAAGCGCTGCTGCCTTTTTTCCTCCTCCGCAGTAGCGCTTCCTTCTCCCAGCTCCAGCAGAAATCTTGTGAATGGCGCGCTGTGTCCGGCCCATTTTTGCCATATAAGGAAGTATGCATTATTCATTTTTATGTAAATAATCGTCGTAGCTAGAGTTTGGCTGTTAGGAAGGAATTTGGCTCGTTACGAACCCGTCGTGAATCACACGTAGAGTTTTCTCAGCAGCTTCTTAAAGTGAAAGTTACGCACAGATTTTACGAAGATTTTCATGAATGAGGCCCATTATTCTTCCTCCACTCATAAGCTATTAGCCAGTTTTGTGTCAATAGGACATATATTCATGGAGTTATGACCACAAATAAATGATGAACTTATACAACTGCAGATGTAATCGTTATTTGTTCTGGACAAAATTTCAGTATTTCTGTTCACAAAATCCTGTGTGAGAATGAAGCTTATTGGCTGTGTTCAACACTGCAGAGGGAGCAATGACTATATATTTTAGTACAAAATTATGCATAAATTAGCAACTGTAAAAGATGCGTTAATTGGTCAGAAATAGTCCAAATTATAGCATCGGTTTTCTTCATAAATTAAAAAATTTATATTACCCTGCTTTTAACAGTAATAGATTATATAAGCCTAAATAGGGAGGCTGTTAAATAGTAATATGTATCTTTTTTCATTTCCTGGTGAATAGAGCCTATCCCAGTGGGCAGACAAATGCAGATAATCATTCACTCTCATTCATTCACTAGAGGAATTTTACACTGAATTGACCAATACATGAATGATTTGGAAGCGAGAGGAAGCCAGAGTAACCGTAGAGAACCAACAGTAACACGTGGAGAACATGCAAACTCCACTCAAAGAGATCATGAGATGTGGTAATAAACTCAATACAATAAACTCCCCCAAGACAAAGTGGCACAAATTCTATGATGCACTGACCAAACAGAAAGAGTATGTTGAACCCAGAATCATCCTCCAGAGTGTGTCAGAGGTCTAAGAAGTCATAATTGTTTTTCTCATGTTTCCAAAGTGTCTGCATGTAAAGAAAGAACTTGTGCATACAGCGTACCTGGAGGAGCAGGTCTGCACACATCCGCCTGCCTGAGCGTAGAACCCAGACCTGCAGCGGTCACACTGGAGACTGTGTCGACCGCTGCAGGTCTCACAGCTCCAGTGACATCGCTCACACATGCGCTCCTCTGAGTCGTCTGCGAAGTAGCCTCCAGGACACTGTAGGACGCACGAGGAATCTAAACCACAAACACACAGCCTTAGTCTCAGCTAACACAATGTCAAAATGTTTGCAAATTATATTCAATCCAATATGTCAATCGGAAACAAGGGTTAGACTTCATGCACTTTTTCCCCTTAACATTATACTAAGTAAGTTTTCATAGTTTTTTTTAAGTTTGTGTGTGTGTGCATGTGTTAGTGTGTGTTTTGTCTTGTCATGTTTTGTTCTGTCGTTTTGTTGTCCCTTTGCCTTTTTGAGTCTGTCTTGTGTTTTGTCGGGAATTGTCGGAGTCCTTTTTTAATCAGTTATGTAGGTTTACTTTGCTTTGTAATTTGCTTTGTTTTTTTTAATTACATTTGATGATTGTAAGTATGTTGTTTTTTTGTTTGTTTTGCTTACATAGAAGTCTTCAGATAATTATTGTAATGTAGATCTTCGTGAGTGAATTGAATGCACATCAATTCAAAATGAATCTACGGCCTATTTTACGTTCAAATTTGAACTAAATTATACAGGGATGAGCAATTATTTTTTCCCATGGACCATATTCAAACCGGGACAAGTGGTGGAAGGCCGGTCAACAATCATTGGTGTAACAAAAGATCATTCTTGCGACACATTTTTGTAAAACATAGGTTTTGTAATCTACTATTTTGACAATTTATTTTGATAAATATTAGGACAACACACAAAAATACATGCTCCATAGCCAAGTCATTCAAATAACAGACATATAAAGAGTAACAGTAAATCTCAAAATGTGCAGAGGGCCACATTGAAACAGTCAGAGGGCCGCATCTGGCCCAGTTTGCCCAGGTCTGATCTACCACAAGACGAGTTCCCTTTTACAAAATTAGCTTAAAGGGGTCCTATATTGTGTTTTTTAATATTTAGTAAGAATCTAGAACATATACAGATCAGTAATTTGCCTTTTCATTCATTCATTTTCATTTTCTTCCGCTTAATCCCGTTAGGGGTCGCGGGTGACTGGAGCCTATCCCAGTAACTTTGGGCCTTAGGCGGGGGAACAGTGGTCAACTTGCCGCAGGGTTAGATAGACAACCATTCACTCTCTCATTCACTCACTAAGGGAAATTTACAGTGATGCCCAATTAACCTAAACATGCATGTTTTGGCGGTGGGAGGAAACCGGAGAAAACCCACGGTGACACAGGGAGAACATGCAAACTCCACCCAGAGAGATCGTGAGATGTTGATATGGTCCGACCCGGGAGTCGAACCCAAGACCTCCTTGTTGGGAAGCCAGAGCTCTAACCACTTGGCTACCGTGCACCCCTAATTTGCCTTTTGTTCATTGTAAAACACAAAGTTGATCTAAAACAACTTAAAAATAGGAACAGCTCTATTGACTTCCTGTTCAAAACTGCAGAACTGATTCATTTTAAAATGTTACTGTAAAAAGCAACAGATTTTTAAAAACATTTTTTCATTGTTGGAAAGTGAATTGGGACACTATTGAACCATATAAGCTTCACTTTGAGTATTAATCTTTTGAAATATACCAAGTAAATACAGCAAAGTGGGAGGGATAGGTGGTAGGTGAGAACTGGGATTTCTGAGCACTTGAGCTGCAGCTAAAGAACAATACAAGATTACTCAAACATGAATGAATCAATTCAAATATAACTTTGAGTAAACTAATGATAAAGGAAGACCATTATAACAAGGTTAAAAACTTAGAAAAGTGAATTTGACATAATAGGTCACCTTTAAAAAAATCGGTTGTTATTTTTCTTTCTCTAAATAAATGATTGAACTCACACAACAGTAAGAGAAAAAGTCATATCTTACAGTAACGTTGACTCTCATGTATTATGCACTCATTGCTAAAATTTCAAAAGTTGAACATTATCATAATTTCATGATATATTAATCTTGTTTTAAATCCCTTTCACTTTCTTTGACTATACTAACAAAGATAACCTCTACAGTTCTTTTCTAACCATTTGTGTGCGTCTGTGTCCTTTTACTTACTGAGCAGAAAGTGTGGGCTGTTGCAGCTGAGGCAGTGGTCCGACCCGGGTCCGAAGCAGCGATGGCAGGAGGCGTGGCATTTCTGACAGTCTCCGCTGGGGTCGAGGTACGTACTCATGGAGCAGCGACTGTACCAAACACAGTGACCAGACGCGTCCCGCACTCGACCCTCTGGACACGAGATACAGGAGGAGGGCTGGTGGTCCGAGCAGGTCAGGCATGTAGGGTCACAATCTGCAGCACATGGACCAGTCACAAATGTCTCCAAATGTACTTTTTTGAGTTTTTAATCCAGCTCTAACATAGATTCTTCATCAAAAAGTTCTGTCTGTGAGATAATATTCTTTTCCTCTCTGAACCTCAGAAAACACTGTTCCGAATTTCCCAGTTCAGACACATTAGAAGAATTTCTGCAGCATCAGCATATCAGGTAAGATCATTTTGATTGCCTCTCTGTGTCATTATCTTTGCTGCCAGTAGATGGAGCTTAACTAAAGTTCTGAAATGAGAAACACATGACTGTCTTATGTGTTTTAATTCATACGGTTCTTATACATAAGACAGCAAAGAAAAAGTTTTCAGAGAAGCATATTTATGTTTTAGTCTTATTTTTTTTTCACATAAAAAGTTGTTTATAAATACACAGAAAAAAACCCACTATGTCTCCTCTAAAGTACTTCTGTTGTCCAGCGATAAGTTTAGATCTGGTAATGTCTTTCGGTGAAGTCCAGATGTGTTACCTCTGCACTCGTTGGTGCCTCGGTCATGGTAGGTGCTGTGGGGACACTGGGCCAGGCATTCACCCCTAAACCGCCGGGCGCTGGGGTTGGCACACAGAATACAGTCATCAGAGTCTGGTCCGTCACAGGAGGAGCACTCGCTGTGGCATTTCAGACACTCCTGTTCCTGCACGTTCACGTAGAACCCTGAGGGGCAGTCGTCCACACAGCCGGCCTGGTGCAGGAAGTAGAACTGTGAACACTCTGGTGAAAGGGCAGAGGAAACAGGTTTAAGTCTGTGAACTCAATCTGATGTTCACAAGAGGGCATAGTGTCAGCATTCTATGTACATTTTATCTGCCATTATTACATGTTTATCTTTGTTAACTCAGAAAGTATATTTGAATGAAGCATTTATCGGACTGTTCTTTATGTCTTAACACATCAAGCTCTTCTTTACATGTTTTATTACATTTTTTCCCCGACCTTTTCATTGTAAATATGAAACAGCTCTTGCTTTGTAGAATATCACCATGCTTTTCCCTACACTACAAGCAGCGCACCCACCCTATTTTTATATGTTAAAATAGCCTTATATGATGTTTCATAGCAGTTTAGCTGCTTTGAATGAAGCCAATTATTACCAACAGACATAAATCGATACAGTATAACTTAGCCCTGTATTTTCTGCCTTGAGCATGTAGCTGTCTGCTTTGACAGAGCACAAACACATTGACCACTCTCACCTCACATTAACAGTGGCGCTTCACTAATTTTTTTTTTCATAAGCAGTCAAGTTTTTTTTATACAAACAGTTTACAAATCTGTGATTGACCGATCCATCTATGAACTACGCCCACTGAAGATGAGCATCATGCAGAAAAAGATCATTCTGGATTTTCCAGCCAACATTGTGGGTCCATCCAAATACTAACCAAGCCCCATCTTTCTTAGTGAGATCTGAGATTAGACAAATCTGCAAATTAAGAATGAAACACCAAATCCTTCCTCAGAGTTCAGGTCAATTCAGTTTAAACTATAGGCGTTGTGATGGTAAATGAATGTAACCAAATGAAGAGAATGTAGCTGCTCTTCTATTTCAGTGCAAATGTGCAGTAACATTCTTACTAGTGCACAGTCCATCCTGGCTGCATTCTCTGCAGTCAGGAGGACAGGCCTGACACTCTGCTCCTGATCCGTAGTATCCCTCGGGACAGCGCTCCCAACACGAGTGCTCCAGCAGCAGGAAGGGCGCCTCACAGCTCAGGCAGGTGGAGGCATTCCTCTGACAGGACAAGCACTGAGGCAGGCAGGGCAGACACACGCCATCATGAGGGAACCCTCTGGGACAAAAGTGAATTCAGAGAGTTAGAGGCTGAGGAGAGAAACCGTAACTGCATCAGGTTTACCTTTAGAGAAGCACCAGGTTGAATAATGCTTTTGCAAAGTGGTTTATTACTTAAGATTTAAAACAATTCATTGACTTATAGTGACTAGTGAGCTATAAAATATAGTTAAAGTTGCATTTTGGCAATTATTATGTGGATTAATTGAGCGATCTAACACAAACAGACCTTTTAAAACATGTTCCATTATTAAACCAAAATGTTAGATTCTAATCTACAGATGCTGATGCTGTCTGGGTAATATTTGGTTTGAAGTAACACTCTCTTATCTTACTTGAGTAAAGTTTTAGTGCCTCTTCACACTAAGTAAATTTAGTTATGAGGCTCATGAATTTTGTAAAAAATGTGCTTCTTGCTCCACTCCTTCAGATATAATTTAGATTTGTGATGCGCTGATCTAGCTTTTTCAGTTTTGAAACCAATTCCAATACTTTGGCTTTAAATGGTAAATGGTTTCTATTTATATAGAGCTTTTCCACCTTTCAAGGCGGAAATGCACAATGTGTACACAAACACCTAGGCAATGTGGGTTAAGTGTCTTGCCCAAGTACATGATGACAATCCACTCTTGTCGTCCTACTGCGGCAGCTGGTGTTCCACTGGTCTCCCATCCAGTACTAACCAGGCCCTAACCTGCTTATCTTCTGAGATCTGACAGGGTTAGGCTTTGGCAAACAGGTAAGGCCACTTTAAATATACCTGATATCAACCAATAATAGTGTAAGGACTGAAATAGCTTTTTTTTCTTATCAAAACATAAGAAACGTTGTGATATATTGTTATGTAACTATTAGTCATAGTCCAAGTCACAACTTAACAACTTCATCTGAATAAAATGTCAAACATTATGAAACGTTCTAGATAAACATCAGGAAATTTGTCTCCTGTCCAATTAAAGGCACAACAAGGATATCAGCTAAAATAATATCATGGAGCCGATGCCCAATCCAGAAAAACTTCATGGACACCGATATGATATCTGATCCTAGTATGAGATCGGTGCATCCCTAATTTTGATGTTGGTATTTCTGAATTTTTGTATGTTCTGTCGGTACAATTAAATTAACTTTCAAATTTAGACATATGTAACTGTTTATATATGTATTGTGTCATTTTGATTCCTGTCTGATTCCTGAAACCTCTTCTCTCAGCACTTGACAGACTTTGAAGCCTGTGTATGGTATGATACATTAATGATTTAAATACATTATTTGGCAGTTATTGGAATAATTTATTAGCTGCGATTAATCAGTTGACTTGTTGCAGCTATAGACTTTGCTTTGACTAAAGTAGTTCTCAAAACCCAGGATCAGAGGATAGATTGTACAGTAGTGAAGTAGTACTCAAACAGGTCTATGTCTTGAGACCACATTTTAAGGTCTTGGTCTTGTCACAGACTTGAGCACATTTAGATTCGGTCTTGTCTTGGTCTCGAGGGTTTTTGGACTTGGACCACATTTCTTTACCACCACACTCTATACTTGCAGCAGGAGTTCATATTCCCAGCACAGTGACTTGTCCCAGGTCCAAATAAGATCATTGGTAACTGTATACAATTTCAAAGGTGGTCTTGATTTGGTCTCGTCTTGACCAAAAAGTCTTGTCCCCCTCACTAGTCTTGGTCTTGCTGATCTTGGGACTCTGTGGTCTTGAAAAGGTCTTGATCTCCATTAGTGCAGTCTTGACTACTACACGACTGTGCCGTGAGACTGACCTGTGGCATTTGTCCACACAGGCCCCGTCCTGCAGGACCAGTCCGTGGTGACAGCGCAGACACTGCAGGGGGCGCTCACACACCACACAGCCCTGGGAGCACTCGTCACAGCGGCCTGACGTCTGGTTGGAGAAGGTTCCGGAGGGGCAGCGGCTTGAGCAACTCTGCTGAGCTGTCAGGAACTGCCCTGGAAAGAGAACAAACTGGGCTGTTAGTTATGAGATTGTAAAATCACACATTGGTGATCAGATGTTATTATCGCTGTTGACCTTTAGAGGCTTTAATCAACCAAAAGTTTGAGATTAGTTGATTAATTATATTTTGATTGGCAGATTTTTATGGTAGAAACGTAAAGCAGATGTTTACTGTCAGCTAGATGAAAATAAGGGAACAAAGTGGAAACAGATTTTTTTCTTTTAATTTGTGCTCTAACTTAAAGGGAAGGGGTCCCATTATCTAAAATGTAGTATTCAAAGATTTTAAAGGTGAGGTAAATAACTTTTTTAGTTGTAAATGACTAAACTTTGTGTTTTCCACTAAGAAGTTTATGGTAAATGCAGCACCTTGTGAAAAAATGAGACAACTGAGTACTGTCTGGATTGAAAAATAAAGACTTTTAGTTCTAATCAGGGGCTGAATGCAGCTCTCTGATTGGCTGAGGTTGGGTGGTCCAGTCCAGTTTCACTTTGTTGTTTGTAAAAAGAGGGTTTTAAGCTGAAATTGCAACCAAAATGAATACATGTTGATCTTAACCTTCTGTGGAAGGATTTAGGAGAAGAAGTTGTCAGATTTAAAACCTAAATCGTGTTTGCAGTGTGAAAGTCAGCTACCCCAACTTCAACCTTGTTATAATGGCCTCTCTTCATCATTAGTTTGCTCAAAATTATATTTTAATTGATTCTTGCATGTTTGAGTAATCTTGTATTGTTTTTCAGATGAAGCTCAAGTGCTCAGAAATCCCTGTTCTCACCTACCACCTATCCCCTCCCACTGTCTGTATTTACTTGTTATAATTCAAAAGATTATTACTCAAAGTGAAGCATGTGTGGTTCAAAACTGTCCCATACCACTTTCCGACAATAATAATTACTTATTTAAAATCTGTTGCTTCTTACAGTTACATTTTTAATGAAGGGGCGGAGCTTAGTACTTCTGCAGTTTTGAACAGGAAGTCCATAGGGCTGTTTGTATTTTAAAGCCATTTTAGATCAGTTTTGTGTTTTACAATGAACAAAAGGTAAATTACTGATCTGCAAATGTTCAAGTGTCTTACTAAATAGTTAGAAAAAACACAATAGGTCTCATAAAGTTTTAGTCAAAAGTCTAAATAAATAATCTTAAAAAGAAGGAGGAATGTGTTGTTTTTATTTCTTCAGGAAAATCGTGGCTTGTTTTTTTTCTTTTCCAGTATGTGTAAATACGTATGTTTGGACACATGGTTTTGATTTTCACACCACTGTCCCTTTTAGTCGACAAATACATCAATAAAACATGTCTCTCTAACATCAGAAGTTTGAAGGAAGAACTGTGGCCTCCAGTTTGACTTCAGATAACAGAACTTGAACTCTGCTTGTTTCAGCTGTTTTATAAAACAGCGTGTGCCAACAAAATACAAACTTCCTTAAACTCGCTCACTTCTCTCTGAGGTCAGATTTCCTTGTGACTCGTCTTTGAAAGTTCCCATAGTCAGCACTGGAGGTTTGAGAGTCACACATTTCAACGTCAAGTTTAGAGAAGAATACACACTAGAGGAGTTTAGGGATGTCAAGATTATTAAGTTAATCATAATCGTGATTATGCGACTCACAATATATAACAAAACAAAAAGTAATCGTGACAATGATAGAAACAAACTTGAGTCTTTTTAGTTTACTTTATGGAAAGTATGAGTATATAGAAAAAAGACAATATTTGGTGCAGATTTATATTTTTATTTTTTGTAAAGTTTGTAAGGATTTTGTGAGTCTGTTATGAACATAAAATTTCAATTATCGTTACCAGGTTAAAGAACAGAGATCAGTATTGGCAAAATATGGCAAAAAAAAAAAATAGCCAATTCTCAAACATGGCCTTTTTAGAAGCATTATTCTTTCTTTCAACCAATTATAGAGGCAAATGCCAAAACGTGTCACAAACAAAAAAAAAATCACAAACTAAATTGTGATATTTTTTCTTGCAATACAGTAATTGTGATATCAGAATAGAATACCTTCCCTATTTTTTGCTCAGTGTTAAGCCTGCCTTGTTTTTATTTGTTTAGACTCATCATAGGCAGTGTAACCTTTCAGCTTTTGGCCTTTTAGCTGAGACTAGTAAACAAACCATCATCAATACAGATGTGGAGTTTATAAGAAGGACCAAATTAGTAATCAATTTATAATTAAAAAACATATGGGTACTTGACAAGTGTAAGCAGTTGAAATTATATTATAGATACAGTTTTTCTTCTTCCCCAATTCTTTCTTCTTATTTCTTTGTATTAAAAAGGGAATAAAATGTTCTGCAGTGGGATTGTAACACTGTTCTTCTAAAAATTCAAGTAAGAGTCATTTAGAACAGAATTAAAATATTTACTGAAACAATTTGATTGTGCAAACATTAAAAATGTGATCTTTATGGTGTTGATGATTGGGAATAAGAAATAAAAAAGTTTATGTTAGGACATTAACACTTAATCCAGGAGTTACAGTTTGTGAAATTCCAGTCCTGTTGTCCGCAACCTTTAACCTTTAAACCGGGCTTGATCTGTAAACTGTAGTTTTATTACAAGTGTCAAGTCTACAAGTCAGCATTCTGGTGCATTTCACAGTGTATGTGTTCTCCTTCACTGTTAACTCTGTAAAAACACACATTTTATTCATTTTGACCAGTCAAAGTGCCAAGAGGAGCTGCATCACAAGCCAGACCTCTGTAAATCCCCCAAAGACCAAGAATATTTATCAAATAAATTAGATATGTTTTGCTTTGTTTGTTTGTTTTTTTGCATGCTCTTTATTTAAGATGAGAATATGCATTAGAATATGCAAGGGAATTGCTGGGTTTCAGATGACATCACAACATTCTACAGTCCAATGTTATTTCAATCAGATTGGGGGCAGGTAAAATGAAGTTTGTTTAAACGCAGTTTATTTTTGCAATTCAAAGTTTATTGGGTCTAGTCACTGCAAAAATCATCACTTTTTAAATTTATTAAATCATTTTTGAAATATTTCATGGCAAAGTCCAATGTTATTAATAGGAAAAACTGGCTCTTGCCCCCAATCTGGCTTTTAACTGACAAGAATTCTAGAATGTGAAACCCAGCAATATGCGTTTAAAAGAATGTATTAACATCATTAGATCTGAGAGAGCCCTCGTCGTGACTTTTACTAGCCAGGTTTAATCCTCACGTGTTTCAAAGGCACATCACTTTTATAAATAAGCTGTTGCGGTTATTCATGTGACATGCACTGTCTTCTGCTGCTCGGAAGTTACTACTGAGCTCGGCTTGTCTGTGGTGTCTCTGTCCTTCCTGTGACACGATGCGGCTGTGACACAAATACAAATACATGTTGCTAAGATATCTTCATGTCTTTATGGATTCGACTTAAACTGAATATATTGTAGGAAAGGGAACCATCCAAATGTCACTGTACAGTATTATCACAACATACATTTATTGTGATTGTAGACAAACAGAATTGTAGAAATATGTTCAGGCTGGAGGTCTTACCTGGAGAGCAGCTGAGGCAGTCGTTCGGTTTGGGGCCAGAGCAGGAGGAGCAGGAGGAGGAGCAGGGCCGACAGAGACCCTGACCTGAGCACACACCAGAAAACACATTGTTTATATTGTTATTGGCCTTTAAAGGAAACTTCTGAATGTCCCTAGTCTTTGATGCTAGAAGGACTGTCAGTCGACGTCACTTTCCGCTCTACTGCGCATGTTACCTGCTGAAAGATACACTGTTTGTCTGCTTGGTTGAGGAAACTTCTTTGATAAAAACAACAAAACGGGACAGGAGCTAGCAGTTTCGATCGGGTCTGAACCGGTATGATCAAGGTTCATACAGATTTTAAGTTCAGGTTTTTCATGATTTTTCGATCAACAACCATCTTTCATTAACTGATTAAGACAAAAACACAAGATTTTATGGATTTTAATCATTTGGATAATTAAATACTTTCAAACTCGGTTATCTTTATTCCAGTTTTTAACAAAAGAGCAAAATCTTTCAGCTTAATAAAGTAACATGTTTTTTCCCATCTTAACGAATTACTTTTTTTTTTTTTTTTTTATAACATTTTATTTAGCCTTTAAAAAAAATAAAATAAAATTGCCTTAAGTAACTCAGACTGAAAAAAAAGAGTGTAGTACTGTACATATACTGTATATCAATATAGTGCATCAAAGTTTGGTTATTTATCTTTCAATTCAGGACGAAATAATTGACAATTGGACATGACTTAATCTTGATCTCTTGATTTTTTAATTGCTCTACCCTTCCAGCCAGACTGCGTCAGAACAAATGATCCCCAATTTATATTTGAATCCAAAATAATGTAGATTTTTCCAAAACTTTTTCAAAACCCATGGAATTCCAAATCTATTCCAGGGCTTGGAAATTAGAACAGAATTTTCCATGACTTTCCAGGACTGTACGAACCCTGTATCATGGACGTGTGGCTCCTGAAGCTTGAGTTTTTCGCAGCGTTTTTTCACCTGAATGTAAGTTGTATGAATTGTATGAATCTGTTCTGAGTTCCTGTTACTTGTGAAGATTTGCTTTACAACTTTGTGACAACTTTAGGCAGTAAGGCAAGTTTAGGAACTTTGTTTAAAATTGCTTAAACAAAGCAGAAAATGCACAAATTGCCTCCATCGAAAAAGAAAACAAAAAGCAATAGCATGCAGTAAATACTACAAAGGTGAACACGTGAGTAAGAATGAGTCGTACTGTTCCTGAAGAAGCCTTGGCCGCAGAACTCCAGTTGTGTGGCCTGCAGACACTCTCCTCCTCTCAGGCTGAAGCCCTTCTCACACGAGTCACAGTCGTCGTAGCGGGGCCCTCCACAGGTAGCACACGCCCGGTGACAAGACTCACACGCCTGGCTCTCCTCGTCCACAAAGAACCCGGAGTCACAGTGGTCCACACACTCGTCCGCTGAAAACACACAAGCAAAACAAATGAAGCTCTAAAAGTCAGCAGACAAATACATTATACAAAATAGTAAGTACAGGCACTATTCTTAAAAATGTAAATAATTAACTACAATCAGCTTCCAGTAGTAAAGTATCTATTCAATATGATCAGGTTAAAATTAGTTTGCAGTGTCCTATTTACGTTTAATACTTTGAGTGTCTGTTTATGTTGTTCACATTCAACCAAATGTAGTTAACATCCCAACACGGCTTAAGTCATAAAAATATTTTAAAACGCATTGTAGTAAATAATTTTTAAGCTCAGAATGCATTTGGTAATTGAGCAAAACATGCAGACCCTAACCAAAAGGAAGGCATAGCATTTTTAATAATTAACTTCAATTGGAAAACTTTTTATACGAATATAAAGTCATATGTATGTATGAAAGATTGACTGAGATATTCACATTTTGTTTTCGACAGGATTTGTTATCGCTACAGCTCTGCAAAAGTTTACAGAGAGCATTACCGGACACATAGAAGCCGTCCTCACACCAGTAGCACTGACTCTGGTCACAGTTGAGGCAGTGCTTGTCTCCACATGGTTCACAACGCTTCACATCCTCCAAACTGAAAGTCCCATCGGGGCAGGATCTGTGGCAATCCGACCCCAGCCTGGAAAAAAGGACTGGACTGTTGAAATGTACATCTCATTCATAGGGACAACCTCCAGTTTTTTGTTGACATTATTATATAAAAATGGTAAATACTGCCAAGTTTACTTTAAAGAGAAACTAAACTCAGAATCAACTTTTTTTCACTGTTAAACTGTGTATATGGGGTCAAAAATGAATTATCTACTGTTTCCAGGCCTTTTTTGGACATTTTTGTGCAAACTCGCTCATTTTGCAGTTATGTGTGGAAAAACCGCGGCTGTACTGCCACGCAGGGCAAACGCTGTCAGTGCATTTTCAGTGCCCTCTGACGTCACAGTGACTTGACGCGCAGACGAGCCGCCCAGAGGGAATAAATAAACTCCTCCCCCTGACACCGCTGCGGAGGAGAGTTGTAAAACGATCACTCACTGCGCATTGATATCAGCCGTGGTTTGGCTCAGTTTGTTGAGCGAGTGGTGCGATGTGCAGCTGCTTGTGCAACGATGCGCTGGTTCGATTCCTATGTCAGTGGAATGTTTTTCATTGTCGTTTTTCATTTTCAATTTTAGAAAATACTCCTATCATAAGCTCATGTGCCTATGTAGACTAAAGCAAAGGTTTAATACATATGTTTTGTAAAGTTAAAAAAATCTTGACGTGCAAGTAAGCAAAGACTTGTGCTGTACAGCTTCCTCAGATAGACTGTCAGTGGTCAGGACCCGGACCGCTCCGTCACATCATTTGCCAAGCTCACTGTTCATATTTGGTGCTGTCAATCAAAGTCTGTTCACACCCACTGGGCGTCTCTTCAAAGGCCTCCGGGCATCTCCCACTTTTGCGAGCCTGTTTGGGGTTCAGTTGTGGGCGGAGTTAGTCTCTGAACGTGTGTTTAGCCTCACTTTAAGCAAAATAAATGCTTTGATATTTGTTTAAAGGAATAAAGGTTTGCACGGTAGCAGAGTGGTTAGAGGCTCTGGGTTCCCAATAAGGAGGTTCTAGGTTTGACTCCCGGGTTCGGACCATATCAACATCTCACGATCTCTCTGGGTGGAGTTTGCATGTTCTTCCTGTGTCACGGTGGGTTTCCTCCCACCTCCAAAACATGTACAGTACAGACTAAAAGTTTAGACACTTTTTTATTCAAAGAGTCTCCTTTATTTTCATGACTATGAACATTGTAGATTCACACTGAAGGTATAAACACCATGAATGACCAGGAAGGAGAGTGATGAGCTGCTGCGCCAGATGAACTGGCCTCCACAGTCACCAGACCTGAACCCAATCCAGATGGTTTGGGGTGAGCTAAACTGCAGTGTGAAGGCAAAATGGTCAACAAGTGCTAAGCATCTCTGGGAACTCCTTCAAGACTGTTGGAAGAGCATTTCAGGTGACGACCTCTTGAAGCTCATCAAGAGAATGCCAAGAGCAAAGCAGTAATCAAAGCAAAAGAACCTAGAATATGACATATTTTCAGTTGTTTCACACTTTTTGGCTATGTAATGTGTTAATTCATAGTTTGGATGCCTTCAGTGTAAATCTGCAATGTTCATAGTCATGAAAATTAAAAAAAGTCTTTGAATGAGAAGGTGTGTCCAAACTTTTGGTCTGTACTGTATGTTTAGGTTAATTGAGCATCACTGCAAATTTCCCTTAGAGAATGAATGAGAGAGTGAATGTTGTCTGTCAAACCCTGCGTCGAGTTGGCCACTTTTCAGGGTGTTCCCCACCTAAGGCTCAAAGTTACTGGTATAGGATCGTAAGCAGTAGAAAATGAATAAAAGGAATAAACGTTCTTCAATGTTACAGAGTGTCCCTTTAAGTATCAAAATCAAGAACTACTTTCACCACAGATTTTGATCGATGTTCAGATCAGAGTAAAAGGATTGTAAAAGTAAAAGTAAAAATGTTACTGTGTTGAAAAACTTTGGTTTGATATATTTTTGAATAAACTTTTTTGCAGTCCTAACTAAGTCTTTCATCTACTGTACAGACATAATATTTATTTGTAAATCATGGGAGATTAGGAGTAGACAATCCGACACTCACTGGTAGTAGTCCTCCTCACACTGGACACACACCGTTGGCTGTGCTGAGTCTCCTCCCTCCTCTGGAACAAAAAACAACAACCAAACAAAGAAATAAACCAAAACATATAGCCAAAATGTATTTAATCTGCAATATACGCTGTACAAATGGTTTAATCTTCTTTTAACGTGAAATAATTCCAACAATATGCTCCATTCACAGTTTTACTAAGCACAATGTAGTTGTAATCTTGTAATGCCACATGAACTAAAATGTGTTGCCAGATAATGAGCAATAGACAGTTCGATTTGATTTTCAATTTGGTGATTTTTGTTAGTTCTATTCACTTGCTGCATTACACAAAAATACATTTAAATAATTTTAATTTTCATATATATTACCAGCCTACAGAATGAGCCTCCTTCACTGTGGTTCTCCTCAAGGTTTCTCTTTTTCCCCCTTGGTGTTTTTTTGTTTTGTTTTGAGTTTTTCCTTGCCAAGAAGGAGGGTCTAAGGACACGGGATGCTCTGGGACAATTTTTATTATTTTATATTTGATGTTGAACAATCTGCCTGCATTTCCTAACAATGACTGCTTCTGAATTTCCAATGTTTCTGTTGCTATTGACCAAACGTTTCACTCTTTAATTTTCTGACAAATCTTGTTTCCTAAATCAACAATTATGTAAAGTCCGCTGAGATAACTGCTGTTGTGATTTTGGGTTATACAAATAAATTGAAATGAAATTGAATGACCAAAATATGTACTCCATAAATAACATTTTTGTACATTCCTTTGTCACCAGCAGAGGACACTCCAGTTCCACTAAAACGGCTTTGTATATCTTTAATTCTTTTAAACATTAAGCTTGTGTGGGTCAGAGTCAAGTACATCATGGGACACAAACGTCTCATTGTTCACCCCTCCTCAAAACAGGACAAGACCCAACCTGTGGAAGACATCAGAGAAGAGAGGAAGAGAGAGGAAAGGGGAAAAGAGAAGGAGAGATTAGGAGGGGGAAGGGGAGGACGAGAAAATAGACAAAGAAGGGAGATTAGATAGAAAGAAGAGGAGAGAGGAAGAGGGAAGAAGAGAAAAAATAGAAAATTAGTGAAGAAGAAAGGCAGCCCAAAATTAGAGCTCAAGAAGGTTGTTGTTGCCAAAGCAGTGTGTTTTGGACTACAAAAATTGAGAGAGAGTCACTGCGTTTACATGATCAGAGAAATTAGGCTATAAAACCTGACTCTACTTGGTTTTCCCCTGTTGAACCAGTTTTGGTCCTGTTTACATGCAAGAGAGTAAACCAATTACCCTGGAGAGACTGGTCATGTTGTGTCAGATTCACTACTGCATGATTCAGACTGTGGTATGTTGATTTACCTAAATATTGTTTATTAGTAATAAGTGTTTGTAATATTGTTTGTAAAATTACAAACTGATCTTTCTGGGACAAGTGGGACAGTGTTAAACATTTAGTTAAATATGTGACTGTGTGTTCCACATTATACGGGGCGCTTTTCTGTTGTAAAAAATGTTAACTTTACTGATTGAATGTGGAGTGGGTAGGGTTTGTGAGCTGCTCAGTTGCATTTGTCCAGCTGCAGACCGATTGCCTGTTTACATGACGTCTGAAATCAGATTACAGTCGGTCGGGACCACATGCTCCAACTGTTTTGTATATAGGTCTGCCCGGGTTTACATGCGCTTTGGAAAACTGGTTTAAATTAGAACAGGCCAGTTATCCGGTTTTCTTGGCCTCCATGTAAACACCCTGAGTGTTAGCAGTCTCCTCCAGTCTCTCTCTGAAGCCCTCAAATTAGGTTTGAATTTGGGGGTAATGTGGATTCAGATCTTAATTTTGACACATTAAAGTAATTACCTCAACAACATTTTACCATTTGAAAAAAAAGCTAAAATATACATTGTCTAAGTTGAACTTGGAAAGACCTATTCACACATTTGTCTCTCGTAAATTAGACTACTGCAATGGCTGCTTATAGGTCAATCAAAACAAACTCAAAAGAAGCTGCAGTACATCCAGAACACTGCACGAGGAAGTAAAAACGTATGAACCAACTCAAACTCTGAGGACCTCAGGGACAGGCCTCTTTTATACGCAGCAGAAATCAGACAACTTCATCTCCTAAATCCTTCGACACATGGTTAATATCAACCTGTATTCATTTTTGGTTGCAACTATACCTTAAAAAACACTTCTTACAAACAGCAAAGTGAAACTGGAATGAACCAACCAAGCACAGCCAATCAGAACGCAGCATTTGACTTCTAATGATAACTAAAACCCTTTATTATTCAATTAAAAGAGAACTCAGTGATCTAATTTTTTTCAGAAAGTGCTGTATTTACCATATACTTTTAGAGGGGTAAGAATCAGCGTAGTTAACACTTATTTCCAACTAAGTGTGAGTAGTGAGTTTAAGTTCTGGAGCTAATCTACAGACCTTGCTTTCTGTCTGGACTGGCACACAGCAGGGAGTCCTCAGCTCTGAATGAATGATAACACAGTAATGACAGGGAATAGTGCACCTCAAATTCTCGCAGGAATGTGTCTGCGGAGTCTGGCTGAAGGAAGCGCCTGTATCAACACGAAGCACAAAGAGAAAAGAGAGCTCCAGCCTTAGGCCATCGGCAGCTCACACTTCAGTGCACTCGAAATCAAATAAAGCAGGTCCCATTCTCCTATTGATCTGCTTTTGTCAGTGTTTGATGTTCTTAAAGCTAGTGTTCTCAAGCTTTTTTATTCATAATTAAATCAATCTGTTTCCCACCTGAAAGTTCAGTCTAGTAGTGCTGTGGAGTGCTGTGGTTTAGTCGATTAATCGGTCGATGGCATCTAAGTCGACCAAAATTTGTATTAGTCGACTAATTATTTTTAGATAGATTATAGTTTTCTATTGAACAGGGACAAAAAGTAGTGATTTAGTTGAAGATTTGGGGCTAAATCATGGGTCAAATCTGCCGTTGTAGACCTAAATACCATGTTTCCTATTCATTTTGTGGATAAATTGTTGTTTTTATAGGAACTAGATTGGATTTTTAGTCTTCAGATAAATAGAATAAAACATTCTTTTTAGCTTCAGAGTTTTAGCCACTCCCCCTTTTTTGTCAATTAATCGGTCGATGGGGTTGCAACTCATTCATAATTTGTCACTGATCTTAGCACAAACATTACTGTACATTTTCTTCTGTAGGCCACTAGCCTGAGCTCCAGAGTGCAAAGGGAGAAAGTGACTGAAGACCTCAAGGCATGATGAGTAAATAGGTTTGTCTCACACAAGGCATTAAGTGCGTCTGCCCACATGACACATAACCACTGCAATAATCTAAAAAAAAAGTTTCTTGTTCTAGCTGTAAACTGTATTTTGACAGTTTGTTTCTGTTCACAAAAGCAATGCAAAATGCAAGATAGGTCTAAAGAATTGGAATGTATTTATTCAGAACTCTATTCACACAATAATTAGTCAACTAAAAAAGTTTTGGTAACAATTTATAATAAGGTCTAGATACAAATCATTTATAAATGTTAGTTACCCATAAAAATTACATTACCTGATTATCAGTAAATGATTAGATAGTATTTACTAATAATGAGCAAACATTTGCTAATCATTTACTTCCATCCCCTATTCTAAAGTGATGACCATTTAGGTTTTCCAAAAAATGTATTTAGTGATATACTGTGTTATCCGATTCTCAATATCAGTACCAATATCCCAAGACCTAATCCTAAACTTAACCATAGAATTGTGCCTGAATGTTGTCAAATAGTTTGTTAATGTTTTCCATGGTAAAGTTGTTACGTCACAAACAGTCGCTGAAGCCAGTGAAGGTGCTCACTTTGATCCCACACTGGTTTACCTCAAAAGTGTAGATAATCTAATCACTGCAGCACATCACTTTAGAATAGGGGCCGGAAGTAAATGATTAGTAAATGTTTATTTATTATTAGTATATACTATCTAATAATTTAATATTGATTAGATAATGTTATCTTAATAATTAACTAACATTTGTAAATCATTTGTATCTGGACATTATTATAAAGTGATACCAAAGTTTTTTTTTTTACTTAAAGCTGTTGACATAATAAAGAAGTTGATCACATGTGTATGGATAATAATGTGATAATGGATAATCTGTGTCTGATCTATGCATGAAAAGCCCAGGAGGATCAAAATTACTGTTGTATCCTGGGCAATGCAGGTAAAGAGCACAGTACGTGGCTCCGGTCCTCAATGTCAGATTTGTGGACAGAGTCTGGCCTCCATATACGTACGTGAGGTGTGTTCTTCATGATCAAACCTATGTTCAACTGAAATGAAGCACAACTGTGGTTCATTCTGCTTCAAATGGTTCTGTTCCTTCTGTCAGAGCAGGAGGGAGACCAAAAAGCTCTGATCGAGTCATGGCCGCCAAATGCGTCCGAGTGGCCCATCTGTTAGCTGCTGGTACACCCGTTTTGCCTATTTTCCCTATATCCTTTTATTGTTTTGGTGCTTGTTTAGTGGCGAGGGTAGTTATTTTAAAAGCTTAAAACTAACTTAAAAAATAGGACGTAATACCATCCTACAAGAGCATGGATGCAGAGTTTTCAACAAGAAGAATGACCTGAGACTACGCAAACACTTCATTGTCGTCCTGTTTTGTTACAAGAAAACACTAATTTTTGAGGTGAAGAACTGTTTTTCTATGATTTTATTACAGTACTCGTGTCATGTTGACAGATTCAGTGAAATTTCTACTTGTCACACCACTTTGTGCTCAGAACCTTAGACCAACAGAAGAAAAACTAATGCTTGCACTAAAGTACGGAACAAACTGCGGCCCTGTGTGTTTCTTTGGGATGAGATTTGATTGGCTGTACAGATAGTGGTAAGACTGCTTTGCTTTTGTGGCTGAAAAACATGTGCTAGTGCTCAAATAATTCACAAATACTTATCTAAGCAATCGCAGTGATATGTGCATTCTCAGAAGAAGCAGTGTTGGAAAAATAGTATGTACGGACCACTTAACTCCTGAAATAAAATATGCTGCATAAAGTGTTCTGCTACGTGGCTGAATATTTTTGCAATTTACAAAATGACTGGGAAGATTTGTAGTGGAAATCCATCTGTATATTTTAGTTTTTAATATTACATTTTCATTTACTTTGATTTTACTGTACTTTTTGCGCTTGCTTCTTTCTTAGTGGATTCTAGTGTATTGTACTCACTGTGTTTGCATTTCTTACAGCCATCGTCACAGGGAATACAGGTCTCTCCTCTGGCATCTTCCACCTCACCTGGAAAAAAAAAATCAGGTTTTTTTATCAGTATCCAAATTAGAACATCCATTTTTACGTGCAGAATCTATTTTTCTAAATGAACACTTACCTTCAGAGCACTGCAGTGGCACACATTGGTCTGCCTTCAGCCGGTATCCTGGGCCACAGTGGACACAGAGCAGAGCGGATGAGCACGAGGAACAGTGGTCAGGACACAGCTCACAGCGACTGAGCAGAGAGTGGAAATATCCCTCTGGACACGAGAGACGACACTGGCCCTCGAATAAGTATCGCACCACGCCATAGACATCTGAGGTCAGCACAGGAAAAGCACATTACATAGCGTAATGGGAAGGCATATACTGACATTGTTTTGCATTATATCTGGCGAAAACGGCGTTTCTCCTTGTGCCAGTCCACACCTCCAGCTTAGCACTTTTATCTTGGCCTACCACATTATTACTGTTTAGAGCAGAAGCATAGCCAGACTAGACTGGATCAGACTGGAATGCACAAGACCACAAAGTCTTAAGCTTAGTCTGTCTAGAACTCTAGGGCCTTACTGAACTAGGGATGTTCAGATTATTTTGTCAATCGATAATCATAATTGTCAATTTCAGAATAAGAATTCCACTTCATTCCATTTTTGTTCCCTAATCTGAGATCGGGTCACGGAGGCAACAGTCTGAGCAGAGAGGCCCAAACTTCACTTTCCACACACTTCCTCCAGCTAGTTCAAGGAATGTCGAGGCATTCCAGGGCCAGGTGAACAGTCTGTCCTGGGTCTTCCGTGGTACTTCCTACCAGTGAAACATGCCCAGAACACATTCACAAGAAACAGATGCCCTCTCCTCTTTTAATGAATGAGCAGCGGCTCTACTCCGAGTTCCTCAGTATGACTGAGCTCTTCAGCTTATCTATAAGAGGCATCCAGCCACCCTGCACTGACACTCCCGAACAAGACCCCAAGACACTTGGGGCAACTCACCACCCACATAAAGAGCGCAAGGCACCTTTTCCTGGTTGAGAACGATGACCTCAGATTTTGAGGATTTTTATACCAGCTATAAACTGTCCAATGCAGGTTGCATGTCCGGGTTTGATAAAGCCATGAGGACATCATCATCTGCAAACAGCAGAGATGAGGTCCTCTGGTCCCTGATACTGCCTAGAAATTCACAGAACCGGTGACAAAGGGCAGCACTCTCTATAGAGTCTAAAGAACACTGCGAGGGACACGGTCGAATGCCATCTACAGAACCACAAAACACATGTGGACCAATTGAGCAAACTCCCATGAATCTTTCAGCACCAAACGGAAAGTAGAGCTGCTCCAGTGTTTTAAGACCGGGTGAAAACCACACTGCTCCCGAGGTTAAGCTATTAGTCGGATTCTCCTCTCCAGTAACCAAGAGTAGACCTTGTCGTAGAAGTTAACAAGTGTGATTCTTTTAATGTCACTACACAATTTCAATGTCATGATTTTTCTGTGGCAATATTTTACTTGGTGACAATGAAAGATAAAAGATTTGAATTCTGCTTACTGTCTCTCCAAAGCATGACCCATTAGCTTAACTGACCTCCTACCTCTAATCTAAATACACACCGTCTGAGACAAGTTTGTTTCTGCAGTAGCTAATTACTATAATGTGTTATTGAGTTTCAGACAGACTACAATTTTATCCAAACGAGTCTGTACATGACAAATTGAGTGAGTGATCCTGTTTCCAGTTAAGATCTGTGTACAGACACAAGTAAAAGTCTCTACAGCGGTCAGATCCATTCACAAACAAACAAAGAGGTGGCCACACTTTTACAGTTTCCCTTAAATAATTTGATAGTGGAACAAATTTGTATTTAAATCTCATGTGCACTGACAAGTTGAGTTCTCTGTATCATTGTGTTACAGGTAAAGCCCTTTCTTTGTATATTTGTGATTACAATCACAAATATACAAATATATGTTAAATTACTTTCTTTAATCTATGAATAGTCTTGTTTTTACATTTCTTTCACTTCACCTGCCACATTGCCATGGTATTATGCGGCATTCACGTGGTCCTTAGGTGATTGTGTTTCCGAGATGGGAGGTCGAGGTTCTGACCTTGTTTGCATTCATGTGCTTTTTACTTGTTGTTAACCATAATAAATAAATGACACAACAACTAACAGTGAGAGTTGATGCTAGCCTGTTCAAAACCGAACGATATAGGTTGTTAGTATTTATTTTCTAGCTGAGTCTCCATGTCTCAGTGATGCCAGGTGCTGAGCACAGGCAGCTCCGTTTGTCCCGAGTTTCCGAGCAGTTGTTCCAAGCTGCTCGAGCGTTCATGTTCGGAACAACATTTTTCCGAGTTTCCGAGGACTTCATGAACGCGGCATCACACTATTGAGTTGCAATTGACTGTCTGTTGAAATGTTTATTTTCAAAAATGCTAACATCTTACTGACACTTCCTTTCCTGTCTAGTTCATTTCTATGGGGTTTTCACTACCTCAGCCTAAAATGAAAAAAAATATATTGTAAGATCAGTCAGTGAACAGTGAGTTGTGATTGGTTTTCTCTGACTACATGTTAAATACTTTACAAACCAGCAGAAAACTTCACCAAAAGGACCAAAGTGTGTTTGTCGGTCAAAGCTGAGCAATTAGAATAAATCAGAACCTGGTGACGCTTCTGAAGACGGCTCGTAGTGATTGGTCGAAAAATGTCTAAAATAAAAAAACTCACTGAAAAGTTGTCTGAAAATGAAAAATAAGCTATCGCGATACAAGTGAAAACAAGACAAACATCGTAAAAGAACGGTGGAGAATGACAAAAATGTAGTTCATAAACTGGCTTTATAAATGAAACCCCTGACTTGTAACCATAGTGTGTGGAGCATTGCAGGCATAGCAAGATCATTCCCATGGAGATAAGTAGGTGGTGAACAAAACTTAACTGGTATATACTGTACCTTTGTCACAGCTGGTGCAGTTGTCAGGCCCGGCGTCGGTACACTCGTGGCAGGTGTGATGACATGGGTAACACTGTCTGTCCTGGGTGTAGCGCCCCTTCTGGCAGCGGATATCACAGCGGCCTTCGTCAAAAAACCTGCAAGGGTGTGGTTTTGTCACATAACCTACAAATGCACTGTTCTTGTTCCTTTACTTGGACTTGGCCTCCATCTACTGGCAGCAGAGGGAACTACCAAAGGGTGATGAACAAAAGCTAGCTTGAAATCGACATGCTAATTCAAGTAAGGCTGTAATGAGCTTGATTTGAAGTGTGCCAGTGATTTATGGGTTAAAAAAACGGAGCAGACAATCTATGTTGTTTTTTGTAATTCACCGAAAAAGACAAAGTTGTAAACAAAATTAGAGATGGATTGATACATCTTTTAGCTGATGATCTGGGGCTGATATTTAGATTTTGTTGTATATTGGCCGATATCTGATCAGACAGTTGTTTGTGCTTTTCCTCTGTGGGAAAGCAGCACTCACAGTGATCAGATGAGCTGAGTTAGTTTGGAGAGAAAAGATTCTTTTTTTTTATTTGTCTCCATTAAGTCTGCAGTTTGAATTTTATCATTACCATGACATTAAGTTTATTCTTGTTCTAAGACTTTAGCTGCAGCACAAGCTTTAATAAGTGCTTGTTTGTCATATGAAAATGATACGAGTGACTTTCATGATGACATGAAACGATTGTTTCTGGGAACAAAATACAATCGAGCACCATTACATTGTGTGAAAGAGAAGCACTTGTAAATGTGAAAAACAGCTTAGTTTTTTTGCTATGCATCTCACCTTGCTTTGCTTTTAAACTAAAATAAGAAAAAAGACGGACAAAATTTTGAAATATTGGTACTGACATCAACCAAAGAAAAACCCATATCATTGGATCTGAATTAAAAAAGGGTGAATTAATTAAAAATAAACTAAATAAGGGTGAATCAAGGTATAACTTCAGTCATGTTTGTGATGAGGGAACATGTCATAGCAAAGCTTGACTAGTTTGAATATTTTTTAGGTAATCTTATGAACTTTGAGTGCCTTGAATGGTGGCAAAGTGCTATTAAAATAGAGTTCATTTAATAAATGTCCAGCAAATGCAAAAGTCCCTTTTTTTTTTTTTTTTACATTAAAAGCCATGTTCTTCATTTTTAAATGTTCTTATTTCAGTGTAGTTGGCCCATTTTTTTAGTTTTGGCTATTCAAGATGTTATAAAGGCACATATATTGTGTCCATGGTAGGAGTTTTGATGCCCATCACATCCACTATTTTGAAGCGGTGTTTAACATGTGATAATAATGAGCAATCTGATAGTTTTTCAAACAACTAGTAAAGCATAGCAGTACTTTCAATAGTATTGTTTATTTAAACTTGATTAAATGCTAAGGCAATAAGCTGGCTGTCTTGTATTGGTCCATGTTGGCCTCACCTTGCTGGGGGACAGCGGGTGCACTCCTCCCTCTCAGGGCCAGAGCATTGAAGGCAGGTGGCGTCACAGAGATGGCACTTTCCTTTAGTGCTCATGTACTCTCCTAAACACACAACTCAAGCTCAGATCACAGAGTGGAAAGAATCAGAGGAAGAAAAGAGCTGTCAGGAACTTAATAATAATACCAAAAAATAATTATGAAACCAAAAATCCAATACAGTACAGTGCATATAATTAGAACCAGATAACTAAATGTAATATTCATTACCAAGTGTAATAACTATGTAATTTACAGACTCACCTTTAAACACAGGTCGGTTGCAGAACAGGATAATGAGTTCTTATGTGTTAATGGTTAATCTGAATTTGAGAGGCTTTTGTTCAGAACAGAGCAGTGTTCATTTTAATGGGACTTGTGGACATTTACATCCACATTATTGGTCAAAGACGGGCAGCTGTCTTGTGTCAGCCACATGCTGGTCCAGATCAGGAGCAGGAGCGCTCATTGTTCAAAATTAAACAATGACACTTGTTTGTACAAAGACAACAGGCGGCAGTTTCCCTTTCACAAGTGCTCAGTGTTGGGACTTTGCATTAGTCACCATTTTCATACAAGTAGTGGTGTTGGGCTTAATTTGACCAGGAAATACACAATGTATTTCAATCTTTTTTTACAGAAGAGTTCTGGTCATGGATTAATGAACGTGTTTTAAGTGAGTAACACTATGTAGAGACAAAACATACAAACCAAGGCTGTCGTCAACCAAAGAACTTCTTGGTCGGTAAAAAGAGGGATTGATGAAAGCTCTCAAACTGAAAAGTATCATAACATTCAAAATGACATGGAAAAAATGCAATGGAATATTAAAAAAAAAATCATTCAGTGTAGTTTATAAACTAATGAGCAAAAAGGAGATCAGGGGTGGTCTCTGGATCTGAAAAATAATTTTATAAGAAGCCAGGTAAATTCTGAGATTTGGGCAGAAGTAAACTACAAAAAGGATAAATCGTCTGATAAACATATAATTAATTTTCTGAGCGCTAAAGAGTTTTGACTCAGCGAATCTTCATCAGGGCAGTACAGCAAAGGTGTATATGCCTAAACATAAGCATCATGGAAATGACCTCTCAAGATGCAAAGGGTGGTGACAGGGTTAAAAAACTATTGCATTCAAACGCAAAACATATTGGATACATAGCCTTCCCCGTTGCCCTTTGTACACCTGGGAGTTCAAAGAAGAAATTCATTGGATTCAAAAAAAAAAAAAAAAAAAAAAAAAAAAAAAAAAAAAAATGATTCACTGGGTTAACCCCAAGACATTCAATTAGCTTCCATCTTTTGATGTAAATTATTCAAAAAAAAAAAAAAAAAAAAAAAAAAATACTTCTGATGTAAAATTCTGATATATAACTGTCTTGGCTGTGAAAGTCATTTACATTATATATGAGCTGTGGTCTCAATATACAGCTTGTTTCTAGTGTTATCTAATATTTATCGTCAGTGGTTTTCTTGTATTTCCATGTGAATGTGTTGGCTATACATCATGAACACTGGGCCACATGACCTGACCTACACTTCTATACACCTGGGTAGTATTGCCCTGATGAAGACTCACTGGTACAAAAATAAAAATATTTATTTTTGCCTAGCAGACGTGCCTCAGAATTCAAAATTTTATGAGAAAATACTTTTGAGACCAGGCTAAAATATAAACATCTAAACTGAATCCCATGCATTTCAAAATGTGTCTAAACTACAGAATTATAATTTTAGATGCAATAAAACTCGGGGTCTGCAGTGACATCTACTTCTCAAAAACATTATAATTTCTAAACTGCTGACTTATAAATTTGCTATTTTGGGAAAATAAATAATGTTAAATAATTACATAATCTGATTGTGATTCTGAAAAGCTCTAATCCCATTTCACAGTGAGCTCAATCTCTCTTGAAAAAAAAAAAAAAAAAAAAAAAAAAAACTATACACATAGAAAGATTAAAATGTAGATATTAAACACAAAAAAACAAATTTAATAAAAAATAAAAGCAATGTTGTAGGGGAACATAGTGGTCATAAAAACAACAAAACAAGTTCAAACTTAAAACACAGATTAAAATTTTAATAAGTACACTTAAGTAAAAAAAAAAAAAAGGTTTTCAAACTAGGACCTTGAGTAACACTAAATGCATTGTCACAGATATGGTACACAATATAAACAGCTTTATAATACGAGGCGTGTGTCAACTATCACACAAGCTAATGTCATTTCAAGTCATTTTATCGACCAGGAAAAACGTGTTTCCAATTAAGGAAGGACTTTATCATGATCCATAAAGAAAAAAAAATATCAACAATAAGTGGGAAAACCTTTTGAAATATATTATGTTGATATGAGGAAAAAATGTAAAATTAGAATGTAAATAGTCAAAAACATTGACGCAATTTAAAATCAACAGTGGTTCTGAAAATCAATTTCCCATAGACTTAAAAAAAAAAAAAAATTAAGATCTTAGTATGGTAGTGTAATAGGCTTACCACAGCTACTACTGGGCTCAGATTATAGGCTGCAGTGACCATGGGCTTTCTGTATCGTTAAAAGTGCGAAAAGAGACTCTTTCTGTAAGAATAAACCTCACAGGACCGAAGCCCGCCACATGTTTTTTCCTTTTACAAATAAACAATAACTGCGAGATCAAAGGCGCTGACAGCAACAGCACCACAAGAGCATAGGACTTCATGTAGTATGTGCATTAATCGAATTTCAATTCAATTTCAATTTCAATCATTGCTGTAATCGTTAACAAACATTGTGAAATCGAGGAATCGTGATTATTGACCGTTCGTTCATAAGCACTCATTTATTTCCTTGATTGGAAAAAATAGGTGGTTCTTTCCAATTGTTCAATACATTTACAGCTGTTTATTTCAGTCACAAGTTTATTTTATCTTTTCACTCTCTACATTTACTAACGCTGTCTCTCTAAGCCAATAATCATTGAATAATCGTGAATATTATTTTCATCATAATCGAGCAGCCCTAGCTTCATGTGAGCTACCATCTGTAAGAGGACCACTCCAGTCTGAACCCAAGACCAAAGACCATAATGACTAGGCTGGGACAATACGCAATACGATAAATATACAAATAGAAAAAAAAAAAAATTTGATTATGAAAAGTTTAGTGTGACACAATTTTGATGTGAACAGCAGCTTTGACTGTGACGCATGTATAACTGCAACAGAGCCTAAAAGTCCATTTAATTGTTCTTTAACTCTAAATTTTATACATACATCAAGGTATTGTGATACATGTGCTACAATAAGACACAATACAGCAAATTGTATCGTGATTAATCGCAAGATTATAGAACGTCCCAGCTCAAAAGATGACAAAAGCTTAGCGCTTTATTATTTTCAGGAACATCCTTCGGTAGCACTTAAAAGACCATCACGTTACCTACCCGTTAATTAACATGTCACTTACTAGTATTAACAGTGACACTTAGTAGCACTTACTCTGGTACTTACAGTGGTACTTACAGTGGTACTTACCGGTACACTGTACCTAGAGTGGTACTTTGCGAGGTACTTGTACCAGCAGTTACTGGTACATAACACTGATAGTTACTGGTACTTACAGTGGTACTTAAGGTGGTACCTAACGTGGTACTTGGAGGGGTACTTGTGTCAGCAGTTACTGGTACATAACACTGATAGTTACTGGTACTTACAGTGTACTTATGGTGATACCTACAGTGGTACCTAAGTGGTACTTGGAGGGTACTTGTACCAGCAGTTACTGGTACATAACATTGATAGTGTAGGAATTTGTACCAATATAAGTACTAATAAAAGTAATGGTAAGTGTACTAAAAGGTACCACTGTAAGTACCAGTAACTATCAATGTTGTGTACCATTACCTGCTGGTACAAGTACCCTACAAAGTACCACTGTAGGTACCAGTGTAAGTACCATTGAAAGAACTAGTAACTATCAGTGTTTTGTACCAGTAACTGCTGACACAAGTACCCCTCAAAGTACCACTCAGGTACCAGTGTAAGTACACTGTAAGTACCAGATAAGTACTACTAAGTGTCACTGTTAGATACTAGTTAGTGACGCTGTAATTAACTGGTAGGAACGTGGTGTCTTTTAAAGTGCTACCCATCCTTCTAATAAAGTTTTAGATTGCATGGTCTAAATTTCTTTGTAAAACATGACTTTGTGATTTACTCATATTTACATCTGACATTTATTTATTGGAGTTAATGCGTTTATTCAAATGGATTTTGAGAATACAAAGTTTTTTTGTAGCATAAAGTAGCCAAATTCTGTGTTTGCAGCAGGTGTTGACTTATAACTATGGTGACGCCTTTTTTTTTTTTTAGTCCATGGGAGAATTGAATGGGAAATCACAGCCAAGCCGCTGCATTGACAGAAAACAGGAAGAGTTTGGACATTTTGTTGACCCAGAAATGTTAGGAATGGCTCCATGCTGAGTGAAAAACAAATAAGGTTTAGGGACGCAACAATATCCAAATATCGCTGAACAATGCTTTTTTGGTTTTGTTGGGAGATTTAAACTGTTAAGAAATGCTACTTCTTTCAGTGCTCTCAGTAATGTCATTAAAACAAAAATGTTTTCATGGTATTTAATTATAGTTTAGTCCCAGTACAGAATATTGTAAACGCATCTCTTTAGAAGAACATTTAATTTGCATTTTCCTGTCTGCATCTAGAATCAAACTTTTAGTCTCCAAAAACTAGATTTCTTGTTTTCAGTAACTTGTAATATTTTCTTGCCTGGAACAAAACCTTCTCTAAATCAAACGTTTGGTCATAGAAATTGCAATAAGGTCTCAACTTGAAGCACCACTGGAATCCATAAAGCCCTTTTTTCCAATGGTATCCCCTTCCCGCATGTACCCAGACTCAACAGAAAAGTGGTGATTATGGCAGCGCAATACGGTCTAAATCAATCTCACAATATAAAACAGAATGTTGGCCATAACGATATAAATGCCAATATACCTGAGGAGCTTTTTGTACTTTTTTGCTTTAAGCTATTGAAATTGTTTCTAGAAGATTTGCTTTCACTCCTCGCATCTCATCTTTCATTGTTAGTGTTTAGCCTCTGCAGAGCCTCCACAGTCTGTGCTTAAGTCGCTTTTGTGCAAGACTTTAGATCAAGGGTCTCCAACCTTTTTCCACCAAAGAGCTACCTTTATAAAAGTGAGCTACATTTTTTAGAGGTCGCAGAAAATTGGAGCTTATATGGATATAGCGAGGTGTCTATATAAAACAGTAACTGTCAGCGCCACAGTTAGGCAGCTACTGTTACATTAAAGGTGGGGTAGCTAACTTTTTAGTTGTGAATGGTAAACTTTGTGCTTTCCACTGAAACGTTTATAGTAAATACAGTACTTTGTGAAAAAATGAGACCTCCAAGTACTGTCTGAACTGAATAATGAAGATTTTTTGTTCTAATCAAGAGCCGAATGCTGCGCTCGGATTGGCTGAGCTGGAGTGGTCCTCTCCAGTTTCACTTTGTTGTTTGTAAAAAGAAGTTTATAAGCCATAAATGCAATCAATGCAGGAATACATGTCGATATTAAACATTTGTCAAAGCATTTATGAGAGGAAGGTGTCAGATTTAAAAAATAAATTGGGTTTGCAGTGTAAAAATTAGCCACCCCACCTTTAACAATGGTGCTAGACATGTATTATTACAAATTCTAAATAAAAAGCACAATGTGTATGGTTTCAAAATCTTTTGGGGACTTACTTAGAAAGAGGCGGAGAGCTACAGGTTGGAAACACCTGCTTAAGAGTGATCTGACCGAAATTGTAGAAATTAACATTTGTGTCTGTCTTTATCACAACTAAGAGGAATATAAGCTGCAGTGTACACACAGCTACATTACGATATTTAAATTTAAACTTTTCCCCAGGAAAATCACGTTATATGATACGAATATACCATTTGATATTGCAAAGCCCTAGTGGTGATTGTTGTAGCAAAAACTGCTTAAATAGAGCACATTCTGCAAAATCTGACTGTAAGAGTCTCTCAATGTACTTCGAATGATCTGTGTCTTTTCACCATCCAAACAACCGATCGACTAATCGAAAAACTGTTTAACAGATTAGTTGACCAAAATAACTGTTACCTACAGCCCTACTCCCCACAGGCTGGCCTACTATTTATGCATTAAACTTCTTATTTTTTGTTGTTCCGTGAAGCTCCTAACAATAAGGGCCTGGACTCTTTCAGTATAGTACAACAAGCAGAGCCGCGTACATGCGAGTGGGGCAGAGGATTTCGGCAGTGGACAATGGCGGAAAGTGCTGTCTGGGTTGGACACTCAGGCTTGGAGGTGAAATAAAACAGTGCGAGGTGATTGTGGTTCAGAATGTGTGCGTATATATGAATATTTATCTGTGAGGTCTACTGCCAAAGTTAAGTCCAGACACACGTTTTCACATTATTGAACACACTTCCTTTTATTATTTCATATTAATCGGCCTATACGTTTTCCATCCAATGATCCTCTCTTGCAGAAACCAGAAAAAGGAGCCAAAAATGTAGAGAAATTCCCCGGCTCCTCCAGCTACCTACACTGGCAACAAAAAAGGGTTTTGGCATCAATGCTTTGGTCACATAACTTGAATATTTCGTCCCTGGCGGTGTGTCCCTGTACAGAAAAAGGTAGGTTTGTTGTAGTCCTGTATAGCGCCTCCATTGCAGTCCATTAGAGGCACAAATTCTCGTATAAATTATGTGACGTGGTGGAGCGGACCCGTGTTCCATCGCTCATCCCTTTTGTGAGCACGTTCTGCAGCAGAGTTGTTGCAGAACTTTGCGCTGGCATAGATTGTTCTTTTTTACGAGCACACAGAAACTGCCCTCCGCCCATGATTCTTCATTTGCTTTCCACAGACCAGGAAGAAGAGATACAGGAAGAGGAAACACAGTTAAAATCAGAGCCGCGTGATTGGTCAACGGTCCAATTAGAAGTAGTGTTGGCCGAGGAAGGGTGCGAGTGTAGTCCGGTGGAGGGATTGGATCCATTTTAGGGGAGAGAGGACAAGAGAGCAAAGAGAGAGAGAAAGAAGAGAAACAAACGACACACAATTAGCAAAATGTAGTCATTTCACAATGTAAATTCTCACATGTCCATGTCCAGAATTAGGAGGAACTTATTGGTTCAAACTCAGGTCAAATCCACACTGTCACTCAACCTTTCTAATGAACAGTGGTGACTGTTGTAGATACAGTTGCTAACAAAAAAACAAAACAATCTAATGTATTTGCAATGAGTCCTAGTGCTACGTAGGACTGGGAAAAAAATCAGGACAAATCATTGGCTTTAACATTCTGTAATCTTTAATTATTACAGCTGAAGCAAATTAATTAATTAAATCATTTAGAAAAAGAATACTGATTTACTTATCTAATATACAAACTCGTGTCATGAGCTAAGAGAAGAGGTCTTATGATGCTTAAAGGAGACCTATTATGTTAAATTCACTTTTCTGAGTTTTTAAGCATGTTACAACAGTGATACAACAGTGATCTCTCATCATTAGTTGTATTTGGATTGATTTCTACATGTTTGAGGAATTTTGTATTGTTCAGCAGCTCATGTTCACATGCTCAGAAAATCCTTGTCTTCACCTACCACCTATCCCCACCCACTTGCAAGTAATACATGTAAGAGTCAAAAGTACATACATTTTTGTAATTTATGATCTTGAAAAACATCTCTTTAGCTTTATGTTGGTAAGAGTTTGTGAAAATTTTGCAATCAAAACAATGATATCTTGGATTATTTTAATGCAGATTTCCTGTCAGTAACACAGCTTTGCAGCCGAGTTCAAACATTAAAGGAGGAGGTCTTGAAAACTGAAAATCTAAATTTGAGAGTAAAGTTAAAAACTTTTTGATCTGAGGAGTATCACTGACTCAAGGCATAACACTTTACAAAAACTGGTGAAAAGGTTTAGTGTGGATGTAACCTGGGAAAAGATTACAGATCTTAACGTAGATTTAGATATGCAGAGAAAAGAGAGACAGTGACAGAGCAAACAAAGCAAACATGCAGAATCAGAAATGCTAAGGGCACAGCAGAGACAGAGTCAGTAAAGAAGCACTGTAATTCCAAATCTCAGGTGAAGCTCATTGAAGTACTACAGTAAGTGTTTTAGTACTAAAGCCCAGCAACTGTTAAAAAGCTGAAAAGTGTAAAATGAACTCCACAGATGATGCAAGCCCACTAAGTTAGTCAAGTTAGTGGATATTTGAAACAGATCGATGTTGATAAAGTTAATAGTCACTTAATCACAGTGAAAAATGTAACATAAAAAGCCAGAGAAACCCGGGGGTAAAAAAGTCAACCTTCACCTGCCTAATACATCAAGTTTATGGACATCTCTACTGTGTCCACATTAAAGCTCATTCCACTAGCAGTAGGGCTGGGACATCAATCGAAAAATCGAATATTTGGTGGTGGGTTTTAAATCAAAGATCGAAAAACAATTTTTGTCAATAAAAATGTGTAGTTTGGAGCAAAAGTCAAACTTTGAGGCAGAATATTGATAACACTGTATTTAAAAAAAAAAACTAATAAATAAACCATATTAAAAGCTTTGTTTTGTTTATGTTAATGAATGGATTTTTATTTGTTTTTGAAAGGGTCAAACAAAATCGAGATCGATCAATATGAAACATAAAATCGTGATTATATTTTTTCCCAGATCGCCCAGCCCTAGCATTCATCTAGTCTGTGTAACCCAGGTCCTCCTCTGGTCCACAGTAGAACTCACCATCTTTGCAGATTGTGCTGACCACACAGGCCCCTCCCTCCAGGTTGTACCCGCTCACACAGGTGCTGCAGTTCCTCTCACCAGGGCCCAGACACTCGTAACAGCTGTGGTCACACCTACAGCACGCAGGGCACAGGAAAACTGTATGACTGAGGACAGCAGACTGTGCCGCTTTCTAGGTTCAAAGTTAACACCAGTGACATCTCAAAGTGTGTGCTTTTAATACAGATCTATATATTAGGATACTTTTTACTTCTGATCATGTTATGGAAAAAAAAAATCTTTGTTGGGTTGTCTTCTTTTATTCAGCATGAAACGTTTTGGACAAACAACACTTGAGCATGCTATATTGCTTGTTGTTGTTGTTTTTTATTTGTTGTTTCTCCTTCCACAAAACCACTGTTGGATATTACAGTTGAATTGGTAATACTTTATGTTCAACATCATTTCTGAAGTTTAAACTGAAGTTTGAAAATTTTATTTCCATTCTACTAAAATGGTTAGCCATAATTGACTATCAAGATTATTTTAGCTTTGTCTCAAATATTGTCAAAATAAACATTTAAAATGTACGTTAATCCCATGAACAGTCACACTTGTGTATCACCAACACAACTTCACTTTACACAAAATCACTTTTTATTCATGCGTAGCCTGGGACTTTTATGAAGAGCCGCTCTGGCTCTGGAAAGACGCTATACACTGCAGATAACAAACAGGCACGAAGAGTCCAATATAAAACTGGACAATAAACTTGCGGTTACAGTACATCCAGCCTATAAACAGGTAGGTTGTTTCTCTTATAGGGTGTATCTGAATGAAAGCACGAAGAAATAGTGTTTGGTTTGAGAGGTGAAGCCGTAGAGTTGTACTGCTGCTTTTGCACACAGATGCTTCAATCACATCTCTTTGCTTCGTCTCTGGTCCTATCCAACCACGTCCACACACGCTCTGCTCTGATTGGGCAGGACTCTTTAGCCTACTTGTGAAGAGTTGCATTAGAACCTTTGACAACCTCAGCGAGAGTGGTTGTGCACTGCATCGGGAAAAGTTTTAAAGATAAATAAATAGGTTGATGAATCTAATGGATCTCTGCAGCACACTGCCTCGTCTCATCTCATCTGCAGAGTAACAGAAGAGAAGGGGCAGCAGCGTCTTTCCTCTTGCGCCTCGGATCAGGATAAACCACTATACACTGAAAACTTCTTCAGTGCAAATCAAACTATTGTCTATGACCACTTAGTCTCATCTCGTTCAATCAGATCATGACAAACTCTTTCTTTAGCACAGATTGAACTTTAAGATTGGATTAGTGTTGTTCAGAGTCAGGCCAATTTTTTACATGGAATGACTGAAGTTCCATGTAAAAAGTTAAAAGTTAAGTTGGAGATTAAGTTAGTTTCAGCAAGGGATTTTTGTAAGCCTAAACTTGATACGCCCCATGAAAGTTACATAAATGTGAGTGTAAAAAGAAAGTCAGGGTGACAGAAGTGGAAAGAACTGGTCTAAAGTCTACTGTAGTACTCATGTGGTGTGGACTCACTTCTTGCAGGTTCGCAGGACCTGTCCCTGGTCCAGTGTCTCGTACAGATAGTACCCACTGCTGCAGGTGGACACACATCTCCAGTCCTCTAAAAAGTACCCGTCTGCACACTTTGTACATGCTTCTATTCCTGTGCCTGAGAACAGTGTAGGTAATGAACTTAGTTTTCATGGTTTATGCGTGCTTTGTTGTGACTGTTTTAGTGATGTACCTGCGCAGGTGGCACACGCTCGATGGCAGGGTTCACACGTTCGTCTGTGACCATTGTATACGTCCCTGCGTCACATGTCATCTGACACCGATTTCCCTGGAGACTAAACACACAAATGTAGTACTTTAATTTATACATAAGGACTGTGGAATATTTGAATTGTATTGTGATTACAAATAGATGTCTTGGGGCTAAACTAATATAACACCATATCACTTTAAAAGGTCAAAACTATGCAAGAGTTGGTCGTTGTATTTGCTTGTTGTTCCCCAGTGTTATAAACCAAACCAGTATTGAGCAAGCAAAGCATGTAAGGTGGACTGTGGCTCATCATGTCTGGTTTACGTTTGTTTGAGAAACACGGCCTAAAATGGGCTGTACATTTCTCCACTGGCGACAGATTTACAGTCTTCACATCAAGAGGTCAGAAGCAGACACATGAACAGATCCTACAATCTCTCTGCACAATGCTAAAGCTAAACACAACTTCAGGCATGTTTTTTTTTATGACGGAACGATCTTTGAACTTGGTCAAAAAGCATTTTCAATTTTACAATATTGTGCAGTTTCAGGCATGCATGTCATTTGAGAGACTGTGTAACTAGATAACATTTTGACGTTTTTTTTTTTCAGGTGTATAGCTGTTAACATTTACCTCATCCCAGGTTTACACTCGGTGCAGACACTCATGCCTGTACACTTCTTACAGTATTCAGGACATCGTCTGCAAATGTTTGAATCTGTGAACACAGGATTCCAGTCACATACAGCACCAAGGCAAAGGAAACAGAGGAACACAGTGGACTATAGTAACCACAGAAATCAGGCTTTTTAAACTATGTTGGACAAATATGGCTTTAAAGTTTAAAAGTCTTCTTTATAACATTAAATACAAGACTAAATGCTGTTACAAGTTAAGTACTGACATTGCCCATCATCCCCAAATGATCACAAAAAAAAAAAAAAGTTTATAAAGGTAAGAAAGGTTAAAAATATGGTAACTTTCTACCACTTGTCCCATAGGGATGGTGGAGTCTATCCCAGTAACTTTGGGCCTTGGTGGAAGAAAGTGGCCAACTCATTGCAAAATTCAAACACATAGAGACAGAACAGACAGACACTTTCTCATTCATTCATTCAATTTATTCTGATGCCAATTGACCAAAACAAGCATGTTTTTGGAGGTGGGCAGAAGTTCCAGAGAGAATCCATGGTAACACAGGAAGAACATGCAAACTCCACCTATAACTTTATTAACTTAATTTTTTCCAACCAGGGATTCAAATTTACAATCTCTATACAAGTCCACATTAGTTAGGGTTAAAGTTGGGGTCATTAACTTTTTTAGTTGTAAATTAGTAAACTCTGTGGTTTCCATTAAAAAGTAGATGATTAATGCAGCACTTTTGAGACCACTGAGTTCTGTCTGAATGTAATAATAAAGAGCTCTAGATCTAATTAAGAGCTGAATGCTGTGCTCTGATTGGCTGAGTGTGGGATGGTCACTCCAGTTTAAGTTTGCCGTTTCTAAAAATACATTAATTGACCATAATTACAACCAAAAATGAATACATGTTGATACTAACCATGTGTCAAAGGATTTATAAGAGGATGTTTTAAAGGAAGATTTAAAACCTAAATTGTGATTGCAGTGTGAAAATCAGCTACCCTACCTTTAAGGAACACTCAACAAATGTCCCCCAAACAGACAGCACTGCTCAGAGCAGTGTGAATACCTTGGTCGAGGTAGAATCCATCGGCACAGTTAGCCACGCAGGTGTTGGCGCCTCGTTGAGGTGGAAGCCGGAGCGGCAGGTGCTGCACTGGTCACTACGGCTGCCCACACACGTCTCGCAGGTTGAAGAGCACTTCTTACAGCGCTTTCGGTCGTCACGGAAGAAACCGCTAGGGCACTCGGACACGCACATTCTAAACAAAACAATGCAGTCGCAAGAAGTTGAGCTAGATGTAAGAAAATTTGAATTATTACATTATATCAAGTAGTATGGTATGTGGAAAAGCTGAAATTTTCAATATCGCAATGTCATTTTTATTTTAATGCAAATATGAACAAAAGCTACCATCAATACACAGTTTATCATCAGCTTTATTATCGCAAATGTTTTTTTTCGTACCGTGACAAAATTTTTAGAAGAAGTTTAAAAGCAAAGTAGATTTTTCTTTTTAATATTTCAACAAAGACCAGTGTAAATAAATTTGTAATGCTTAGATGAAACCAAACATTATACATACAAAAATCTTAAATTATTCAATTCAGTTCAAGATAAAAATGTCTTCTTTCAGCATCCTGACAATTTTAAACATCTGTTTCAGATTACGGTGATAGAGCCAAGAAACAGACTTTCATGTTGTTCTTCAGAATTTCAATGCAGTCGTACTGTCGTTTATTGCAACATGCTCATCTGAGTCATTGAATGAAGAAAAACCCATAGCAGTGTGTTCGATTCCCAAAACAAACCTGTCCAAGTAGTCAGAACATCACTGTTGCCTTTATCATTATCATTTTAAAGAAACAACCAGAGTGTATACGAAGCAAGAACTGGTGTAGAAAACTAATGTTCCCAAAAGTGTTAGCAAAACAATCTTTAAAGTAATCATAACTGTGGAGTATTTGACGGTCTAGGGTAATGTTAGGACAAGATCTTAGAAAACTTTTTTTTTTAAATTGAGAGAGTGTAAAAGGGCCATGAAAGTACTTTTGAACCCATATTTCACTTTCAAAGACCATGCTTCCCTGACATGACCTTCTGTCTAGAGAATCAAACACAGGCCTCATTAAAGATCTCCGGTGGTGAGCAGTCAGGAGCAACGATCAGGTTAGACTCTGATACTCTGAGCTCCTGTGTCTGTGATTAAAGCCAGCCCAATATAAAGGCAGTCCTGTAGTGTGAAGTGAAAGGGCCAGCCGTGCTCGGTTCTGACCTGGTGTTGTTCTTGAACTTGAGGAAGTAGTGCAGGCAGTTAATGCAGTGGTGGGGTCCGGGGCCCTCGCAGCCGTTCTCATTACACTCAGGGTCACAGGGGCCTGAGGACATAAACACACAATCAGAAGACCACACAGGAGAAGGATAACACACAGTGATGTGTTTTGAGCAACACACCACCAGCAGCTCTAGAAGGAAGGTCAAGGGTCATGTGAAGACCATCGTGTCAATAATTGATCAACACTGCAGATGGTTCTACCGATAAGTAGAGAAAGTACAAGCTCAAAAGACATGCTTATGCTTTTTGTGAATCACTTAAGTATTTGGTGGTTTGTGTAATCTTATGCTGTTTTGTAATCTTATGCTGTTAATCTAATTGTAATTGGGGTATGAATGTCATTAAATAGAACTGTGGTAAAGACAGTGTTACCGTTGTACTCCTCTGTGAACTCCTCTTCTGTGGGCAACTCGACTGAGCGAGGCTTGTCACTGCGGGTGTATGGATGCACAGAGGTGCCGTATAAGACCAAAGACCACTCTTTCAGTTTACCTAAAAACAAACATATATGATATATGTGCATCTAGATCAATAGTCAGCTGCCTACATATAGATGGTGATCAATAAAACCGTACATAGATAAAATCAAGTCTTTTTGAAATCCAAAATTGACCAGCTAACAAAATCTTTCACCAGCTGCCTGTACTTCCCCTTCTTGTTGAACTCAAAGCAGCCGACCAGCTGTTGCAGCGGCGATGCCATGTTACTCCATGTTATGCCATGTTATGTTATGGTTTCATAATGTTGTGACACACACACAATATATTGCTATTACTGTCCACAGAAGTGTGTGGTGCAGTGGTCAGAGAGTCCTAATTGAGCCTGCTCTTCACACACATTCACAGGTGCTTACCAGGAACTTTCTGGCTGCGTAGCTGGAAAGGTGAGTCATAGATCTCCAAGACCCAGTCTCCGGCTGCCTTCTCGCCCCAGCAGTGTGTCGTCATAAACTCCCAATTCTTAAAACCCTCAGTGGAGTGGTCAAACAGCCTGCACAAGCACATGCAGAGAGAATAACATGTCTACATTCCACACTGACTATAGTGAATACTGAAAAGCCTGCAGTGTTGCTACTAGGGATGTACCGATTCGATACTGGGATCGGATATCGGTGCCGCTCCAGGAAATAATGGTGGATCGAGTGAATCTGATACCATTGCTGTGCCTATAATTGGACTTTATTCAGATAAAGTTGTGAAGTTGTGACTTGCAATGGAAACAACCGTTACATAACCCTATATGACAAAATGTCTTATGTTTTAATAAGAAAAAAAAAAGCTATTTCAGTCCTTACACTGGTTTCGGTGGATATCGGGTATTCGGTGGATATCGGGTATTCGCAGATACTTAAAGACAAAGTATCGGAATTGATATTGGAACTGAAAAAGCTGGATCGGTGCATCCCAAGTTGCCACTAGCATTAAACTACTGTAAACACATATTAGGTGTCACCTGTTGGCCAGCAGCTGGGACTTGGTGCCTGAGGGGGAGGTGAGGTTAATGGACAGGTCTCCTCTGCGAGGGTGCAGAATGGTGATGCGGACAACCACATGCTCCAGGTAGATGACCTGGTTGTTGGGACTGTCAGGGCATCCTGTAGCCTTATACACAGAGCGGACAACGTGTTCCGGACGGATGTTTCTGAGACACAGAAGTATGTACATTAGTTTATATACAGTTTCACACAATATTCTATTGTCAAAAGAGGACAAAGCATATAACAAGCGACCATACAACAGTTTGGTGACTTTATCCACTAGACAGGCCCAATCATAGATCAGAATATCACCTGGGTTTCTCTGTCTGAAAAACTGGTTTCTTTGTTTTGTCTACAAAAGTGTAAGCGTCGTCAAGCTGGGTGGATTAGTGGAAAAGCCTAAAATATGAGATGTATGTTTCTGTGTGGAGGAGCTTAGAGCAGCTGATTAGCAGCAGCCCCAGCGCACACGTCACCGCTGTCTCTGCTCCAACAGACTGCAGACATTACACATGCACTCAGGGGCCGGCCAGAGGGTCAGACTGCTGCCCCTCCTGTACTTCATCATTTTATCAGGCATTTAAAACACATTAAAGCAACAGCAGTGACCACACAGCAAGCACTGCACAACAGAACAGAACGGTGCATTTAAACTAATGTCTGTATTAACACGAGGCTTGTACACTTTTCAAATATAAAAATACATTTACAAACTTTCAAATTCAGATTTTAAGCGTTGTTTCTGAAAACAATCTTTTATTTAATGGGGTTCATCTGAAATTCAATCCAGTGAATAAAATACACTTCAGTCTGGAGAATCCAAACTGATATCTACAGTTTTATTTCTAACTGAGTCAAGTAAACTATTGAAGCTGATCAAAAATAAAGAACTTTGAGACTACTTTGAGACTTATTTACCTGGAATGACTTGGTGCAAACTTGCTACTGCGTTTAAACGGTTTACAAAAATAATGTAATGTGATAATATGGAGTCATATAGCAACTTTTATTGAATTTAAAAAGAAATAGGATTCTTTACTGTCAAACTTTGTATAATAAATATGGGAATGACTTTCACTTTTTTCAATATTAAAGAAATTTCTCTGATTTAAACAACTTTGCAAGCTTTAAGCATTTTCAATTGTTTCAAGCACCCATACGACGCCTGTGAACACTACTGGAGCATTACTTTAAACTTCATACGAGCTGAATTCTACACTGGAGAGCCACAAAGTGATAAGGCTGGCCAACAGAGCAGAGGAGACGCCTCCAGCTGCACCAGCTGCTTGGCCTCTGTCACGGTGTAGCTTGCACAACAGTCTCTCTCACACAAACACAAACTCAAAACACAGAGGAGACAGAGAATGGAGCCTGCGTCGACACAAACACATTGTCACCTAAAAACTAGTCAACAAACTTCCCAGTGAGGCTGATTTGATAGTATTGTCTTGTTTAGCTCTAAGCATACTTCAAATTGGGAGCAGCCAACATCAGATCAGTCTTTTTTGAGTCATGGCACATTCTTTTGGTTAAAATTTTTCAGTGGCACCTACTTAAGTATGTCTAAATCAAAGTACTTTGAAAAACAAAATGAATTCATTTTGTTTATATACTGTCCATTACACCTTAAAGGGGCACAGTGTAACTTTTCTGGTGAATGGCCCATGCCTGCTTTTTGTGTTTTTATGCTTGGAATGTTCCTTTACTATCTGAGTGCGGAGAAAGTCGAGTGGTACAGGTCAGATCTATGGAGAGGCAACATAGCTCACAACAAGAGAGCATTTTTCCCTCATATTCCTGAAAAAATACAATGACCTATAAATGATAAAATAGACGCACATTTGTTCATTCATTTTTCCACTGCTTGTACTGTTGTCGCGTGTCACTGGAGCCTATAACAGTGACTTTGGGCCTTTAACGAGGAAACCTGCCTGGACAGAGGCCAACTCATTGCTGGGTTAGAGACAGACAGTCATTCACTTGGAGAAATTTACAGTGATGACCAATTAACCTAAACATGTCTGTACACCTTTAATTTTTTCTTCAAAATCAGTAAAGGGTGAAAGTTTTGTTTTCTTTCTTGCTGAAAAAGTTTTTTCCAAGCACTCCAAAATTATACATAATTATTCATAATGAAGCCTGATTCAATTAAAACTGATCCCAAGACACAACAGTGTTTCTGTCACACTGGCTGAAAAATCACTGGACTAGGCTTGTTTATCAATAAATGCATGTGTTATTTGTGAGCATATTGAACTGAATGTACTGTTGGAGGGTGCATACTGTAATTTCTGGACTATAAGCCGCTACTTTTTTCCTAAGCTTTGAACTTGCGGCTTATACAACAATGCAGCAAAATTATAGATTCTCATAGACTTACTATTAAAAAGTGCGGCCTATATACGCACTTTATCACTTTTCTTATTTAAATTTAGTTGGTGCGGCTTATACTCAGGTGAGCTCAATAGAGCAAAAATTACGGTAAATAATATTTTAGGCGAAACAGATATTCACCTTCTCAAATAGTGCATTTTTTTGTGTTTGTGTGAGGTTTTCGCTTCTCTTCTCTGTTAGCTAATTTGCACTGGAAATGCTTGGTAAAATAGGTTCCAAGTCTTTATTCACAGATCACTCAATAGTGGACAAAAGCGTACATACTTCATCTGCCGATCAGCGCTTTCCACACACACATGCTGCGTAGGGACCTGCTTCCACCGCTCCGCCTCCTTCACCATGGCCTCAGCGTCCATCAGGCCAAAGCCGTACAGGTGGCTCACTGGAACAAATCACATCACCTATAGTAAAAAGTGAGGTATCTAACTTTTTTAATTGAAAGTATTTTATCTGTCCTGAACAGCCAAAAGCAGCGCATTGATTAGCTGTGCGTGGCTGGTCCACTCTAGTTTCACTCTGCTGTCTGTAAAAAGATCAATCAAACATGAATCCATGTTCCTTTCTTTCCAGACAGTGGCTCAGGAGTAGGGAGTTTTCATATTGATGTTTTTCAGAGGGTTCATCCAGCAGACACTGGGTTTTGCTTTAGCCCTTTGTTGGCTAACTGACTTCGCTCTTGCAGGTACGCAACCAACAGTTACTCAGAACTAGTCTAGGCTTTATCAAACCAATACTGAGCTTACTTTTCTACATAATACAGCAGCAGTTATCGTTCTTTTTCAGCTCCTGTATGATGCGATGATACTCACAAATGCAAGTCTGCTCTGAGCTGAGGTACCCTCAAAAGTGTGTCAAAAGATTATCAGTACTAGAAAAGTTCCTCAAGTGATGTAAGGCATTTTGCCACGTAGAAAGATTTAGATGTTCCTGTAACTTTTTGGAGCATGTTCCCATTTTAGTTGCTGCTTTACTTTTCTCTCGAGCCTAGACCTCTTCGTTAAAACAACAACATTGTTCGTAATGTTGTTGGCACAGTTTGTACATTGTACATCAATAGTTTGTAGGCACGCTTGCCAGTTTTATTTTTTAAACAATGGCATTAGAGGGCCCCATCTGGCCCCTGGGCAGGAGTTTGTCCAGGTCTGCTCTAGGGCAAGTCGATATTTATCACACAGCAAAACAATACCACAAGAAACACAAGCGGGACTATGAAAGAAACATGAAGGACCATGCTGACAGTGCTGACATCACTAGATTTTCCATGGAGCCTGCTTTGAGCAGTGTGACTGCAAGCAGGCAAAAGTTCCTAGAGGAGAAATGGCCAAAAACAAATGTTCCTCAATATTCTGACTGAGGCAGCATGAGGCACCTGACTTTTTTTGGGAGAGGCTTTTTTAGTCATGGAGATTAATTTAAATGTCATAAGTACAAAGTGTGTGTGAGTCAGTGAGAAATGACACCGTTTCTTTCTGTGCTCCCACTTTTCTTCTACTGTTTACCTGATTTTCTCTTTTATATGTCATACAAAGTCAATATTCAGCAGAATTTAATTAAAATTGTTAAGACTATAGCTGTATTTTTCCTGTTTTTGTTGTATTTCAAGCTTTTAAAGGAGAAAATGTCCTTTCTCATTATTGACCATCATGCATTTTACGTTTAAGAATTTAGAATACTGTGATGTCATCTGCATAACTATTAAACTGCATATTCTCTGAAATAAAGCTTTTGTCTGTACCGTTGTATCCTGCGGCGTTGGTTTTCCAATCTGGGGCGCTCAGGTGCCCTGCTCTGGAAGTCTTTACGATGATGTGCTGAACGTCTCTCCAGGTCAGAAGAGGGCTGTAAGAAAACATGAGGCTTATCACATTTAAACAGACAAGTATTGATTGTAATTATACATCTCCAAGCTGTGCAGAGTCTAGTGTTTGTAATTAACAAACATCATTAGCCGCTACGTGAGCTAGCACCAGTTGATTTCAGTGAGTTATTGTTAACCTCTAAACATCTGACAGCCACTTGAACACACATGAGTAAAAGCAGAGCAGAGTTAGACATTACCACATGTAAAAGTATTTTCCTAGTGATTACAGCCAACATTAGCATACATGTACATTTTATTTGAATGTTAGTAGACCTACAAAATAATAGGTTAGTTTAATACAAACATTTTTACTTCGTTATACCAAGCACCAAAAAAAAAACAAAACACTACAGTAATAACGTTGTTTCCGCAAGTTTACGAAGAGGTTTGTGCAGAGACTATGGTGATAAAAGTGGTCCATGTTTAAATATATTAATTAAAATTTTTTGGAGCCTAAAAGTCAATTTGCCTGTTCTGATCACAAAAAGCATTGCTTGCAGATAAGATATGAATACATGTACTGTACACGTTCAGCTTTTTTGTCCACTTTATTGTATATTTGTCTTTTTAGGACGACAAATCATACAAATCAAGAACTGCTAGCAAATCTTGAGTTGACCTAAAGTATTTCACAAAGCTGCTTCTTTTATAGAGGGCTTCTTAGAATATAATTTTATATTTTGCTGCAATTGCAAAAAGTCTAAGACATTAACACAAAAATAATGCTCTTTATACAGCAAGAGAGTATTCCATCTGTTTCATCAACTAGATAATAGTAGAAAAAACAAAAGCTGCAGCAGTGTAGATAGATTATTAAAATATGTAAGACCTGTGCAAACATTTTAAGACTGTACATTTTTTACTTAAGAGGCCGTAAATTCAAGCATTTCTTTTTATAAATTTCTTGAACTTTTAAAGACCTTGGAGAAACTATGCTTCCCAGTTGTTGGACTTAAAAAATTAAGCTCCTGATTACAAGATGAACATCACTCTTTCTCTCTCTCTTACACACAAAAGATGCACTCAGAAAGGTCCCACACAATCCTTCTTGCTGAAAGGCAAAAGCGCAAACTATATTCAAGCTTCAGTGCTAAATCATAATCCACAGCTTTCCATATAAAATGAAAAGCCCATCGTCACAAAAGGTTATGGAGGAGGCTGCATTTGAAAGGGCAGAATGAGGGAAAACAGCGTAAAGTGCCCCTGGTATGTGCTCTCACGTGAGAGGCATTATGGGACGTCAGTGTCCCGGGCCTTTGATCTGAGAAGCCGCACTCTGAAACAGGAAGAAGTGGGTCAGAGCATTTCCTAGGACTCCCTTCTACTCATCTGCCCACCAGATGCTCCCGGCTCCACCACCCACCCAGCTGTTCATGTACAGTACGACAGCACACAGGAATCTCTACCACAAGTCACCTTTCAATACTTTTGAAAGAGATTTCTGAACAAGTGTAATGTTCATGAAAAAATAAAATAAAGTGGTCCAAAAGCATCAGTCTGCTCCACTTCAGTATAGCTCAGCAGACATACTTCATGTACTTAATCAGGCAGTATTGCTTTGATTATTTTAACGTGTTATGTTCTTTGTAATTCAGTAGCTATAGTTTGAACTCAATTCATGGAAACGTGAGGCACAAATTGCCATATTAGCGCTATTTTGCCATTACTTTGAGGTATAATACATAAAACGCCAATTTAAAGATTCTAAAAACACAAGAACACACAAAAAAAGACCCCAGAGTTGTCCTTCTATAAATACACAAGACGTTGTCCAAACAGCTAAGCCTAACCTGAGAATATGAAGCATAAATATAAGGTTTTTATTTTTCATAGTGTAGAGCTTCTATGAAAGTTGTTTCTCTTACCCAGGTAGACTAAACCAGACATAAGCCGCTCTGGATAAGTTGTACAAAGAAACATGTTCACAAGTCGATCTGTCAACCCTGGGTTTTCTCAATGAAGCCGTGCGCATTTATGGAGCAGGGGGCGGAGTTAGGGCCAACTAACCAATCAGAACAATCGCTGCGGATGTCACATGTGAGGTGACTTCAATTCAATCGTGCATCATCTCAGTGATTTGGCTTCTTAACTTATTCAGGAACTTATCCTGGACTTTCTTAGCAACTTTTAAGAAAGACCTATAAAGATAATTAAATATAAATTCCACTTTTCTGAATTTTAGACCATGATTAAAAGTGTTCTTTCATTATTAGTTTACTCAAAGTTGTAGTTGGATTGATTCATGCATGTTTGAGTAATCCTGCATGGTTTTGCAGATGATGCTCGAGGGCTTAGAATATCCCTGTATTTACCTACCACTTAACCCCGCCCACTTGTTTGCATTTTCTTGCAATTAATTCCATGTAAATATTTAGGTTCAAAACAGCCATGTATCCACTTTTGAGAAAACAATCTTTTAAAATCTGCTGCTTGTTAAGCTAAATTAAACAATGAAAAGCCGTGGGTTATCAGTGCTGCAGTTTTAAACAAGTGAAAGGACAGGTTCACATTATAAAGCTGTCATAGTTCTGCATAGAAACAACACTATGTGTCTTCTTTAAGTGCTCTAAAACAGAAAACTCATAGTACACGTACTAGAACCACTGTAGAGCACAAAGCAATAGGCAGCGCTTGCATCTGGACAGTTTGCTTAAGAGTGAGAGGTGCAGTGCAGAAGCAGGGTGGTAATCCGGAGGAGAAAACAGGCTTAAGTGTGGCCTCTGCCTGGTAACAGTCAAATTATTGGATTACCGGGTTAAACAACGTGACCTGAAAGAAGGAGTAATTCTGTAGCTTTGCACCTGCATCATGACTCACTAACCTCTGTCCTCTGAGAGAACCTCCATCTGACCCAAACTTCACACTACATTAGTTTTACAAACCATTTTCTCTGGCTATAAGAGTTAATGCGCAGTGCTCCCGCCCTGGTGTTGGTGCTGCTCAGTGGGTCTTACTTTGCCTCCAGAGCCAGAGCGATGATGGCAGCGGCCATAGGGGCCGAGGCAGACGTGCCTGTGTGACTGTCTGTGCATCTGTGCCTCAGGTCTGTGGTGATCTGCAAACAGACAACAGAACAATCATCTTCATGACAAGAACAAAAAGACTAAATGGTTAAAATCAAATTACAAACACAACTTAAAAGTCGCAATTAGCAATTTGAGGTAGCACAATCTTCTTAAAAATACTCATCTTCAAAGAATTTATTTCTAAAACTTTTGCTTTGCAACTGAAATAATTTAAATTATAATTATGCAAAATGCTCTAATTGATAAAGTAATTGTTAAAAGTAAATGTTTTATTTGAATATTATTACTGTCATTTCTGCCCTATTGAGCGCACCTGAACATAAGCCACACTCATTAGATTTAAGTAAGAAAAATGATTAAGTACATATATAGGCCGCGTTTGTTAATAGTAAGTCTATGAGAATCTATAATTTTGCTGCATTGTTGTATAAGCCGCAGGGTTCAAAGCTCATGAAAAAGTAGCGGCTTATAGTCCAGAAATTACGGTAAGTAATCGGATGCAATGCACATAAAAGTGTTTCCTTTAAATATGATTATTGTTATTATTGTTCACATATAATAATTTGAAATAATCATGATTTGAATAAAGAAGATTATTATTATCAAGTTCTTTCTAAAAGAAATGCCAACCAGAGGTTTTCACAAACGGTGAGGCCATATTTAAAACACTGCGATGCAGCTGAAACGGGACAAAGGCCAATTAGTGATGGAGCAGTGAAATGTGCGCGGTGAGTTGGCTCTGATCATGTAGACAAAGTAAGCCAGTGCCTCAGACAGCTTGAGAGACAGTGAGCCAAGAAACGCTTGGAGCATGTCCAGGCCGAATCTCCTGAGGCCATGAGCAAACGGGATTATGAACACAAACACAGAGCAGTCTGAAACAGTTTACAACCCAGACGTAGAAGTTCGATCAGAAATGTAGATGAATGAGACTCTGAGAGGAGACTTTTGAACTGAAGCCAGACAGAGAGGAGTTTGTAGTATCACCATGGAGAATTAAGCAAAACTGTGAAAGAAAAACCAGCTCCAGGGCCAACTGACTTCCAAAAACTATGAAGATGTTATTAGGAATTTCAACAACTCAGTGAACGTTTTTTGCCAAGTCTCTGTCATCATTTTGTACTAAAAAATAACCGTTGTGACACATATATCACTTAAAATGTAATATAACCCAAGAATTTGCAGTTTGAGAGCATGGTAGACTGAAGTTTGGACAGCTCATGAGTGAGCCGTGAACATGAAAAAGAGGGAAGGGCGACAAGGAGAGCGTGCCGAGACGAACGCACTGAAGACAGAGCATTGAAAAAAGGGCACTAAAGAGAGGAGAGGGAACTGAGGAGAGAGCATTAAGGAGAAAACACATGAATGGAGAAAACCGAGGAGAGGGCACAGAGAAGGCACCAATAGAAGGCACTGAGGAGAGGGGCATTAAGGAATGGGGAGAGGGACAAATAAGAGGGAACAGAAGAAAATGCAAATAGAAGAGGGCCACAGATAGCAGAGAATATCACATCATGACCTTTAGTTCAGTACTCAAAGTCTATCTTACAATCTTACGGTCGTAGTTCTCCCCGCTGCTGTAGGTGGTGGTCAGGGTGGAGGCGCACTCCTCCAAGTACCAGGGCTTGCGTCCGCTCTCCGCTGTGCTGGATATGGAGATGGTGTAGATGGAGTTGGTGTATCCGTCGCAGGAACAGTGGTCCCGACTGCGACCGCCGTTTCCGGATGCCCACACAAAGATGGAGCCACGACCCTTCCTCCCCTGATGGACACAGCACTTAATGAAAACACGTGAACAGATAGAACTAAGCCTCCTCCAAAATGAAATGTGTCAACGCAGGACTGGCTAATTAATTGAAAAGTCGAATTGTCAATAATAGACAATTATGGAACGATTAATAACTTATTCTTTGTCAGTAAAAAACAGTGCTTTAAGTGGGCGATAAGAAGTCCCGGAACCTGGAAGTAGTGCAGTGGTACATTCGGTTTTATTTAGAGTACCGATATTGTTAAAGTTATGGAGAATGTGCTGAAAGCCGGTACTTAAAAGTGGCATTTTAAGAAGTACCAATGCATCCCGGCCCATTTAAAGCACTGGTTGTATGTACAGGCAAAGGTTTGACCAGTACCTTTAACTTTTATTGAATCAGTATAAGCAATAACCAAACCCCTGAGCCAAATCAATAATGTAGTATGAAAATGTCCATACAGAGTACAAGACCAAACAGCTGGCCCAGACCAGGTTTTTATGTTACAGTTAATGAATCCAGGAAACTGTCCAGACCACGAGCAGAGCTGTGCACATACATATGACTGTGTTTGAGAGCATTCCTGGCAGCGCCTGTGTTTGTGGACACTTCAGTGAACATTCTGTGGTGAGTCTGAGCGTACCATCCGGATGCCGTTCTCAAAGGACTGACGGGCGAGTGAGGCAGGTCCGTCCACAGTCTTGCCATCGTCATCAGGGCCCCAGCTAGCACTATAGATATCTATGTGCTGAGGGTTAAGGCTCAGGGATTTGGCCTCCACCATGTCAGTCACATCTCCATCGAGCATTCGCACGCCTGTAACAAGAGGACGTTTTACACACAACAGCCTTTATCCGTTTTTAATAGATCTTGACCTATATTTGCAGCAAAAGAAGGTTAAAACAGCTTCTTATTGATCTTTGTGTGCAACATGCGATTCATTGCTGTCCAGCTAGTGTCTAGCTTCACTTTAACACTTTTTAAACAACAAGTTTTCCCACTGTAAAAGCTAAAAGTTACATACCTCCGATTTTGGCATTGTAAGCAATTCCCACAATGCAATGGGTGTTGTTTGCAGCTGCAGCAACTTCACCGGCGCATCGTGTCCCATGTCTGAGGAAACAGGGGACATGATGTTGAAGTGCGTGCTTTATAAAGTTACTAAAGACCAAACAGGAAGAAAACACGTGGGGACTTTGAGCCATAGGCATAGAAGCATCAACTCATGGCAGGGTTAACACATAAACACAGACACAGATAATCATTCACACTCTCATTCAGTCACTGGGGAAAGTTTAGAGTGTTGCCAATTGACCTATACATGCATGTTTTGGAGATGAGAAGAAGTCTGAAAAAAACAACAACAGTAACACAAGGAGAAAATGAAAACTCCACCAAGAAATCCTGAGATGTTAATTTGGAACCTACCCCTGATTCAAACCCATGATCTTGATCCATGTGTGTCATTTAAAATTATGTTATAGTATGTTCCCTACAAGTACTGAATTTACTATGAGACCATTGTAGACCATCATGTTTAGTTTGAATGAGTTGATTTATCTCAAAATAATAATGAAAATAAATGATAATAATAGTATTAATAAACATCATCATCATAGTCATAAAAATCCAATTCTCAGAAGTTGTTTTTGAGTGTCAGTTTAGGTCCAGGGGGGCATTCCAGACACGGTGACAATGGCGTCTTGTCCCAGTATAAACAAAGACAATCTGCATTCTCAGTTTAGCACAGACATCTGTTCCTGAATGGACATTTATGACCACTGTTGTCAAATACTGAATTGTCATGCATTGATACGCAAACTGGATTTGAACTATACTAGATGCTTAGACCAAAAGAGTGCAATTAGAATTACGGCTTAGAGATATGTTGATAATAAAAACATAATTCTACAATGAAAGCTTCAGAGATGGACAAATGTATTGCATGTATATTCTAATACATAGTCTCCATAAAAATGTAGTGACTGTGTGTAAACCTTTTTTAGAAATAAGCTTTGATAGGTAATGTTAATTCCAAATTGTCATTAAAACAGTCGGGATTGAACTAATTAGTAAAGTACTTGTCCTCGTCAAATTGGTTTGTATTGAGTTAAAAAGAAAAAAAAAATCTGTCATAAGCATTTGTATCAGTCCTTATATATTTTATTTCCAGCATGTGTGAGACAGGTGGTTACACACAGTGCACACAAGTCTAAAATAATACAATGAAAAGTGTCTGTGTCAAAGTGTTTTTTGAGGCTGGCTCCAAATAAAAGCAGAAGTAAAATCAGGTTACAATGAGCTAGTTTAAACATGTGACATATCATATTTACAGGCTTCTGTCTCTTTAAGACAATGCACTACCAGCCGGGATTGAGCCACTGCCAAAATTCAGAGCCAAACTGGCACCAGACGCACCACAACCCAGTCTCTCACTCTCAGCACAGCGAACAAAACCGGACTTCTACCCCAAATGCACCAGTCGCAATCACATGTAAAGATCACAATAGTGCTTCTTACTTGTTCTCGTTGGTTGCGTCGTATCGAGGCATGGGGTCCACGTCATTGCCATTGACATCAAAGCTGGCATGGGCATCCTGCATGAGGCACAAAAGAAATTATATTCTAGCCAAAAGATCAGACATTGAATGGATATGTCTTGTGTACAGTCAAATGCGAGCTCTGATCTCTAGATCTAAGCGCTTTACTTCTGCTCAGCCAGAATACAGTGAATTGTTAAATGTGAGCCCAAAGAAGTGTTTGGCGGCTGTTGGCCATATGAAAGCAGAAGCACAGTGTTTTGTATAGATCCAGGATAAAGTCAGACCTCCACAGCACATTTACCACAAGAAAGGCTGTACAGTGGGTTTACAAATAACTGCCGAGAGTCGAGCCTCCCAAAGCTACGGTGGGCACAGAGGGAAGAGGTGGAATGGACAAGGACATGTTAGACGGATGGTAGAAAATATAAATCTGACTTCCGACATCTACGATAGGTGTTTGATGATGTTTGACGTCTTTAAGTTGACTTCCTATTGTGTTTAATCTTGGCACACAAAATTACCACTTTATGGTTGTTTAATTTTATTATTTATTTATTTATTATTATGATTACCTTTAGTTTCACTCTGTCAATGAGACCCATTCAGTATGAATGTTGTCAATTCTCATCAAGTAACTTGTGTGTTTAATTTTCAGACTAAAATTGTTATTTTCATTATCATTTCAATACCAAAAATTTCAATCATAAATTGCTGCAGGCCTCTGTAATGGGAAATATTATATTGTGACATGTAAATAGGTGGGTTTCATATTCCAGACTTCTTCACAGTTATAGACTTGGTGGAGGACAAGAGGCAGATTTTCCAATTATTAACATTGAACTTTGCCGTAAAATAATCAAAAAAATATTTTGCCATTTTAAAAAGTGGTAAATGGTCTATTTATACATCGCTTTTCTACCTTTCCAGGCACTCAAAGCACTTTACAATCTAGTATCCACTCACCCAGTGTACGCAGACACTGAGGCAATGTGGGTTAAGTGTCTTGCTCAAGGACACAATGACAACAATCCCCTACTGTCGTCCCACTGTGGCACCTGGTGTTCCAGCGGTCTTCCATCCAAGTACTAACCAGGCCCTAACTTGCTTAGCTTCTGAGATCTGACGGGATCAGGCTTTGACAAGTAGGTATGGCCCGCAATTATTTCTACCTACATTCATTACTCATTTGTATTCCAAAAATAAACTGCATTTAAACAATATAATTTTAGCTGTCCTCCGCCTCATTGAAATAACATTGGCCTGTAGAAGGCTGTGATGTCATCTGAAACCAACCTATTGAGAGACGCATCACGTTGCCAGATTAGAGGAATGCACACTCCCGTTACAAATGCCCTAACCTACCCTGTGGGCTCACTGTGGGGATCTTGTGAACTCAATATTAGAATACTTTACTGTGATATCACACAGCTGCTACTCATAAAGCCGACATGTTGGCAGAGCTAAGACACATATACTCTGTACCGTCAAACTGCCCTGAGGCATACATACACACTCACGTAGTTCTGAGTAAGATCTGGATGGTTTCTCTCGATGCCGTCGTCCAGGATGGTCACCACTACATTTCTGCCTGTGTAGCCTCTTTCCACGCCCCCATGATGTTCATGTCCGACTGACAGTTATGGACGTCATCGTTACAGTGCTGACAAAGAAAGGTCATTCATTAGAGAGCAGTTCTACATACAAAGTACATCAAACTGCACTGCAGAAGACAAGATCACAATACAAAAAAATCTATAGATTTAATTTTTTAAAATCCTTTCAGTCATATTCACAACTGTTTCTGATCCTATATTTGAACAATTTCTTAGTAACCCAATAATACTAATTTACAATGACTAAACAGTGAATATATTTACAAGAACTTTAAATAAGAATAGGAAGAATAATTAGGAATCTGATTTTTAGCTTGCTTTACATATTGCCGATATTGATACCGATTTAAAGAGCCAATGAAAAACTGATTTTCAATTGTTCATATTCATTTTCTACTGCTTAATCCCGTTAGGGTCGTGGGTGACTGGAGCCTATCCCAGTGACTTTGGGCTTTAGGCAGGGAACACTCTGGACGGTGGCCAACTCGTCGCAGGGTTAGACAATCATTCACTCTCTCATTCAATCACTAAGGGAAATTTACAGTGATGCCCAATTAACCTAAACATGCATGTTTTTGGAGGTGGGAGGAAACCGGAGTACCCGGAGAAAACCCACGGTGACACGGGGAGAACATGCAAACTCCACCCAGAGAGATCGTGTGATGTTGATGTGGTCCGACCTGGGAGTCAAACCCACAACCTCCTTATTGGGAAGCCAGAGCTCTAACCACTCTGCTACCGTGCACCGTGATTTTCAATTAATCAACCGATTTGCTAAAAAATCTTTGAAAAGCATCATAACCAAATATCCAACATTACATGTTTCATTGCACACACAACACTCCATCCTCATATAAAACATTTTAACACTGAAACTGAGGAGATTAATGACGATAAAGTTGTTAGCATTTGATATAAATTATCATTAATATTGGTCATCAAACATTCTCCAATCAAATGTGGCAGCGGAGGGTCGAGCAGACTGGTGTTTGGGAAAGTTTACACCATGGTTTGGACAGAGCTCTTCTAAGTTTGGATGGAGGGACTTTATCAGCGTAAATGTATTACAAGAGAGAGAAGTATGACCGTGTGAATCAGACTGTGCTCGCCCATCACAACAGCGCGACAAAGAGCCACATTTAGGCTCCTGCAGATCAGGTAAGACAGTCACAATAAACAAACTGAAAACACAAGAAAAGCTGCCATGTGAAACAAATAAAAAGTTATTCTCATAAATCTGTCCATCATTTCCATATTAAAGTCTGAAAACAAGGGATCTCTGATAATGTGTGAATGCCTGTAAACACTCAGATGTAATGTAGGTAATTGTAAAGTTTACAGATGTCCTGAGGTAAATACTGTATTATCCCACACAAATAACTTTACCTACATCAACTAAACAACCTCAGGGAACAGAAATGTAACTAGAGCTCACAACTCTGATCTGGCAAGGGGTCATGACGACCGAGAAAGCGACATCAGTCACCATGGAAATAATGGCAAATCTGCCATGTTTCTTGTCAGATTTGCAGAACTTTCATAGAAATACATTAGCAAAAACAGCTTAAAAAAAAGTAAACAAAACAGCCTTTGAACAACCCAGTAAACTGCTGGGCCAGTACTGGTGAGTTTATCTATCACTGGAATGTCAAAATGTGCTTTAATAAACACTATTTTTAATCCTCAGCCATTTAAAATGCCCCTTGGTTTGAAATTAGACCTACTGAACATTCTACTGTTGTTGATGTCACCTTCCTAAGTCTCATCTACTGTGCCATGTCTGCATTGAAAGTTAACAGTCTAGCCTTGCAGTAATGAAATTCATCGCCAACCTTTTTATAGATTACCGGTGACTTGTGTTATTGGACGATTTAATTGGTTAGTCAATTGAATTGGCCAACCGATAAATTGGTCGAGCCCTAGTAACTTGTACAGGTGTATTTAATCGTAAGACGTTTAGTCATAAGTGCAGCCTACAATACAAATGGATCAAAGGAGCGAATATTCAGCCTGTCAGACTATGTCGGCTTTGCTGTGCTCATCAATCATCTCCTCTGACGTCATCCTGTATCCAATCACATCCTGGCCCCTGGCTCGACCCCTGTGCAGCTCGGCCAATCACCCTGCAGCTCTCATCTCCTCCTCGCTCTCTTCAGCCTATCGGAGCATCAGGGCTAAATTCAAAAGAGCAGCTGGAATTGCTCAGTTTGATGACAGCTCTTGCAAACTCTTGCTTTACAACGTGCCTCGGTGCTTTACTGAACTAGGAAAAACTGCCTTCTCGTACTTTGCACCGCGGTCTTGGAATGAGTTACAAAAAGACCTCAAATTAAAATTGTAAAAAGTGTTCGTTGAGAATTGTGTATGTTTTTCTTGAGAGAGTTGTTTTTATATTGTAATAAATGTCTGAACGTTTATTGTATTGATGGTGTTGGCTGTGACCTTGACCAGGTCTCCCTTGTAAAAGAGATTCTGAATCTCAATGGGACTTCCTGGTTAAATAAAGGTAAATAAAAAACAAACAAAAAAAGCGCAAGTTATTTGCCACATCACATTCTCACAAGCCTCCACCTTCCCATCACCACCACAGAAGTCGTCTTTTCTCTTCACCACCACCAGTGTCCAGGCTTCTAGATTAATTCTCTCTCTCATCAGCTAATCGTGCTTTGTTTTCCTTCCGGGGCCTAAGCGCCAAACCTGTATTTATAAATATTTTCATAGATTGCATAATTTTGTCTGTTCAAGTCTGTCCAGGTTGAAATGGAATCAAGAAGTGTTTATTATACCCACAAAACTGTTTGGGTCGTATGCTTTGACAGAGCAGAAATCTTTTCTTGAAGTGAAACAGGAAGAAAAGAGCAAAGCATGGTCTTTTGAAATAAGGCGACCCAAGGCATCGGAAATGAACGTTGTAGGTAAAGCCAAAAAAGAAGAAATTAGAAGAAGAAATAAGACTTGATTGATCATATGTTAATAAATGAATAAAGAAGTCATATCATAATGCTACTACTGTAAATGGAACCATTATCCGTTTTGACTTTGAGCCTTTACAGTAAGAGTTCAATGAGGTTTTGTCCTACATCTGACAAACATTTCTCCGTGTGATCAAAGTATTAGCCCTTATCATCTGTGAGTTACCCATTAATGAGGGCTGTGGACACAGAGGAGCAGTGATGAGCAGGAGGAGCACGTGTAAACTCCACCGATAAGCCTCTGAATCACTCCTCTCACAGACTTTGAACACAAACTATTCTGTACAGAGCATGTTTACACCTACAACATGAAAGGCTGGTCTGTCAGGGAAAACATCAATGAAAATCCGTCGAGTAAAACCTTAAGCATAGCGCTGGGCGAAACTGAAAAATGACCATTTCAGATCATTTTTGCAGTTGCAGAGATGTGGCAAAAAAGAAGTTTAAGGTAAATCAGATGTATGACCTTAACACAGTTTTTTTTTTCTACCTGCTTTTACTTTGCATTAGAACAATCTACATCAGCAACATTCAACACAATCAGTAATCTGTCCAATGCTCTCAGAAGAATGTTGCTTTAAAAATATGTAGCTACTGTAATATTTGAAAACTTTTAAGCCTATTTTAATATATATTGAGAACTTCAGACAAATGTTTAAACCTTGCACACAAAAACAGATCCCCATTGGACAAGTCTGGTATAGGTGGTACTTCATTATTCAAATTTTGCATAAAAATGTTACATGAATATTCTTTGCACAAGTACAGTGATGACCAGTAACTACTCAAGTCCTGTACTTAAGTTGTTTGCTTGTGTATCTGTACTTTACTTGAGTATCACAAAATCTGGTGACTTTTTACTTTTACTTTATACATTTGTCAAGAAATATTGTACTTTTTACTTCCTACATCTTAAATACAGGTGAGTTACTTTTTAAGTCCAAAAAGATCCTTTTAAAACCAGGTCAGACCTGCTGCTGCGTGGATTAAAGTTGTTTGAACAAATCGTCAAAGCTTTCTTATTTTTAACACAGATTATATATTTGTGACATGAAAAAAATCTGATGATTTATGCACTGCAAAATATTTATTTCTAGATTGGTTAAAATAAATCCCTAATCTTTACTCTTTTTTTATTTAACCCTTTTTGCTATAATGGCATTACTTGATGTACCTAAATTATATTAGTTTTCTGCTTTGTTTTAGTACATTTGTTCTTATTTCAAGACAAATTATTTGGTGGTGAATCAAATCAAATCTCTTGAAAAGAATCAGAAATGTCTTGACACAAGAAAATAAGCTGCCAATTTTCTAGCATTAGTAGTTTTAACTGAAATAATGACTTTTGGCAGTACTTTTTATTTTTCACTGAGTAAATTTACACACGTTTACTTTTACACTTTTACTCAAGTAAAGGAGTTTCCGCAGGACTTTGACTTTTATTAGAGCAGTTTTTAACACAAGCAACTGTACTTTTACTTGAGTAGTGAACTTCAGTACTTTTGCCATCTCTGACAAAGTATTGTTACTCCTAGCCATGTTCTAATCTCTGCAAATTCACGCCATAACCTCACCTAACCTTTGACCTACAAAAGAATAACGACAGAGAGATACATGTGGTTTCACAACCGCCACATAACCCAGTACTTGGACCAGGATAGCATTTCATAATTAAATCATGTTCTCAAACATTTTGGCACAAGGTTAATTTAGAGCTTTCTGATTTATTTTGACACCAGATCCAGAGTCGATAGTGGAGGCAAAACAAGCTATATTAATAAAAATGTTCAATTTAAAGGACATACGCTATACAAATCTGCCTTTTGGAGTTTTTAGTTCTGTTCTAACATCGCTCGCTTCTTCATCAAAATGAGAGCTGGAGTGTTGTCTGTGAGATACTAGGGATGGGACGAAGTCACGATTCGATTCAGTTTTCGATTTTGCATCCACAATTTTTTAATTTTGTTCGATTTGTTTGTTTATCTATATAAACTTTTTTTTCATCTTAAGACAGAAAAAAAACATAATGCATGACATTTAAAACAAAGCCACTGTTGTTAGAGCTTAGAGCTAGTTGCCTGGGATCCAGAACCCACACTTCAGCAAACTGTGAAGAGTGGGTCTGGTCACCACGCCTCCGTCTGCGTGTCAGACCAAATATACATTGTACCGGGCAATCAGATTAGTTTATTTGTGTGACGCAGATTAAACAAAGGAGCTGATTGGTCGTCTGTCATTTAGACCAAAATAAACTTCACTCACCTCACATTAAAATATTTTTTGCTTCGCTCATTGATTCAGCAGAAATCCGCGATGTTTTTCAGTTCCACGTGATATTTTATCTTGTATTTTTTTCGTCGGGAGCAGCTATGTTGTTTTTACACGCCGGAAGATGCGTGTCTCTGATTGGCTTATTAATCTGTCAATCACGACTACAGAAATCCGAAGGAGGGACACGTTGACCAGACGATATATTTTAATAGATCGTCTGGATTTTCCAGGCAATAGAGCTAGTGTTCTTTGTCAACATTCAAACAGTAAACAGTCATAAATGTGTCCATATTTAGAGGTTCGTTCACTCATCAGATTTAAGAACATAATAATGCACATTCAGTCAGGTCTTGCACAAGTCAGTGGCTGCATGAGCAAAATTGATCGATTCTGGCCTTTTTGATTCGATTGCAGCTTACTTTGATCGATTTTCAAAGTTTTCGAAGATTCTCCATCCCTATGAGATACTATTCTGAAATTCCTAGATTTGTGACGTCATAGGGAGCTGTGGGAGAGGTTTTTAAGTTCATAAATCATCCAGATTGCATGTATTTCTGCAGTCCTCCGGGGTGTGATTTTCTTTGCAGCCAGTAGATGAGGCACTAACTCAATCTCTGACATGGGAAACACACAACTGTCACGTGCGCTTTTACGAATACACATTTTTAATATTCTAATTTAAGATGCCAGCGAAAAGTTCAAAGTTCTATGAAATTTTACTATAACACATCATATGTTCATGAACTCTACTGCTTCACCAATATAAGCCATGTCACCCTTCTAGACTACTTACAATGTACCACATGTTACTCCACTTGGCGTCGTTGAAGTATATACTGTTGTGGGTGGGGTTAGAGTGCGAAAGGGGCGGGGGGACTTTGTAATCTCTCTTGATCCGCCTCTTCACCACCTGCTGCTGGATCCACTCTACCTGAAACAGACAGATAACAGAGGTTAGGTCTTTTTTTAGTGAAGGAATTCATTGAAATTTTCAGATTTCTCAGATTTCTCTTCAGTATGCTGCACACATCACACACATACCGGTATGTAAAATAAATTAGGATTACTCTAGAGGTTCTAATGCTTTCATCTCCAGCTACCATTCACATTAAGTAAATAACTGGTTCTGAAGAGCTGAAGCAAAGCAAGAGGTTCCTGTTTTTGAGAATGAATCCTTAGTTCCCACAAAGCGAGAACATTTATCAGCTCTGTGTTTCTTGCAATCCACATTTTGACCTTCAGAGCTAAGTGTTGTCTGACTTGTTCTCTAAATAAATCAGACAAGAATCAAACTTTGGTACAGACAACCAGCCTAGTGGGAGTTCTCTGTGCATGCAAATGTAGTGTTGGTCCCTTGGTCCATTCTCAGACACTCTTAGTCCATCTCTGTTGCTCTGCAGGTGGCTTGGTCTCACTCAAGAGTCCAGAGGAAACTGGGGAAGAGTTCACAGCACAAGTGTCCTTCTCATGAAGCCACAGTGCACTGTTTCACTGCACAGACCGGATGACTGACTGCTCAGGGCTCTACATTAAAGATGAGGCTAGGATCTTGTCCACAGGGCATATATTACACTGGAGTATGCTTGACCATATAATCACCTGTAAACACTTCAATGCACTGCTAAGACAGTTTTATCTTCATACAGTTATGCCAAAATTAAATATTGTATGTAAATTTAGTTGGTCTTGGCAGTCAAATTGACATTGAGAATTATCTGTAATGACTATAGAGGGATTTTTTGTTTACAAACACGGCGGCTCACGCGCAGCCATTATGCAGAAAGAGCTGCCACTCATAGACACAACAGTGGAAAAAGTAAAAAAAGCACCGTTGTCAGCTAACTACAAGAGTTTATCACTGAACGAAAACAAAAGTTATGCTACTAAATCATCACTTGTGAATGAAAATTGATCCTACGACCCTTAACAGTTACATTCAGGTGAGTGAAACAACGGCAAGAAAACGCTGTCAGGAGACAGACGTCTGTCATACCGGTTCATATCTGATCAAAACAGCTAGCTCTCGTCTCGTTTAGTTTTTTAATTTAAAGAAGTTTCCCCAACTAACCAGACCGAGAGCAGCTCTTTCTGCATAAAGCATGCTCAGTAGGGCGAAAAGTGGCGTCGACCGAAAATCCCCATATAGACAGCGACCATAGAAAGATAGAAAGGTTGCAAGTTTAGCACTTGGGCTGTGAGCAGAAAAGAAAACTGAAGTTTGAAGGAAAACTACTTAACATGTATAAACAGCTGTCTTAACTTTGACAACCTGGAATATCAAGGAATATCAAATGACAGAGTTGGTATTTCACAACAAAGACAGATTGATAACTTTCAGATGTAGTAATGGAGAATCTTTTAGTTTTTGTTTCCCCTATCAGACAATCCAGAAATGCATTAGTTTGTACTGAATAGAGCAGGCACCGATAGGTTTATGGCACAAAACATTGTGCCATAAACATTAAAATCCTGGTCCTAGTTATACTCAGAAGATGTTTGATGACGAGTTTCTGTAAGAGATAAACCAACACACATACAACTGTAACTGTTAGTTAGAACCACATGGCTAAAAATGTCTGATGGGAATCCCGAGCCACTGTGTTTTGTTCAGGAGCATTACAGCAGCACAGACTCTGAAGTGGAAATCCTTTTACGGTCAGAGGGCTGCAGCTCATTTCTGATGAGCCTTATGGAAACTCCTCCCTGCGGCCGCTTCAGAGCGACTGGGACAATGGATGCTCATGATTCAGCCTGAGTTTGGAGAGCTGACCAGGGTTACTGCAGGGTAAACAACACTTCTGACTGGTATCAGTCTGTTTGCAGGAAATGACTGAACTCAATACATTAATGTACATTTTGGGGATTAACCTTATTTCCCTTTTTGCAATTACAAAACCAAATACTTGGGCCTCACACTGACACACTGAAATATTTGGTTAGTATCACTGGCACCTGTACATCCAGCTACTATAGCATGTGCAGTTATAGAAGCATGTACTATGTGACCACGCGGACCAATCAATCGGAGGACTTTGCATCCTCCGATTGATCTGAACATACAAACTTCTGTCAGATAAATAGGAACAAAGCACTCTGATATTCAATCTTGGTATTGGATTGGTGCATCACTAAACTGATCTTAAGTTCTACTTACAATGTAGCAGACCATATTACCTTCTAAAGCTACCAGTAAAGGTAATTGGGGTACTGTTCCTTTAATTGTATCAAGCACTTTTCAATCATCTATCATGAGGTTCTATTATTGACAAACACAAGCCACACAGCGGAAGAGTACATGTAATAATTCACCCAAAATAGTTTTAACACAGGTGTGTAATCTTGGATTTTCAAAGCAAAACCTCTTCTCCTCACTCTCTGTGAATGCTCACTCACAGCAGTGATGTCAGTGGCATTTCTTTCACCAGCTCCTGATCATTTTGTTACCAAAAACATCTTGACACTTATATTATATAGTTCTCTGCTACATAATAATCTAGTAAGTCAGTAAGATACTGACGCTCTCTCACAGAGCTCTCCAAGAGCCTCCAGTTTGGGCACCTCAGGGTTGCATCATGAACACCAAGTGGAAGGAAACCAAAGCACAGAATAGTGGCAAAGGACCACGTGGATCAACACAACAATAGGTGAGCAGTCAGGGAGGATAAAGAGGAGTGGGTATTTTAGAAGAGACAGTGTTGCTAGTGACAACAAAGAGTCACACATGACATGGGTTTTCACACCGACTCTCTGCCTACAATACAGTTCTTGTTTTCACTAGCACATCGTTTCATATGCTGGTTTCTAGGATAAATGTTCTATTGTGGTGTAATTAACACCATGACACTTAGTTAACGATAATAGCAAGAAGGCTAATTTACCTTTGGCTCCATGGAGATGAAGCTGTGTCGCCCCCTACTGGATAACGTAGACCTCTTGATGGTTCGGCTGTGGAAGAAATGATAGTGGTCTTTGAGATCTCCAATCTGAAAACACAAACACAACAAGACTTTACAACTTATCCAAATGGATGCAAATTGGATGTGTGTGACAGTCTTGTAGAAGTGCATGAAGTTTTATGAAAGCTTGACTGAATTAGAGAATCAACCCGTCCAGCGACTCCAGCTCCAACTTTGCTAACCTTTCACAAGCGTCTCTCCTCTTTTGCATAGGATAATGTTTTTTGTGCACTGTCCCTGATAAATAAATTAACAAACTAAATCAACTAAACTATTATTTTATTAGAATATTACAAAATTATAGTGCGGTGGCAAAAAATATATGAAAATAAAAGAGTTAATCATGACGGTTATGTATTTTATTCCTAAAAAAGATTACAGATAAAACAATGTCATCATATGCACAGATAACAGAACGGTTTCTGTTGAGCTTGACCTGAATGTTTAGTTTTGTTATGTTTTCTTTTTCAATTCAATTCAATAATTTAAAATGACAACAAACGTGTTCTGTGTCATTACACATAATCTTGGAAAAACCAGTCATCTGATGAACACAGTGGACGTTGCACTATTCAATGATATATCTATGAGCTCCTGTAATATTATTTGGGTTAGCATACATCAAACTAAACTTTAACCTGTTCTGTGTTTACAAAGACAAGCTTTACGTATAATACTTTATGCAGGACACAGACATTCCTCTCAACCTTTGTTTATAGAGGCCAAAATACTGAGTGTTTACCAAGTGAGCCGACATGTGCTCAGTTCTATTGGAAAACATGTCATTAGAGCTTCTTATTTTTGTACAACTCAGTCCCAGTTTAGTTTCAATACAGAAGAACTCAAATCTGGAATAATCTTCCCTTAGCTTTAAAACGGGTGACCAAAGTACACTAAAACAGTTTTATTCTGCTGATACATATTCATTAAATACTATTAAATCACTCGTATAGACCTTTACACTTCATAATTACAACATAGAATTATGTTTGGCCCTCGACACACTGCAAACCATTTATATTGGCCCTTCGGAGCTCGCTGTTTCGGTATAAACCGGTCTGACAGACGTCTGGTTCCTGCAGCTTGAGACAGAGTTTTTGAGTGAAAACTCATCTGAATGTAACGGTAAGGGTCATAGGGTTGAATTTCATTCACAAATGTTGAATTAGCAGCATAACCTTTGTTTTGGCAAAGTGATAAACTTTTGTAGTTAGCTGACAAAAGCGCTGGATAGTGTTGCTGCTACAGCTTGTGTCAATCAGCTGCGGCTCTTTCTGAATTCCAGGTGCGGGCGCATCTTCAGTGTTGATGAACAAATAATTCCTCAATTAGTGCCAAACATGCATTTCTGTTCTGAGTGAGACACACACTACTAAAGTGGAAAAAAGTAACTCAGTAGTTGTACAAAAAGCATGTGTCAGTAACACGAGTGCTGAGTAGGGATGTAACAATGAATCGTGCCACGATTCATTGTTACAATCTGAAGTTGCGATCCACTTTATGCACTTGTCTTGATGCCGGGCTTTAATATTATTATTAAAACATCCTGCAAATGCGGTCCGTTGGATTCTGCGCGCTACACTTTGACGCCAAACAAGGCCCCAAACAGACCGCAAAGGTGGAGGCAAATTTTTTGGCGGCAGGCAAGTGATAACACACAGGGAGTGAGAGAAGAGAAGTGACTGCAGCTGCCTCTGTTTCTCCCTATGAGGAAGTCAACAACCCATAAAACAAATCTACACAAGAGAAACTTGACTTTATATGTTTGTCTTCACCATCCCGGTTAGGTCAGACGTGTGAGTTATGAAAAAAAAAAAAAAGAAAATAATCACCATCAATCTGAGAGTCAGTTTTCCCTCTGATGCTCCATCAGTGTGTGATGGTTTGTAGTGCTTGCCTGAAAAATCCAGACAATATATAAAAAATAAATCGTCTGGCCACCATGTCCCTCTTTCAAATTTCTGTGGCCTCGATTTTCTAGGCAATTTGACTGAAACCGCTTCAATGCGCAAGCCTCATGGGACAAAAACTCTTGGAGCGTATATTGGGTTCACGAGCAGCATTAGTTGCGCCTCTGGGCGCGCTGCGCTTTGGTGTGCAGTTTGTATATATAAATAAAGAATTAAATAAAAATGAAACAATACATATAAACAAAAATAAAATAGTCATTAAGACTTTTATGCAATTTACTTGTGTGTTAAAATAATTATTAATTTTAAGGGCCACATTTTTAATCAGATTTTTTTTTTTTTATTGTAAAAGAATTGTGGGTACTGTATCAAACGGAGTTGTGAACTTCCTGAATCGTTACATTCCTAGTGCGAAGTTGACAGTGCAACATGTACTCAGGTAAAACTGTTAAAACTTTTTAGTAGTATCCAGCAGAATTTAATTAAATAAAACCAATACATCAGATTCGAAAGAAAAAGCTGGATCGGAGCATTTCTTCTTCACCCAGACTGAGGCTTGTATATGAAGAGAAATATTAGTTTGACAGTGGCGCTCTGTAGAAACTCCTATACGACCTTAAACCGCTCTGTCGGAGCTGTAGTGCTTGAATAATTCATAAAGACCACTGTCAAGGCAGCCAAGGGTCATGTGATCCGTCACTGATCCTGTGTGCAGAGCTGCAGACGTACACACTGTGGAATTGGCGTATGAGCTGGCATCATAAAACTGCATTCATAAACAAATGCCTTTCATCTCTTCAACAAGTCTGAACTTGTCACCTGCCTCAGTCCATGTAATCTATCGAGCAGCCAGCCTCTGCTCAGCAGCACCCACTGGGAGAGCTTTACACCCAGAGAGACACACTAAATAAATCATCTGTTTTGTATTTTATATTAATACCTAAACAACGCAATGCCACTCTGCAGTTCACATCTGAGCTCAACAAAAACAATAAAACGTGTCATCTGAAGAATGTCAAGGATGGAACTGGGGCAGGAAGATTTATAGCAATCAAATGAAAGTGGTTGTAATTAGCATTAGCCTTACACTTATGTCTAAACCTGTAAGCTTAACAAGCTCATACATGAGATGGACAAGAAATGTTTTATTTAAATGAGTCGCCGGAACTCACGTCACGTGTGTTTGAAACAGAAGAGCTGGGTGGATTTCAGACCTTTTTATGTTGGTCTTCTACAGAAGACGCAGTGCCCAATACAACATTACTGCATTGAAAGTAGGGTTGCGCAATTATTTAACAAATTTATACAAAAAAATTCATCAACATCAGTCTGTAAATGTCTCATTAAACATCTGATTTAAAAAAAATGGTTACACCGATGTCATAACTGATAATCGACCAGCACAAATCTGACCCCATATCGTATCGATGCATCCCTAATATTTCATCAGTAAAGTATTTAGTAGGGCATTTAGAAATTATTTTATCAGTTCTCCTAAACACAATTAAAATGTGAACTCTCATCTGAATTCAATTAATAAAACATAAATTGCAATACTGCTCAGAAATGTGCCATTCGACCGTTTTCCCACATCATGCAGCCCCAATTAGGTCTCAGGACATTTAGAAGGAACGTTTTCAGAAAAACGTCAGTTCATCAGACGAGCCACAGACCCCAGGTTTTGAATATTCCAAATCTTATGGCAAGCTTCCTTGCCGGGAACTTGTCAGCTGATGTAGACTCAATTTGGGCCAGTGTCTGTTCTGGAAGGGGGCTTCACAGTTAAGAGGATTAGTCAGAACTCCCCAATGAGGAGCTCTCACACTCCACGCCAAGGCTTCTCCAGCCTCTCTCCTCTCATTTCCATTCCCTGTGTCAGTCTGCTCCATCTTTACAAACATATTGTCCTTTTGCAGCATCTCTCACTCACCCATCCCCCTCCAAACTTGCCTCATTCCTAAGGTCAACATCAACACCAATGTTAGGGATGCAAGACTGATCACAGTTGGCTCAGTGCAGTTGTCTTGTTTTTGTTCAAAATAGTACATCCTGTACACACAACCACTTCCTGTTCAATGCTTTTCTATCAAGTTTTCACTACATCAGTTTAAAATGAATAAATACTCTTTAGATCAGACAGTTGTGGTGAATGTTACAGGAAACATGTAAAGACTTTACACAGGAATATTTCACCAGAGGACACAAGTTTGTGTGTTTAAAAAGAGACATATTGTGTCTAAATGCTAATGCTAACGGGAAATGGTCATATGTACAGAACAGTTATCTATTTTGAACAACAGAATACAACTGAAGTTCGTGCACAGATCCAATTGGATCAAAATTTAATATCTGAATGATGGCATACAGTCAATTGCAAAGGCTGAAATGTTGTAAGCAACAATCGACTCTTTTCATGCCACGTCACAGTGTGACATCACTGTGACCAGGACATCAGCGTCTAATGTTAGCCTGACCTTATCCAGACGTGCACGTGCAGTTTCATGTTCAAACTGATTGTTTTATTTAGAATTCTAGCTAAAACTGTACTGTTGTCAATATTCAATACACACAAAACCCTTATTTTCTACTTTAGCAAACCTTTGACGAGAGCTAACAGAGTTTCAGAGCTACAAGCAACCAATTTTTTTGAACTAATTTAATCGTAAAATAATTAAATGTTGTGCCTCTGAAGCACTAATAGGAGGTGTACACTTTAGCATATTTAGCATTAGCTTCAAGACATGAACTGTTAAAAGACAACGTTTTAGCCACTACTAGGTTTAGCAAAGTAAAACGGACATGAAACCAATGTAAAAATCCCCGCTTCAGTCTAGTGAAAGAGTAGATCCTGATCAAGACGAACCCCACAAACTCAGACAAAATGCTTCCACCTGTCTTAAGTAATTCACCAAAGTTTGTGTCAGGTCTCACAGAGTAAGTTACGATAGATATCCTGCAGTTCCGACCAGAATCTGACATTTTTTCTGCTTTTGTATTTAAAAATCCCTCCAAAAACGAGTTAGTTTACACTGTTTAAATGGAGGAAACATCGTCTTTTGCCTCCGGATAAGCTCCACCCACCAGAATTTGACGCAATGTTTACTAACATGCAAGGGGTCTATAGGGCAAGGCAATATGATATTGGATATAATATCTTGATATTAATGTGGAAAACCTTAAATTTTGAGTCATGTGATCTAATCACACAAACCCTAGCTGAATGTCTTTGAAGGGGTTGCAAAACTGTGGTTAATTCAACCTTGACCAGGGGCGAAGTTATTATAAAAACAATAAAAGCTTATGTAGTCTCCAATAAATGGCTTATTACAATAGCTTATATTGTCAAAAAAAGGTTAGGTCATTGCACTGCCCTACAGAACAAAATGCTAAACAACAATACATTATATTCCACTGGGCCAAATTATGAAACTTGCCAACTGTGTAGCTTAAACTTCTAAAAAAAACACAACAACAACTCATATTGTACTACTTTGCATATTGTTGTAGTATTTTCTCAAATTGTCAAAGAACACTGAACTGTACTAAAGCACAATGAAAAAACAATGTTGTTAAAAAACACAATTGAATTTGATTTCAATATTGTTCAGTCTTAGAAAAACAGCCTTAATAAATCACGTTAATCTTTCGGATGGGTGTGGGCTGGTTTATAGAGTCGTGTCAAAGTTCATGTTGGGAAAGCAGGCTGTGATGTTATTGCTCCCATGAGGGTGGATTTGATCTGACCCCAAAACCAGGAAGTGAAGTAAAACTCTTGTCTACGAGGTGTCAAAGTCCAACGAGGGCCACATATTGAGATGGAAATGAGGCCAGTGGTGGGGGTGCAGGGAATTCCTCTAGGGCGGGGGCACTCCACGCATTAGTTCCCGTCAAAGAGGGCTATTAGAGCGGCTCTCCAGGGAGTGGAGTAGGTGGGCGGGCTGGACCAGGCCGGACAGGGGCTTCCAAAAGCTGTTGACTAGGCTACCCCACAACAACCTGTCAGAATGCCCCCCTAAAGCCGCACTTCACAAGGCCAAGTGAGAGCTTAAACGACTCACATAGGCGGGCAGGAACACTCAGACTGTGTGGGGTCGGACGGAGTATGAAAACAGAAGCTGCAAGCACCGGGTTCATTCATTTCAGCTGTTTTTGCATCAAATCAGAACAAGTTCTTCAATGCCAGTTAACAAAATTCTTAAACTAGAACTGCTTCTGTAATATGGAATAACAAAAAAAAACAAAAAACAACTAGAGCTGCCACCAATTAATAATCTATTGCAAATAATTGATAAAAAAAAAATCATCTAATAATTAAGTAATTGAATACTCATTTCTCAAGGGACGATACTTTAGCTTAGCTTAATTTGTTCAAGTGTCTTTTGCTTTCTGAACAATTAATCGATGAATCGAAAGAATAACTGCTCAACTAATTGATTACCAATATAGTTGTTGCTTGCAGCCCCAACAAAACAAAGATATATTAACAGGGTCCAGTTCTATATGAACTGTTGCCTTCTGCCTAATGGTGATGAATCTAATAGTTCGTATTCTTGGTGAGAAGAGTCACAAACCTGAAGATGACAGACGCACACATGTGCACAGACGAGCAAATATACAAAAAAAAAAAAAAAGAATGTCCAATTGTGTGGGGAAAATAGAGGTTGAAGTGGTTGTAAGAAATATGCAACTCTTGATTGTCAAGTGTCACAACTGAACAAAAATGCTTTTGCCATTAAAAAAATCTCCTTTAAATGTCCATTCGTAAAAACAACCAAACACAACAATCAGCTCTAGAACCTCTTCTCAAAGCCACTAAAGCAGTGAAACAGTTTGGACGCAACCACAACACACAGTCACTTCTTGATGCAGAAATCAGTGACAAAATGATGTATGCGCCAAACATACTGTACAATATTAGAACATTGTGATACCATTATTTTCCCCTTACTAACATATGTCCCCTACCTTCTCAATCACAGTATTCATTTAATTTAAAACATTTGTTTCATGTTAAATTCTGATCTCGTCATGAGATATTTCATACCAATGTATCTACTTTAAAGAAGTGTTAAAAAGGATAATATGAATTGATATAAGTAGTACATAAAGGCACATTACCCTGACAAACCAATAAACTAGGAGAGACCATGACAAACACGTGAACTAAATGACTGCTCATACAGTTAAGCAGATAAACCACCTAAGTAATGTAGTTAAACAGATCTGTCTTCTGTCACTAGAACGGAAAAAAAAACCTTCCCACTAACCAGCTATCTCTCAAACTCCTCACTCATCAATTGAAAAGTTGAGTGATTGAGATTTAGTCATTCATTTATCAATTAATTTGTTGGAAGTTTCAAATTGAAACATAAGTCAATAAAAACTTGTGGTGTGTGAGCAAAAGTTAAACTTTGAGTCAGAAAAGTGTTATATACTATATTGTTTTTTGTGAAATGGAAGATTTCACACACCTGTTCAGTTTATGTTTATAAAATCATTACTAAAGGCAAATTAATGTCAATGTCAATGTCAACTTTATTTGTATAGCACATTTACAACAACAGGTGATGCCCAAAGTGCTTCACATGCACAATAATAAAACAACACACAGAAAATACAAAGTACAATTAATCAATTGATTATCAGTAAAAGAATTAAGCTCAGCTCAGTTTGTGTTAAAAGTCAGTGCATAAAAGTGTGTTTTTAGCAAAGTTTCAAAGTGCTCTAGTGACTCAGCCGCTCAGACGTTCCAGAGCCTGGGCCCTGTCACAGAGAGAGGCCTGGTCTCATACGCTCTTGAGGTGAGACTTGGGCACCTCCAGGAGAAGCTGAGAGGAGAACCACATGGTGGAACAGGCACAAATATGAGGGAAACAGACCATTTAAAGAACATTTTAGAATGAATCCTCTGAGCAACTGGAAACCAGTGCAGCGATGTCAGGACTGAAGACTGGTGTAATATGCATCTGTGAGCAAGTGAGCAGCTAAGTTACATTTTTGGAAAAACTAAACAAAACAAAATGGATCAATATGAGCGATAAAATTGTATATATATAATGTCTCTCAGACCAGCCAGCACCACTCTGTCTTTCTGTCTCTCTCATTGCAGTGCTTTCAGAGCTGAACCTGACAACAGAGAGGAAATCATTGGCTTGGGCTCGGGCCCAGGATCTAAACTTTACAGGTCAAATAGGTGATTGGTCACTTTTCCAGTTATTCCATTCTTTTTTAGGAAATTACTCCCACGAACAAAAAGAAAAAAAGAAAAATGTTATTCACCTTCAAACAGCTTTTTTTTTTTCTTTTTTACAACTTTTTCATTTTAATATGCTTAGCGTTGAAGAGGCTGCACACACTCCAAGAGACTAGGGTTGTCCCAAAGGTTTATAACCGATAATAATCCATACTAGGGCTGGGTGATAGATTGTTGGTGATATACTGCAGTACATGTACATGTGCAATTTGAATATTGTGATGTAATTACACATAAAGTTCTGAAGGATTTTTATAGACAATAGGAACCTAAACACAAAGTATGAAGGTTCTGCAGAAGCTAAAACACTTAAAACAGAAATATATAATATCTAAGAAGTGAAGGGTGAACCTACAATTAAGTACAAAAAATGACATTTACAAAACATAATCAGTTTAGGGTTGATGTACATAAGAACTAGAAGCAGGCTACTTTTTTGTTGAAAATCAGAAGAAGCATTGTGCAAAATTCATAGTGGCATCCAGAATCAAGCATTTTTCTGAGTTTGACAAAATGTTTGTATCGTGACAACACAGTGAACATCTGAGAGTCTGGACTTAGAGAGGCAGTGTTAATCTCAGGCAATATAAACAATATAATAGAACATTTTAAAAAGTTCTGAGCAAGCACCTTGGTACAGACTTTTGTGAATCAGCCCTTAACTTGTATTGAAGAAAACATTTTCATTATTCAAACAACATTTATATACTGTATAGAGCTGTTAAACCCAAGTGAAAAAACAAATATACTGTATATGTTACAGGCAAAGTTGATCATTTAATAAATGTCTGTACTGTATATATAAAATGTAATTAATACATAAAATCTTACAAAATAAGTGTCTGAGTGATTATGTGAGCCGGGACATTTGTTCTATGCTGCACACTGCACAGTGACAGGTCTGGTGGAAATGTGGCTTTACTTATCCCCCTTTTCTGCTAGTACTTGACTCTTCTCTTCTCTACTTGGCCATGGTGCTGCGTTTTTCCATTTGGGGTTGACACTGGGACCAGGTACTTTTAGTACCTTGCATCCAGGGCCAAAGTTTGTTTATGAGTGACTCCAGCAGCATGAGACAGAGAGTAGACCAAAGATCACTGAGTGCTCTGTGGAGGAAGTGGGGCCAAGTTCAGTAGATGCACATAGAGTAGAGCCAAGCCAGTAATAATGAGCCTGAGTTTGAATCCAGTCCAGATCTGAAATGTATACATGTACGTATACAAACTCAACAAGCCCCAAAACTAGGGCTGAGTGACACTGAAAAAATGAATATCTCTAAAATTCTTTTGGAGTGTCTTGATGACAACATCTGAACAATATTCTGTCATTCAAACAAACATGTGTCTTCAAATTTGTTAGTTAACTGAACTTTAATTTATCACACAAATGTGAAATATTTGTCTAATTACAAAGGTGCAGCACTCTCCCAAATGTTCCAGTTTTTTAAATCACTTTGAATTAAGCTTTCTGCAGACTATAGAAGTACTAGCCCGACTTAAAGCTCGATGTGCCCTTCTACAAGTTCAGGGAGGCGTGGCCAGAGTGAGGTTTTCGTAAGAGGTTTACACCCCCTTTTTAGTCAATAATCAATTGATGGAACATACCTTTAGTCTGTATGTATCACTTTGTGCACATAGTTTAAGTGCGGATTCTTCTTCATATCATATTTGGATGAGCATTACACACGTCATCTCCAACGCACCTGCTCTTAAATAATGTGCGATGCACCAACTTTACTAGCCTGGCTTATAGAACATACCCAACACGGAGTTTGTGGAAACTTTTTCCTTTAACGCCTCTAATGACCCTCTGCTCTCTTGTGGCATTTATAAACCTGGTTTAATCCACTCCTGTTTCACTTTCATAAGCGCGCATGAGAAAGAAAATACTATGCGCTCGATCGCATGACACAGGCACTGTTCTCCTCTCACTGCTGCGCTCCACAAATCTGTGTTGTCTCTGTTCTTCCTGCGACATGATGCCACTGGAGACAAATAATCATTGTAAATGTCCTTATGTCTGTGGCCTGTTCTTTGTCTTTTTTGACGTTTCATAAAACTTGCAAAAGATCTTAAACTCCTCTACTGTAGTGTGCAGCCAGCTGTACTTAAAGCTAGGGGTGTGAATTGCCATGAATCTGGCGATTCAATTCGTATCACGATCCACACCTCACGATTCAATTAATCCAATTAATCCCGATACTGACACAAAAAATTATATATTGCAATTAATTGATAATTATTTTTGTTTTTATAGATCTATACTGTTAAAGTACACTTAAAAAACAAAATGTTATGAAATACAATTTATTTCACTTTTTGTAAAGTATATTACCAACAATAAATTCAAGTACCAAGTTGCATAATGATCTTTAAAGTTAGGGTAGCTAACTTCTTTACTTGCAAATTAGTAAACTTTGTGTTTATTCATTAATAAAAAATGAGTTTTAAGTATCGATTCAGACACATTTGAATCGATGCGAGAATTGCACATTAAGGTATTGCGATTAATTGCCGAATCGATTTTTTTTAACAGCCCTACTTAAAGCCCATATGACTGGTTCTTAAATTTGACTTTGTTTGGAGTGTTAATTCATTGTTGAATACTTTTTTATAGATTTACAGTAGTGCTGCATGATATATCGGACAAATATCGATATCGCATTATTGACATGTGCGATATCCAATTTTTTATGCATTTTTCATCTGTTTTTAGCGCGGAGTGGTTTGACTTCAGCGCCACCTTAAAGCTGTGCCGCTGCTGCCGCTTAGAGTGAGCTGCAGTGAATGATGGGAACTACTACTGTAAACAGATGAAAAGATGAGCGCAGACGAAAGCAACAAACTCCTTTTCCAAAAAACACTGCATCCCAATAATTCTGGACTATTTATTTTTCTATCATGCCAACTTGAAACAGAAGCCAAGAAGTTTCTCTACTCTTCAAACTCCTCAAACTAATCCACTAAAATCCGGAAAACCAAAGAGAAATTAACAGGCTATGGCGTTTTGATTCCAGCATGTTATGTCTTAGTTAACGTTAGCTGTGAGTTAGCATATTAGCGTTGCTAACAACAGATCTATTGCTAACAACACGACACAACCAAATCATAAACTATGGAGCAAATGGATTGAATGCCACTCTGTTCAACTTTTCTCTGCCTCAGCATCATCTCAAAGTAAGTCCTGCGTGTGTTTCTTGTAATTATGTGTGTGTAGCAGGCGTGTGTGTAATACCTGTGTGTTTAGCGCTCTTGTCTCTTGTTCTTGTCTTCTCCTCTTAAAGAACGACTCTTGTGGCTCGTGATTGTTTTTAAACCAGATTTAAAACGCACAAAAACTATAGTTGTGATAAAACTGTGACTGTCAGGCACGTTTAATACGATACACAAGCTCATCTTCAGTTCATAGACGATGTGAAACTCTCCAATGGCCCTTAAAGCATGGAAGATATTTCTCTCAAATTGGTGTGTTTGTTCATTTTGAGCTTTTTTATTTTCATTGGTCAGAAAGCAAATTGCAAATGTATTCAGACTCTTTTTTTTAATATATGAAAACCTGTTTGGCTGTATTTTGTTTTTCTTTATGAAAAGTTAATTAGCATGCAGACATCTGAGCTTGTTAATGCCGTTTGGATCAAATGCTTTTGAGACACTAGTTTTGCTTTTAGTTGACTAATTGATTGGGTGCACAAGTCTTAAGTCAACCCAGAATGTCTGTAATCAACAGCAGCACAATTTTTGAATTTATGATCATTTTGAATCAAAAAATCAAAAACCAATCTTTTGCCAGTAAAAAGTAGTAGTTTGGAGCAAAAGTCCAACTTTGAGGCAGAATACTGATATACAGCATAGTTTAAAAAAAAGTTTAAACAAAATCGAATAAAAAAAAATACTTGAACAAGTCAAAAAAGCTCCATTGTCTGCTAACTACAAGAGTTTGTCAATGTGCAAAAACAAAAGTTATGCTGCTAAGTCATTTGTGAATGAAATTTGATTCTACGGCCCTTAAAAGTTACATTCAGGTAAATGAAAAAAAAACGGCGAGAAAAACACTGGCTCATGCTTCAGGAGACAGACGTCTGTCAGACCGGTTCAGACCTGATCGAAACAGCTAGTTTCTGCCCCATTTCGTTGTTTTATTCAGAGAAATTTCCCCATGTAACCAGACGGAGAACAAGTCTTTCTGCATAACACATGCACAGTAGAGCGGAAAGTGACATGGACAGAAAATTCCTCTATAAAGATCAGCTTAACAATCATTTAATTACTAAATTAGTTGATGATTGTTTTAATAACTAATTTATTGCGATTAACTTGTTGCAGCCCTAAGGCAGTATAAATAACACCCCGGCAAAGTTGAAGATGAGATCAAAATGTTCAAGCAGTCAGACTCTTTTTTCCATATGAATACTTTTAAATCCACAATTAATTAATTTAATTAAACATTAAAAACCATCTCAATGGAAAATTGCAAACACCTCATTATAAAAGTTACAAATCTCAAACCTTCTCGTTAGAAAACGTCTTAACCCTATACTCTGCCATCGATATACGGCCGTTTTATAGCCTGAGCTCATTTCCAGCCCACACAGGCTCTCTGTCATGTGGTTGGCCTTTGACTGAAGTCCAGACTGAGCGCTTGTTGTGGCTCCACTTTGATGTGTCTCACCACATACAAGACCAAAGACAGAGCTGATTTTTCTATCATTTTACAACCTCTCGTACAAAAAGAACAGGTGGGGCTTTAGAGTTCAACCATTTAGACATAAAATGACACAACCCTATTTGTCATTTGACCAAGAACATAACTAATCAGTATAGATGTATGATCTCAGCTGAACTTTAAATTAACTATAGGACAAGACAGTACTTTCAAAAATGTTTCATTTTTGTTGCCTTGTTTTTGGACAGTTTTCTCCGTCAAACATATAAGTTTTCATGAACAAACAGCATTGCTCAACTGTTCTGAAAAAATGCTTCAGAATTTCATGAATGAACTGTATCTATAAGTTCGTATTTATTTATTTCAGCTTTCTGACCTATAGACATCAGATCAACCTGTACCAAGCTTTACAATCTTATACTGAGCAAAGTTTTTAAGAACCATACATAGGGTTGGTTCATCTGATTCTTTTAGCCTGATTTATAAGTTTTATTTGTTTATGTCAAATACAAATACAGTATATACAGTACGAGTTCCAAAATAGGTGAAATAAAATACATAAATGCTCAATTTATCACATCTATAACATTTCGTTCTCATGTACAACTGCTTGATTGATTTTTATGTTGCAAAACAAGAAGATGGCTATTTAAATTTGTCCTAGCTCTCACAAATCTTTTGACACATGGGTATATCCACATGTATTCACTTTTGTCTATAAAAAAAAGATTAAATCAGTAAAGTGACACTAGAATGAACCATGCAAGCACATCCATCAAAACAAACTTTTATAAAGAAAAACAAATGTTTTGCTATTGAATTCAAACAGGGTAGGCAGTGGTTTGATTGTTTTGCTGCTTTAAGACAAAGACAGATTCTACTCCCAGCTTTAAAGGAAACCCATTGTGTTTTTTCTAACTATTTAGAAAGAAACTAGTAAATACAAAATTGATCTAAAAAAAAAAAAAAAAGAAAGAGCTCCAGTGACTTCCTGTTTAAAACTGCAGAAGTACTAAGCCTAAGTACTCTTCACTTTAAAAAATAAAATAAGTACTTTTCAGTCACTTTAAATTTAATTGTAACAAGCAACAGATTTAAAATGACACTTGATGGCTTCACTTTGATTATTAATCTTTTGATTTATAACAAGTAAATACAGACAAGTGGGAGGGCATAGGTGGTAGGTGAGAACAGGGATTTTCTGAACACTTGAGCTTCAGCAGAAGAACATACAAGATTACTCAAACATGCAGAATTATTTAAATATAACTTAGAGTAAACTTATGATGAAGGAATGCCATTAAACAAGGTTAAAATCTTTGAATAAACATTTTACATAATAGGACCCCTTAAGCACAAAATTTTCAGATTTTTCCATCTTCACTCTACACTGTCTCGTCACAACTGCTCTCAAAGTGTTTACGTAAATCTCAGCGTAAGCATTCTCGACATAAACAGCCTAAACATTCAGGTGACATTCTAACGCATGACACCTGTTGTGGACTTTTGCTTTGGCAGAGACCATAATGTTCAGGTGAAAGGTCAGGCAAATAAGTTCAGAGAGGAAAAACAGCGTAAAGTGGACTGAAGTTGTAGATGAAACTCCTACCTGCCCCATGTTCCTGTAGCCGTACTTTTCCGCTATACTGTCGGCCACCTCGGATCCCCCGGGTATCCTGACAGCCCAATGGTTTGTGTAAATCCGGGCTTTGCATGGCGGGGAAACGAAGCCCAGACAAACAGCCAGGACGCACAGTAAGCTCCTTCCCCAGGCGCCGTCGCAAACCATCTTCCCCCGCTACTTTTACACGCACTCTTCTGCTCCTCCGCCGCCGCCGCCGACCAGGCAAACACGCAAACTTCCCCCAAAACCGAGCGAGGGTCTCATAGAAGAGTGTCCGACGGAAGAGCCAGACCAAAGAGAAAGGTTGGAGGGGACACGCGCGTAACCCCGCAGCCCCGCAGTCGAACCACAGGCGGTCGGTCGGTCTGTCTCCTCACGCCGCTGCTTTCCACATGGGAGCCCGAAGTTTGTGTCCTCAGCTCCCGAAGCCGCGCTGCTTTTCGCGGCGGAGGAGGGCTGAGTGTGTCGGTGGAGGCTCGCGCGAGAGTACGTCCGCGCGGAGTTGCCGTGATGTCGTCAAAGCAGTTTTCCCGTGTTTCCCGTGTCCAGGTTCAGCGGGAGGTACGGACCGGCCTGTACCGTGTGGTGAAATGGCTACAGCAGCGCCTCCGCACAAATAACTAGAAACACTCGGAGTACGGAGACAACTGAAGCTGTGGGGCTTCCCTCTGAACTCCGCTGGGTCTTAAAGACACCCCGCTCCAGCCCCCAGACACGGACACGAGGGGGTCAAACCGGGACTGGTCTACTCTGAACACCACGCACAATCGTACACTGTACAGAGTCTGTTATACATTATTATAAATCCTTTTTATAATGTTTCCCCAACAAAACCCGACAAAAAGCTAAACTCAGAGTGGAGCAGTGTGACTGGTTCAACAGGAGGTGTTTGTGATCAGCACATAAGGCGTTTTCCCACATGAAAGTACCAAGAACTAAGTTCCCACATTCCTTTAGCCCCTGTTTAGTCAGAGGAACTGGCCTCATGTTTGTGTTCACACAGAAACAGTTTCTGAAAGTGGTGCTAAAAAGTTTTAACATTAGCATCTGGAACATTTAAATATGTCATTTGTTGTTAGGAAAAAAGTAGTTATTCCCCCTCTACATAAAACTATGATGCACAAAAACTAAAAACATCAATAAAATCAACAATAAAATCCAACTATGATTCCTAATATTAGTTACTTTTTACAAATTTAAACATTTATTGCTTTTAAATTATTTTTCCTCTGGGATAAGAAAAGTTTGTCTAAATATTAAAAAAATATAAAACACGTTTCCAAACAAAGACAATGTTGTAAATGTGCTTGTGTCACCAAAAAAGTTCCTGGTCTGACTAGAAATATCTGCCCCAGAAAAGGAGCTAAAAAAGTCCCTAAAATGTGGCCCAAGTCTGTAGTTCTCTGTGCGAACACATCCAAAATGGGGACTGGAACTAAAAAAAAAAGAAGCCTACTGGGGATTGAAAAAAGGCCTATACTTTAGAGTGGGCAATCCCACTGATGTCACCAAAACTAGAAATTACATTGGCCTTTACAACATCTAACAGTAGCTGCTTGTGACACTTGCTAATTTGCACCAAAAATAACTCAGAATAGTGTTCAAACCTAATTAAACACCACATACGTACACTGTTTGATAGCCAAGAAAAAAAGAGTTGATTTAGTCTTTCGCTTCACTTTCCCTTATGTTTTAATGACAATTTTGCAGATTAATTTATTATATAGCAAGGCAATTAATCACATTGCAGTACCCATTATGATGAAACAAAAAAAAAAAAAAAAAAAAAAAAACCTGAGAAATCATGATTAACAATAACTCAAAAGTGTGTTCATAAATTTGCTCTATGTCTAACAACAGTGTAGTACTGTAGTGAGATTAATGTGATTTCAATATGACTTACCATATAATTGTGATTAATATTTTTACAGCTCTATAAATTAACATATAGCAGAGGTATTTTAAAGTCACAAAGTAGTATTTAATAAAGCTTCAGCTAACGGATATTTTAGAACGCAAAAGTCCCTTGAATACAAGATTTCTGCTTTTAGGACATTCTGAAGATGTAGATTTAAAAGCAAACTAGTGTTTACATCAAGCAACAAAACTGTTGCTGATCAATTAGGCAGGTGACCAGATTTTCAAAGCCAAAAACTGGGACACAATCCAGTTTTTAAATAAGAACAATCTTATGCTTTTAGTCAGTCACTGTATACACACTGTATATTCTCTAAGACTTTTGTCAGTGCATTTTTTGTTGTATTTTATTTATTTTTAAACAGGTTTTGTCTAGTTTGAGTAAAGAAATAGCAATACATTCCTCCCTTCACGTTGGGGAAGTGTCAAAAATCAAGACAATTGGGACATGTCTTGTGTAAAACTGGGACAAATCATTGTTTTGGATACATTTGCTGGGACATGAGACTTAAAATAGGGACTGTCCCAGGTAAATAGGGACGTCTGGTCACCCTAAATTAGAGGGTTTTCACAGTTCTAGGCATGTTTGAAATCTATAAGGACCAGTTAACAAGCATTCAATTACTGAATTAGTTTCAATAATTTCAGTAATGAATTGCGATTAATCAAGTAACTTGTTTCAGCCTAATTTTAAAGTTGACAAACATCTTGTGCAGTCTCCATGGTGAGAGCTGCACAAAACTACAGGCAAGTGGTGTTTTTCCTGGTAAACAAGCGGAAGTATTCCACTTAGAGCCTCTCAGTCTTTACACTTTAAAGAAGTGGGCTGAATAAGGGCCTTGTCTGTGGCTGCTAGTATTGACACATACCAATGTAAAGCAAACTCACACATTCTCCTCATATGTGCATCAAAGGAGCCTTGTCCAATTTTATTTTCTGTCATCCAAACAACCTACATTTTATTTGGACTTTAACGCATATTTGTGTAATAAGAAATACACTGTGTATCATTGATTTACTGGAGTTTCCATTGATTTGTAAGTTTTACATTAGGGCTTGGAGATCTGGGAAAAAATATAATCACAATCTCATATTGATCAATCTCGATTTCGATTCAATTTTGTTTACCTTTACAAAAACAAATGAAAAATGCCATTCATGAACATAAACAAAACAAAAAACTTGTCATGTTTATTTATCAGACTTGTTTTGAAACACAAGGCCTTTTCCCACTGTAGGAACTTTTTTCAGTTGATAGTACTTACTATATTTAGTTTCTGGCCCCATTTTGGGAGCATTCACACAGAGCAGGAACTGTGGACTGGGGCCACACTTTAGGGACTTTTTTAGCTCCTGCTCTGGGGCAGGTACTTCAGTCAGATCAGGAACCTTTTGGTGACACAAACACATTTACAATCCTAACTTAGTCTGAAACATGTTTTAAACATTCTCACATTTAGATAAACCTTCTTTATCCTTGAGAAAAATTATTTAAAAGCAATCACTCCCAAAATGTATTTATTTATTTAGTAAATAGTAGCCTATAATACTATTGTTAGAAATTACAGTGAATAATTTTGTTTAATTGTTAATTTCAGTGATGTTTTTAAATTTTGTACATCATACTTTTTTGTGGAATCGAAAAAAGACAACTTTTGTTTTCCTAACACACATATAAAGTTCAATTTAAATGTTCCAGACTTTACATATACTAGCACTAAAGCTTAGTTAGACCCACTTACAGAAACATCCTGGAACACAAATATGGGACAGGATAGTTCTTCTGACTAATTAGGGGCTGAAGGGATGTTGGGACTAGTTCTTTCATGTGGGAAAACGCCTAATATAACAATATTCTGCCTCAAAGTTTGGCTTTTGCTCCAAACCACACATTTTTACTGACAAAAATTGTTTTTTAATCTTTCGATTCAAACCCCATTACCAAATTTTGGCTCTGTGCACGGAACTTCAGTTGGTTTGTGTTTATTCAAAATAGCTAACTTCTGTACATAAGACCATTTCCTGTTAGCGTTAGCATTTAGACACAATCATGTCTCTTTTTAAACACACAAGTGTCCAACAGTGAAATATTCATCTGGTTGTAAAGTCTTTAACATGTTAAATTCACCACAACTGTCTGATCTAAAGAGTATTTATTCATTTTAAACTGATGTAGTGAAAACCTCATAGAAATGAATTGAACAGGAAATGGTTGCATGTACAGGATGTACTATTTTGAACGAAAACAAGCCAACTGCACAGAGCCTATTGACGAATTCATTCGATTCGATCCCGATCTCTTGACTTTTTGATTAATCGCCCAGCCTAGTTTACATGTCACAAAGCTACAAATTGTGATCTTGTGATAAGTTATTTTAGTATTTCTATGATTTGTGAATCTTTACAATACACAACTTATTGATCCAAAACATGCAGTAATCCTCCAGCTACTATAGTTCTACTATATGTTTGTGTGTGCATGTTGTCTGTCTGTATGTTTGTGTGCTGTATGTTATCTGTCTGTGTGTGTGTGTGTGCATGTTATCTATCTGTATGTTTGTGTGTGCATGTTATCTGTCTGTATGTTTGTGTGTGCATGTTATCTGTCTGTTTGTTTGTGTGTGCATGTTGTCTGTCTGTATGTTTGTGTGTGCTGTATGTTTGTGTGTGCATGTTATCTGTCTGTATGTTTGTGTGTGTATGTTATCTGTCTGTATGTGTGTGTGTGCATGTTGTCTGTCTGTATGTTTGTGTGTGCATGTTGTCTGTCTGTATGTGTGTGTGCATGTTGTCTGTCTGTATGTTTGTGTGTGCATGTTGTCTGCCTGTATGTGTGTGTGTGCATGTTGTCTGTCTGTATGTTTGTGTGTGCATGTTATCTGTCTGTATGTTTGTGTGTGCATGTTATCTGTCTGTATGTTTGAGTGTGCATGTTATCTGTCTGTATGTTTGTGTGTGTATGTTATCTGTCTGTATGTTTGTGTATGCATGTTGTCTGTCTGTATGTGTGTGTGTGCATGTTATCTGTCTGTATGTTTGTGTGTGCATGTTATCTGTCTGTATGTTTGTGTATGCATGTTGTCTGTCTGTCTGTATGTGTGTGTGTGCATGTTATCTGTCTGTATGTTTGTGTGTGCATGTTATCTGTCTGTATGTTTGTGTGTGCTGTATGTTTGTGTGCATGTTATCTGTCTGTATGTTTGTGTGTGCATGTTATCTGTCTGTATGTTTGTGTGTGCATGTTATCTGTCTGTATGTTTGTGTGTGCATGTTATCTGTCTGTATGTTTGTGTGTGCATGTTATTGTCTGTATGTTTGTGTGTGCTGTATGTGTGTGTGTGCATGTTATCTGTCTGTATGTTTGTGTGTGCATGTTATCTGTCTGTATGTTTGTGTGTGCATGTTATCTGTCTGTATGTTTGTGTGTGCATGTTGTCTGTCTGTATGTTTGTGTGTGCATGTTATCTGTCTGTATGTTTGTGTGTGCATGTTGTCTGTCTGTATGTTTGTGTGTGCATGTTGTCTTCTGTATGTTTGTGTGTGCATGTTATCTGTCTGTATGTTTGTGTGTGCATGTTGTCTGTCTGTATGTTTGTGTGTGTATGTTATCTGTCTGTATGTGTGTGTGTGCATGTTGTCTGTCTGTATGTTTGTGTGTGTGTATGTTATCTGTCTGTATGTGTGTGTGTGCATGTTGTCTGTCTGTATGTTTGTGTGTGTGCATGTTATCTGTCTGTATGTTTGTGTGTGCATGTTGTCTTTCTGTATGTGTGAGTCTGTTACGTGTCTGTGTGTGAGTAAACCTCTCCATATGAGTGCAGCAGGCTCAGCTGACTGAACAGCCGCCGGTGGAATGCGTCTCAGTCTTTTGTGGATGATTGATGGGTCAGTGTTCCCCTGGACGTCTCTGTGCACAGCCTACACTCTGTTCTGAGGGACACACTAAAATCACCATAATTGCACTAATTGAGGCCAATTTCTGAGTGAATGGCTCCGCTGTCACACCTCACAACAAGCAGCAGGATCAGACCATCTCCTGCACCACACATTGACACATGCATTCAACCCGTTTCTGAAAACAGAGCAGTGATAAAACGCAGCAGAAACTGATTTAGGGGCCAAATCGCACAAACAGGTCACGGTGGCCCTCAGCGCTCCAGGGCCCCCACTCTCTATTCAGGAGCGCGTTTGCCATATCCTGCCTCGCAGATGCCCGGGGCTCTCCAGGAGTGAACCGAGTGAACCCCAACAAAACGTCTTTGTCAACAGCCGCAGCTCAAGTGTGAGGGGCATTGGGGCGTTCCAGCCTTGAACAACAAACGTGGGGACATCAGACTGCATCAACACAAACTGTTCATCATCATGGTCAAAACAAGGTCCATTCACTTAGTTATGCTGCCTTCATTTGGTGTGGGAATTATGGTAAATGACACTTTCCGAGTGGGAAATAGCAGATGAACGCCCATATGATGTAAATACTACTGGAAAATAGGACTGTTCGATAATGATGAAAATAATAATCACGATTATTTAAATCATAATTGAAATCTCAATTATTCAAACGATTGCTTGTTTAGAGCAAAGCGTTAGTGCCCTTAAATGTGGAGAGTGAAGTGATAAAATGAAATATGTGACAGATCTAAACCTAAATGTATTCTACGATTGTAAAGAAACCACCTATTTTCCATATAAGAAAATTTAAGGATTATAGGGGATTATATTACATATATTATATATTATATTATATACAGGATTATAATACGGTCAATAATCACGATTACTCGAAAACACAATTTTTGTAAACGATTACTGCAATAATCGTAATTGACATTGAAATTTGATTAATTGCACAGCTCTACTGGAAAACTGGGAAATAATTTTGATGCCCGAGTTGCAGAGTTGAAAATAACCTTTGACCTCTCAATATGACAGACAGTGGCAAAAGAATCTCAAATTAAGAATATTAAATGTTTTTCACTTGTTGGCAAGTAATTTTATTATCTGGAAAATGACATAACAAACAAAGTTGAACGACATTGATATTTCCATTTACTGTAACTTCTTTTTCCTCAGACCAATCTTACAGGCATTATTACTTTACTTGTTTGCACTAGATCTATGTATATTTGTCAAGATAAAGTGTGTTTTTAACAAGCTTCCTTTTGTCACGAACACGAAACCATTTGAACACAACCTACAGGTAACTACCTCTTCACAAGTGGTATTTACCAATTTTTCCAGCGCGAATGAAGGCAGCATAATAAACACGCTTATACACTGCAAAGTCGATACAAAATGTCTATAAAAATGTAATAATTGCTGAATTACTAAATCAAGGGAGAGTCATATGTAAAGACAATTTTAATGTGTTTTCTCATCGTTGTATTTTGATGGATGTGCTTAGAAAATTCCCATTTCCTTCCAGTACATATTCCTGTCCACATCCCTGTACTCAGTGTGATTATTTGATTTCATGTGACAGTCAAGAATGTTATAAAAGCACACAAAAAATACATAACATTTGTAAATTACAATAATAGCGAGTTACAGTAAAATGTTACAATAAAGAGACAGGGCTTGAAGATTTGAACAGGAAGTCAATGGACCTGTTCAAACCATTAAACCATTTTAGATTAAGACTGATGCACAGAACTAACAAAATGTATAATAAAAATCAAAGTAATTTAGAGTTCAATAAAAAGTACCTGTATGTCTCCTTTAAGAAAGAAAGAAATCAGATTAAAATTGTAAAAAGAACAAATGAAGGTTCGTTTCACAATATTTTTACATTTGTGCCTGAACTAAAAACACAACTTCACAACTAAAATCACAGTTGTTTGTTGTGATGTGCTGGTCGACGGTCTGCTATCTGACTCTTTAGTAATACTATCAAAAGAAAGACAATATATGAAGCTCATGATTATGCCAAATACAAAGCTCATAGTTTTCCAGTGGCAAAGCTGTGACATTTGCAGCCCATAGTGTAGTGATCTACTAAGGGAACAGCACCAGCAGGGTTAGATATAGTTTATTATATCTAAGTTATGCCCTTTGAAACTCGGACGTGCTGTTAGTCTGTTTGTCTGAAATGTTTTTAATGCTGAGGCTAAGTTCTCACCATGACCAGCAGAGGGCAACAGACATGTAAGCTCTCTATGCATTTTGGACTGATCCTTTTTGTTTTTATGGACCATGAGTGAAAACAAACTATATTTTTGAGCCTACAGTTGTATTAAAAACCTGTATATAACTTACCTTTACCTTGCCTTTATGCAGGGGCGTCAAGGATCAGTGGATCAGTGACACAAAGGAGGCACTCTGAACTCTCTCCACAGGTATGGTAATAATCTGGTTCAAAAACACACAAATACACAATACACGTTTATGTGCAAAATACTGCAAGCTGTGTTTCAGCAACTTTAAAGGTGCACTGTGCCCCATAAATCTCTGATGACATTGAATTCTACATTTTGTTAAATAACAGACAATCAACAGAGAGTATGAACAAACTTTAGAGAACTGAAAAAAAATATATAATAAATCACTAAAACATTTGTCAAGTTCAGAGACTCGTATCTACCTACATGAGCATTTCAACGTAACGTCAAACAAATGGCGCCAACGGTTCAGAACCTTATCAATAAGATAAAATAACAATGACTACTTTGGGTCAATTATATTTAGATTTTTTTTTAATAGTCAAGCTAATATCTGGCCGTGACCTTTGAGCTGGGCTGACTTGAGGCTGCAGTGTTGTTGTGTTGTTGGCATTTTGCGGTCTTGTGTTTAGACGTGTTGACGACCTACCGCCTGGGTGGGCTGCTGACCTCTTCACTTCACGTTGACCTCTGACACTTGGTGCAGGTTTGTGCTCATGCAGAGATAAAGCACCTGCCACTCACTGCCTCTTCCTTCATCTCTCCTCCCACTTTCAGCTCCTCCTCTGGCTCTTTGTTTGGGCTGCATTCCAGGGAGAAATGTGTGAACTTTCTGAATTTGGATGGTATTTGTGTTCAGCAATTAGCTCATTTATATCACTGTGGCCTTTGATATTCCCCGTGGGATCTTGTTAAATGCACAACGACACCTAGTAGTGGCTTGCAGGATTGCTTTTTAAAAGGAACACATAAAATCAATTTTTCTGAGTTTGTAACAATGTTGTCCCTGTCATCAGTTTACTTAAAGGTGATTCATGCATGAGTAATCTTGTATTGTCCTGCAAATGATGCTTGAGTGAGCGTAACAGAATCTGATTAAACAGTGAACAGTCATGCAATAAGCTAGCCAGCACATCGCCTTATTCATCATGCTGGGCCAAAACATACTGCTTAGTGGGCCACATTTGGCCCCCGGGCCACCATTTAAATAGTATGGATTTGGGGTGCAAAAAGGTTTTCGACAATAACAATGAAAAAGTTCAAATTTGGAGCCAAATCTGCTTGTTGCATTTAAATTTTACAACAAAGAGACAATGAATATACAATACAATAAATAAAGGCAATAAATAAAGAGTTTTTGAACATGAAGTCAATAGACTTGAGCAAAATGTGAATTACTAATCATCATGTCATAACTAACCCATTTATAACTCAATACATGGAAAAACACACATACAAAAAGTCTCAATAGACACAAAACCTGATTCCAACCCAGTTCAGAACAGAGCAGTGCAAAAGCCAAGGGCTGCATAAAGTTCAGACAAAAGCCTAGAAACAGATTCAGCTTGAATTGTAGAGTCAGGAGTTTGAGAGAAAATAGGCTGGATGCTGAAGTAGCACCCTTGAAAGGGAACATCTAAATCCATTTTGAGTCAATAACCATGTGTTGTAACCATAGATCACTGATTAAGTTAGTAATTTCCAAGGAGACACAGGTCTAAACACTGAAGTTTTTGAAAGCTTTATGTCCTCTTTTATAATGAATATAGGGTTTGATTTATTGTATTGTATGAACTTAATTTATGTCCACTGTGGATGGACTTTTAACTTCGTTGTGTAGATTGTGCAATGACAATAAAGGCATTCTATTCAAATCTACTGTATTCTACACAACTGTTTGAGTAGTAAATCATCACAAATGCTTTAAAAACAGTCTGCATAAATGCTCGGTTGACTAAAGCTAAAACTAAAACTATACAAATGATGTTTCTTACACTGACATGATCAGATCAGCCTCTGTCATGTACAAAAGCTTCACATTAGTTAGTTTTTACCATTTTATCAAGATGTTTAAAGTGCATATAACAGGTTTGACTACATTTTTAGTAAAACATAGTAAACATGTTTATGATTAAGATTTCAGTAAACATTTAGCTTGTTTTGGTGAAGTTCATTTTTGTTTTGGGTCCAGTAAATATGAAACATGTGGAGGGGAATCTATCTACAAATGTTACCTAGCAACCACATTATAAATCTCGGGCCAAATTCAACATAAATAACACAGTAATGACAATGTGACAAATATAACACAAATTGTGTTAAATGTTTGATTAAACTCCAGGAAAGTCCGTCAGTTGTGTGTAAATTGTCTCTGCATTTTGTCGCTTTTTGATGACACATGGAGAAATTCTGTTTTAGAACTTAAAATACTTCCTGTAATTTGCAAAAGAGACTCTGAATCTCAGTGGGACTTCCCTGGTTAAATAAAGGTGAATTAAATAAAATTTCAACTTTTGTCAATTTCTACAAAATTTGCAATGTAACTGCTGTAAAACTGATATTTACTACAAAGACTATCACACCAAACTATTACAATCCATCATATGGGCTTTAAATAGTCATTGTCATTAAACAGTCAACAGGCGGAGGGCAAAGGGGTCCCAGAATATGAGCCACCCTAGCCTTGGCCGGGCCCACAAATTTCTATCACTGAGCCTGTAAGTAAGCAATAAATGTGCAGTTTTAAAATAGACTATTTTGTACCAAGATCATGTAAAAAAAGAAGGTAAAAAGGACAGAAGTCCAAAAAAATAGAATTAGGTTGTAGATTTAACAAAAAAAAGCAAATTTAAATTTCAAATGTCAATTTAAAGATTTACAACTCAGTGACAAAGCCTAAAGTTCAAATATTATGCAAAATCGACTATTTTTGAGTCTTTAATTCTTTTCCAACATCACAAACACAGCTAGTGCTCTGTGAGATCCAATCCTAGCTCTTAGGCTCAAAACGCCTTGTTCTTCAGGACTCGTATGAAGTATTTCTGCAGCATAACATATTCGGTAAGATCCCTTTTATCATTCCCAGTGCAATTTACTTCGCAGCCAGTAGATGGCTCCAATTCTGATGTGAGAAACAGACTCTGCTTTACACTTAGATATTTGTCCTGGTGCATGAGACTAACACCACAAATATGCTATACTTGCTACATTTCGAGCTTGCCATTACTTACTTTGGTTTCTCCACTGGTGTATGGCAGCTGCTCCAAATTTACTCACAGGGGTGGAACAGAGGTTATGCAGACGACATCACAGCATTCGAAATGTTAGAACTGAGTGGCAAAAAATGAGAATCAATGGAGATAAATTACCTTTTTGCTCAAAAACAGCTAAAACAGGACAAAAGATGCTACAGTCTGATAACAAATTTAACCCACCACAAGTCTGCTGAGTACTGGGTTTGTGATTGACATGTATAAAGAGAAAATCAGGTAAACAGTAGTTGAAAAGCAGATTAACAAAAAAACTTCAGCTTCTCACATTTATCACAGACTTTAGAATCACACACAGTTGACCTTATCTTTTTCTTCTTTTTAAAAATATGTCTGTTTGTTGCAGTTAAAATGTCCTAAATCATCAACTGTTGTTCACAAACAAGCTTTTGCCACAACAATAGAAATAAATATGTTGAGGGTGCTTCAATTAAAAGAATGTCAATGCATAATCTACCTAGAACAAAAGAGACACACAGCAAATCACGGTTCCAACTGCTCAGAACTTTTATTTAGAGGGCAATGAAGTTAAAATTAAATAAAAATATAAAATTTAGACTGGCAAGGCTGTATTTTTTTAGGGGAGGACACAGAAACTCTCCAGAAGAAAGGACATGGAACTACAAAATGAAGTCTGGGGTTGTCACTTGGGTTGTATAAAAAAAAAAAAGAAAAAATGAAAAAGGAGTTGATGCAGTTAGTTTTAAAACCCCACCCCCATTCGAAGCGTCCTCATATTCAGTGCTGGCTCTCTCTCGCCTCTCTCTCGGACGTTTGGGTCATTTACTTTCACACAAGCGCCGCCATTCTGTCATAATGTAACAATCTTTCCTGCAGTTTTTGAAAAAGTAAACAAAAAGTCCTTCAAAAATAAAATGTCGCAACCACATTTAATATTCTACTATTACATATACAGTATATATATATAAATACATAAATATCTTACATGTACAACCAATTTCAAAAAGGGGCGAAGCGAGAACCCAAAAAGACTTATGAGGACTGGGGTGGGTGAGGGGGGGGGCTGCGGTGATGGGGGAGCAGCCTGGTGGTGGAGAGGCAGACTCCGGGGCGTTCTCAGTTGGTCCAGTAGGGAGAGTTGGCGTAGCTGACTTGCTGCCTTGGGATTTCTGTTGCATGCTGCCGGACTGACTTCTCTGTCCAGGACCACCCTAAAAACACATCAGCACAAGATGAGGGAGTGCAAAGACAGAGCGGGACAAAAATAAGATGGCAAAGTGGTGATGCAATTGGTTTGTTCATGTGACATTCTGCAGGACTCAACAAGTTAGTTTAATTTTTGGCTAAAGGTTTACTTGTGTTAATACTTTCATACATCAACCAAAGCATGTTTGAAATACGACTTAAGGCTTCTAGGTAGAGATTTACAAATAGTATTCATGAATTAAATTGAGATTTAATCACTTAACTTTTCAATTACTTTTCCAAAACAAATTCCAACATTTCCATAACCTTGTATTCACACACACACTTCAAACCAATTATTTGTTTACAGTAGGGTTGAGCAATCCATCAAGAACCAAGAGATCAAATTGAATCGTCAATTATTTGGTTGTATGTTTTGAATCGAAAGATTGAAACCATTTGGAGCAAAAGTCAAAGATTGAGACAGAATATTGATATACAGTTTAAAAAAATATACATATTGAATATGAGACATTTTAAAAGTTTTTGTTCATGTTCATAAAGTCCATTTTTCTTTTGTTTTTAAAGAGGTTAAGAATTGTGTTGTAGTAAACCAACTTCTATTTTTTTTAAAACTCAAAATAGTTTATTATTTTCCCCAAACTTTCAGTAAACCAGTAGAATTTCAAAACTTTTCCAAGACCTAGAAATTAGATTTATATTCTTTTCCAGGTTTTCCATGACTGTACGAATCCTGATTTAAAGCCACTGAATTGTTGTGTAAATGTTGTGAAAAAGTCTTTTCATTTGTACATCTGTATCTTTAAGATATGATGATTATAATCACTGATATTTTCGCCCTAAATTATCTATTGCAGTGGACTGACTGACTGCATTAGGTACTTTAAATCCATATCCTTCATATCAACAGGCGTTTGCTGTTCCTGTGGCATGTTCCCACATAATTGCAAAGAACTAGGGAGGCCAATGTAGGGACGATCTTAGCTGTTGCTCTGTAGCAAGTATTCTTCCATTGGACCCAGAACTTTTCGATGACGCAATGACCTTTTTCATTATGTCATTGATGCAAGTTGTACCTCCGTACACAGCACGAGGATTGTTTCTGAAATAATGGCTTGGCTGAGTTTGACGATGACAGCTTCTTCTAACTCCCTTCTAACTTTTCTCAGTTACTTTTGTCAGTTTTCTCCAGTCCAGTCTTGGTGCCAGAGAAGTTTCCTCTCTGCCTGTCTTCATGCTAACTCTCTCAGCTCCAGCTGCTGCTGTGTTTTTCAAAACACAAAAGTATTCAGGAAACTCCTCTATAAGCTAGCACAAATCAGCATTTATCACAGAGCAAAGAAGTGCCGCAAGAAACTCAAGCAGGACTAAAAACAAACATGAAGACAGGCTGATGGCACTGCAAACAGATGCAAGCAAAAGTTTCTGAGAGAGAAGTAGCCCCTTGAAAGAAAAGGTGGTAGAGTGTTCCTGATGCTTGGTTCTTTGTACTTTCATATGTGAATATGCCTACTGTATGAACAATCTTGTGGATGTGCCATGTCTTTGAGAATTATGTTTTGCCCTATGCCTGGGGCGTAACACCAACGAGAATTTTTATTTTTGCATTATATGTTCTTTACAACAATGAAGTGACAAATCTGNGAAACTAAAACACACGGCTGACCTGAACAATCACAAACATCGCTTCCAACACAAACACGTCCAAAGTGAATCAAACCAGCAGCAAAACGTGACAGAATGACATTTAAAATTTACTCACAGAATGAAGCGGACGACACCAGGAGCTTCGGTTCTTCTCTTCAGACGTAGAAAATCCCCCAAAGTTCAAAATAAATCCACAAAAAACGATCCAGCGAGAAGAAAAAATACAGAAAAACAAACCAACTTCTCCTGCGACGAGGCGTTTGAGGACAGTGGGACTTCTCCAGCGTTTAGTTTGAGGACAGTGGGATTTCCTGTGACTGATGCTGCCGCTGCTTCCGTGTAATTAAAAGTTCCTAATTGTCAGTGAATGCGTCGTTTGGCTCTTCTCCGCGACTCGTCTTCGCTCCAAAAGCCGTAAATCCAACGTTTTAACACGGACGGAGCCAGAATCCGGAGAAAAGCTGATGATTCGGAGCATTTGGACACGTTTTGGCCGTGACTGACGCTTGTAAATCCTCCCGAGACCGAACGCAAGCACAAAAAAGACACTTTTACGCCAAGGAATTCATAAAACAGATCACAATTTATAAAACGTTGTGTTGGATTTTAGCCTTGAATCATTTAACAAAGAACTAAGAATAATTTAGTGAATCTGATTTGCATTTTGGACAATTTTGACAACTAGTTTCTGCTTTTTACTTAAAGTTTTTGCAAAATCTTTCAGCCAATCGTTTAATAATCAGTTTAACGTTTTAAATCAGTGCAAAGTCTCACCAAAAACATGTTCCGGTTCAGTTTTTTGTCCTGTTCTCGAGTAAATCTCTCCATCTGAAGCAGAGTCTGAACCATGCAGCTGTTCTCTCTTTGATGACCTTGTTTCCAAAGCCTTTCTGTTGTTCGTTCTCGTTGCCAAAGCCTTTCTGTTGTTCGTTCTCGTTGCCAAAGCCTTTCTGTTGTTTTCTCTCGTTGCCAAAGCCTTTCAGGTGTTCAGCTTCCCAACACAAACACCACTTATCCACATAACGAGTCTCAAACGAAGCACAATAACGAACCTGCAGCTGCTTCAAAACGGAGGAAATTTCATTCAGATGAGATGCAAATTCACCTCGAATCAAAAGGAAAGGCCGGGGACTGTTTTCATTCACAAATTAGAAAATATATCCTTGTTTCCGGCTCCGAAAACGATCCCGAATCCAAATAAAACTGGACAGGTCGAGCTGTGGTTTTGCTGCGTCGCTCCGTCCACGAGGTTCAGCGAGGAGAGTCTGTGGAGAGAAAAAATATTTCATGAATCAAAAGAGATGTACAGTGTGTTTTTTATGTATTTAGGAAGAAATGATGACATAATAGATCAATAAATCACATTCACAAAGACTAATGTTTGTGTTTTCAATCCAACAACGTTTAGAACTGAATTAATAACGACTCTGCGATCAATTTTACCTTCAGATTTAAACTCAATTATTACTTTTCATCGTGGAGATTTCTCCATTGAATGTTTTGGGGTTTTTCACAATTAAACAGCTAAAGATTAAACAAAGTATGAGACAAATCTGTGACTCGGAAGAACAAGGCTGTTTAGGGAAAGTTTGGACAGAGCAGCAGAGTTTGGATCTTTAGACTTTATCAGAGAAAGAGTGAAATCTGATTCAAAACAACGTGACCAGTTTGTTCAAAGTCAGGTCACTGGACTGTAGAGATGTTACGCTCGAGTCTGTGATCTCGGAGAAGTGACAAGCTTTTGAAACAGAAGTGGTTCAAAGTACTGTTTCGAAACATGATTCACTCCTGAACAAAATCTAAAACATTTGTCCTTCCTCACTTTTTGTTACAAAAACAATATGTTACAAGTACAAGCACTTAGGCAGACTATTCGCAATGTTCTTACCTAATCCCCAGTAGAATGTGCTAATATAAGGCAGTTTTTCATATTTATAGGGATGTTCGCCGAGCCGTCATGTGACGTCAAAATGGTTGGCAGAACCAAAGCTAGCTCTCATTGTTTTTCCCATTGGGATCTAATTCAAAACTTTCCTTTGGTGTAGGCTTTTTCTGAACACAGTAGAAGCTCTATGGATTCCTCTTATCAAACCTGTTAGCACCGAGTCACACAGCAAGAGACAAACATTGTCTTTTTTTGTGTTTGTTCAGCTTACCGCCAATACGTTTTAACTACTTCTGCCAACCGACGTGATCATCATGTGACCACACATCGAATATTCCTATAGCATAGCACTTTGCTTAAAGGGGCACTGTGTAAGAAAAAATAAATAAATAAAGTGATCCAAGTAATGTCCACTTTTGAACACCAGGGTGCGCATTTCACCTGCAGTTTACTACCATAGTGACATCTAGCGTCAATATTCACATTCTGCCCATAATAAAACATTTCAAATACGTATAAATGTATCACAGTTGATGTGGATTGGTTAACAGTGCTCTCTTAAGTATTCATGTTGTAAAAAATAAATATGATTTAAATGTTTGTGGACTATATGTGATCATTAAAATTCCTCTCAATCTTGCACAGTACAGCCCCTTTAAAGTTAATTTCATACATTGTTAATCTACTCACTCACTCTACACCCAATCATTTTCTCTGTTACAACAAAAACTTCTTATAAACAATCATTTATTGGGCTATCTGTAGACCTATTCAACTAAACAGCATAATGGAAATACATAATGATAACAATAATTATTACTATTATTATCTTTTTTAATTAAATATCTTTGATAGGACAAAGCAGATCCCGGCTCCTAAAAGTTATTGGTTTGATCCCAAATTCCAAACATATAAATGTCCAGCAGATGCCAGTGTTCTAATAACACTTTCTGCTTCAGGGTTTCCTTTCAAAGCAGGTGTTTGATTCAGTGGTTCACGGGGCTTCACTTTCTCCAACACTACTGGAATACAACATGAGTTTACTTTGCTGCTGCAGTCGTAGATTTACCTCGGAGCTCTTCTGGTTCAGGATCAGGACGTTTTCAGACAAACAGAAACAGAGGCACTCACAGGATTTAGAAAAATGTTTAGAAAAATGTTTAGAAAAATGTTTAAAAAACCTTTTATAAATCATAATAATGATTAAAAAACTACAACTCGTTTTGGCCTCAGAGGGCAAAGTTTTGAAAAAGACAAAATGGCCGCCACACACCTTTTATACTGACAGGTCACATGACTTTAGGTGGATTTCAAAATAACAGTACACCAAATACAAAATGACTATAAACGTGAATACATATACGTATTACAACATGAATGAGAGTTGAAGACTTTAATATTAAAATGTACTTCAGTTAATATTTACAGAAAATATAAAAAATCAAACTCATGGTTTAGGCCTGGATGTACTGGAGCCTTTAATGTGAAAATCCAAAAGGATTCTGTTTGGAGCAGTAGCTTTAGCTCAGACCAGGACAAACTGTGGCCGGGGGCCAGATGCGGCCCTCGGACTGTCTTACTATGGCCCTAGGCATGTTTTTGAAAATAAGTGCTACTTTTAATATTTCTTTTACTTGATTGATTTTGCTATGGAGCATATCTTTATACTATTATTTAGCACAATAAATGGTTTTACAAAAAATGTACTTGAAATAATGATAAAAGAGAAGGAGAGAGAGAAAATAAAATATAGAGCGATAATAAAACCAAGAGTGACAAAAGAATGGGGGGGTAAAAGACGAGAGGTATAGATGGGAGGGAAAGAGACAGAACAGAGAGAAGGGGAAGGAGAGAGAGAGAGAGAGAGGAGGAGAATAGAAAGAAAGAAAGAGGAGTGTAAACAGAGAAGGGAAGAGAGAGATCAGTTATGTATAAAATATACAAAGACATTTAAACAGAGAGAAAGAGAGAGGGAAGATAAAGAGAGAGAGAAGAGGTACAAAAGAGAGAAAAGAGAGCGAGTGCAGAGAATGGGAGGAAAATAAGGAAAGAGAAAAAGAGGAAGACAGTGAAAGAGTCAGAGAGGGAGGAGAAAGAGAGTGAGAGAACCGTAAGAGAGAGAAAAATGATGAATGGAGAAGAGAGAACCCTGGACAAGAGGAATGAAGGAAACAAAGAGAGAGAGAGAGAGAGAGAGAGAGAAAGACAGAAGGAGAAGAGAAATAAAAAAGAGAGAGGGAGAGAGGGAAATGATGTACAAGATATAGAACTGCAATAAAATAGAAGGAAAGGGGGAAAGAGAGAGACAGAGCAGAGTGAGAGAAAGGAATGTACTGTATAATATACTGGTATGACAATAAAACAGAAGAAGAGAGAAACCTGAGAGAGAGCGAGAGAGAGAGAGAGAAGAAGAGAAACAAAGGGATGGAGAGAGGGGAATTTGACTACACAGCCATTTAAAAATGAGAGAAACAGAATGAGAGGGAGGATAAAAGACAAGAGAGATAGAACAACTAGAATTTGCAATTGCAGAAGCAATTGCGGAGTGACTGCTACCGTGAAAATGTGGGAGGGCCAAGCTTAAAGCAGCTATCTTGTCAATAACGGCAAAGCGACATTATCGCCGTCCTGAAGGTAGTGCTTTTGGCAGTTGAGCTGGTGGCTAGTTGTGAGTCTCTCCCTGTATATTGGAGGGGTATAAACTGCACCCTGTGGGTTATAAGTTTTCCAGTTTTCAAAACGTCATGTTAAAGTTAAATAGCTTCGAGCTACCTTGTGATTCACAGTCATTTACCTTATCCAGTAACCTAGTAGAGATATGAGAATCAGTGACTATGTGAGGAGGGAAAAGTTGGTGTTATCAGTGAAAAGGTTACCAAGTTGAAAAAGTCATGCCTGGGATTCGAACCTACAACCTGTGGAATACCAGTCTACATGATTTAACCACTGGACCACAAAGCCACTTGTGAAAACAAATATCAGAGATTGGTGATAAAAAATAAAGACCTATTCATATCATAATGGAAATGCTGAACTTATGAAGTGAAATATAATTTGAGGAGCTTACAAAGTGAACAGGTTAAATTAATGAAATTAATTCACCTAAATTATGTGGATAATAAGCAACTAACTAACCTATCAGCAAGAATGTAAGCTATGAATCATGAGTTACATCATGCAAGTCACTTCATGAGAAATGATTCTTAGCCTTTGAATATTCAAAAGAATATATTTCTCCAAAATGTAAGCAGAAGTATAATGTTGTTTTTTCTTTTTACCAACTTGTGTTGAAACAAGTCCCTGACCCTATCACAGACAGTTGTGCCTGTATCGTGGTGCAACATCAGTTCAAAGTCCAAACTGGCAATGCAAATGAGGGAGTCATGTGAGAATCATTCTGCTTTCTGATTGGATAATCCTCTTGAGAATCAAGAGGTGGAAAGTAAAAGCTTGAAATATTATCTTAAAGATCTTCAGATAGCAAGACATGAATCTCTGTCATTTCAAATTGAATAAACTCTTTTTTAGCGAGTAATGCATTGTGTTTTCTTACAAAAAGTTTTCATAATTTCTTGTCATTTAAAAGATGGCAAATCCGAGGTTTGAACCGGCAATCTCTGGTTTGTGAGACAAGTGCCCTACCACTTGGCTATATGATCTGTAAATCAAGACAGTCTAAGAGACAAAAAGAAACTGGGCAGCCAATTAAGTCATTATGCACAACACCTGTGAGGCAGACCAAGTGCAAAGTTATGTCAAACAGGTATATCTGTTTGCCTCCAGTTGATGCAACCAGTTATTTTATAATTTACAGTCATCTCAACTAATAAAGTAATAATTGTTAAATCTTACTCTTATTAGTGATAAATACATTTAACCATGTTAGCACTTCTTCTTTTCACATTTTTTCATAATTTAACATTTGGCAGTGACGGGTCTTGTTCAGGGAACCTTTGGTTTCCAGTGCAGTGACTAGGCCTAATCCACTCAGCCACAAGTTCTGTGACACTTTACTGTCCAAGATACAGGGAAAAAACTGCCAGGTGCCAATCAAGTGATAACGGACAACACCTGTGAGCAGACCTGTGCAGTGTGAATTGGGTCAAAGGTGACAGCACACAGTGAGAAGATTCAGATAAGATTAAACATGAAAAGTGATAAGCTTATGAAGTGAACAAATATTTGAGGAGAGAATGTCAACAGGTAACTTAGGCATAGTTAAATCAGTTTAAATAAGTATCAGTGAAACCTCATTAACAGTGAATTTTGGCACAGTTAAATCAGTGAAAACTATTAGATTTTAACTAAAAGTTATAAAACAGAAATTCCCCAGATGAACTACACATTTAGTGCCAGTGGTGGGGGTCGAACCCGGATCGAGGTATTCTTAGGCATGCATTTTACCCAGTGGACCACTGACAACTCTGAAGATGAGAGGGACAGAGAACAGGGAAAAGGCTAACCCAGTGAAATGGGAAGTTTTGCTCCATCTGGTGGCAGGTAAAAGGTGAAATATTTACAGGTATTTATTTTGAATGGAGGTTAATGGGGAAAAAATAAGTTTATTTTGTTAATAGTTAAAAAACTATAAGAGTTAAAGACGTGAAAAGTAATAGCACCCAAGGGATTATCAGGGAGTACGTGAAGAAGTGAAAACTGGTGATCTCAGTGAAACGGTTAATGAGTTGAAAGGTGCAGAAAAACGGGAATAAAAGGGATGCCTATAATAATAAATTTTTACTGGAGCAAATAGTGACTGCGCATCCATGCGCAGTCACTCAATAAATATGTTGAGCGTGCTTTAAATAAAAGAATGTCAATGCATAATCTACCTAGAACAAAAGAGACACACAGCAAATCACGGTTCCAACTGCTCAGAACTTTTATTTAGAGGGCAATGAAAGTTAAAATTAAATAAAAATATAAAATTTAGACTGGCAAGGCTGTATTTTTTTAGGGGAGGACACAGAAACTCTCCAGAAGAAAGGACATGGAACTACAAAATGAAGTCTGGGGTTGTCACTTGGGTTGTATAAAAAAAAAAAAAAAGAAAAAATGAAAAAGGAGTTGATGCAGTTAGTTTTAAAACCCCACCCCCATCCGAAGTGTCCTCATATTCAGTGCTGGCTCTCTCTCGCCTCTCTCTCGGACGTTTGGGTCATTTACTTTCACACAAGCGCCGCCATTCTGTCATAATGTAACAATCTTTCCTGCAGTTTTTGAAAAAGTAAACAAAAAGTCCTTCAAAAATAAAATGTCGCAACCACATTTAATATTCTACTATTACATATACAGTATATATATATAAATACATAAATATCTTACATGTACAACCAATTTCAAAAAGGGGCGAAGCGAGAACCCAAAAAGACTTATGAGGACTGGGGGTGGGTGAGGGGGGGGCTGCGGTGACGGGGGAGCAGCCTGGTGGTGGAGAGGCAGACTCCGGGGCGTTCTCAGTTGGTCCAGTAGGGAGAGTTGGCGTAGCTGGACTTGCTGCCTTGGGATTTCTGTTGCATGCTGCCGGACTGACTTCTCTGTCCAGGACCACCCTAAAAACACATCAGCACAAGATGAGGGAGTGCAAAGACGGAGCGGGACATAAATAAGATGGCAAAGTGGTGATGCAATTGGTTTGTTCATGTGACATTCTGTAGGACTCAACAGGTTTGTTTAATTTTTGGCTAAAGGTTTACTTGTGTTAATACTTTCATACATCAACCAAAGCATGTTTGAAATACGACTTAAGGCTTCTAGGTAGAGATTTACAAATCGTATTCATGAATTAAATTAATTGAGATTTAATCACTTAACTTTTCAATTATTTTTCCAAAACAAATTCCAACATTTCCATAACCTTTTATTCACACACACACACACACACTTCAAACCAATTATTTGTTTACAGTAGGGTTGAGCAATCCATCGAGAAACCAAGAGATCAAATTGAATCGTCAATTATTTGGTTGTACGTTTTGAATCGAAAGATTGAAAACCATTTGGAGCAAAAGTCAAAGATTGAGACAGAATATTGATAGACAGTTTAAAAAAATATACATATACAATATGAGACATTTTAAAAGTTTTTGTTCATGTTCATAAAGTCCATTTTTCTTTTGTTTTAAAGAGGTTAAGAATTGTGTTGTAGTAAACCAACTTCTATTTTTTTTAAACTCAAAATAGTTTAGAATTTTCCCAAACTTTCAGTAAACCAGTAGAATTGCAAAACTTTTCCAAGACCTGGAAATTAGATTTATATTCTTTTCCAGGTTTTCCATGACTGTACGAACCCTGATTTAAAGCCACTGAATTGTTGTGTAAATGTTGTGAAAAAGTCTTTTCATTTGTACATCTGTATCTTTAAGATATGATTATAATCACTGATATTTTCAACCTAAATTATCTATTGCAGTGGACTGACTGACTGCATTAGGTCCTTTAAATCCATATCCTTTATATCAACAGGCGTTTGCTGTTCCTGTGGCATGTTCCCACATAATTGCAAAGAACTAGGGAGGCCAATGTAGGGACGATCTTAGCTGTTGCTCTGTAGCAAGTATTCTTCCATTGGACCCAGAACTTTTCGATGACGCAATTACCTTTTTCATTATGTCATTGATGCAAGTTGTACCTCCGTACACAGCACAGACATCAGTTGAGTTTGTTTCTGAAAATAATGGCTTGACTGAGTTTGACGATGACAGCTCTTTTAACTCCCTTCTAACTTTTCTCAGTTACTTTTGTCAGTTTTCTCAGTCCAGTCTTGGTGCCAGAGAAGTTTCCTCTCTGCCTGTCTGCATGCTAACCTCTCTCAGCTCCAGCTGCTGCTGTGTTTTCCGTCAGCAAGATTTGTGAGCCTCAAAGCACAAAAGTATTCATGAAACTCCTCTATAAGCTAGCACAAATCTGCATTTATCACACAACAAAGAAGTGCCGAAAGAAACTCAAGCAGGACTAGAAACAAACATGAAGGACCACGCTGACGGGCTGACGCACCAATTTCTTGTGGAGGCAATGCAAACAGATGCAAGCACACGTTTCTGTGAGAGAAGTAGCCCCTTGAAAAAAAGGCGGTAGAGGTGTTCCTGATGCTTGGTTCTTTGTACTTTTATGTGTGAATATGCCTACTGTATGAACAATCTTGTGGACTCAATGTCATGTCTTTGGAATATGTTTTGCCCTATGCCTGGGGCGTAACACTAACTAGAATTTTTATTTTTGCATTATATGTTCTTTACAACAATGAAGTGACAAATCTGTACCTGTCCATCCTGGGCCAGGTGGTGGTGCAGCAGCTGGGAGTGTGGTTGTTGATGTGGGGGCAGAATGTGCAGGAACGGGGCTGGAGCGTAGCCGGGGGCGCCTCCTGGGTTTAGGGGTCCAGTTCCACCCAGAGCAGAAGGAAGGCTGAAGGGAGGAGGCGTGCCCGTGTGGAAGCCCTGCTTGTCAAAAGACTAGAGACACAAACAATTTATTAGAAAAGATGAAAAGCAGAGCAATGGTAGTTTTAGTTCATTGCTCAAGCTGACTGACACACAGGTATGTTTGGGCGAAATGACAAAATATTCTCACGAATTTTTTTTCTTATTGCCTTTTTTTCTTATTAATTCACCTTATTTGCCCACTGTTATTTCTTAGTATGTAAATATACCTAAATGCTGATAAGATTTGAGCGCTTACCTGTGTTTTGCTGTAGATGGACCCTCCCATGTCGGGGACTCCTCCGCTGGACCCTGAGGCAGACAGACCTGGAGCTGCTGCGACGAGACGGAGGAAGAGGATTTTACACGTGACACAGACATCATCCATCAACACAACAATCTCATAAGCAGACATTTTCTATTTCAAGTGTTTTGATCTGTTGAAGCAGCTTGTTCACGCAGAGGGAGAACTACAAGACTGCACAATGTATAAACGACAGAAATGAAATGACATAACTATAGGGCTGGGCAACATTGACAAAACTGAACTAAAAAAAAAAACTCTTTAAACTGTTTTGTTCATGTTAATCGGTTGCGTTCACAATGTAGAATTTGATGTTATAGGTCCAGATAGTCATCAAAAGTCAGTTTGTCCAACATTGTACCTTCGACTAGACCCCTTAACTTTTTGTATTAAACATTTTTGCTGCTTGATCCCCATCTGTATTACTATTATATTTCTATAATGTTTGGATGTGAATGCAACCTATTAACAAATGTGAGAGGTTGACAAAATTACCGGTAATCACAAGAGCGCAAAAATAATACGTTTACTGCCTGAAAATAGGGCTGGGCAAAATGTCAAAAAATGTATATCACAATTTCCTTGGAGGCTGATCACAATTTCAATTTTATCACGATTCTTGTAGACCTTTCTTTTCTTGTTGTCTTTGAGGTAAATACAATTCACTATCAACAGCTAAATCCAGTTTTCAAAAATTGACCAGATTAATTAGACATCGTGTGTTGCTGCAAAACAAGTGTGTCTTTCGTGCATTAATAGCAACTTTTAGACATGAAAACATGCTAAAAATCTATGTTTCAGTCTTAGCAATTTTTCAGTTTGATTTATTAAAATATATAAATTTCTAAGCTTCATTCCTTCATGACTTAAAAGCGCAGTCCAAAAAATCAGTTTGTCACAGAGATGAGCTCACGATTTGATTTTTATCACAATATTGCCCAGCCCTAACTGAAATAATGTATTATTCCAGGCAATAAATGTCCCTCTTTCAAATTTCAGTGGGTGTGATTTACAGATTAATTGGCCAATCAGGGATTCACATGGTATGAAAATCAACATGGCTGCTTACGATAAAAAAAAGAAAAAATACATGGAAAGTCCAATTGTGCAAGTAGTGATTATTCTCAGTTACAGTGCAGTTGAATTCAGAATTAAACTTTAATGATTAAGAATATAAACCACTGTGAACATGATACACTTTCTGTGGAATGGATTTGGAGATCATTACGTTCCTAAAATGCACCAAAAACACCTTTCGTTGATATTACAGCACGAACAGACTGTATGCAGTTAGTAGATGTGCAGCCATTAGAAAAGCACAGATGCAGAGCTCCGTCCCACACACATGCAGAACACACCGGCGCCCTGAGGTCTGGCTCTGCTCGGGATCGTGTCGTGTGTGCAAAGCCTGACAAGACAACTACGTCAAGTACCTTTTTTTGTATGTCAGTTAGGAATAGGACGAATAGGACGCGTCTGTTTTGTCCCGATTCGATTCTTGTCTCGATACATGGTCAATGGGTCCAATTTAGTTTCAATTATGTTAAGCATCACAAGAACAAAATACTTTTTCATGGTTTTTAAATATTGTTTCTTCAAATATATATTACTGCTTTAAAGTAGTCTTCAGGCAGTATAGTCAGTTTATTAAAATAATGTAAAAAAGTTCATCTTTCAGTCCTTCTTGGGGTGTATTTTCGTGAAACAAAAAGGAAGAGGACGATCAAACTCCCCTCAATAAGAATATGACGATAATAAGCCAAATGCAGTGTTCTGATTGGAAGTTTGACATTTGTAAAAAGCCACAAATGCAGCCAAAAATGAATTCATGTAGATATAAATAGTGTGAGGCAATAAATGGACAGATTTAAATATCTACTTCTGATTTGGCAGCGTGAAAATCAAATGCCTCGACTTTAAAGTACGGTGATTAGGAAACTAGACAGACATTATTACGAGTGAAAACGTAATTCTGTGATTTAACATGGCCACTATTTTTAGTTTAATTTGCTTAGTTCAGATAATGACCACAAATATCAAAATAAAACTTTTCATAATCTACTTGTCACAATAACAATTAAATGCTGTAGCTGTACTATTGACATAATTTAAAACAGTGGTGCCCAAAAATGTGCTTCACTTTTTTAGTATCTAATTGAATCTTAAATTTTAAATGCAAAAATTAGGACTACAGTTCATTCTGGCCCACCGTAGAAAAGTATCGGAGACTCCTTATCTAATAGATCGACATTCCTCTGCTGACACAATCTTATGACATTAGGTACATACACAAGCACTAAATACTTAAGACTTTTTTTTAAATCCTGCATACTGCTCTACTGCTCAACAAAACATCAGATTTTGATACCAAAGCCTCAACAAGTGGATGGAATTTTTTCTCTCCGAACTGCCGAGCCCAGAGCTAAGCATGCGTGTTTATGAAGTACAAGTTCTTAACAAAAGCGAATATCTATTTGTTCTAAAGCAGGAGCAGATAATGCCTGTAATGAAGAGTTCACTTTAGAGTTTGTGTGTGTGTTTTTTAACTGGGCATTTTAAACTATTATGTGAAAGAGTACATTATGAAGTTTTCTTGTGTCAGGATTTCAGCCATATAAAGTAGAGTTTAGATTCTGGACCCAAGCCCAAACTAAACCTGAGCCTGACCGGACCCGAAAACTGAGCAAGATATGAGGGCCCGGCCCGAGTTAAGACGCACACGGGCTCCACAGATGATTGACAGTCACATCAGAACACAGCGCAAAACCACTGCGGTGACCAAATGCGAGTGCTTGAAGTGGCCAACTATACGGCGATAGAGAGGGGGCAGTGTGTGTTTGATCCACGAAGTGAGAAAGAGAGACAGAAGGGAAGGAACGTCTTTCATACACGCGGACCAAAAAAAAAAGAGGAGGAAACTTTTAGGCAATGTGTTCATACGCAGTGAGGCAAACATGGGGGTGAGCCACGTACTTTATGTTATGTGCGCGGTGAGAAAAGAAGGAAAAAGTGTGAGAGATGCGTGGTGGAGAACCCGCTTCTGGTTCCGGAGAGACACTGAGACACATCAGTAATGTGCTTTTTCTGTCATTAAAATGCCACAGTTCAGTGAGTGGGCGGTGCGGGCTCGCTTCGGGCTCAAACACATAGAGAATGACCAGGTTCCGGTCAGGTTCGGACACTACGCGCGCGGACTCGGGCCATCATTTGCTGTTTGGTTTGTTCTGAATTGTGAACTGATCCAGTCAGATAAAGATTCCTTTGTAGCACAGCAAATATGCAGGATGTGGAATCGACTTGAAAGTGTTGCTACAAAAAGTCACAATTATTTAGCTAATGTCATGTTGACCTCCATGGCGAAATCAGAGTGGAAGTGTGGTGCTGATGATGGTTGGGAGTGTGAGTACCTTTGCCTGGACCGCTGCCCGCTGACTTGGCCTGTGACTGGGCAGAGCCTCCGTACCCTCCCTTACTGTAGTCCCCAGCGTGGGCTTGGGACAGGTCGTCAAAGGCTGAAGGAGGCAGAGGCGATGGGGGCAGAGCGGGCAGAGAGAGGGGGTGAGGAGGAGGAGGAGAGGAGAGGCAGTAAGGTCACCTGACTAACATGGCGGTACACCGAGCAGGGGACCGGAGCCTGAAAAGCGATACAAGCCCAGAACACATGCCCAGAACACACATGCCCGACTCCACATGCAACGCTTCTTCAAACTCCCCAACCACAAAAAAAAAAATTTAACTGCATCACCCGATAAACACAGTAAAGTCTAAAAATGTATTGTTTCTAGGTTGCTCGTAGAGAAGCAACATTTTTACAAGTTGACTATAAGTTGTATTTCTTTTGTACTCAGAGTCTTTTAAAGCATCAATGAAGTAAAGGTTTGAGTATGATAACTATGTTTTTTAGAACATGGTCAGAAAGTATTAAAAAGTAAAAAAATCTACCCTCGCTGAAAAAAAAAAGTTTTAAAATCTTAATTGCAAGTTTGTGGCATCATTTTTAACAGATTAAAATTTTTCTCCAAAAAAAAAATAAACCCCCAAAACAGCTTATTTGGCTATTTTATGAGAATGTTCTTTTAGCTACATTTTCTCCAATTATAAAACAAAACATAAAAGTATGGGTTTCTTTTTATGTTTAAGATATGGCTTCAATATACGTATCTAAGTGTGTCAAGGTCAAATAAGCAAATTGTCAAATACATATCTCAAAATATGTCTTTCATAGTGTAATCAATAAATCTTAAACTCTTAAACTTGTTTCAGGACTACTTTCTACAACATACGACACCTCTCCAATGTAGCCCACGTTAGTTTAGAAAGACCCATCTGGACACACATCAGAGCACTCTAAATGTCCTGAATAAATGCAAGTAAAACAGCCTACCTGTGCCGTAGGCGTGCTGTCCGTAGCCACCCTGGTGTTGCTGGTGGTACTGGGTGGAGGGCGTGGCCAGGCTCAGGGCCGGCTGTTTGGCTGAGGCTGGGGGCACGAAGACTGTGGGGCCGTACTGGAACGCAGAGGGAACCGGGGGCATGCCAGCGTAGTACGGCAGACCTGAGGAAGGTCAGACATTTAACAAGTCCTAATTTAAGTTTAATTAAATATAAAAGTGTCACTTAGATAAAAACATCTATCTCCTTCAAAGATGTTTAATGGATGTATTTAGTAGTAACATGTAGAACAGTCATTTAATTTTGTTAATTCTATATAATTTAACAAATTACAGTTTCTTTTCCAGAGACTTCTTAAAGGAACCGTATGTAAGATTTTGATGTCAGATTTCATAAACATGAATTATATGTGTCCAAAATACAAGGTCAACAAGTCCAAATATGCTTTTATTTTTACTGAAAGTCATTGTAATTTTGAGTTATTCTTACTTAAAAAAAAGCAAAGGACATGATGTCCTTTGTTGATGTTTACATTTATTATCCAATCAGAATGAGCCTCACATGACTCTCTCGTTGGGTTGCCAGTTTGGTTTCTTAGAGCCTGAAGTTCATTTTGAGTCAGGAACATGTTTGAGTTTGAACTGATCTGTTCCTGATTGGTCAGTAGCTTCCTATCCTCAATGTGTGGGCCATTTCACACTCTGGCAACCCATGTTCATTTGTAATTGTAATACCTTTTTAAAACCACTATTTATGCATCTTACATACGGTTCCTTTAAGCTATAATTGTATATTTTGCTACAAATCTAAAAAACAAACAAAAAAACAAAACAAAGGATTAAAGGTTGTATGGAGGATTTTCAAATCCAACAGTTGTTTGCTGTTTTTAAATGATGCACATGTGTTTCCCTCCAGGACCACGCCCTCATTGCTAACTGGGCCAATGAGTTACTTGAAGGTTTGCTTGACAGGTTCACAGGCCAATAGATAACGAGGTACCAAGTTATCTATTGGTCAACGTTTACTGCCTCATCATGTCCACAGTTTATATATTTAAATTATTATTATTTTGTTAGCATAAGTACAAGGCTGGTACAAATCTGTGCAACTGTTTTGACCAAGACTGACAACAAACAATTTTTGAAAATCTTCCATACAACCTTTCAAAAAACATTTTTTTTTGCAAATAAAAGACTTGTGTAAACATTTTAAAACCAACAACAGCACATTTTGACTTTTTTTAAAACCTTATATTCAACCTTTTCTATTTAAGACTGCAGAAACCCTGAACTAAATGAGGCTGGGACAAACAATTGATGTGAAGACCTTTTTTAATTCAGGGTTCCATTCTGAGACTAGCACCGCTTTTTTGTTTTTAGACTTCATAGTTACATATTTGTACCTAAGGGGCAGAAGCAAAGATTATATAATGAAAGATTTCTCTTTATGTGTAAAAGTTTGTGCACTGTTTATTACTGCCTTCTTTGATATTTTGCCGTTGTACATAGACAAACAAGTCCATCACATGAAGAGAGAAGCTTATGTGCAAACTTTGCTTGAAAAATGCAGCTTCAAATTTAAAACGTGATGACTTAATTTTGACAAATGGAAGACAATTTAAGACCTTAAATTTCCCATTTTAAGACCTCACAAAAACGCTGAAAAGCCGTCAAATGTTGAGATGGTTGAAGTGCTGTGTATCTAAATAACCCTGTATAAATCTTAAATAGTTGTATTGTCATACCGGTGTATCCGTAGCCTGGAGGCAGAGGAGGGTTGAGGAAAGCCTGGTTCTGACCCTGTTGGCTCTGCCCTTGTCCCTGGCTCTGGCTCTGAGCCTGTGGAGGCTGCTGAGGCTGGGACTGGACTCCCCCTGAGGAGAGGCTGGTGGGAGGAGCAGGGGAAGAAGAGTCGTTTCGCCCAAACTTTGTCGCTTCACCTACAAGAGACAAGTGAAGGTAAAATGTAGGCTGTAGTCAACCAAAGAAATCTTGGTCGACTAAAGACATGTCCCATCGACCGATTAGTCGACTAAAAAGGGGGCGTGGCTAAAGCTCTGAAGCTAAAAATATATAGTTTGATCTGACAATTTATCTGACGCAAAAGGCAAAAGTGCAATGGAGTTCATGCAAAAACAACAATTTACACAGAAAATGAATATGACACAGTGTGTTTAGAGTTTAGATTCTGGGCCCGAGCCCGTGCAGGCCCGACAACTACGTGAGAAATGTGGGCCGGCCGGGTTCGGGCCAAGACGCAGAGCCGCACTGAACACGAGCGCTTCGCGGATGATTGACAGCCGCGTCAGAACACAGCGCAAAACCACCGCAGTGATAAAAAAAAGTCAGCGTTTAAGTGGCCAACTATACGGCGCGAGACTGAGGAGAGAGAGAGAGAAAGAGAGAGAGAGAGAGAGAGAGAGAGAGAGAGAGAGAGAGAGAGAGAGAGAGAGAGAGAGAGAGAGAGAGAAGACTTGTGAATAAGCGCGGAGCAGGTAAAAGAAAAGGAGAACGAAAGACAGGGAAGGCAAGTCTTTCGTTTCATCCGCGGATCAAGTAAAAGGTGAGGAAGAAGCAGAGAGAAAGTGCGCCGTTACGCGCTCGGGAGAAAAGAAGGAACAAGAAGGACGGAGGGAGAGGGAGAGAGAGAAAGAGAGAGAGAGAGAGAGAGAGAAGTGGAGGAAGCGCGTTTAGTGGCGAGACACACTTACATTAAACACGTTGGACATCATAAGAAGCTTTTCTGTCATTAAAATGCCACAGTTCAGTGAGTGGGGGGCGGGCTCTCTTCGGGCTCGGGCTTAGGCACAGGTTCCGGTCGGGTTCGGACACGACGTGCGCGGGCTCGGGCTGGGTCGACTCATACAAATTTTGGTCGACTAAAGCCCCATCGACCGATTAATCGACTAAAGAACTACAGCCCTAGTAAAATGTCTATTCCATTTAGTATTAAGTAAATATGCCAAAACTGAATCATATGGAAAAATGGCAGTTTGCTTTTTTGTTTAAATGTAATTAGATTTTTTAAATCTAATATTTAACTTAACATTTTTTCCAACCGAAAAATTGAACCAGCATAGTAAAGTTTAGAATTAAGTAACTTCAGTGGTAGTGCCATCATCTACACGTTATGTATATACACTTAAGAAACCCCGACTAAAATATGTGGGTCCACCAGAAGGCAGCAGAGAGCCCAAGCAAGCTTCAAAGCCCCCCAAAAATGTATGTATGTACTAATCGTCAAAGAGACTTATAAACACATTTAACAAGGTCAAAATGCTTCCTAATTCTTCCTCAAATGTAAAAGATACCAGAATGATAAAACATTTGATATACCAGAGTATGGATTGTTGGCCAGGCCGTCTCTTCCGGGCATCGTGGCTGTCGTGCCGGGGAATGTTACTCCATAGTAGTCCTGCAGAAGAGCATCACATTGGATATAAGGCATTATACTGGATACTATTAAAAACACAGACATGAGAAAGGACCTTACCATAGGAAGACGAGACTGCAGCATCTGCAGGTCCTCATATCCATAGAGCTGCTGTGGGAACAAAGAGTAGTATGTGAAAACTGTAGTTGTTAAAAAAAATATAAAAAATTTTATAACAATAGTTACCGGGTAAGCTGGGAGTAAGCCACCAGGGCCCATAATGTACTGATTGGCCAAAAGGGGTGGAACTCCCTGGGCCAAGTTAGGAGGAGCTTTACCTGAAATGAGAAAACACAATGTTTTTATCAAAGGACTGTAAAAGATGCACGGTGTAACTTTATAACTATAAAAAAGACTTGAGAAAAAGCAAGTTTTTGTCATTTAGATCATTTGTTGCACTAAAAAAAAAAAAAAAAAATCTGCATCTTTACTTTGAACAGGCTTCCATGGCCACAAAACTAACTATTATTTATCCTAGAGGAGGCGCTAGTCTTGTATGTTTTTAAAGTAAAAGATCATAAATTCTGTAGATATGTGTACCAGAGGAGGTGGTGAGCAGGGGAGCTGTGCGGCTGCCGGCAGCAGAAAGGGAGGCGTTCGTGGGGGCTGTGGAGGGGCCGTTGGGGGTGAGTCCTGGAGCTCCAGATGGGTGCAGGCCATTTGAGCTCGTGGCCAGAGGAACAGAGGCGCTGCTGGGGATGGCCTGACCGGAAGACGAAGGGAAGGTGTGGAGGCTGCTACTGTTTTCATCACTGCTCATCTGCAAAACAACACAGGTTTACGCACTTAAAAATTAAGATTAGACTGTGATGTAAATTATACAGACACACTTTAGTGATACGTTTTAAGAGAAACCCATGTGTTTGGTAGCAAGCTAAAAAAAATGTAAAGCCAACTGAAGTTCCGTGTGCTGATATATTCAAAAGACAAATAAGTGAACATGTAAAAACGATTTACAGGCTCAGGTGCAATTGTAATGCTGTCTTAAAAGAGTAGGACGCATGTTCCTTTTAACGAATCAAGGTAATAAAATAGAACATACTGTGGCAGAGTTGGTGTTCAGTGAGGATCCAGATGAGTGAGAGCTGGTCACGTGACTGAAAAACAAAACATTAAAGCATTATACCATCAGCTTTGTACGCTCACAACACCACTTGTTCTGTAAGAGATTCAGTTTGAGTCTTTCTACATGTGAAGATTGAGACATGTGCTTGTAACCATCATAATCCAACACTGAGAGCAGCGTTGTGTCAGATGAGAGCTCACCTGCTGAGTGAAGAAATGGGGGCGGAGTGTGAGGGTGTAACCGCGGGTGACGGTGTGTGGTGGGAGGGGCCACTGTCACTACTCAGTACTGGAGACTCTGGTTTGGCCGTTCTCGATGTTGCTGTAAAAAGACAGATCAAAATTACATTAGAGCTACTAAAATATCTGGATAAGGTAAAACTAGCTTGAACCAGTAGCCAGTCAGTCCGAAGTGAAAAATCAGTCAAAAGTCCTCCGTAGTGCAGCATATTTTTCCAGAGTGCAATGTAAAAACAGGCTGCTTGTCTTTGTCTTTGACTAAGAAAGAACATACAGGTCGATTTTCTCCAGGCTTAAAATGACAGTTTGGAAAATTGGTTTCTTTATAACAAATTTGAGTTTCTTTTTTGGAAAGTCACTTGTGAATTTTGATCGTTTCTGGATGGAAACTAACCGGGCTCACGTCAAATGGATATGTTTAAACTCCTATCTGAGTTCTCACTATATCCATCTGGGACTTGACTCGCTGAAAGCGTTCGGGAGAAGGTGAGGCGTTCAGTGAAATACTTCGAGCTGATTGGGTGAGCGGCCTACCTAATGTTGCTTAGCCAATCACAGCAACAACTTGTAATGGTGTATCCAATGTCCGCGTGAGATAGAACAAGTACGTGTCACACATACTGCTCTTCTTTCAAAAAGAAATTACTCCATATTTCTGCTAAAACCACGGGAGCAGCCATCTTTGTTTAGTTTGAATCAGACTCGGCGGCGGCGCCGGAGCGCTAACAACCCACGTTAGCCCGCCAGCTACAATGTGATTGGGCCTAAAACCATGCTACTGTGACATGATTGGGTCGAAACACTGCTGGTTTGGACTCTCAAACCAATCGGGCGGCTGGAAGGCCAGATGGTTTATCTCGTGTTTGTGAATTCACAAATATCGCAAGATAAACTATCTGGCTGGCCAGGTTAGATAGAAACTATAAAGTTGTAAAAACGTTGATTTTTGACTGGTTTTCAGGCTTGATTCAGGTTATAGATTTTGTTACTTTCATGTTTTAACGTTAATAATCAAAAAATTTGTCAAACTCATTTTTTGGGAGAGCTGAGGTTGCTTGTTTTGGTCTTATTTTGACTTGCTCACTTTTTGCTCTCTGGAAATCTGGCAACACTAGTCAGAGTGATTTCTCCCTCTCTTCTCAAATAACTTGATGTAGGCTTAACTGTCAACAGTCAAAGTTTCATCTTTAAAAAACGTGTGACTCTTTTGTTTATCAGTCACTTCTCATGCCTTTCACAATGTTATTATGAACTACAGAAAAAAAAGAAATACTTACAATCGGCTGTGCTTTGTGTCTTCATGTTACTGTATCCATTCTGTAAAAATAGTATAACATTACTAACACAATCTAAAACAAGACTTAATAATCGGGATGTCAATGTCAAATTCATTTATAGAATTGCAAGAACAAACTAACTAACTATAGATAATCAATTGTGAATACTGGCTAAATTAAGATATTGGGATAATAATTGTAACACTAAAAAAACCTGACATTCCTACTACAAGTATTTCAAAGTGCATACTGTGAGAGGTCCAGAGGCGGGCGAGGGCAGGTCTTTGCTCTGCGAGAAGCCCAGATGTGGAGGCAGTGCTCTGGGTCCGGTGGTCTCTCCGCGGCTCACAGAGGGACTGGAGGTGGAGGGGGGCTGGGTCAGGCCGCTGGGGAGGGTCATGGAGGGTGACGCCGTAGCACTGGGTAAGCCCAAAGATGGAGAGGGGAAAGCAGCCTCAGACACTGACGACGGTTGGGAGGGCAGACTGCTCATGTGATCACTGTACACAAGACACAGTAAAGAGCTTCAAACATTCAGAAAACTGCACTATATAAAAATATTTTGAAGGCATGACTTACACAGCACCAAAAAGAGAAAAAAAGAAGGGGGTGCTTGTACTTTAAAACGACATATATTAACTAGATTTCCATGACAAAAAAAAAAAAAATACTAGAAAACGTCTGCCTTTCTAATTTGGCATTGTGAATATAAAATTCAAGTGCAGTTACATTAGTGCTGCATCATACTGGTAAGTAACGTCACCTGCTGTCATGTATACATGCACGCACGCACACATTGTTGATATTTGTGATATATGAGTTTTAAAAAGTCAAATGCTTTTGAATAACAGCAAATATATATAATTCCTTAAAACAAAACAATAGAACAAACTTAATATGACATGTATCCAGTTTTGGGTAGCTCTTTTGTCTTGTCTACGAAAATGATTGCTTCGTTGTTACCTGACTGCACTCGGCTTAGAGAAGAGACTGCTCTGCTGCTGTGGTTGGACTGGAGAGGGAGCGGGCATAGACGAGGGCATGGAGGTGGGCAAAGGGGCTGGCGGCTGGTCTCTGGTCCTCTCTGGCTGGACCATGTCAACTGTAGCAGTAGCTTCAGAGGCAAAGTCCAGAGCTCCGAACTGAACATTAAGTCCAGAGACGTCTGTGGATCCTGGCATCTCCACAGCAGACGAGGGGATCTGGATGAAGATGGGAAATAACATTTTTTTATTTGTTTTTTTTTCCCAGGATGCATGTGATAAATACCAGGATAAAATTTAGGTCAGAGGAAATTCTGTATAAATACTTTACTTTGCTTACTTTTCCATCAACAACTTATTAAGAACAGATTTGCACGTAACTTGGTATTGATATAAATGCTTTATCCGGTTATATCCATTTTAACAGAACAACTAAACAACTGCCAACAAGTAAGATATTTTACTATATTAACATAAAATTTCAAGGTCCTTTCATGGAAGATTTGTGGAGCTATGTGAAAACAAATGCCTTATTATGAACAGCCTAAAGTTACATTTTAAATATTTTCTATGCAGTCACTAGCAATTATGCTACTGTTGGCACCAATCACCTATTCTAACAAAGTCTAATGTTAATGTTACTAAGGTTCTTTACAATGCACCTATGAAATGAGGTGGTACGTACTTTGGAGGGAGGAGGAACCCGGCGTCTTGTAGCTCTCATCTGCCTCTGAGGAGCCTCTGAGACCAGACCCTCCAAACCAGATAACTTCGCCCCAGGAGACGCTCCATCTCGAACAGATGACACCTCATGACCTGAACAACGGTAGAACATGTGATTAAAGACACCCACTTGACAATATCAAAGCATTATTTTTAGTCCAGTGAAACCAGAGATCTACATTATGTTTTTGAAATCATAAAAACAAAAATGTCATTATTATTACTGCCAAGTGTGACAAAGGACTGTGGAAAGTGCAGAGCTGTACCTGGAGGTGTGGGGACCTGAGGCGCGTGTGGCTGAGACAGGCCTAAAGAGTCAGAGGAGGACATCAGAGAGTGAGGCTGCCTCTGGGTCAGCTGACTGAGCACTGCAGATGGCTCTGGCTGTGGCTTCATCTCCACTGAAAGAAACAAAGATTTTATATATTATTTTACAGCAAATTAAATATGCATTAAAAAAAGTTGATTACTAAAGTGTACACTTACAGTGATGAGCAGACAGAGGGCCATTCTCCAACCGAGGTGCTTTGTTCTCAGCCACTGGTGCAGGTGCGGCGGACAGGGTAGGCGCAGCGACCGGGCTGGCCATGTGCCCTGGTCCGTTGGTGACCGTAGGAGTGTGGCTGCTCCTCTGGCTCTGCCGAGGACCAGGCAGCGGCTCCAGGGGCCTCATGTCCACAGCAGGCTTCGATGTGCTCAATGACCCAACCCAGAACCCAGAACCGAGGACTAGAAGTACAACAAGAATTCAACAGAATAGTTCACACCAAAGTAGAGACTGATAAAAAATACTTGATCTCATAGTCACTATCAGCAGTAAACACAGTACACTGCCTTGTATCTGTTAGTAGAGTGAGAGTTTGAGAGCTATAAGGATAAGCCTAGACTTGTGGATTACCCCCAATATGTCCACTAAAATCCAGAAAATGTGCTTTAAATTGTTAGAGCTTAACTACATGCCGTTAATATCTTGACACAGAAGAACACATTTTTAAGCCCTAACATTGGTGAAAAAATACTATGGCCAATAAATAGTTCTGAGGCTCCGAATTTCTATAAAAAGTAAAGTCTGGTGTAGCGCCTTTAGTTGCTGAAATCAAAGAATGGCTCAGACTAAATATCGACAGCTGCAGACAAATGAAAGTTGATTTTGTTAAACTGCAATAACATTTCATGCTTTTTTCAGATTTGGATTAGCATCAGTCAATAACATAATATTTTCAAATTAAGCACCTTAAAGAATCTAAAAAACATTTGTTGAAACTACCAGAGCGGCGTGAGCGTAGGAGGAACCGGCCGTGGCAGCGTAGGAAGAGCTGCCCGAGGCCGCGTGGGCGTAGCTGTTGGCGGTGGCGTGTGCGTAGCTCTGTGTTGCAGTGCGTCCGTTGTGATGCGAGTTTGTGAAAACCAGGCTTTGACCAAGTTCTTCAGCAGAGGGGCCTTCTACAATGGCACCCAGATCAGAGTCCACAGCAGCAGCTCCGGTCTTAGGCAGGAGCTGGGCCAGGTCCACACTGGGGATGAAAAGTCAACATGAATGTTTAGGTGACAGACCACATACATCATTTGAATAATGTCAGCTTTTGTGATTTGATTATTGCATCTAGTAGATTGTGATATAGTAAGAGGTGCTTTAGTTCAGCTATGTTCAACAGTGTAAATGAGTAAACTTTGCATTTTCCACTTAAAAGCATATGAAAAAATTTGTTTGCTGTGTACTGTCTGAATTGAATAATGAAGTATTTTCATTTTATCAGGAGCCGAATGCAGCTTTCTGATTGGCTGTGCTTGAGTGATCCTCTCCAGTTTCACTTTGTTAGCTGTAAAAAAAAAAAAAGCATTACTAAGCTGAATTTAAAAAACAGCAGAAAATTCAAATAAAGTGAATTGACTTATTTGTATATACAGGGTTCGTACAGATTGTATTTTATGATTTTCCATGACTTTTCCATAACTTGATTGTATGAAATATTTTAACTTATAACTGTTATAGAAGCCACGAACTGAAAAGGAGATTTGAACGGAAGAATCGCTTCGGCCAAACTGATTTTTGTGGGAAAGCGTCTGAAAATTTTGAACCCCCGTTTTACTAAAAAAAATCGAATTTTTTTGTTATCATTGAGGTGGTAGTAGAAAACAGGACTCTTCTGAGCACTCAAGCATCAGCTGCAGGACAATATGAGATTACAACTTTGTAAGCCAGTGATGAGAGAATGCAGTTATAACATGGTTACATACAACATGTCAATTTTAATGTGCAGTCATTATTTAGTCTGCTTAAAAGTGGCTTCCAATTAAGACTTACTTTTGCCCAGCGGACAAGTGGTTCACAGGGGCTGAGGAGGCTGTGAACACTTTGGTCTCCGACAGCTAAAAAGAAAATTTTAAAAATGGGTTTGAAAATAAAAACACATTGAACATTGAATAACATTTTAAAAATTGTTATAGAGGTGCACTGTGTAAAATTGTTAGGGGAGTGGTCTTAGTTATCTCCATGAAGATAACCATGTGGTGTTACTAGGCCTAATTAAACATTATAGCTGTACTAGAGAACATTCAAGGCAAAGCAACAACATCATCATGGAGTCAGCAGCAGGCAGAGTCTAGGCACTACAATCTAGGAAGTTATAGTGCTGTTTTTTAGTAAGAAAATGATCTTACATCTTCAGACCAGTCTTCTGAAGTCCAGTCTTCCATATTGCCTCCCCATGGTCCTAAATCACAAGAGTATGTTGAGAAGTTCTTTAGGAAATTAGGGGTCTGACAGAAATAACGTTTGTACCTTCGCCAGGTCCATTGCCATCTTCCCATGACTCCCCACGACCTCCAGAGTTAGCCGTATAATCAGCAGGATTAAACGTTCTACAAAAACAAACATGTTACAGAGTGAAAAGAGGATTATTCTGCCAAAGCAAATGAGCAGACAAGTCTGTATCAGGTCTGTGTCTTACCCCATTCCCTGTGAGGAAAACCTGTTTCCAGCAGCTGCCCGGCCTCGTCCACGACCGCCTGCCCCTGAAACAAAACAACACTTCAATCTTATGGACAGGGAAGAAATGTATTTTTGATTGATTATATTAAATAATCGGGTCAACATATTTGCAGAAAACCAGTGAGCTACTGTGTTTCTCTAAATTGTATAGTCACGTAAAAAAAAAAGACCAGTGGCAGACGTAATACTAATGGTGTTCTCACCTCTGCCCCGACCCCTGCGCCCGCGGTCTCCACCTCTCTCCCCAGGAGCTACATCAAAACCATTCTCCTCCACACGAGCTGAAAGCAAAACAAATCTCTTCATTATAATGTCTAAAAACGTAAATAATTCCAACTATGGCTGTACATGAGCGGCAGACAGACCTTCCCTGCCTCGGCTGACCCCTCGACCTCGACGATTAGATGCTCCTCTGCCGCGGCTCGGCTCTCGTTCTCCTTTCTTCTCCTTTGTCTCTGGGGCAGATCCATCTTTACCGGGGCTCTTCTTCTTCCCGACAGTCTCCCAAGAGTTCTGCTGCAGGTGAAACGTAAAGAAAGTCAGTGCATTTTTTACAGCACAATCAATTTCTAATATTCATAAAAAAATATTTTTCAAGTCTTTTAAGTCAGCTTCATGAACACATCACAAGGACCATGATTGGCTGAAGGTTGGATTTTATGCATTTTAAAGTTATCCAACCAGGTATCAGTAATTCTGCATTCTTCAGATGCAAAACTTGGCAAACAACAAAAAAAAATCATTGCAACTCAACAATGGTGTAAAATAACTGGCCTTCATTGACTTAAAATAAGATATAAGACATAATATTTATTCAAGCTTCATATGGACAAACCACAGGGTATGAACAGCTTTATCATAGCTTCTCATTTAGTAATAAAGCAGAATATGTGTACATTTTCAACCTAATACATCAGAAAAAAGAAAATAACTTTCCTGATCCAATTTTTTAGGCTTTAGCCACACGTTACATTCATCTTCCAAGAATATTACTGATAATTTGTATTTTGGTGAAAAGAGAGAAATAAGAGTCATACTGTGTCGGAAGGGCTGTCGAGGAGAAAGAGGATGGCTCTGTTTACGTCTCCATTACAGTCGTGGAGTGCGACCAAGCATTCATCCTGGGTTTTCCCTGTGACCTCAATCAGCTGAAAAAACACCACATGTTTAAAATCAGAAACGTAACTGGAATACTGACCACATTTTTTTTAAAAGGGACAAAAATCTACCTGTTGGACCTTGGCCTCAAAGTCTGGATCATTTTTGTCGTAGATCATCTGAGCTAAGCGAATCTGTTCTGCTGTGGGCTGCAAAACAATGTGTTACGTTACAACATAGGAAAATGTTTTAACCTGAATGATGGGCTATATTGTATTTCCAAAATGATTTAGCTGCTAAAGAGAAAGAGAAACCATCACTGAGTGACCACCTGGAAGTTGAACCTCAAACTAAAATCTTTTAAGATATAATGTGGAGAATACAAATATCTGATATTAAATTTGAGAATCTCTATAAAATGCCATCAATTTTTTTTTAAAGGACACATCCTGTATCATGCACAATTTAAAATATTTAATTTTAACATTGCGTCTCCGTTACAAAAAAACTCAGCTGGAGATAGTATGCTATTCTTAGAGCCTCAGAAAACACTGTTCTGAGTGTCCCAGATTTGTGATGTTATAGGTAGATCTGAGATATTCTGCAATCTTTTTAGGTTAATAAATCATCCAGACTCATTCTGAGCCTTTATTTTTTACAGCATATCAGAAAAGATTGCTTTGATTATTTCCGTTGTGTAATCTCTGTTTTAATGCAGTAGATGTTGACCTAACTTAAAAAAATGATTTGGAAATCACTTGCCATGTGTGCGTTTAAACACTTAATGTTCCAACATAATAAGATGCCAAAATAAAGATTCTCAATAGCATGTTTAAAAAATTTGAATTATTAAAATACTGTTCTGTACATGCGAATCATTGTGTGTTTTGGACATTTGACAATTGTAAATAGCTAAAACGTCCGTAAAGTGTATTTTGCATAATGTCTCCTTTAAGTGACACAACAGAGTATTTGTCCCAGTTCTGCACTCACCTGTATCTGTTTCTGTGGCTGTGGGGTGTGTGTGTTTGTGGGCAGCGTCTTGTCCCGAGTCCCCCGGGTCTGACTGCTAACCACTGAAGTCATCATATACAGTATATACAAAAATGTATGTACAAAATAGAAAAATCTGAAAGATAAAAAAAAGACATTTGTTAGAACTTATAAATGTGCTTGCAAATAGGGCTCTAATAGAGGTTTGAAAGACCTAACACACATTTACATGAGAAAAGTTGCTGCAATATTACACAGCCCATACAAAACCAAATTTAATTTATGACAAACAAATGATGAGCGTACTAATTTTAAGCTTTGCAACAAAATATCATCTTTGCATCAAAATGTTTAAACAATTTTGTGTGTGTTGTTTTAAGCTGCTGGCCCAAACATTTGTTTCGGAGATCTGTATAAACCAAAAGCAAATCCTCTTAAAGAGAGGCCAAACACTAAATCAAAACAGCATGTTTCAGGTCAAAATAATCACAAACTGACTGTCTCACTGTAAAGACCAATGTCATTACTAGTATATCTGACAGACAGATCCCAAACACCTGCTATTAACTAATCACATTGCTACTTCATTTACATTTTCAGGCAGCTCTGTTTGAAATGTGTTTACGGGTGGATTTTTAAAGTGCAAAATCTAATTTCTTTCCTTGTTTTTGACAAAAATCTATTCTGTTAGAAGACATATTTTGTGATTTATTACGCAGTACTTCCGGTTATTTAGTATTTACCTCTTTCAGAAGTAATGTCAACATGAGTTTGAAAGCAGACGCAGCCTGTTGTGAAGCATGCCATGTAAGACCCTAACTCCATCTGTCGCCCCATCTCACAGGTTATATTTAGCCAAGAGGGGCTGTCCGGGTGTCCGCTTACACCCCTCAAGACTCCCACACAAATACCCAAATGTGTGCTAATAAACGCCACAACAGAGTAGTCAAACACATTTATCTAAAACAAACATGTGTTGATGTTTCACCTGGATTTGTTATACCACCATAAAATAGTATGTTGATGTCTTAGCATTTGTTAGCAAATAAAGTGGATTTATGGAGCAAAAATTGTTATTATTAGCTAAATCACATTTATTGACAAATATTAGATTTCTTTGTTTAGTTAATTTGAATATAATGTTGCCACAGCTTTTTTTAATGTATATAAAATCAGGCAATGTTTTTTTAATGACCAATTTAATGAATACATATAGATTTATATGTAATATTTTGGTATAGTACAGCATAGTAACTTCAGTTTATTTAGTTGGATTTTGTTAAGTGTATAACCTGTGTTGGTTTAAAGCTATGTTGTTGAATTTTAGGCCACCACTGCCCCCTCTATTTATATGTATATAATTTGTACCTGGCGATAAACAAGAGAATTAATAGTTTGAAGTGGGTTTTAAGCAGAACCGTAGTCATGGAAATGTTATGCAAGTGTGAGCTCCAAGGTGGATTGGGTTACACGCGGAGGGAGGCTTGTTGTTTACAGTTTTAGCTCGAGTTTTATTCGGGGAAACAAAAAAGAAAGCTCAAAACTGTTGTCAGCTATTACGTGTCATACTGCATTTGCATACGATTACAGCGCAACCATATGCTAACAGCACAAAACACGTGGACAATTTTAATTTGATTTATTATAGTACCGTTGATCTTAAATTGAACATAAGCAGTGAACAAGGTTTACGTTCCACAACCGAGGCTGAAAGGGAGAGACGGCTAGCATAAGTTAGCATTAGCAGAGCATCTTAGCAACCGTGCCTTTGTTTCCAGCCTGACTGCAACATGACATTCCTTTGTGTCTTTGGCTAACACAGTAACATTGGTCAATTCCGTGGCTCCTGGTGTATTTTACAGGACAACGCCACGCATTGCAGTCTTGATTTTAGATGATTTGTCGATTAAAATGTCAGATTTAGTCAAAACACAGGGAAATGTTAACGCCTGACATACATTTAGCCTAGATTAGCCGCGACGTAAAGTAAGAAATACTAAATAAATAGCGAAAATGCTTTGACATCTACGAAGATTGACAGTGTGCACCTTTGTGTATCGATTTGGACATAGATAAACCGCTAAGAAGTATGAAATCAGTAGCGTGTTTATGCCGGGTAATTTGATGTTGTGCACGCCGCTAGCTGTTAGCTTTTAGCCCGGCATGTTGGCCTATGCTACAAAGGCTAATGTGGCTAACCACCAAAATTCACGGCACATACCGCGAGTTAATCTTCCCTGAAAACTTAATACAATGTCATCGTCAAAAGCATCCGAATAGAAACAACCCAGCGGATTGTAAAATGCGGAGGTGGCTATGTTTTTTGTTTGTTACCTGCTAACACGCTTCGCTCAGCCACAGCAGACTCTCCGTCACGTGACCCACCGCGCCGTTGTTCTACCGAGAGAAGTGTACGGACCAATCACAGCTCGAAGCGCGGCCACGTGATACAGCTGCGTGCTCTACGTGCGCGTTTTCTGGGACTCTGCGCGGCCTCGTCTTTGTTTTCAGTTTGTCAGAGAATTGACCATTTCCATCTGACTGTTTAAGTCAGATGGAAAAGATATAATTTCACTGATTGATTGATTGACAGGTGGATAGACAAACAGACAATTAAATATTGTTATATGTATTATTGTTGTTAATGTTATTATATTTATTTGTTTCTTTTTATGTCTTTCCTTTGCATAAAATGTGCTAAAAGTAAAATAGGCTTAACATACACATATATAGTTCAATAACAAAAACATTAGTAAATAATAAATAATAATAAAACAATAATACATAATTCAAGCTTGAATAACTTGTATCAAACCTAGCTTTCCAAACAAACTTCAGCTGATACTGTGACATTCACTGCATAGATGGTTTGCATCATAAATAAATACAATAAATACATTCCAAAACAAGCCTTTTTTTCCCTTGGTTCTAACTTCTTAGGATTAAGACACTTTATTGTATTCCAACAATAAGTTAAAAGACAAAAAGCCATAATGCATTGTACTCAATTTGCATCAAAATAAATAAATTAAAGTCTTCAGATGAGAGGTTTGAAGTTATTTGGTTACAGAGTAGAGCACCACACTTCTTCTTAAGTAATACATTACAGAAAAGTGATTTTCAAACATTCAGGCAAAAAAAATTGAGTTTACCAAGTACCACCAGACCTAAATCAGCTCTATAATAGTACTATTCCAGGGTAACTATTATTTCTCATTTTCGGATCCCTTCTGTGAAAATATCAGACTTTATGCATTATTTATTGCTGTGTTCTACAGCAACTTCATTTAATACACATGGGGCCAAGCATTTGCTCATGTGCAAAAACAGGTTAGGGTGAGCAAAACCTTAGCAGAGATGACATTCTTTTCTCACATACACTAAAGATGCAGAACTTGAGGTGGTTCATATCTGTTTGTTTAGTATGTTGTATGTGCATCTTCCAATATCAAAGTTTGTGTAAAATGCTCATAAATACCACATTAATTTCTTTCATTTTTGCACCCACAACTTAGCACCTGGCTTGATAAATCAGAAGCCCATGATTCTGTATTCAGACAGCGATGCAATTGCTTGAGTAGCAGTTTCTCTTTTCATTGTAATTTGAGTAACATAATGTTAAAGTTATGGTTACTATGCAATCTTTGGCAACTCTAGCCATTCTTTGCTGTTTCCACAACGCACATTTAAATTCTGTGCTCAGGCTGTGTCTTCTATCTCAGATGAACTAAAGCTGATCTGAGGGTGGCTGGTGTTGAGGTAAGGTTGTAGATGTGACATCATACTCTGGACACACAGAGCCTTTCTCCTCATGATCTGCTCCAGCTGCTGTACATACTCCACAAAAGCCTAGAAAGAGAACACAGCGAAATATTTTTAATGGAAACCTTGTGTGTTGTTTATATATATTTAGGAATAATGCTTTACATTTACAATTGAATAAGGCTGAAAGCTACTTTTAGCAGAAGAAAATTGAATCATTACAACAGTGAAAGGAAGCCTTCAGATAGGTACATTACATATCTGCTAAATACAAACCGGTTTGAATTTTTAACGTCTATTTAAAATTTATTTGCAGTTGTAATTGGCATGCAATTAATCAAATTTGAAAAACTTTCAGCCCAGTATACATAAATCCTAAAACCTTTGGGGAAGTGGGGAGAACGGACTGTAGAGCTGCTTGTTCTACAGTTCTTCCAATAGTACAAATCCAAATATCATGCTGCTGTTTACTGAAAGCATGAAATGACACAATGATCATTTACTGAAAGCATCAACAAAAAATCACAAATGGTTTGTTGTTTTTTTTCTGTTTCAGATCTCATCAGTAATTCCACAAAACTCTAAAGCAGGATCTCCAACCTTTTTCACCAGGAGAGCTACTTTTGCAAAGGAAAACCTTTCGGCGAGTTACTACTGTTAGCTATAATCAAAAATTGAAGGTGATGGTGGCATTGTTAAGAGGCCTATACAAAAATGTACCCAATATCTACTTAGAAGTGGACACAATTAGGCATCTAAAGATACATTTACAGTAGAAATAGGCGTGTAGGAAAAAAACTACACATAATTTGTTTGTAAAATCCTTTGGTGAGCCACTTGAAATGTAGTGGCGAGCTACACACTTTGACCTTAAGCCCAAATGACAGGTCAGGACATTTTTCCTATTATGACTATTTGGTCAGGTCGTCTCAGTGGTAAATATTGAATCATAGTTTTACAGTTGTAATTTAGGAAGAAATGGGCAAATAACATGAAAATTACAGCAAGTAATTTGGGTTTTAAAACATTATCCCTCCATTTTTGTCACCCAAAAGTGACGTTTTACACATAACTGACATAGTTTCCTGGGAGTGTAACTAGTCATAACAGTTTTACCATGTATCATAATTTGTCAAATCACAACTATTAAGTCATATGTTACGGGTTTGCAATCTGGTTGCCGCAATATTTGTGGAGTTAACTCTTATGTCATATTTGTTTTCCAAAATACAATAAAAAGCTTATTTAAATGCCAAATGGAGTGAAAACAAACAAACTGCTTAGAAAAAATGTTAAAATTTACAGTACAATGTTTTACTGAAAAGTGTAGACAAACCTGTTGGACGCACTATAACCCATTTTATCATCATTTATCACAATGTGAGTTCTAATAATGATAGAGAGAAGTGCCATGTTTAGATTGGATTTTCATGTGCCACCATAGCCTCAGTAAAAACTTGTTCTCACCATGCTGGGCTGCTGGGTTAGAAGCGTTCCCTCTTTGTGTGATAAAAGCTGCAGCTCTTTCAGAGTCTCCAAATGAGCCTGGACCACGTGCCAACTGAAGGAAGAAGAAAACCAGTAAAACTAGTGCACAATACGCAATGCCATTACACAAATCAACTGAGTCCATATTTTTACCCTACTTGAGCTTTAAAATGGCTAGATTTTAATCTAAATGTACCTTTTCAAACATGAACTTGTAATACATTCTTTTCACATGACATCGCAGACCTTGATAGGCCAATGATACAGAAGTTTGGCAACTAGGATATAAATGGTCTAAATTCAGTTTTTGTTGTAATATCAAAAGCTAAAAGATGAAGACAATAATAAAAATCTCCAGAATAAAAATGAGTGAAATATTTTTTTTTTTTTTTACATTTCTTGACAAGTACAACATTATTAATGGAAAATACTTTTTGTTCATGTTGTAGAATGTTCAGTTAAAACCGATGGTGGCAAGATAGTTTTTCCTATTGATGGGTATGATTTTTAGTTAAAGTAATAAACTTGTGTTTTCTACCAAAAAGTATATTGAATAAGCAGCAAATTGTGAAAAAATCAGATCACTCTGTTGCCTAAACAAAATAAAAGGCATTTTATTTCTCTTTAAGGGCCAAATGCAATGCTCTGATTGGCTGTGCTTGAGTGGTCACCTCCAGTCTCATTTTGCAGTTTGTGAAAGTACTGTATGTTAAAAGCGTTAAATGCAAACAAAAAACAATTACATGGATATTACCTTGTGTTTAAGGATTTGTGAGAGTAAGAAACTAGTTGCTTCAGGTTTTGTGATGTGAAAATCAGCTATAATAATATTGGATTTTCCAGGTTTTCCTTAACAGTGCAAACTCCATAGGATTAATATTTTAGCACCAAAGACATTCACATAAACTTGACAGACTGATGTATTTCTCTTACTGAGCTCCACTGGTCCAGTCCTCAGATGTGCTTTGGTTCTGTTCACTCATCTCTTCTCCTCTTTCAGACTTTGGAACCGCACTGCTGCTGCTCCCAGAGTGACCAGGGGGTGGCCAGTGCTCTTTGGTTCAGGGAGATGGAGGCGGTGTCACTGATGTTGTTGTGAACCTGAAGACTGTCGTGTAAAACATGACCTGAGCTGTTATCATAGGGACTTCACTCTTAACACAGAGCTGCTGATTTGTGTTGTGAATGGAATCGTATGGCCCAAGGAATCATAGAGGAACCTATAAAAGATAAATGATGATAAATGAATAATGAATACTCTGGCCTCATAGCAAGAAGGTTCTGGGTTCGATCCCAGACAACCGGGGCTTTGAATGTGGAGTTTGCATGTTCTCTCCATGTATCTAGGCTTCTCCGGGTACCTATTTCCCCTACCACCAAAAACATGTCCAGTGTGCCTCCCCCTCTTCCCTCCCCAAAAACTACAAATGTAAATTATCTGTAGCTGGAACTGGTACACACATCTCTGCCATTGCTTATCTAATGTACATTTCCTATTAACATACCTAAAAAATGACGTGATGTAAAATGAAATGAATTATATGAAAATGTATCTGTTTACGCATGTCTGTAGTAGTTTGTCCACCTTCAAACACAAACAAAAAAGTGTCTATCAGTGCAAGCGGCAAGGACCCCATCTAATTAAAACACAAGATTATGGTATAGGGGCCCATGAGCAAAGTTTATACCTGGGCCCAGAATTTGGTGCTACGCCCTGCAAGTGTCAGAAAAACCCTAAATAATTGTCTCTCTTTCATGCACTTTGGACAATCAGATTCCAATTGGACTAGGCACTTATCCTGTTTTCCTGCTTCATGTAAAAGTATTTTTCGTACCCACTCACCTACAGCTTTAGGCACCTCCAGGTAAGACTCCTCAGCACCCTCTTCTGGCTCCCACGCCACGCTGCATCCCGTTACTTCTTTTCACTTCTGAAGTATTTGGTTTGGGCTGAAGAAACAAGCCTGAAGCTGGCTCATGATCCTCTTCTAACATGGAAACTCTGAGCGTGTCCACATTCACGCTACACTCATCTCGCCGGTCCATCTCCTCGTTCTCCGGTGTCATTTTGGAAGAGGTCAAATCGGAAAGCGTCAGAAGCGAGTTCCTGTGCTCTGCGGCAGGCGACAGAGGGCGTTCTGCGGGAGCAAATTCTCCTTTGTGTCACAATTTTGAATATTGTCATCCGAATTCAAACTTTTTTCTGTTAGTTTTCCATGATCTGTTACCCAGGCCATTTAGTTCCCCCTGATTTTCCAGTGTTTTTATCGTTTTAACATTCTGAGGACAATTATTTCTTAAAATCACACCTGTCAAATTACGTCTTTTGTCATTGTTCAGGACTAGATTTGCGTCTGAATTTGAAAGACATGGTTGCACGTGCTTGATATGAGCTTTGAATTGAATCAAAATGTTTTCCATATCCCCTGAAGAAGACGCGATAATGTTTTCTGCAGCCTGTGAGCTAACTTTGGCAGATGTAAAAGAAGAGTTTGGAGAAGTCAGAAGTGGGTCAAACTGTTGTAATGCTGGTGATAAAGCTTAAGGTGTCTCAGTTTCTCTTGGTCCTGGAAATCTGCATCTTTCCTTCCATAATTATGAGTTAAAGATGAACGATTTTCTATATTCTCATTATTTTTAGGTGCTTTTGTGGCTTGGCTCCATAATCTTGCTTCTCTACTTCCGCCGTCTTCATGTTCTCGTGTTGGCTGACTCTTAACAGGTGAGATCCACTCAAACATCTTTCTGCTTTTCCTCTCGTCATCTTGTTTGAGGTTCTTCGGTGTGGAGTTCAGAAACGTGGCGTGCTCCTGCATTCAGAGATTAGACAAAGCTGCATTTATTCAGTCACATTCACTCTAATACATTTTATTCTCAGTAACAGGACTCAGTAGTAACAGGCATTTTTTTTTGCATCTTTTGAAACGGAGTGGTTTATTTATTTATTTATTTATTTATTTATTTATTTGATAGGGACAGTACATATTAATGAACACATGTAGAATACACATGTAAATATGTCAGATTATAGCAAAGATGCTAATTTCCATTTCTTGCTGCTTCTTGTTGTCTCTCTGGAGGCACTGAGCACTTTTTGAAACTTTTTTGGTTTTTAGCTCAGTTTTTGGCACGACAGCTTTGGACTTCAACCAACTGAGATGTGTGGCCTCTGATGTTCAACAAACATGAGTTAAGTATTGTCAGATTTGTGAAAAGAAGACATCTGTTTTTTCGTTACCATGGAGACCATGCAAAAGCTAATGCTACCTACGCTAGCTTTGGACTTCTAAATGGCAGACTTTTCACACCTGAAGCAGCAGAGGACGATGCAGTGAAAATAGTTTGATTCTTGAGAATTCATCCACCCTGTGATGTTCAACAGACATAAGTTAGGATTTTGTGAATAGAGTTGTTTGTTTGTCTTGTTACCATGGCGATGGTACATGAAGCTATGAAAGCTAACTTTGCTGGCTTTGGACTTTTGAAATGCTACAGAACTTTTACATCTAATGCAGCCGAAGCTTTTGCAGAGGAAGATTTTGTGGAATGGCCTTATCACCGACTGAAACAATAGAAGTTTAATACAATTTAATTAAAAGCATGTTTTTCTGTTTTTACTTGTCTTTGTTACACTTAATAATTAATTAGTATTTTTACATTGAAAGTGGCTGCATGACCACAAAACGAACCATTATTTGGCCTGGAGGAGGGTTTTCTTCTGCATGTTTCCATATAAATAGGTAATTCTTTAGTTATATTTCTACTTTTTAGAGCACATAACATATCTATCTCTATTGAAGGCTCTGTTAAAGGCTCTCTAACACATTTAAAAAAAAATCTTAAAATCAATTTCCCCTAGCCTTTTTTAATGCATCTATTCAGGTGGAAATGAGGCCACACTGTCTACGTCTAATAATGTTTCATTTGTTCACTAAACTCTACTAATATGTTTCATTTGTTCACTAAACTCTACTAAGTTTGTCTGCCGTTAGTATACCGCCAGTTTAAAATTCATTGTTTCTACTTAGCAAAAATCAGGTATAGCATTTTTAGGAATGTTCCAAAATATAATTTTGACTTTCTATTTCTACTGAATTCTAAAGTTGACTCTTCACCTCCAGAATTATGTGTCCTGTTAAATGACAAAAATAACCAAAACTTGTAATCAAATAACAGTAAACCTGCGTCTAACCAATGTTAAGTAAAACTTAGATTATTATTTAAGTAAAGTAAAAGTGACTTTAAGAAACATTTTATTAAGTTAATCTAATTAGAAAGAATAAACATTTAAAACATTTTTTGTAACTACTTTTACCTGAGAACAAATCTCAGCTACTCCACCCACCTCTGCCTGCATTCCCATGGGAGACGATGGGACAGTGGAGTTGGTTCTTGGTTTTTTAAGAGGGCTGGAGTCTCTGTAGCGCCCTCCACTGTGTCTCCTGCAGCCCTGGGACAGGTTTTGTTTTGGGGAGGAGATGTTCTTGACTCGTCTGCCTCGACGTTGCCCCGTCTGGCCCTTCAGCTCCTTTACACTGTCAAAAAGAAGTACCAATATTAATATAACATGTTGTGTTTTCTATATGTATTAAATAAGAAACTATAACATACAGATTAGCAATTTACAGTTTGTTTATTGTAAAACACACATTTGATATAAAATGTCTTAAAAATACTAGAAACAGTTCTATTGACGTCCTGTTCAAAGCTGCAAAACTGATAAGCCCCGCCTCTTTAAAAACATAAGCTTCATCTCTGCATATTTAATTGTAACAAGCAGCAGATTTGAAATCACACGTTTTTGGTAAAGTGGCTAAATGGCAATTTTGAACTCTAAATGTTTCACTTCTAAGCTGAATTTTTTCAGTAATTGCAAGTAAATACAGACACTTGGGGGGATAGGTGGTAGGTGAACATAAGTTTTTTTGAGCATGCGAGCATTGTCTGCAGAGCAATACAAGATTACTCAATTATGCATGCATCAATTCAAATACAGCTTTGAGTATACTACTACCTCAGTAATGTGAATTTAAATAATACGTCCACTGTAAACAACTTTTGCTTGAGTTGCTTTAGTGGCTTATTACCAGATTCTCTTTTAAAATTAAACATTATACACAACAAAGATTTTGGTTTTCTCTGTAAATTCCATAAAGATTGTGCCATCCAAGTTTTCAAATGACCATTGTTGCAGCAACATGTGAAACATGCACGCAAGAGTGAGAATATTTTCATTTAATAAAGCCTTTGTTTTGTTACAAAATTGTTGTTGGCTTTTGAAGGTGAATGTAGGTATGTGTAAGTCCAAATAATGATAACGACTAGTCACAATTAGTTGATTAATCCCTATTCAGACTCACTCTGCTCTTTAATTCAGCGTGGTTAGCAGCTTGTGTGGACTGAGGTTGTGAGCAAAGGAGTTGTTTAGTCTCTTTTAATAACACAGTGCTCCAGATGATGCAGGTTCTTACCGATCGGCGTATCGGAGCGTGTTGAGAGTGTGTTCAGTGGAGGAGAGACCAGGAGAGATGTTTGCAATCATACACGTCAAAGAATCTCCGATGAACGAGTCCTTCAGTACCTAAAAACAGGATTGTAGATTTCTGGTTGAGAAAGTTGTGAACGCATATTTTGTAATGAAATAACTTTAACTCTAGTTTTACCACAGTAGGGATTGTCAAAGTATTTGTTGTAAAAAATATTTTGCAGTGTTCCATCTAGCTTTAATAATAGAGAATTTATTACCCTAAATCTATGTCAATGTTTGCAGTTTGTTTCCTTTTGTGTGACTGCAACGTAAACTCTGGCCTCTGAAACTTGTGAAAACCTATTTTATGCCTATACTGTATGCTTTAAGATTTGAATACTTTATCTAACCCTATGTGGCATTTTATGTACTAAAAAATTAGATTGATGAGATTATTGAGATTCTTGGAGGTAAATATTATGTATGTACAGTATGTTATTTATGCCTTAAAAATGATAAAATATAGTTACCTTCAGAGGTGTTGTTTTTACAGTGCTTTTTACAGTAAATAAAATTGTGTGTAATTATGAGGCTCAAAATGCATTGGGCCAGTGAAAAGTTTAAAATGAAATTGTTATCTTTGTTTATGCTTTTAACAAGGTAAAAATCAAGTACAGAGTGTTTAGCAAACATGTTACACCAATGGTTGACCATAAAAACCTTGACTAAAACTGTATATCAGTTGATCAGAAGATTTCACCACCAGCCTCGGCTTTAGTTGAGAGCTCACTGACCTAAACGTAAAGTGTCCCACCTGAGTAAGTTTGCTCTGTCTGAAGGGAGTGTGGCCCTGCTCCTGGTCCAGAGAGCGGATACACTCCTTCAGCTGAAAAACACAGCAACAATTAGAAAACCATATAGTACATAAATGCTATTCAACTAGTGAAGTACATGGTAGCAGAGTGGTTATAGCTGTAGCTGTCTGTCTCTATAGGCGTTTTCCCACATGAAAGTACCAAGAACTAATCCCAACATTCCTCCAGTCCCTGTTTAGTTAGAAGAACTACCCTGTCCCCATTTTTGAGTTCACACAGCAACAGTTCCTGAAAGTGAGTCTAACTGACTTTGACATTAGCATCTGTATAATTTGGAACATTTAAACATTTAATTGTCTTTTTTGATTCCACATAAAACTATGATCTACAAAACCTGAAAACATCACTGAAATTAACAATAAAACACAATTACCAGAATTCACTGTAATTCCAAGTAATAATTAAACTACTCATTACAAATTAAATTAAACTATATTTTGGAAGTTAATGCTTGTAAATCATTTTTCTTAAGGATAAGAAATGTTTATTTAAGAACGAATAAAACATTAACATTGTAAAAGTACTTGTGTCACCAAAAAGTTCCTGGTCTGACTGGAAAGTACCTCCCTAAAGCAGGAATCAAAAAAGTCCCTAAAGTGTGGCCCCAGTTCATAGTTCCTCCTCTGTGTGAATGCGCCTAAAATGGGGACAGGAACTAAAAAAGTACTAGAAACTGGAAAAAGTTCCTACAGTGGAAAAAGGCTGAATGTGTTTCAAGACATGTTGGTCACTGGAGCTTCTCCGCCTAAGGCCCAAAGTCACTGGGGTAGGCACCACTCACCCACAACCTCCACCAGGAAAAAGTGGTAGAAAATGATTGAATGAATTTCCAGAATGCCAGTCTTTTTAGAGGGTCATGACCTCTGGGCCTGAGATGCACAACTTGATACCACTTTGAATATAATTTTGTTGACCAATTGTTAATCATAACCAGTGGTCTACACACTAGGACCAAACCAGTTCTGATCTTACCGCCAGCAGGCTCTGGTTGATCTCAGCACCCTCCATGCGGCTTCGTCTGTCCGGGTCTCTAGAGTCAGACGCCCGCTCACTGCCAGCCAGGTCCACGAACCACATCCTATCAAAGACAATGCCCTCGGTAACACTACGTTTATAATCCCACCAGTGTGAGCAGGGACTGACCGGCCGTGCACTGTCTGATCAGCCTCTCTCAGCTGGATCTGGAGCAGAGCGTGAGAGCGAGACGACACAGGGTTCACTCCGCTGCTGCCCTGACTGCGCTCGTCTGTGCCCCGAGAAATCATCTGCAGCAAGCACAAACAATGTCAGGAGAAAGAACTGCCAACTGTTGAATCTTATGCAAGAGCCTTTCTTAATTAAAAAAAAACAAAACAAGGTAACCTGCAGCAGAGAGTGGACTGAATCAACTCTTCTGTGGCATAACCCAGCGATGTGCACATTCCTCTGGCCATCCTCTCGAGCAAACAGCCTGCACACAGCACACAAGTAAACTTAATTAATTATAGTGCTTTTTACTGACACAAAGTCACAAAGTGCTTCACACCTTATTCACCCAAGTCACGTCGATTTTGCTGTCACGATTTTCATTTTCTTTGATTTTGTTAGTATCTAAACCTATCTTTGTTATTTAGATATCTAAAACAATATTATTTTTACATTTATTTCTGTACATTTACTGTATTAGTTTGTGAACTGGCAATTCATTTCTTGCTTCATTTTGAGAATGTGGGCTGCATTTGTGCTTTTATGTAAAAAGCAATGACTTTTCTCATTTTTCCTGTAAATTTGTCTGATGGACACTGCATGTTGTTCGTCAAACAAATGTATATATTATGTTAGGATGTCATAAATATCATCTTTTTATTCTGTGCACAACAGTAAAACTTGATGAACATATTACAGGTCCTATCCAAAAGCTAGAGGGTAATTTACCCTGATAATGAACTTAGGTGGACAAATTCAGCATATTTCATTGAAAATACAAAAACCTTATGGGCATAATGTGTGCCAAACTGTGCCAGTCTGTGCCATCATCATTTCCGCCTAAAAATATTACTAAAATTGTAATGTAGTATTTGATTTGTTGATAAGCTGATCTCAATGTAAATAGTTTTTCCTTCCCTGAAAAGTTACATTAGTTACACAACATTAAACAAAAAATACAGTCAGAACATCTCCAGCAACTGCAGGTCCAAAGAGCCACAAGTGACCAAGAACCATCAGCAGGGTTCTGTTCACTATGACCTGACCTATAAGGTTTAATCAAGTCAATTATATACATAGTGCCTGTCCATGTAAAGACTGAAACGTCAAAACCAAGATTTTAAAGTGAACACGATACACAATGGGGAGCCAATGAAGCTTTTTCAAAATAGGAGTTACTATATGGGCTCTCCTGTTTGTGCGGGTCAGAGCCTTGCAGCTGAATTTTGAACGTACCACAACGGGCCATTTCTTTCTTATTTAGGCAGGTTAAGAGGCTATTGCAACAGTCCAAGCTGTAGATCTAAGCTTAGAGATGTTACGCAGCTGACAAGACACCAGCTACAGCTAGTGAAAATCTGTCTATTGGAAACAAATGTGATAAACTGCAAAATTGTCTTACCTTTTCCTGTTGTCCAGCAGATCGTACAGCTGTCCACAGTAGATCTCAAAGAAGCTGACGAACACAGTGAGGTGTGCGAGGGCGGGGAAGGAGAGAGGTGAAAGAAGAGGTCTTGAGCGGCCAGAGCGTACAGGCCCAGCTCACCTTTAGCCCGCCTCCAGACCCCCCTCGACCTCCAGACACACCAGAGCCCAGCATGGTGTGGGTCTTTCCGGCTCCCGTCTGCCCATACGCAAAACACGTGGCACTACCCCTGAAACATACAGTAAGAACAGTTATCGAGATAAAATATGTATTGTTTGCTCTTGAGAATCTTTACTTTGGCATAATATCAGACTGAATGATAACGTAATGCTCCAAACTAATCTGAATAATTAATAGACTTAAAAACAGAGCAGAGCCGAAAAAAACGGCAGAGCTCTACTATTGCTGCTTTCAGCTTTGAAGTTGGATTTTTTTTGTGCATTTGTAGTTTAATCAAAAATATGTTGAAAAACTTAAACAAATGTGTTTTGGATGTCCAGTAACCACGTTTACCAGTTTTTGAAGAAGTAACCACTCAGATTCACTTGTTTGGATATTCTAGTGCTATTTGTGAAGTGGGAGTCAACCACTCACAAATAGCATTAGCAACCATGCAGCTTTCATTCACAAGTAGGATTTCCAGTTCAATGAATTCCAGCAGAAGTGGTGGAATATTCAAACGCATAGTATGACATCATAAATCTGAAACATTCAAAACTGTCTTTCCTGAGCCTGATTCCCCCAACCCAGTTAATCCACACTGCCATCACTTTGCAGTGGTGGCTAATATGCTAGCAAAAGCATAAAGAAAAAATGTAAAACTTTGACTTTTTTGGTAAATTGGTAAGTTAGGATTAAAATGAATGTGACAGGTTAGATTACATTTTAGTAAAACTTAATAAACATGATTATGATTAGGATTTCACTAAACTTTTAGTTTGTTTTACCTAATTGGTTGTTTTGGTAAAGTTCATTATAGAGGTTATGCACTGACATCACATTGCTTAGCAACATTTAGAATGAGTGGCATTTCTTCAATGTATTTCTTTGTTGTCGTGCAAGGCTTGTTAGTTGCAAGTTTGTCTGCTAAAACAGTTGATGATTTAGGAGATTTTAACTGCACAAACAAACAAACTCAAAACATATTTTTAAGAAGAAAAAGGTAATAACTTCAACTGTGTGATTTCAATGTCTGATAAATGTGAGAAGCTAAAGTTTATCTGCTTTACTACAACTGTTGACTTGATTTTCACTTTTTACATGTCAGTTACAAACCAGTGCTCGTAGACTTGTTGTGGGTTGAATTTGTTATCAAACTGTAGTTTAATTTCCTGTTTTAGCTGTTTATTGAACTCTTACAAGAGAAAATGTCCTTTCTCTCCATTAACTCTCATGCATCCTTGCCACTCAGCATGAACATTTAGAATGCTGTGATGTCACCTGCATAACTTTATTGTCTTTTGTCCAGTAAATATGACATACTATGTGGAGGGTAATCTACAAATGTTACCTAGCAACCACATTGTAAATCTGGGCCCAAATCAACATAAATGACACAGGAGTGACAGTGTGACAAACTATTATAACTTATAACACTTTAATTGTGTTAAATGATTGTTTAAACTCCCAGAAAACTGTGTAAATTGTCTTTGCATTTTGTCGCTTTTTGATGACACATGTGAAGAGATTCTGTTTTAGAACTTAGATTACTTCCTGCAATTTTCCACTTTTAGTTGTCAATTTCTTCATAAATAGCACCTTAACTGCTGTAAAACTATGATACATATTTACCACAAGAACAACCACACCAAACTAAGTAAAAATTAGAAAAATGTTATAATCTGTCATATGGGCTTTAAGGTTAGAGGTCAAGTGAATTTGGTTAATCTTAGGGATTTGGGAAATGTATGTTAACCAGGTCACGGCATATTTACAAAACTAAAAAAGTCAGTTTTGCTTATTTGTCCTTTTTTTTTTTTATCTGCAGTTTGAAGCACTTATTTTATGCTCTTGTGCAGTGAAGGAGCAGTGTTTCCGTCAGAGAGAAAACAGCTGGACTGTCACTTAGTCTGAGTTGTGTGGTTTACCCTTGTAGCATGTGCTGCACCAGAGGGAAGGCCGTCTTCAGATACACCTCTTCATTAGAGCAGCTCTCCCCAAACACATGATCGAAGTAAAACCTGTGCTGTAGAAACAAAGGAGAGGAGGTTAGGAATTCTTAAAATTTTCAGACAATGCACCTGATATAATACTTAATATATTTAATTTATTTTGATGGAGCAATTGTGCTACATCCATAATATATTTAAGACCTCTGCCTCACATTTTGTGTGATTCGTGTATGACTTGTGCAGTTCATATTAATTTGTGGTTGCTTACAATGCACACTTTGAAAATTTATGTTTTACATTGATTAGCAAATCATCATGTTTAACACATTTGAGATGGACACAATTCCTCTTTCCTCTATGGTCCTTTGCTAATCCAAATAAATAAATAAATAAATAAATAAATAAAGACAACAACTACATAAGTTAGACCAGCCATTCCCAAACTCTTAAGAACCATATGCATCTCAAATTTTGCATTTTTAGCATCTGTTTGAGACACAAATATCACTTGTGTCAAGTTTTTGCTCCTCATTAGCTATCTTGCACCTGAGCAAGTACATTTTTTGTTACTAAGCAGCGTGGGTGGAGCTTAAATAACATTGTCTACTGTTCTGAGTCTCCTGCAGTGGCCAGGATTTTTTTTTTTTTTTTAGAGATTTCTAGTTTATATGTGACACCTGCTGCAGATACCTGTTCTGACCAATCCCACACTGCTTCTTACAGTATACAGTATCTTTTAGCTTTCCAGCACTGCCCAGTTTGACAGCTTTGTTTGAACTTTGGTTGAGGGCAGATTTTAAGACTATAGACTGGACACTTACCTTCAGCTCGTATTGCGTCAGGTCCACGGCTGCTCTGCTCTCATGCACAACACAGCTCTCACCAGACGAGGTCACTACGTCTGTCTCCTGTCTCCACTCCTCCGCAGGGGTCAGAGGTCGTTTTCTCACACACACCCAAATCCGAGGCTCACTTGATTTCCTACAGACGCAAAGCAGTCTATTATCACATGAACTCAGGGATAGTCAGCAAGTATTTTGAGAGAACCAGGTAATTTTGACCCAAGAGCCGCACAAGAGTTTTAAAGAAGATATTGTTTTTTTTTTTTTTAGAATGATCACATAATATAATAAAAGAAACAGCTCCATTTCTTCATTGATAACGGTGATAAGCCCTGCATCCTCATAGTGATATGTTGCTGCATTCATGTGCTCTGGGAAACTCAAAGGTGCCAACACAATGTTTGTTAAAGAAGTCCCTTGGGAGATGTAAGACTGTGGGGCACACACAGGTAGAAAACATCTAAGCTCATGTAAGTCACATCCTGTGTTGCTCGGTCTTTGTCGTATGCAACTCAGGAGGCCATCTGCCCCAAGTGGAAGTACTGTATGCTAAATAAACTTTAGTTTCACTTTTGACGTATCTCCAGCATCTGCAAGCTTTGATGTTTTGAATATTATGTCCTGTTCAACCCTATCAGTGGCCTCGAAGCTCCTCTCAATCTGGGTTTAAGGAGCAGTGACACGGCGGCTCAGAACAACTAATAACGACGATCAGATTTTCAAAATTAAAAACTGGGACACACTCGAATGTTTGTGAAAATAACGAGTACCGTAATTTCTGGACTATAAGCCACTACTTTTTTCATAAGCTTTGAACTTTGCGGCTTATACAACAATGCCCGCAAAATTATAGATTCTCATTGACTTACTATTCACAAGTGTGGCTTATATATGTACTTTATCACTTTTCTTATTTAAATTTAGTTGGTGCGGCTTATATTCAGGTGAGCTCAATAGGGCAAAAATTACGGTAAATAAGTTTATTCTTATGCATTTAGTCCATTCGGGGCACATTCACACTCATGTATTTTCTCTAAAACCTTGTCAGTGTAAAATAATGCATTTTTTGTTGTGTTTTGGTTATTTTGAGCACGGGTTTGTCTAGTTTGACTAACGAAATTGCAATATAATCCTCCCTTCACTGTTGGGCAGTGTTAAAGTAGTCACAAATCAGGACAAATGGGACATTTCTTGTGTAAAATTGTAACAAATCAATGGTTTTTCTGATACATTTGCTGGGACATAGGACACATGGCATAAATTAGGACTATCCCAGGTAAATAGGGTAATCTGGTCACCCTAACTTTGAAAGAAAGGACCAAGGGACGATGTGGGGACTGCTGGTGACGGGTATGACCACCATGACTGCACTATAACTGTATTACTCAATATTCATAATTGTACGTTTGTAAATAAACCATACGTTTGAGCTCAGACAACCTCCTAAGGATTTTGATTCTTCCACATGGATACTAAATTCTACAACACAGCAGCTTGTAAAACACACGTGGAGCAGTTCAAACACAATTTTCCTAGTCGGAGATTACCAGTTTCTGAGGGCACATGAATGCGGCATGTCCTAAACATACTTTTTTTAAAATAGCCACATAAAATACAGAATATGGGTGCGGCTGACACCTTTTTATACTGGTAATGGAAGAATGATTGTACAGTAGGTTTTCAGTATAACCAGTTTAGACTTTAACCAGTTTACCAAGTTAGGCTAGACCAGATCTGTGAAGAAAAAAAAAACTATTAATTTATAATTAGTGTCATGCATATAACTAAGCATTTTTTAACCTATCCTCTAAAAAGTAAACCTAAATGTAAAATATTTTTATGTTGGTTCATAACATTTGGTTAGCACTATATATTTCAAACCATTCTGTTTCATGAATCTGGATTGTTTACAAAGACACTTTGATCAGAAACACATAAATTAAAGTAGAATGTCAGTTTTGGTTTCCTTGTCCAGAGGTTTACTTGTCTCTCATTCCCTTTATCATTGAGAAAGTTGATTTTCTGCACTAGACAAAATGAAGCTGATCTTTTACACAAACTGAAGGAAAATGTGTTAATGATTTTGCCTTTGCACTGTCATGAGGTCAGTTTCTTCTCATAATAACAAAATTATTTGACATTATTACTTCCACACAGCCATATAAGGGTTTTTTCCTGTTACCTTTTACTGGGAGTGGTCCGGGCGCTGGTTTGGGGCAGTCCGTAGTTGTATTCAGTCGGACTGGATTGATATGCTGCTGTCTTCTTCACATTTTCTTTTTCCATAGTTGCTTTACTGGCTTTCCTTCTTGACATCATTTTAGAATTCTGTTTGGGATTTGTGTCTTTATTTTTTAAGTGTGCTCCTTTGGTTACATTTTTGATGAAGCACTTTCCTGGGAAGCTATTTAAACTTTCACAATCTGATCTAAAACTATTATTTGCAGATGCTTTTTCAAATAACTTGTCAATATTACCAGTGGAAGGCTGCTCACTGGACATTTCTGAACTGAAATCAAGCTGCCTGCAAACAGAAGACACATCTTTCCACATTTTATTGTCACGTTGATGGGTATTTGTGGGGAGTGTTCGTTTGTAGAGGCAGATAGTCGTTCCTCCTCAGCCTCGTGTAGCGTCTGTGGGTCCAAACTTCTCAGCTCCTGGACCAGATGGAAGAGTCGGCTCCGGTCCTGCATGTTTCTGATGCCCAAAAGTGGGAAGTCGTCCAGGGTCAGGACCGTGAGGTGGGCCAGGCTCCGCACTCCCACAGAGCTCAGGCTGAAGAAAACGGTAAAGCAAAATTCAAATCAATGTTTGAAATTTTGTATCAACATAACAGAAAGATGCTTTAACCTGTTGGACATTGAGCAGCAGAGTTGATCCTAATAACTAGTCGACTACCATAACAAATTAATAAAGTGACTCTGTGTGGCTTGAACTGAATGTGAAAAGTTAACTTAATTCTACAGAAATAAAGTAATACATTGTAATCCTCATCACCACATTTAAACATTTAGTTAAAATGCATTTGAAAAGTCTCAGTGTACAAAAAGAAAATTGTGTTTAAGCTTCATTTAAGTTCAACTTTTTCTCATAGAAATAATTGCTTCACTAGTCGACCAATAAAGTCTGACTAACAGTTGCTGGACTCAAAATGGCAAATTGAATGGAGGAACAATATCAAAACATTATACGTAAAGATTGACCCTTAAGCTGATGCTTTTAAACACACACGCACACAAAAGTTATTCTAGTTGTATAGTGAATGCAGAACTTAAGATATGCCACTATTAAAGCTGGATTCTTTGAATTATTTCTAACCTCAAAGTGTCTTGACATAATGTGAGCACATGACTCTTATTTCTGATTCAGATCTTGACTTATTCTATTGATTCATCTCTAGGGATGGAACGGTATGAAATTTTCATTAAATGATATTGTAACAAATAATACCACAGTGTGATGGCAGTAATGCAACAATCCACCATTTCAGTTCAGTTCCAATTCTGATTTTGATACTTTGACATTAAGCATCTTCCGATATCCGATCAATCGATACTACTGTAACATTATGAGATGTTCTGGATTAACATCAGCATGTACAGTAAATAAGTCTTATTATGTTCATTTAAAGACACAACTAGAATATTGGCTGAACTGATAGCATGAGGCCAATACCAAGTCCAGCAAATTGTGCTGATATTCATCCCAGATCGGATCAGTGCATCACTATAAGATGATATATGGTATGCATATTTCATTCTATTCTATTCTAATTTGTTCAGCTTTATCCAGAGTCAGGTTACGGAGGCAGCAGTCAAAGCAAGGAGGCCCAGACTTCCCTTTCTACACACACTTTTTCCAGCTCTTCTGGAGAAATCCTGTGTGCGTTCCCAAGCCGCCTAGAGAGTGTTATAGAAATCTTTAGTCCCATCAACATGTCCTGTGTCTTCCTTGAGTTCTCCTGCCTGTGGGACATGCCCAGAACTCCTCACCAACTCATTTCGACCGCTTGCATTCGCAATCTTGTCCTTTCGGTCTTTATCCAAAACTCATTACCATAGGTGAGGGTTTTGAGAAGGTAAATCGAGAGCTTGGCCTCTAGACTCAGCTCCTTCTTCACCACAACGGTTCAATAAAGCAACCTCATCACTGTAGATGCTGCACCAATCCACCTGTCAGTCTCACGCTCCATCCTTACCTCACTCATGGATAAGACCCGGAGATACTTAGGGCAAGGACCACCTATTCGAGAGGGCAAGGCACCTTTTTTGGTCAAGAATCATATGTGGAACAAAAAAAAGGATTTTTTCCTTTATTATGTACTATTTATTGTGAAGAAATTTCAGGAAGCACACAGAAGTTGAAGGCTGTAATAGTATAGCGTAAATTAAAAAAAAGTTTAATAGAACAGAAGTGCATCATTGTTGAAAACTTAAGTCCATGACATTTTGATTATTTACATTCTTGGCATGTTACACTTATATTATGATCAGAAATCAGCTTGTTTGGAAATGTTCTTATTCCACGAACTAATCTTATCCCATTTTAACTGTATTCATATCATGTTTTTTACACGTAGCATAAACGTCTACAAACATGTATAAGTGCATAGCATCCTTCAGTGTGCACACAGTGAAAAGAACTGAACTCTGATTGACTTTACCTGTGGTAGTGATGCTGCAGCCCCACGGCCTTGAGACTCTGGTACAAACATTGGGACATGACGCTGCTCCTGAACTCTCCCCTGTGAGTGTTTTGAAGCCCTCCTCTGCAGTGTTGTGGTGGTGGTACAAGCAGAGTCTGAAGAAACCTGACCCACAGCACAGAACCATGTCACACATTTCACAACATAGAAATATGATAAAAATAGCATAGGCAGACGAGCAGCAGACGCCTCTATGAGCTCTAATGTATAATACAGACAGCTGGTGTAGTCCAATAATAATGCACAATAACTGAGGGGAAAAAATGACTGACTGTATTAGCTCAGCTGAAATAAGTTTCTCCTCTGTCCTACTAGGTTTTCATCACTATATGGATTCCTGTAGTATTCAAGCCAACGTCAAATTAAACAGCTAACGTTATGCTAGCATTTCAAATAGACGTTCTTCTGTGTTTCTTATAAAACTACCAATTTAGGAGGACATTAATAATTAACTACAACGTAATTTAATTCAACTGCAAAATAAAATCAACTGCTCAAAGCTTTAGCAATTTGGAAAGTGTAAATGTGAATTCTCACCTGTTGTTTTTCAGCCGAAACCGACCTAAACAAACGCATTAAACTTGCACAAACTTGTGGTAGCGTCAGTATCACTATTTCCGTACACAGTCAGGTTTCCATAGCGACGAGGAGCCATACGGAAAAGCGTCTGTTCGCTTACTATTCGCTTTCAAAACGCTTTCAGTCCGCGTTCTACATGCTCATGTCCACTAGTTCCGTTTTCAGTTTGCTTTTCAGTTCGGTTTAGTCCTATTAGTCTACTTTCTCGATTTAGTCCACTTTCTCTGTGTAGCTTTTGGAAAGTTTTCGGTCCGCTTTCTTTTCGCTTCAGTGCGCAGTCTGTTCGCTCTGCACCCTCGCTCCTGCAGGTGTAAAAATGAAAAGCGAGCCCCACTAAAACAAAGGCAGCCGGTGCTAAAGGAGACAGATAATCCTTCTTTGGGGGTTAATACTCCAACAATCCCCCAGACATAAACCTAAGCCACAAATGGAGCAAAGAAGTATAGGTCTTAGCCTACTTCTGACTATATTTTAATTAAGCTGAAATGATCAAAATGAAAATGCAGTTTATGCAAAAAACTTTTTAGAAACATAAAAGATTTGGGCTCCCCTGTAGATTGGTGTGATGTCCTGTGAACAGAGCTTTTCTTCTTTTATGGTAGTTGTAGAAAAAAAAACAGTAATGGTAAGTATGATGTTTTCATGTTGCAAAGGCAATAAAGCTCAACAGTGACTGCCCACTCCAGAATGGGCTCCCATGTACAATCTCCATAGGCTTTTAGAAAAAAAAAAAAACACAATAAAAGTTTGAAAACGTGGTAAGTCATGGTCATAAGACCAACATTTTATTTAAAATCTGTTTCTGCAGCTTAATAAATTACAAAGTTATTAAGATATTGCCGATTTAGATTAAGACATGTTTTGTAGACTTTAAACAACCGCTCTGTTGATCTGATGTCACGAGACCTTTTTCACACATTTGACCTTTAAGACAACAAACTCTACAGAAACTCTTCTACACAAGTTTCACTTGAGCTTTGATCCTTAAGTGTCGTTTTCAATGAAATATCAATGGGCCTCATTCATGACACGTTCTTACGAACAAATTTGTTCTTAAGGGCTCCTTACGAACATTTTTGGCATTCACAAAATTTGTTCGTAACGGAAAATGTTTGTGTGTAAGAACAAATCCTACGAACACTGAGGAGCACTCGTAAGAACAAAAAATCAGCTGTTTCAGAATTTTATTTCTTATATAGTTCAGTCAAAAATTGTAATTCCTACATGATTGTATGTTATGTAATTTTGCAAATTATTGTATATAAAATAATTTTAGAAACGAAAAAAAAAATTCAGTTGTGCAAAAAATGTCTCTTTTAATAAACCTGCAGCAGCCTGTCCCAGCCTCAGAGCCTCTGTGCTCTAACCCCCCAGGACTCGAGCTCCGTGTCCCCCCAGGACCAGAGCCCAGAGCCTCTGTGCTCTGACTGTGCTCCCCTCTACAGCCGCTGCCCCCCTCCCCCGCCCCCCCACACGCTCGTTCTACCGCGACGTGAAACGCGATAAAAACGGCAAAAGCCCAGCGTTATTTCAATACATTTGTGATGTGAATCTGTTTCCTCTGAGTGTGTTCATGTGAGTTTGGACATTTTTAAAAGACGCTGAAGTATTAACTCAGCGAAAGTGGGGAGACGCGCTGCTGCAGCTTCTTCCTTGATCATTTCCCCAGCTCCAAGTCTTGTCAGTGACGCGCTGCGGCCCGCCCTTTTTGCCATATAAGGAAGTATGCATTATTCATTTTATGTAAATAACCGTTCGTAGATATGGTTTGGTGAATTTGGCGTAAAGGCTGTTAGGAAGGAATTTGGCTCGTTACGAACCCGTCATGAATCACACGTAGAGTTTTCGCAGCAGCTTCTTAAGGTGAAAGTTACGCACAGATTTTACGAAGATTTTCATGAATGAGGCCCATTGCACTTAATATATTAGCAAATACCTTGAGATGAGATTGTAACTGGTATTATCAACATTTTTACAGGTAATGAGTTACACTACTTAGCTACTGTAAAAGAAAGTTTATTAAATAAACTAGATACTTTTGTAGTGAATTAGAACCACATACTGTATTTATCAGACCCTGCCACTTGCGTTTGCATCCTGCGTCCACACGGGGGCAATGTTCAACAGACTGTGTGCTGTTGTTTTTCTGCAAAGATCAAAATATGTTAAAAAGGCCTCTTACGAGATATTAATTTCGACTTCTTTTTTTTTTTTTGGATTTCAATATTTCTATGTTAACTGAGACTGGTTATTGTCTTTGATCCATAATTTAAGAATTAGTTTTGCCGTTATATGAGGTGAGCATGAAACATTTATTGAAGTTAAGCTAAAATGTCATGTGAGCTAGCTGCTAAAGAGCCTATTTTAAGATTTTAAAGCACTATTAATGCTGTATGTGTGATCATGTTCTAATTATACTTCCATGTGTGAGATACATTTTTTTAACATAACCTAATGTTTTACTGTTGAAGTCACATCAGAAGCTGCTCAGTTCAAACAAAAGAATAGAAATAAAAAATTTGACCTTTTTTCTTTTTTCTGACACCTTGTTGTTTTTGTCTGACCCAAACAGTCGAACAACATGCATCCTGGACTTCAGGATCAGGTTTGGTTCTCCTCAGTTCAAGGGCTTTCCCAGATCCACATCCAGACTCTGAGATCAGGTATTCACAGGACTTCTCAGACAGCTACAGTGAAGGAGTGAAAACGACATTAAACCGGTAACAAAGAGAGGACATGCATGATCCAGGAATCTAACCAACAGCCTTCAGGATGACCACTCTGCCGCAGTCACACAGGGAGGACAGCAGAGGTGGCAAAAGAAAAACAAATTTGCACTTACGTGACATTTGGCTATTGTCATAGGGCAATAATGTCCTACCCCTTAAGAACAAAAATTGCATTTTTGCACCAGACTCAAATCTATAAAATAATACAAAGATCACTTTGGATTCTCTAAGACTTAAAACCTAAAACCAGACTTTGGGGCTTTTTATATGAGGATAAATATCTTTTATACCATACTGTGAAAATACAGCTAAAGGAAATACTTTTCCATAAAAGTACAGAAGAACGGACCCTCCTTGAGGGCAACAAATAAATACATTTGTGACCATGCAAGTCTGCTAAAATAAAAAAAGTGTTTTATTATTATTATTTATTTAGTGCAACAATACAATCTAAATGATTAAAATTTGCTATTTTGGTCAAAAAGGTTCCACAGTGCACCTTTAAAACTAATAAAATTAATTTTAATAATAAAAAAAGGCTTTAAATACATTAAAACCATTTAATCCAGATTCTTGTAGCATTAAGCAATCTATCCTATTAGTCTATCTCCCTAAAACACCACAGACTCTACAAGTGCAACAATTGCACAGAACACGTGCACAGGTTTGGCTTTCTTATATTCAGACCAAGGTTAGGCAATGAACAGTGATCTGTTGGTGGTTTTCAATGACAACATATTAAATGCTTGAGGAAAATCAGGAGAACCCTTCACCAGAACACACTCTGCCCGATCTTGCCCTTTGTCCTAGCCGGTCTTAGCGGATGGTCTTAATTATTCCTCTGTTGGCCACTAGTGGCTCTCTCCAAGCTCTATACACTGTCATTATATGGCTCATTGGGATGAAATAAAAAAACAAACAAATAAATAAATAAAAAGCAGCAGGTGTAAAAGCCTGTAACATGTCAGAGGTCTAGAGCTAGTATAGTTAGCATCTATAGTTCGTCTAAGACACCGGTGTGGACATTTAGAAACACTTGACTTGTATGTGTCATTGTTGTGTGGTTTCAGGTTGAGGGGAGAATGGACAGTTCGGTTGGAGGCCCGGAGAAAACATCTGAACGTGTTGAATGAAAACATCTTGAAGAAACCAGAATTCAGAAACCAGAACTGGACCTGAACCAGAACAAGATCAGAAGTAAAACTTGGATTGGCTCACACTACATCTGACTCTGGAGAAAAAAGAAATCTCATTTACCACAACTGACACATAGAAAATAGAAAAAAGCATACTTCTGCATTGTACATAAAAGATATTAAAAGCAATGACGAAAAACGATTCATATACTTTTCATTTAGAACAATAACTAGAGGAGCTTATATTTAACTACTGTTCATAAAATTTTATAATAAACTTGATATCCTTATTTCGCATAGACTGAAATCATTGAAGTATCATCTCTGAATTTATTTCCAGTATGAGTAAAAGCAGGCAGCTGGAGAAAAAAAACCACAAATGACCATTCTTCTAAAAGTTATTAGAGTATATGTAACTGATTACTGAAGATGTATAGATCTAGTATCTGATTCTGCATTCAACGTTTTAACAGCAATGAATTAAGATCCGGATGAGACAAATTTCCCAAGTGTTCACCATTCAAGTTCTTAAAAATCCCAATCCTGTAAATCTCTCTATTTTCCATTCGCCCTCTAACGATTCAATGCTTTTCTCCAATTAAATCAATTTAACCAGAATCCTATAAATGGCCCCTCACAAACCATTTCCACTGTTTCAAACCTAATCCTCATCCCGCCTCCTCGTGCCATAATCAGATTAGTCGTAGTGTCTGCCAGCATGCATCTGTGTGGGATTAGCCGTTATAGCAGCACTGAAGCTAACGCAGTGTAGTACATTGACAAGTTTATTGCTTGGACATGATCAGGAGTAAAAAAAAACAATCACCTGTCTCGAAGAACTTGCACGTGGGGCTGGCTTACATGGGAAGTTTTGTCTGCACCAACAACAGGACGACAGACAGTGATTACCTTAGGGAGCAGGAGGACTTTTTAGGTGGATTAAAGAACACACATGTGAACAGCAAACTATATGTTATTACGATTGTCTGTTTTTCAGTAAATAAGTCCCATCTCCCGCTCCAAATGCTTTTCTATCTCAACATGTTCTACTTCTCATGTCGGTCTTTATGTTGGATGTTAAGGTAGAAGAACATCTACAATTCCCTGTGCTTGTGTGAGATTTATGGATTTTTTTAGACCTAAAGAGACAATGTGTAACTTTCTGCAGGTGAAAAGTCAACTACTATTCACTGAAAACAGAAAATTAAAACCATACTTTGGAACATTGTGTGCTAAAAGAACATCTTTTCTATAGAAACAACCAGAAGGAGGCATGCAAGCCCATTCAAAGTAAAGACATGTATTTTAAGTTACTTATTTACGGTAACAAAGACATTACATTTCAAAACATGCTTTTACCCAAGTGCATTTTTAGTCAAAAGGTTAAACAGTGGCCTTTATAAAGAGTGAAGAGAAGATCTCAAAGATCTACCTATAGCAGGGGTCTGCAACCTTTAACAGCAAAAGAGCCACATTTGCCCAAATCAAAGAAAGAGCCTCAACTGTATTTAGTCCAAAACAATGTTTAAATTACACACTGTTTTGCAAAATAAAACATTGTGTAATATTCACAAAAAATATATTTTTATGGCAAGATTAATTTGATGGTAAGATTCATCAATTTGCTTCACTTAACACTTCTTTTCATTATGTCATGTACCTTTGCATTTTTGAGGGAAAGAGGTGAAATAGCCTATATGCATACACTAAACAACTGCTAATTTAAACACACACAGACTGTACATAGAATAGTAAAGAATATTTCTAGTCTAGTTCCTCAGACTAGTTTCTTCCTTCTAGTACTTTCTCAATCAAATCTCAAGAGCCGCATTCATGTCTTTAAAGAGTCGCATGTGGCTGGCGAGCCGCGGGTTGCTAGTGTATGTTGTCCCCCATACACTTTACCAACAAAATTATTTACCGTACTTGAAGCTATTCTCATATGTGAGGGGGGTGTACCACATTCAAAAGCACCACTGACAATTTCTATAGTGAGAAGCCATATTTTATTTTATATTCCATAAGTAAATACAAAAAGGAGATAAATAAAGGGTGTGAGTGAAGCAGAATAATAAGCTAAATTAAGTGTTACACGTGAATTTACCAGGCCTTTCTGTGGAATGTGCAGTGGATTATAATCAACCATGACATTTACATTATTGTGTGTATTTTTAAATACAATTTAACAATAAAAACTTGCTAGGACACTCCCAAAGTCTACCAAATTAAAGAAAATGTGATCTGCTTTGTTCAAAATTTTCTGGGGGAAGGCCTCCAGACCCCCAGCCCTTCCAGAGTCACCATACCATCCCACCTGTTAAAATTTACAAATAATTTACTGCAAATAACTGTATTAGAAAAATAATTGAATTGATTAAAAACAACCATATTTATTATTATAAGATGTGTAGAATAATATATAAAAATAATAAAAAACAGTAAAAAAAAAAAAAAAAAACTAAGTGTTACACCCTTTTTTTTTAAAGTAAATATGTAACAAAATGCCAAAACGTAAAATAACCAGGAATTTTGGTTGAAGCCACGTGGTGACACTTCTTTTTGTTTAACAGATAAGTTGAGGTTCCAAATTACTTAAATGGGTAAGTTTAGGGCTGAGGCTTGCAGTAAGTTAAGATTTACCTACTGCAAGCCCCAACCACGGTGCTTCAACCAAAATTCATGGGTATTTTGCGTTTTGGCTTTTCATAGCATATTGACGTACAAAAAACAAACGTGAAAATCATACATTTTTAACATTTCGTATATCTTTGCTTTCTTCGGAGACGGGCTGTCTTGGGGACTATTTGAAATATTTATTCAAATACAAAAAAAGACAATGTCATGTGATTTCCTTTTGGCAGTATGAGTTTCTGGCTGGTTACTATTAGGGGCTGCTGATAACCAAAACTGTCCTGCTCACCATTGTTGAAGTGATCCGACTTTATGGGCTTCATGGGAAACCTAAAGGAAAAGGTAATACTGCATTTGTGTTGATTAACTTGAAGTGTGTCTAAGATAAAACTATTTAGTTTTACTTTTAGTTGTAATGGGTAACACTAAATTTTTTTGTGCGCCATATCAAATCCTTTCATTTAAAAAAAAAAAAAAAAAAAAAAAAAAAAAAAAAAAAAAAAAAAAAAAAAAAAAAAAAAAAAAAAAAAAAAAAAAAAAAAAAAAAATCATTTATGTAGATCAGTGATTCCAACATGTGTGTCTGTTCCAGCCAGGTGCCGGAGCTGGCTGCTTTCTGGATGCTGCCCCTCACCTTCCTGTGCCTGTGCTGCTTTCTTCCTCACTGATGAAGACACTGTGATTCTGCCGTTAGAGAGACCACTCACTCCCTGCGCCTTCTCTTTGTGCTGGCGACTGTCATCCTCTTCCTGGCCCTGCGCACCATGACCCACAAACTGCTGCTGCTCTTTCACCTGCACCAGCTGGGCAGAGCGGACAGTCTGAGCCCTGTGGCACTGTCCTACCACAGAGGGGCGCTCACCGTTACGCCTATACACCACATGTACCACTAACACAACTTCTGTACAGAGATGACCAATCATTACAGTAATGACTCATGTGGTTCCCATGGCAACAGGATTACAGCTTCAGACATAGTTCAGGCTACAAGACTATTCATGGCTTTCTGCCAAATAATTCCTTCCTGATTAGAATTTATTTGTGTGGATCGTTTTCAACCCTAACTCATTTCAAAAGAAATATTTTTTTTCCCCTCTTAAATTGCCTAATTGCAAGGGAAACGGATAATGGTTGACTTGAAACACATGAAAAGCAAAAACACAGATTATTGGAAAAATAATTTTGTAAGTTGGTTCCACTTTTGATTTTACAAAAGAAAACTGAACCTGGAATTTACGAGCCTTAACTTATGGCTTGTTTCTATACTGATTGACTTTGGTGAAGACTGGATAGAAAAGGTCTTCACTGTTGAAAAAAAAACATAGTGAAACCAACATCTAGCATGACTGACTCATTTTCTGTGATATGCGATATTAAAATAAATCCATTAAGCCCCGGTGATGAAAGATGGCTACCACAGCATCCAGGGCTGCGCCAAGCTCCGGTGATCATAGATGGTGGACGCTGTGCGTCAATGGCTTTTGCACAGTGGTGGTCGTGGCCATATTGGCTGTTAGCTTTAGCCTTTTGCTAGCTGCGCTACAGGCTATGGAACATGCGCAGTTGTGTTTCCCCCATAATTCTTTGTGCGAGTAGCGTGACGAGCTGGAGCCGAATTAATCCGAATGAAGCTGAAATCTCACACGTGACCGTTCTGACTAATTATAGCAGGAGTTACAGTGTTAGTAGTGGTAGCCAATGCTCAAGCTTAAAAGCCGTTTTATACGAAACTAAAACCTTTTGAGTCAGAAAAAAGTTTATAATGTGAAACTATAGAATCGCTGCAAAATCTGACAGTTTTTAAAACTGTAGATGCTGTTTCTGCTGAACACAAGCAGTTTGTGTTTGCATTGCGTTCTAGAGAAAAACCCTTTCTAGCCTGTAGCAGGATTTTCCCGCTGCAGTACCAATGGATTACCAATGAAGCGGACACTGGGGCTGATTTACAACAGCTGCAAGCTATCAATGTCCTATCCAAATAATATATTAAATTCATGGGCTGTGCTGGCGCATTGTTGCGAGCTAGCTAGCTCGGATTTAGCTAACCTCCGTCCACTGAAAATGCGCAGTTGCTTGTTACGGGGCTCCCCCCCTCTTCAATCCTGTAATGGTACAGCCCAGCTAGAATAGTTGGTTGCAGGAGCGTTCCATTGTTATATACATATGCTGCGTTATGAAGCTTGCATTACAAGTCAATACACTGATCTAAACGCAAATGTCTGGAGTCTTCATTCCTCACACAAACATGGTGTCAGAAGTACCAGTATACCCGACGCTGGAAGGTGCATTCGAGCTGTGCGCACGACTTTGAGGACTCTGTAAAAAATATTCGAGGCAAGTTTTAAGCTAACAGTAACAGCTAGTACCCGCTGTGGGCTAACCGTCGCAGTCATGGCTACGAGCATTCCGCCACCCGAGGACATGAAGCTAACGGGTGATGTCGCTACCAACTGGGACAATTTCAGAACTGAATTTGAGGATTATTCTTTGGCCTCGGGATTAGCCGAGAAAGACAAAAAAGTGCAGGCTGCTACGCTGAGACGTGTGATGGGCAGCGAGTGCCGCCATGTCTACAAACACAACTTGACCCTGTCGGCAGAGCAACAGGAAGACGTGAAAGCTATACTGGATGCCCTGGAGAGCTACTTCAAGCCGAAAAGAAATGTAATATTTGAAAGATTTGTATTTGGGAACTGTAAACAAGACGAAAGTGAGCCTATTGATTCATTTGTTACAAGACTGAGGGAGAAGGCTGCTTCTTGTGAATACGGTGAGCTCAGAGAGGAGTTAATAAGAGACAGGCTCGTTCTAGGCATCAGCGATGAGAGCGTGCGGCGGCGCCTGCTCAGAGAGAAAGACCTCACCCTAACCTCCGCCATAGACATTTGTAGAGCCGCTGAAATGACTGACATAAAGTTAAAATTAATGACTCAGGACCGGCCACTTGAGAGTGTTCATGCCACAAACAGGCGACAGCAGAGACCACTACAGCGCACAGACAGGTCACAGGACACACAACGAGTGGTCAAGGACAATGCTTGCAAATACTGCGGAGGTGCGCACCAACGTGGGCGTGACGCATGCCCGGCTTTTGGCAAAGCATGTCGGAGATGTGGCACACAAAACCACTTTGCAAAGGTGTGTATGAAAAAGGCACGCCCTGATCAAAGAGTGAACATTGCAGATGAGCTAACCGGTGAGGATGAGGATGCAGACAACCAAATCTACTCAGTAGAAACCATCGGGGCAGTAAACGGTCAAGGCAAAAAATGGTTTGCTACACTAAAGATCAATGGAAATTTGCAAAGATGTCAATTGGATTCAGGGGCAACTTGTAATGTGATGAGCATCAAAGATAAAAGAAGACTAGCGCCAAGCATACCACTACTACCCAGCAAAGCCAGACTCCTCCTATACTCTGGGGAATCTCTGAACTCCATTGGCATATTTAGAACAGAGTGTGTGGTGCGTGGCAAGAGCCACATGCTGGACTTTGAGATAGTCAGATGTCACCAAAGGCCCCTCCTGTCAGGCACAACTAGTGTGGAGCTGGGTCTGATGCATTTCACTATTCCCCATGAGCTGAACAAAATTGACCAGAATCACTCAGTGCCTTTAACTAAGCAGCAGCTCATTGACAAGTTTGCAGATGTGTTCAGTGGGCCTGTTCAGTCACTGCCAGGGGAAGTTCATTTTGAGCTGGACAGTAGTGTAACCCCAGTACAAGCCTCCCCCAGGAACGTTCCAGTGGCACTCAGGAGTGCTGTTAAGGCCCAACTGGACAAACACGAGAGAGACGGTCACATAACACCAGTGTCAGAGCCAACTGATTGGATAAGCAACATGGTGATCGTGAGGCAGCCGGAAAAGCTTAGGATCTGTATCGACCCGAAATCTCTCAATCAAGCCCTGAGGCGCTCACACTACCAAATGCCCACACTGGACGATGTCCTGTACAAACTTCCAAAAGCTCGAGTCTTTACACTTGTGGATGCACGTGATGCTTTTTTGCAATGTAAGCTGGACAGAGAAAGCAGCTACATGACAACGTTTTGGACACCGTGGGGCCGATACAGATGGCTGAAGCTGCCTTTTGGAGTATCAGTGGCACCGGAAGTTTACCAACGAAAGCAGCATGAACTTTTGTCAGGGCTCAGTGGTGTCGAGCCAATAGCAGATGACATTCTCATTGTGGGTTGTGGGGAGACAGACGCTGAGGCTATGGCAGATCATGACGCAAAGCTGATCGCACTGTTGGAAAGGTGTAGTGAGATAAAACTAAGACTGAGCATCAGGAAGTTGCAGTTCAAAGTGAAGGAGGTGAAGTTTCATGGGCACATTCTGTCAGCAGAGGGTCTGCGTCCAGACCCCGAGAAAATCAGAGCAGTCCAGGACATGCCCCACCCCACTGATGCTAAAGCTGTACAGAGATTCATTGGATTTGTGACTTACCTGGCCAAGTTCCTGCCACGCCTATCGGAAGTGTGTGAGCCACTACGCAGGCTGCTCGACAAAGATGTGATGTTTCATTGGCTGCCCAAACACGATGCGGCTGTTGAGGAGATCAAAAGACTGGTCACGGTGGCACCGGTCTTGAAGTACTATGATGTAACAAAGCCAGTCACAATTCAAAGTGACGCAAGCCAAAAGGGACTTGGATGCTGTCTCTTGCAAGATGGACAGCCAGTTGGATTTGCATCTCGCGCATTGACACAGACTGAACAGAATTACGCTCAAATTGAGAAGGAGTGCTTGAGCATTGTGTTTGCATGTCAGCGCTTTCACCATTACCTCTATGGCAGAGAAGAGGTAACAGCAGAAACTGATCACAAGCCGCTTATCTCAATCTTCAGCAAGCCACTTTTGAGCGCACCCAAGCGACTGCAGAGCATGCTTCTCACTTTGCAAAACTACAACCTCAAGGTAACATACAAACCCGGTCCAGACATGCACATTAGTGACACTCTTAGCAGAGCCACTGTCCAGCAAAGACACCTGGTGAAACATACAACCGTCATGCTGTATGCCTCCTGCAGAGGGCACAAGAGGCCATTGAAAGCATAAATCAGTCTGATTACTTAAATGTGACAAGCCAACGCCTGGCTCAGATTAGAAAACACACAGATGAGGACACATGTTTACAAATGCTAAAGACAGTTGTTCTGCAGGGGTGGCCTGAGCACAAAGACGAGACACCTATAGCCATTAGAGAGTATTGGTCTGTCAGGGATGAGATCAGTGCGCAGAATGGAGTGCTCTTCAAAGGCCAAAGAGTCATCATCCCGAAATCACTACGTCCTGAAATGCTAAAACGTATTCACATTAGCCATATTGGGGGAGAAGCATGCTACAGACAAGCGAGAGACACTTTGTACTGGCCCAATATGCAAGGCGAAATAAAAGATTTTGTGAGCCAGTGTTCAGCATGTAATGAACATTCACATAGACAGCAGCAGGAAACAATGATGTCACACGCACTTCCCACACGCCCATGGCAAATCCTGAGCATGGATCTATACAGACAGGCTGGCAAAGACTATCTGATAATGGTGGACCACTATTCAGACTTTTGGGAAATTGAGCAGCTTTCCGATCTTACAGCAGAGACCACAGTTTACAAGTGTAAGATGCAGTTTGCCAGGTATGGCCAGCCTGATCGTGTTATCACAGACTGTGGGTCACAATTTGACAATGAGACATTTAGAAAGTTTGCACGAGAGTGGGGATTTGAACATGTAATGTCATCTCCAAGACATCCTAAGTCTAATGGAAAAGCAGAGTCGGCCGTAAAAATTGTAAAGAATTTGAGCAAGCGTGCCGCCAGTGCAGGCACAGATCCATGGTTGGCCATACTGCAGTGGAGAAATACTCCCACTGATGACATGCACTGCAGTCCAGCGCAGAGACTAATGGCTAGGAGGCTGAAAACTTCACTTCCTGTTTCAGACACTCTTCTACAGCCATGTGTAGTCAACGACGTCGCGGAAAAAATTAAGGCCAGACACCAGAGGGCTAAGCTTTGGTATGACAGGTCAGCCAAGGATCTGCCGGAGCTTCGTGTAGGCCAGTCCATCAGAATGCAGCCATTGCCTGGGGACCGGACTGGCAAGTGGAGAAGAGGCTTGTGCCTTCAGCAGGTGGGCCCTCGGTCATACTTGGTGGATGTTGATGGGACAATGTACAGGCGCAACAGAGTGGATTTGAGACCAGCAGAGCAGACTGCATCCGAGAGATCACAGACCAATCAAGCTGTCGTTCAGGACACTCTTGAGGAAGCAAGCATTAGCGGAGATAAGGACACACAAACATACAATAATCAAGAACATATTGAACAGTCTGGTATTCTGTCCCCAGGGACACAGGGGTATACAACCAACAGTGGTAGGTTGGTTAAACCACCTAAAAGGCTGAATCTGTAACTGTAAACGCAAAAGAAAATAAGTAGTTTTGAGATTTTGTTTGTATGGAAGGCTGTTATATTGAAACTGGTTGGTTGATTTATATGTTATTAATATGTGTTATAAGCCTAAAATGTTTTGAGCCTAAAGCACTTTACTTCAGTTACATAAGCTGGTAGTTGAATTTATGGCAGCTGTGTTTATTATAAAAAGGGAGATGTTACGGGGCTCCCCCCTCTTCAATCCTGTAATGGTACAGCCCAGCTAGAATAGTTGGTTGCAGGAGCGTTCCATTGTTATATACATATGCTGCGTTATGAAGCTTGCATTACAAGTCAATACACTGATCTAAACGCAAATGTCTGGAGTCTTCATTCCTCACACAAACATTGCTCTTTCTCTCACGTGCGTAGAGTTTGCTAGAGTGAGCAAAGCTACAACAGCAGCTAAATATTAAAAGGCTATTTTTAACAAAACTGAATAATTTGAAGCTGGAAAAAGTTCATGATTTGAAACTAGGTAAGATTTATCACAAAATCCAAACTTTTTGAAATATGTAAATGCTCTTTGAGGCGAGCAGTTTGTAATTACCTTGTGCTCTACAGAAAAATGCTTTCTGGACTGATGAGATTTTTCCGCTGCTAACAATTGAACCGCCACTACTACAGCTCGAGACAGTATTCAGATAGCAATGTACTACCCAGATTATTTTATAGATCCATGAGATTATGTGACAATGCTGTTAAGAAAAGGCGGGGCTTATTAGTTCTGCAGCTTTGAACAGGAAGTCATTTCAATATGTTTTACAATGAAAAAGATGTAAATTAGTGAAACATATCTCATTTTATGCCCTAAAAACACAATACTTCCAAGTCATATTTGTGGGATTTGGCGACTTTTGAGTCCTGATTTTTTTGGAAAGCACAACAACAAAGAAACTTGAAATAGCTTAGTTAAGTGGTTTAACTTGGCCTTCCGCACCCTTCACAGTGATGGATGAACAATACGACCACACTGTGCTGAATCATGGCACTATTCCTCCATTTGCTCCTGTTTCTGGGGCTAAATTGTGTTTTTGAGTCTAAAATAGCATTACTGTCTCTCACACGCTGAACAAAGTAACACTTCTTTTATTCCTTGAATGTGTTATGTGAAAGTGATTCGATTTCCACATCACAGCACAGTAAATCAGCTCTGCGTGGGATGGAAAAATCTAATTTGAGTTTTTAAGGCGGACTGCAGTGGTGTGTGCGCTTTAACGACCACACGGGGGCAGTGTTGGCCAGGAGAGGCTTAGAGCGGTCCTGCGGTGGTGAGAAGGAAGAAAGGCGAGCACGTGAAGATGACTTTGATCATTTTTATCATAACTTAAAAACACGTGGCTCACTTAAGGCTTTTCAAACTGCTCCGAACCAAAAACGTGAAACAAGAAGTTATACACTTGGTGAGTTTAATGTGAGTTTTTCTAATTAGGGCTGAGCTATATCGTGATAAAAACCGAATCATGACATAATCTGTCTAAATGCAAACTATTTTTTTCATCTTACTTCTCTTTTTTACTCTTTACTTTCTGCTTTTTTTTTCAAAATCTCATTAAGTTTGAAGATTTAGGGTTGCTGTTTGTTTTGTGTTAGACTTTCAAGTCACAAAAGAATTCAATTTTACCAAATTTTCAGGTTTGAATAACAAAACTATATACATTTATAACTGAAGCATAGAATTTATTATTTTTTTGCAAGTTCTAATGTCTAATGTGATAAAAATGAAGCTTGGCAAAGAAAATCATAATTTTTTGCCACATTGCGCAGCCCTGATAAGCGCAATATACTAAGACATATGTATTGTAATTATTATATTCATTAAAGAACTGTGTGGGGCTTTGAGGGTCACATTTCATAAACATGTGTCACAAATACAGGTAAATAGGTAAACATGGTCAAACATAATCTTATTTTTACTGAAAGTCATTGTTATTCTTCATTTTAAAAGTTTATTTGCTGATGTTTACATTTTATGTTTTGGTTCTCAAGAGGATTATCCAGTCAGAAAGTAGAATGAGCTTCTTATGACTCATTTGGGTTGCCAGTTTGGTTTCTTAGAGCCTGAAGTTGTTTTTGAACCATGAGTCAGGAAGATGTTTATGTTTTAACTGATGTTGCACCAAGACACAGACACAACTGCCTGTGATAGGCTCATGCACTTGTTTCCATACAGTTCTCATTATGCTCCACCAACACTGTGTAGACATATCATTCTTGGGAATGAACCATGACAAAGAGTCAAATGTCTGAGAAAGTGACTTTCTGGTCATTTGCGACAGCAACCCTTGTTCCTGATTAGTAGTAGTTTCTAATTTTTAAAATAAGGATAATTTCAACCCCAAGTTCATCTGTGATTGTAATTTTTTAAACCACTAGTTGTACATTGCTCATATAGTTTCTTTAAAGCAGACCTTTACATTTACCACGTATTACAAATCTGAATATAGCTCCAGTCATAGTGGTCATGGATCAAGGCTTTACTCAGTATGTGGCAGACCCTCAACCAGAACTCTTTAAATCTATAAAGCTTGATTGGACCTAAAAGCAACAATCGTGCGCAGCTGTAATTGCCACTGTGTTGATTAGATAAGTTCAGTTCAGCCACTCAAAATGGCATAAGAATAAATGTTTTTTTTACTGTATACAGTAGTGGTGGTTGAGAATGACTTCTGAGTTGTCCTTTTCAATGTATAAATAGCCAATAGATCAGGGGCGTCAAACTCAAACAATCCTGTTCACTATCATCTAAAACTGGATATATTGCTCACCTCTACCTGTGCTTGTCAAAAACTACCTTGGACTTTTTATGTCCACTGTGTGTGTCTCCTAAGATACTTCACACAACAATGACATGTCTTATCTCAATGTTGTAACCACCTTTTCTTTTTGGTTTTCTTTTTTCTCTCAACGGCAAATTTTTTCTCCAAACGTGATAATGATAGAAACGTGAGACATTGACAGCTTTAAAGAGACTTATGTTTGTGCATTGTCTCGAACATTGTACTGACACATTTGGAGTGGCTCTTGTGGAGTGCTCCATGTTCCAGGAAATCTAGACTGTAACACTAATAAAAATACATTTTATACAGAATGTATCCTCGGGCCTAGCACCAGAGTGCCACAATTACAATATATCACCTCCAATTTACCTCATATTCTCCTAAATACACACTATGGACACCCTCAGTGCTCCAATCTAGAAGGAGACCAAATCGGCATCTCATGATCTCTCTATGGAGTTTGCATGATACAATAATTTAGTAAATAAAGCTCAATATATGTCTGGGGTTTTCCCACATGGTTGTAGACGTGTTTTTAAGTGGTTTGTTATTTCGCAGAAGACCAGTCAAAGAATCAACATTACACTCATGATTCCAAGAACTGCAGGTTGTCAGTCGGAACAACAGCAGGGAGAAGACAAGGCAGAAGTAGCCACAGTTTATACATGAATGAAAATGGATTTTAGGAAAACAGATTCTAATGAAGTGTTTACAGGATGCTACCTTTTATTCAACAAAACAAAAGACTACTGTGAATAGAAAAACTCTCATCCCAAAACTATTTTGAGCTAAGCGTTTACCTGCACAGCCATGACACACAGCACCAGTGTTTCTCACAGGATTATGCTGAGATTATGGTGGCACAAGACGTCGACATTTAATGCAATGAATCTTAAAAACCCTTCTATTTATATAAAAGAATTGTATAAATAAGTAAAATATCCACTTCTACATGTAAATGACAAAACCACAACCATAAACATTTTTGTTGCCAATTATTGTTCAGCTTGCTTGTTTGTGACTAAAGATACAGTTGGCATCAAAGACCATGCCCACTAATGAACCTCTGTGGGGGAAACTTAACATTGAAAGTGCATCAGAACAACAGCTTTATAACTCGCTCAAAAACAATTGCAAATGTGGACTTTAGGAAACTTTGTTAAATAAAGACATGAAGGCATTGAGATAAATAAAGTGATCCAACCTTCCAACTATGTATGGCCAACAATACTAAATGCTAACGTGATGCTGTCGCCGCCTAGCGTGTTTTAGCATCTTTTTTTAAACTTTCTGTTAACTTTTCTGACATAACGCCACATCAGCAACCTCCATTTAAACGTGGTTGTGACTCGACTTGAATTAGTTCGACTGAAAATACACTTAATTTCCCAGAAAATGTCTTAAAAGAGGTAAACACGTTTAGCTTCCCACATTTTAACACAGTAAAGCATGAGATGCTTTCCCCCTCAGCAGGTCACGACCCAAATATGACGCTTTGCCAACTGTTACTATGGTGGTGAAATTTTGACTATGGGGGACACTAAAGTCTATTTTATGAGTAGGAAACACTGTAGCACTCACTCAGTCAGAAGGAGTCCGGAAGGAAAGACTGGCACCTTCTCTAGGCTACATCTGGACAAAAACCCATAATTTACATTGTATATGACTATATGTACAACGGTGCTACAAGTGATTCAGCCAATAACCTCTTAACAACTGACCTGTAACAAGTTGGTCACTGCCCAGGGTTCTGCTCCACCTAAGACCCAATGTCACTGGGATAGGCTCTGGTCATCTGTAACCTCAGCTGTGTCTAAATATGAAAAGTGGTCTGCAATGAAAACATGCACATCCAGAAGTCGTTTAACATTGCGCACAAATAAAAACTTTTTGGATGCTGATTTTGTGCTGCCTTCAAGTTAAAAAGTAGACACACTGGGCCTTAGTTTTATCATAGCAACACAACAATCGCTGCTTTGTTGTCTAGGACTTGATTTGAAAATAAATGACTGCATGAAGAAAAGGAAAAGATTTTAAATGGCGGGAAATGTTGGCAGGATGAATAACGATGTGTCATTCCCAGAGGGAGACGGGAATGGGAAAAGTCTTTCATTTCTCCTATTTGAGCATTCATCAGTTTGTTGAGCGCCTGAAGGTGAGACATGTAATCACAGTGAAACCAGCACTGCAGTATTTGTCTTTCTCAGTGAGCTACAGGGACAATATATGAAAAAATATCCTCTGTGCCCCATGTGAGCAGAGAACCATTACAGTGACCCTGTGATCAATGGAGGTCAGCAAAAGGGTCAGGAGGGAATGAGATCTGCTTTGTTAGTGTCAGTTACAGTCAATATAGTGGTTCAACATCCAAGACTGAAGAGTCACACAGAAGTTTAAACATATTAAACTGAAAAACTACAACAATATACTTGCACATTATAAAAAATGCTTATGAAATCTTCATTTCCGTTCCATTAACGCAGTTAGCCAGAGTTGGTCCACACATCCTCCGCTCTGATTGGTCAGTTCTGGTTGTGAAGACTTGCACAACAACTTTGTGACAACTTTATGCAGCGGGACTAGTTCCACATGCGGTGTGGAAAACCACGCATTGCATTAGAAAATAATTAGCCTACTCAAAAATACGATGATAAATCCTATGGATCTCCGCAGTAAACTGCCTTTTCTAAAAATTAGATAAAAAGATTGGGACATATTTGTTTTTTTAAGTATTTGATTAAAATGAAAGTTGAAAAATGGAAAGAAAAAACAAAACAAAAACAAACAGTTTGACTTTGGGTTTCTAATTTTGCAAGCTCCAGGGAATGTACTGAGGCTTGGTTTCTCTCTTCCCCGGGAAAAGAGTGCTATGATCTGATAAGCAACAGAGCCAATCTATGCTTCGTGTAAAATGCCTAAGGTTTGATCTCTCACTTTCCCGTAAAAGGAGCGTTGTGACTGGTTAGATGTAGTGCAATCCACCGCTCCGAGCTCCTGGGAACGAGCCTGAGGAATGGTCTATCGCTTCTCCTGTGGCCCGTTAACATGCAGATCCCGTCTACCCCGTCTGGAAGTGTTCAACCAGCTTCTTGCTTGTCCTCACGCCACCAAGCATGTCCGCATGGGCTTCACATACGGGTGAAGACACGGTGCCAAGCGCACACCAAGACTGTGCAAAGGAGCTGCCGCGGGACACAACTTTTGGCACAGAATCGGAGTGACCCTCAGACATACGAAGAAAAACGACAAAAAAATCCTTACTCTGGCCACGCCTCCCCGAACTAGTGGGGCACATCAGGCTTAAAATCGAGTCAAAACTCCTGTAGTGTGCAGAAGCCTTTACTCCACTTCTGTGACTAGAGGTTTGAGAGGAAGAAGGTTTCTCTGGAAGATTCAGGACCACTTTTTTAGTCTTGCCTGTTTGGAGACCCAAAATTGCTCTGTCATCCATATATTTATTGTAATACTCAATTTTCACAGAGACCATTGCATCAGAGTCAAGAAGTTTTCTGCTTGGTGTCTTGGAAAAATAGAAGAAAAAAATACGGGGAGTTTACAAATGTTCTCTTTCACCATCAGTTTAAAATGTTGTAGTATATTGTATTTCACAATTTGAAAATGGCTTTTTCATTGGTTCTTTGTCGGCTTAGAATGCAGGTAAATGAATGGGTCTCAATAGTCTGAGCATTTTCAATTTGATTTTACAGTTTGTTTCTATCAGTGATATATAGAGATGTCACAGCATGTCAGCAGTGAGTGGCGAAAATGGATGAAAGCCAATGTGGACAATTGCTCCTACAGTTCTCAAAACACAACTAAAACAGGAAAAAGCAACAATAAACTGATATTAATTATAAACAACCTCAACTATACTAAATACTGACTTTGTATGTGACATGTAAACTTGAAAATCGGATAAACAGGGCAGAAAAGCAGAAAAACTACAACAGCACTTCTTTTCTCTCATTTGGGATAACTGACAAAATTGAAACCCAAGTGAAAAAGTGGGAGGTACCATACATGTCCCCTGGGTGCCTTAAGGAGTTAAAATGTATCACAAAAGGACAATTAAATACAAATATTAAAGACATGTTTGGAAAGTAGCAGCTTGTTATCAGACAATAAGGATTTCTTTTGACTTTGGACTGAACTTGACAAGATGACATCCTTTATTTTCTCTGTATTTTCTGCTTTGATGCCGGTTTCCTGTTGCATTGTTCTAGCAATGCTTTGATTTGTGCACAGAAATGTTGTCAGCTGTGTTGTTTTAATTCAATCTATATTACAGTGGGATTGTATCAGATCCATGCTTTGCTGTGCTATTGTCAAAGCATCAACCTTAAATTTGTTGTATTTTGTATATCTGTATGTCTAGATAGAAATTCTTCATCTGAAAACATTATCACTACATTGAATCATCATTTCATTATACATTATTAGTCCTGTTCATTTTGCCTTAAATACATTGGCTGATTTAATTTATATTGGCAATTTTACCATCCCCTTAATTAAACATCAGTATCAGTGAACTCTTAATAACCCATATGATGCTGTCTTTTTAATTATAACACATTGCTGTTTTATCAATACATTGTAGTTCTTTTCTCAAACTATTCTGGCTCGATTAAGTTAAAGCTAAAGAACAGCTTTTATATGTGAGAAAGAACAGGATGCTTACCTGTTTGGTCTCATATAGTCTTTTAATCAGAGATTATTAATGATCTCCCCTTTAAATGCTTAATTGGACTTGTAAGTCATTATCCTCCCCTCTACAATCAATGAAACTGTAACACAATAAGGATCAAGGCAATCAGGAAAAGTTCAAGGAAAATCAATCGCATTGATCAATTATGCGGTTTCTAATTAATTGCAACGGGAAAGTTTTTGTGGATTTGCTTGAAACTTGAAGCTTTTGATGATTTAGAAATTACGTCATACTTTGGACAAACAATTCTAGAAAAACTTGTTCGGGCTCTGGGGTTTCACACACCTGAGTGAACAAGCTGTGTGAGGCAAAGACAAAGACACAAAAAATCCATCCTGCTCTGAAGAAAAACAGATACAACAAGACAGACACTATGTAATGTTTTGGTGCTGAATTTGTTATGTTTAGTCAGACCTGTTCTGTGCATGTAGAGCTGTTGGAACTGTCTAAAAGCTTGTGCCTGCATTCACACAAACAGCCAATCAGTGAAATGTGAAATATTGCCTATAGGAACAGTGGAAAACAACAAAAACAACAACCCGATTGATCCCTATGTGGTGTGTACTGATGCGACTGTCAGAGTGACAGATGGCGCACACCCCTAAAGTGTTTGGTCTTGTTCATTTTCACCTTCCTGATTCTGGGGCGGAAAACCCTTCTCAAAAGTTTTTCATATCTGTGAGGTTACAAGTGAGTAAAGCCACAGTTGTATACGGAATGCCAAAATGTAACCTGCTGAAAGGTCGTCATGTCCAAACGTGCAACATGGTACGTATGAGCCCGATCTCACAAGAAAGCGTACATTTACCATGACATTACAAGACATGTAAATTGCATATGATTAGCTCAAGTTCACGGCTGTTTTGCGTAATTATGGTACACGTCACAGTCCCAGTTCATTTTGTATGGTGGTTCTTAAGATGTGTTATTACTAACCCTAACCTTACCCTCACCCCGAATATTAACAAAATCCTGATCTAAATCTTAACCTGCCCCAAGCCCCAGATCTAAATGTACCCATTTAGTAACTTGATGTCTAACCTTACTTGTTACACCTAAAGAAAATGTCCCCACGTGGCTTCAACAAAAACTCAATTTTTACACTTTTACGCTTTTTCATATCGTGCAATTATATCTACGGCGTAACATAAGTACGCAAAAAAGGCCTAAAATCGTGGTCATAATACGCTGTTTTTGTGTCATGGTAAATGTACGCCATCTTGTGAGACTGTGTTGTTCATATACTTACATGACTTGTTTCCTTAAAAACATGAGTAAAGAGAAATTTAATTTTAAACTTTTTACTTCAATTCAATTCAACATGTTTTGGTCACTTACCTTATACATTCTGGACCTTCAAACTGTTCAACATCATAGTGGGATTTTAAGCACTTTTCACAACTGCAATCTGTGTGGATATGCTAACAACATTAGCCACACGAAGTGTAACATTTGGTTATTTAATTTGAGGTACAGTTAAATATAATTCTAGGACCACTCTTGCCACACATAAACTTGATTAAATGTAACTATGTAATTTTTTTCAGTTGAGTGTTCATGGATTGGGTATTGTTATGCTTTTCCTGGAATGTTCTGCAGTATTAGATTTGACAATAGCCTAAATAATATTTCTATGAAGACAAGCTGGTGGCACTAAACATGTACAGTATTTACAATGACTTAAAATGTTATCATCAACTAATATTATTATTTTAGTGAGACTTCTTCACAGTTTCTTCACCTGCTGCATTGCTTCTCAAACAGCAACACAAACTTCCAAGCTCTTTAAATCACTTTGGGTCTTGTAGAACTTTTCTGCATTGATCTGTGTGTACTATAAGCTAATCTAAAACTTTGTAGAAGCAAGCAGGCAGAACCAGCTCACCTTTGTAAACTTCTCTGGATGGATGTTTGGCTCCAAAGGGACTGACTCAAAGTGCAGCTTCAGCTTTGCCTTTCCACGCTGCCTGAACACGTCACTGTACATTTTCTCACTAAGGCCGGTGAAGTGGTGCACTGCAGATACAATTGAGTATGTTAATGCAGGGTTAAGGTCATTCCAAATGGGTTAGTGGTTTGTTTGAGTGCCGTGTAACAGAGCAGTCCTGGATGTGCGCACAGACTGGACAGTGGCCACAGACCCAGTTAACCTCTTCACACATGGATTATGTTCACAGCTGCAGATACAGGGGATTATAGGAGAGTTTCCAACCTCCAGTGTCTCATTGTGCAGTGTTCTGGGTGAGAAAATACACTCAGTAAGATTGCCTTGTTGATTATTAACACTCTTTAGATGTTTTGAGGCGCTGTTGCTATGATTATGCAGGTGAACTGATGTCTAAGCTGAAGCTGTCACACTGAAACCTACTTTTCTTATCCTGACATTGGAAGAATATGAAGAGTATTCACTAAAGCTAAGTTATTTGAGCAATTCTACACATTCACCACTATGACAATTTAATGCAAAATTACCATTATAATCTGGACCATATGCAGGCAAGATCTATTTTAATATTCTTTCTATGTAATATATTTCCTTTACAGCCAATAGATAGAGCTAATAGATAGAGCTCAAATTCAGTTCCTGATATGAAACATTATGTGTGCATGTGCATGAGCATGTGCATGTGCATGTGCATGTGCATGCATTGCATGTCCTAGTGTTGTCACAATATTAATGGAATGCATATGGTATTCAATACCAATGTTGAAAACACACAAAAAGCCAGACTAATAAACTAGACTAAAGAATAAACAGACTGAAACCCTGATCCCGTCAGATCTCAGAAGCTAAGCATGTTGGACCTGGGCAGTACTTGGATGGGAGACCTCTGGAGGAACCTCAGCTGCCACAGTGGGGCGAACACAGGCAAGACACTTCACCCACATTACCTAGTGTGGATCTGGTGTGAGTGTTAACATCATCGGAGTGTGGGATGAATAAATAATGCAGAATGTGAAGCGTCTTTGGGTGTCTTGAAAAGCGCTGCATAAATCCAATGCATTATTATTTATTAAGAATTAGAAATTCTGAAAAATATGCAGTTTTACCCTAGTCGGTAGCACTTTAAAAGACCTCCACGGTACCTACCAGTTAAGTACCATGTCAGTTACTAGTAACTAACAGTGACACTTACTAGTACTTACTCTGGTACTACACTGGTACCTAGAGTGGTACTTTGAGTGGTACTTGTACCAGCAGTTACTGGTACATACCACTGGTACTTACTGTGGTATTTACACTGGTACTTACACTGGTACCTACAGTGGTACTTGCAACAGCAGTTACTGGTACATACCACTGTAGTACTGGTTTACTGTGGTACATACACTGGTACTTACACTGGTACCTACAGTGGTACTTTGAGTGGTACTTGTACCAGCAGTTACTGTACTACCACTGGTAGTTACTGGTACTTACTGTGGTACATACACTGGTACCTACAGTGGTACTTTGAGTGGTACTTGTACCAGCAGTTACTGGTACATACCACTGGTAGTTACTGTGGTACTTACTGCCGTACACGGTACTTACACTGGTACCCTGTATAGTGGTACTTGTACCAGCAGTTACTGGTACATAACACTGATAGTTACTGGTACTTACTGTGGTACTTACTGTAGTACTTACACTGGTACTTAGGTGGTACTTGTGTCAGCAGTGACTGGTACTTACAGTGGTAACTATTAGTACACTTACCACTTTTAATAATGTGTGGCACACACATATGTTTCAGTGGTGGTATTATTGGTACTAAATTTAAAAAGTAGAGCTTATAAATTATGAATAACAATAAAATGCAAATGTTAAAAAAGCACCACTGTCTTTATTTATGTCACAACAATATTGGGTATTGACAAATACCAAAGTAATTATTTGTTTCAGTAAACAAAACAACAGAAAACAATTTACAACAATCTTAGCTTAATTCCAACATTTATTGATAAATACCATGATACATAATGGTAAATAGTGGTACTACACTGGTACTTATTACAGTAGTTGACAGTCAACTACTAGTAACAACGGGACCTGTTCTAAAGTGACACATACTGGTACTTCAGTGGTACTTACTACAGTAGTTGACCGTCAACTACTAGTAACAATGGGACCTGTTCTAAAGTGACACATACTGGTACTTCAGTTGTACTTACTACAGTAGTTGACAGTTAAGTACTAGTAACAACAGGACCTGTTCTAAAGTGACACATACTGGTACTTCAGTGGTGCTTACTACAGTAGTTGACAGTTAAGTACTAGTAACAACGGGACCTGTTCTAAAGTGACACATGCTGGTACTTCAGTGGTACTTACTACAGTAGTTGACTGTCAACTACTGTAGTAAGTACCACTGAAGTTGCCCCACTGTGGCACCTGAGGTTCTTCTGTGGTTTCCCATCCGAGTACTGCCGAGGCCCAACCCTGCTTAGCTTCTGAGATCTGACTGGATCAGGCTTTGGCATGCTGGTATGGCTACGACCATACCAGCATGCCAATAGTGGTGGTAAAAGTACCACTGTAGGTACCAGTGTAAGTACCACAGTAAGTACCACAGTAAGTACCAGTTACTACCAGTGGTATGTACCAGTAACTGCTGGTACAAGTACCACTCAAAGTAAAACTGTAGGTACCAGTGTAAGTACCACAGTAAGTACCAGTAACTACCAGTGGTATGTACTAGTAACTGCTGGTACAAGTACCACTCAAGTACCACTGTAGGTACCAGTGTAAGTACCACAGTAAGTACCAGTAACTACCAGTGGTATGTACTAGTAACTGCTGGTACAAGTACCACTCAAAGTACCACTGTAGGTACCAGTGTAAGTACCACAGTAAGTACCACAGTAAGTACCAGTGGTATGTACCAGTAACTGCTGGTACAAGTACCACTCAAAGTACCACTCTAGGTACCAGTGTAAGTACCACAGTAAGTACCAGAGTAAGTACTAGTAAGTGTCACTGTTAGTTACTAGTAACTGACACGGTACTTAACTGGTAGGTACCGTGGAGGTCTTTAAAGTGCTACCCAATAGTCAATACAATACAATATGTTCAAGTTTTACAATGAATAAATTTACCATAGCTGTCAAAAACTAATTTAATACTGCCTGAAACAAAACAAAGGCTAAATTTGGATTTTTATTTTATTTCTTTTGTTGCAAAATTGATATTATGTGATATGTTGCACAGTCTTCCTTTTCTATGTCATGACATCTTGCACTTGCTCTGATATGGCTCCAGCTCTCTCAAAAACATTCAGAAAAGTCACATTTTCTGCTGTTTGTGATTTTTAAGTACCGACACTTGTTCAAATGAGTATCTAGATGTATTACTACTTTTAGTATTGATGAACACTTGATTTCTGATACTTGTGACAACTCTAGCGTCCATTTAAAAGATTATAGACTTCATAGACCACCTTTTATAGACTACTTTTTGTGAAACTATGTGGCTGCTAATCTGTACATACTGCCTGTCGCACATTAACAATCCCTCATCACATTAGAAAAAGGCAAGATGGGTGATGTGTCTTGCTCAAAGGCACGCAGCATGTAAACTTACACCGCAGCACAACATTTTCTATCAGATATTATGTATGTGATGTTTCTATTGCAGTAAACGACATCTGTCTTACAATCTGACAGTTTTCCACCATGTCTCTCTTGTCGATGCCACAAACACAAACATCACAGTAGACATCAGGGTTATGGCTGAATAACTGCGACATATGCTGACTGTAGAAGTTTAATTTCTGAATTATGTGTGCTTTCCCGATCGTCCCGATTCCGTCTGTCTCCGTCCTGTCTCGTGTATGGAGCCATTATCATTCATGTCATGGTGGTGGAAGGGGGCCAGCTCCCTGATTGGATCAGGAGTCACATAACTTTGAGTTTGAATTGGATTGAAGCCTTTTAGGAGTCCTGGGCACAAACTATGATACTATGTTTTAAGGATGCAAAACAGGGGAATGTCTTATGTACAGTACTTTAATACTACAAGTTTACAGCAAAAACAGGACAAGTAAACCTTTTGGGCAAAGTTTATGATGAGCAAAGTCAAATATGTGTTCTTTTGCATCTCCTCTTTAGTTTTATTTATGTTAAAACTAATAATTAATATAAAATAATGCGTGAAGAGGGGTTGAACAGTGAAGCAGGACTTTCAGCGCCAAAACCAAGAATCAAACTCATCAAAATCAGAAGTTTCATTGCCGTTGTCAGTGAACAAAATTTAACACTGATGACAAGGGCAGGCAAAAAAGAAAAAAAAAAGTACACAAATTAAAATAGGCTGAGTACAATGACAAATATAGATACGTAATCAGGACAATAGTGAAATAGTCAGTTCGAACAGATCAGATGATATGAATGTGGTAACATTCCAAAAATCAAAATTATGATTTAGTCCACCACCTTCTTATAACTGCCTTCTGTTCTCTCATCATTACCTTAGTCAAAGTTTTATTAAGAATGATTGATGCATGTTTGAGTGATCTTGTATTGTCCTACAGCTGATGATTGAGTTCTTAGAAAAGTCTTGTTCTCACCTATCACCTATCTCCACCCACTCAGCAGAGGTGAGACCAAGTCACTGTTTTGCAAGTCTAAAGTCTTTCGCCTCAAGTCCAAGTCAAGTTCCAAGTCAGAGCCCTACAAGTCCAAGTCCAGTCAAAGTCCTCTGGTTTTAGTTTCAAATCTTTTAAAGTTTTTATATCAACTTCCAAATGCATCTTGTATTTTTACAATTCCATTTATATATGATTATATATGAGCCCAAATGAAACACATTTTTGAATGAATTAATTTTGAAGAGAAGCATCAAGTCGTTTCAAGTCAGTGATGTTCAAGTCCAAGTCAAATCTTGAGTTACTGACCTTCAAGTCCAAGTCTTTTGTCCATTTTATCAAAACAAGTCTCAAGTCATCAATATAGTGTCTCAAGTCTGACTCAAGTCCATGCTTGTCTGTATTTAATTGTGATTACTCAAAATATAGCGACTCATAGTAAAGCATGTGTCAATTAGTCACAAAGCCTTTACAAAAATTACAATTTTAAAATCGGCTGCATGTTACTTTAAAAACTTACAGTGAAGAGGCGTCACTTGTCAGTTCTGCAGTTTTGCACATGAATCTTTTTCTATTTTTAATCTGTTTTGTATAAGTTTTGTGTTTTGCAATAAACAAAATATAAATTACTGATCTGCACATATTATAGTTTATTCCTAAATACATAAAATAGGTCTCCTTTAACATGACTCAAAGGCAGGTGATACGCCTAAAAGACATGACATATCCATCCTACACAGAACATGGGCGAAAACCTAAATCTAAAAATGAATGGGAGATTTATTTGTTTTTACATGTTGAGAATGATCAGTTACAGTCACCACACTGTTGCTGTTCTGGCATTGAGCTCCAAGTGCTGTAATAGTTGCATCTCAAACCTCAAATGAATATCAAATCCCATGGTTCAAATGGCTGCCAGCACCACTCATCCATCCCAGCGTGCGGGGGAAGCAGAAATCAGGCTTCATGTGGATACTGGAAAATTGCTCTTCAACAAAGATATTTGGACAGGATACGTCGAGAAAGGATGCACCACAACAGAAATATTTTGACCCATCATCGAAGTACTGCAGGGTGCACAGACTGTTTGCTCTCTGGTAGTGTGTGTGACAAGTGGAGCTGGTTAAAATGATTGAAGACAGTTTCTTTAACCCAATATACAGCTAGAATAACCCAAAATGAACAACGCCACTCCAGGTAAAACCGAACTGATGAAAATGAACTTATGGACCATGCAATCTAAACAGCAAGTAACGTGTTTGTGTTTATTACATGTGTTGTTGCCCAGATCGTTTCTATGGGGGAGGCAAAGATGTGTTAGTATTTATGAATATTACAACAACTTCAAACCTCAGACTTTTTTTTACCCATTTTTATAAAAGTAGAAAAATTTCTTAGCTTTTTATAGCTTTTCAACTGAATGTCGTGTCATAGATGCCCTGGAAATATTCATATTTACGTTGTGTTGTGTGGTATGCCTATATTCACCTTATTCTTCCCCGCCAACATAGTCTTAGCAGCGTACTTCCTGTTTAGCTACAGCTAGCCTGTAAAATTCAGCTGCTGGGTCATTCTGTGTAGACTGTCCCACAAGACAAAAAAGCTAAGATGTTAGCTACCTGTACAGGCTAAACAGGAAGTGCTCCGCCAACATAAGTGGGCAGAGCAGAACATGGGAATATCCACGCACAATGAGCTTTTATAATGAATGGAGTCACAACGATTCACCTGCTGTTCAAAGTTTTCAAACACCTTGTACGTGCATAAAGAGGTTGCACTTTCAGGCATCAAAAACAGAAAAAGAACAAAAACAGCAGCTTTCGACACGGTGGACCATGCTATTTTTCTTTCGGATTGGACCTTTGCTGAATATTCCTCCTTTTCTGCTCCTCTGACCTCTGGAGTGCCGCAGGGGTCCATTCTCGGTCCCGTTTTTTTCCCCCAGATGATGTCCAGCTTTATCTGCCACTCCCCTGGACTCTCTCAACAACTGCCTTTTGGACATAAAGCAGTGGCTGGCTCACAACTTTCTCCATCTTAACGACAGGAAACAGAGTGCATTGTTTTCGGCCAGCCTGGTGAAGTAACTTTTCCATTGAGTGAGTCTGTGAGGAGCTTAGGAGTCTTTTGGACACAGAACTGTCCTTTGACAAGCAGATCAGTGCTGTTTTCAGAGCCAGCTTTCTTCAGCTGCACCTCTTGACTAAAATTAAGTCTTTTTTTGTCAAGAAACAATCTGAAAAAGTCTTTCGATGCTTTTATCAGTTCCTGTGATGATTATTGCAATGCACTTTGTCTGGCATTTCTCAGTCATCACTCCATTGTCTTCAGTTAGTGCAGAATGCTGCTGCCCGTCTTCTGACCAACTCCTCTAGATACACTCATATCACACTCATTCTCTCCTCTCTCCACTGGCTCCCTACAGTTCCGCACAGAATATACAATTTTAGTGTTCGTTTTTAAAGCTCTCCATGGCCTGGCCTCACCCTACATATCTGACATTTTAACCATACATCGTCCCAATAGAGCCCTTCAGTCCAGGTCCCGGTACAACAGTGGCATCGTTCTTTGCTGTTGCTGCTCCTAACTGTGGAACAGTCTGCCCATCAGTCTGCGTGTTGTCTCTGACCTGTTAAGACCAGGTTAAAGACTCACTTGTGCAGACAGGATTTAGCACTCTGACACTTTATATTTAACTTCTTACCAAGGACTGTGTGGTACCTGCCACTATTTTCCTATGTTTTTAATTTGTTTTTTCTCCACAAAATTAACTTCTGACTATTTAGTGAGAGTTGGTTACATTCAAATCAACATCAAGTGACCTGCATCTGTTTAATGCTCTTCTGATTAAAGAAATACCTATAATGGGCTTGTCTAAACTTTTAACCTATTTATATCCCAAAACCTATTTTTGTTAAATTACCTCCAGCTTTTGAAGAAGAGTTATCAAAACCACTTTGCTCAGACTAGTGTTATTCTGCCGCAGCTGGTGCCACCAGCTTTACTCTTGTTTACATTTAACAAAGAAATCAAGGTGTTTTAGTGAAAAAGTCTGGTTCTTTATGGGGTTAATAGTCTTTTGTAACTTTTTTAGTTCTTTTTCTCTTAAATTGTGTTATATTCTTGATGTCTTTTACTCATGTATAAAGCACATATTGGTCTGCATATTGCATATTTATTGTTTTTTGTTGTTAATTGAAATAAATGTAATAACTTTATAACGATGTTCAACTTTCGCAGTATGATTTTGTCATTGCCAAAAATGCACACCATGTGGACTAAAGTGTCACTTTTCTGAACTTGGGCACTTTGTAATTGAGCTATTTTTCAGAGAAGCCCCATTTTTCACACTCAACTCTCACCATAATAATAGCTATTTGTAGAAATCGCCAAGGACAAGGGATCTGACAGGCAGATGGATTGATTTTATGGCATAGTTAAATTTTCTCTGTAATCGAGCGAGATTTATTACTGGAGATGCAGGAGGAATAAATGAGAGGCGATTTTGTCCAGAGTGGGCAGCTGGGTGATACACTCTTCAAGTCTGTAACACAATCTAATACATCTGGATTTGAGAAAGTGAAATGAACCATGCTTTGGCTTTAGAAAAGTCTTGTACATTAAGCCAAAACACTTTAATAAAAAAGAAAAATGCACTGTTTAGCACTTTTCAAAACACCCAAACACTGTTTATACAACCACTGCGGTCAGGAAAATGCAGCATTTTCACCCAAATGGACCTGCATTTAGATGCAAACAACCAGATGTGGAAAACAGATTTTTTTTTCTACAAATAACACTCGGTTTTCATACCATGTGCATTTCTGATACATTGCTCGTGCTCTCTAAGAGTGAGTCATAATATATTACTTTTGACAGTTCTTGTGGAGATTTAAATGTATTTGTGATCATGGGCGCTCAGTATAAGGTAGGGTGTGCATTGCCTGTAATGTGTATCATGATACAATAAGTATCAGATACACATGTCACAATATGATATATCACAATAAATCCAATTCAAAGACTCACAACAATATACATTAACTTGGTGTTTTACAAAGTACAAATTATTTTATGGTGTGATGAGTCCAAAAATCTAATTTGACACATAGGTTACAATTGTATTTTCTGTTAATGATAAATGACAATATTGATACTTAAAGTTGGGTAGCTAACTTTTGTAGTTGTAAATTTGTAAACTTTGTGCTTTCCACTAAAAAGTATGTCATAAATACTGCACTTTGTGAAAAAACTAGACCTCTGAGTACTGTCTGAACTGATAATAAAGAATTTTAGTTCTAATCAGGAGCTGAATGCTGCGCTCTGATTGGCTGAGCTTGAGGCGATCACTACAGTTTCATTTTGTTGTTTGTAAAAAGACATTTATAAGCCATAAATGCGACCAAAATGAATACATGTTGATATAACCATGTGTTGAAGGATTTAAGTTGTCAGATTTAAAATCTAAACTGTGTTTGCAGTGTAAAAATCAGCTATCCCACCTTTAATGATTCTCTGACAGTATTGATACTTAATGATTCTTTCTGACAGTATACAACACAAATCAAGTTTCCAAAAATAAGAAACTCTTGTATCTCTTTTTATAGTAATAAAAAGTGATATATTGTGTGCCATGGTTTCATTAGACAGCCTTCTTAAAGACACAGTACTGCCCTCTACTGTTCGGACTGAAAAGGCATTTTGGACCACTATTGACATTGAAATCACTTGAAATCCAGGAAACAAAGCATCCTCCATTAAAATGCATAACTCATCAAAAACATCGGTACCAGCAACAGGAGATAGGGTATCATGATATGTCATCGAATTGATATTTTCTAACACTCCTAGTTAAAAACCTGTTTGTCCAGTATTAATCAGAACTAAATGGCTGCCCGTGTCTACTGAACATTCTAAAATATTGTCAGCGACTAGTAGAGCGAAAAGTGACTGCTCTTAAAACAACTACAGTATTATCTTGTAAGCAACTTGTGCAATAGCAAAAGCTTTCAACGTTGCATTTCAATGTTGGGCCAAGGAATGCTAAATCACTTGCACCATTCTAATAATTTTCTCTAAAGGGAGCCCTATTTCATCAACCCCTGCAAATTTAATCCTGTCGCTCTTGATAAAATATTCATCTATACAGTAGACGAGTAGCCATTTAAAGCAGCAGGGGAAGTCAATTGCCCTGCTTTCCCCTCTCACCCAGGTAATCAGACTCAAATTGAAAATATCCAGATACCAATTTCAAGTGGAGTTTAATATTCCACAACTCGCCTGCGTGGATGTCAGATTCCCTAATGTCTGGTGCAAAAGAAAGAAAAGAAAGCGTATGTTGTTATATTCTGCCACCATTGTACCATAAGAGGCAACATGGATGATATGGACATTCACTGCAATACAAAAAAAAAAAAAGCAATTAAGATATTTGGTGATGATGACAGATCTTTAATTACTTTTTCATTTAGTTCTCACAAAATACTTTCTTAAAATCAACAGAATGGTACTTGAGCATATAATTTAGGCTTTTAACTTTGGGACATAGTGAGAAAAAAGTGAAAAAATGTGACTTGTGATGCATTACATAATCTGCTTTAGTCCTAGGTCAGACCTGGGCAAACTGCGGCCCAGGGGCCAGATGCGGCCCTCCACTTGTTTTATCGGCAACGGCATGTTTTGAAATAAGCATTATTCTTATCCTGCAAAGTCTTATTATCTATATATTATCTAATCGAGGTTAAAACTACTAGTGTTCTGAATGTTCATCTTAATTTGAGTTATTTTAGCCAAATTCTATTAAAATTGTTAATATCTTGTAGCAAATTTCACTGTTTGAAGACATTTCTGACTGTTTCCAAGATTTTTTAGCTTGAATCAAGTTTGCAAACTGTTTAAATGAGACAGAAACACCTTGAGGAAGTTAAATAATCTAAACCCATCAACTAAAACCATAAAAAATTAAAATTAAAATCCAGATTTCAAGACGTTTTAGCAAATCTAGAATTACATTTTTGCTGTATTGATTGACTTGATAAGTGCAATAATAATAGATAAGTAGACTTTTTTTTTTTTTTTTTTTTTACAGAATGTGCTTCTTTCAATAATTATGGTCCGGCCCTTTGTCACTTGAAAAATAATTGCCACCCCTGTCCTAGGTCATTGTTTACCTACAGTGCAAAGTAAATATAGTAGTTGTACTTAGATTGAGAAGCACTGGTTTATGGTATAAATGAGCTGTTCTCCAAAGACACTGGTCAGCTGGATAAGTCCCTATGTGCAGGTGCTTCCCCATTGCTCAGCTCTCTGGTGTTGTGATTACCTCTGAGCTTTGTTCGGTCATAATTAAGACTCTCACCTTCCCTCTTCGGTGCTGCTTTGTGTAAAGCTTTGAGAAAGGCGACTTAATCAAACATGTAACGAGCTTATGAGCAGGAAGGAAATGGAACATTAAGTTGGTAGTCACTGGCCAAAATGATGATATTATTATTATTATAACAAGCACCTGTTTGGCCAAGCTGAAAGTCAGGACATTTGTTGTTTGCAGATTCTCTGTTCTCTGCTTCCCGGTGCGACATGTTTGCCATTTTGTAATAAAGCACAGACTATAAAGATTTTTAACTGTTTAGTTCTTCGGACCAAACTACAAAATTCTTAGTATTCAGCTGTATGGTCTCGTCACACTTCACTCATCACAGTAACTAAAACATGTAGCAGCAATTTTAAGGGTTAGTTTTGTTGAGAAAGTTGCATTTTTGTGTTGTTCACTCCTTTTGAACATGCTCCTGAGCACCTCCACTTTTAAATCCCATGCACCAGAACGAATATAAAAGTGTAAATTAGGACAGGTGACTTGGGCTGCTCGATGAAATTAATAATCACTGGTTATTTAAAAAATAATTGAAATAATATTCTAATATTCTATGGACCGTTGTAAATGTATTTTACAATTGTAAAGAAACAATCTGGGACCTGCCTTTGCAACTCAGAAATAACTGAGCACTTACAAGCTCACTTATGAGTTACAATTAACATTCTAAATGTGAGGTCTGAAATGCAGGAGAATCAATAGAGACAAATTATATTTTCTCCTGTAAGGATCTTAAAATAAAGGTAAAATAGGGAAAAAGACCCTATGTAAGAAAAAAATCAACCCACAACAACTCTGCAGAACAATGGGTTTGTAACTGTGTTTGTAAACAGACTTTAGCCTCTCAAATTTATGACAGAATTAATGACAAAAGCAAAAGGCCAACATTTCTTGTGAATCCCAAAACCATTCCTTGAATCTGAACAGAATACTGATGTGTCTTGACAGAAATTTAAGAGGAAAAACTTGAAACCTGAGGTATTTTAGGATGATTTAACCAATTTCCTCACAGTAACATGAGGCTATAATTTTACTGTGAGGAAATTGAAGAATCTACTGTATATATTGTACTGCATGTTTCTGCCATGCTTCAGATCAAATACAAATTCAGTAAAATATATTAAATCTTTACATATTGATGCATTTTTACATTAGTACTGTCCCAAACTAATTTTGATGATATCCCACTCAAACTAAAGTAATAGAAGCATAATGAAAGTCTTTCTTGGAACGTAACAAGACTTCAACTAGCATCCGACATTTTCAGTCTGATCATCTCATCAGTTTGAAAATGACTGTCAGATGCAGTCGCAATAGCCTTTCTAAGATGGATTAGTCCTGGACGAATGAGGGATTACACTGACATCTTTTTTACTAGCTCAAGCCAACTAGCCAAGCCGCAGCAACGTGAAAAGAACAACTTTACAATTCTGTATTTGTTCGATGAGTGTTGAAGAATTTTCTATATTTTCCCTTTCTCTTGTGCTGTTGACAATAAAGTATAATTAAAACCTATATCTTTATTGTCCTCTTTACCTTTGTAGATTTGTCGTAGTCAACAGCCTGCATGTTCGTTTACTGCAGGAGTGGAGCGTTTAAAAGTCAACATCCTATTCTACCAATCTAATATCACATACCAATATAAAGATGACCAGTATTCAGCAAATCAACTCTGGTAAAAGTCAAAGTCCTGCTGAAACTCCTTCACTTGAGTAAAAGTACAAAAGTAAAAAAGTAAAAAAAAGTAAAAAGTAGAATCACAATGCCCAAAGTTATGATCTAGTCTCAGTTTCAACCACTAGAATTGAGAATATTCATCTTAATTTTAATTATTTTAGACAGATTAGAATGAAAATGCTAAACTTTGGAAGCATATTTCCCTTGTTTTCATGAGATTGAACAGGAATCAAAGCTGTCATTGTCTTAAATCATTAACAAATAAGTTGGTTTGAAATAAGAACATAATTATTGAAACAAGGCGGAAACATCTCAAAGTACAACTTATAATGAATCTGTTTTTGGAACTACAAAGTCTTGTTTCTAAATTGTAGGAGTAGAAAGTACAGATATTTCTTGAAAAATGTAGGAAGTAAAAGTAAAAAGACTCAAGTAAAGTACAGATACACACACACAAAAAACTATTTAAAAACAGTCAAACTATACTAACAATTATCTTAATTATCATTCCGGCGATGTCCCACTTTTTCTTTAAAAAATCCATTTTGTTCAGTGTCTGAAAAAAGCATGAAGCACCCGGAAAGGTTAAATATAAAAATACTATTGTTTCCCTTTTATTTAGAACAAAATCAGCCTCTGGGATGATCCAGACTCAGTTTTCTATTGTAAACCTTCAAATAAAAAAACTCCCAAAAATGTTAACAGGACTTTTGTAATGTCTCTGCCTACATTTGTTTTGTAATTTTAGGTCCTAAAACTCATTTTCACCTCAATTGATTTCAGCTTTTACAGAGGAATTGTCAAAACCCCAATCTGCCAAATCTAGTGTCATTTATGTCTCAGCTGTCAACACCAGCTTTACCAATCCTTATATTTACCAAAAAAATAAATAAATTAAGGCGGAATTTAGATTCTGTTTTACTTCTGATGAGAACCTCTTGGACATCAGAAGCTTTAAAAAGACTCCAGCCATTTGCTTCTGCTCCAAAGGGTTCAGAAACTGTTTCGGTTTTAAAAAAGAACGGAATGAGAAGGGGTCAAGGTGAAAATCTTAATGCTGTCAGTGTCCAAGATAAGACCGAGTCCAAGACAAAACCAAGTCCAAATGTCCTTGAGACAGAGACAAGCCCAAGGCTGTTAGAAAAAATATTTTCTATATGTGTGTGATAATTTGTAATCATTCAAATGTTTACAAATGATGTGATGTAAAATGCCTTTTGTGAAGGGACTATAGCTAAGGGCTAACTTTGGTTGAAGAAAACATTCCAAAGGGACTGGCTTTAGTTGACCTGTGAACTGTCAGACAGTCTCAGGTTCAGAGTGGTCTCTGAGTTTGAGGTGAGATCATCGAGTGGACATTCTGAGAAGTAACAACCAAACATGGCGAGAAGTGAACATTGAGGACCAATCAACGCATCCTTGCTAAAGGAGATTCTTGGAGAACTGATAAAAAGGGACTTCTACTTCCTTCCAGGAGGGGGGTTGAAGGAGAAGAGCAGGAGAGCACGCAATGAGAACACATGGGACAACTTTGCGAGGTTTAGATAAATAGACGTCGCTTTGTAACTTTTGTGTTATCTGTTTGAATTCAAAGTAAATCTTTTTCTAATTTGTATCGTTTGAGTCTTGGTTGTTTTTCTAAACAGGATTACAAACTATTTAAAACAGTACTTGAGTCAAAATACTTAGTCACGTGCCAACTCTGAAAATCTTAATTATCATTCCAGCGATGTCCCACTTTTTCTTTAAAAATTCCATTTTGTTCAGTATCTGAAAAAAGCATGAAGCACCTGGAAAGGTTAAATATGAAAATACTATTGTATCCCTTTTATTTAGAACAAAATCAGCCTCTGGGATTATCCAGACTCAGTTTTCTATTGTAAACCTCCAAATAAAAAAACTCCCAAAAATTTTAACAGGACTTTTGTAATGGTTCTGCCTACATTTGTTTTGTAATTTTAGGTCCTAAAACTCAGTTACCTTCAGCTTTTACAGAGGAATTGTCAAAACCCCAAATCTTACAGTCCAGGGGATTCAAATATTTCCCTAACAAAGACCTTTAAAAAAGAAGTCTCGAGACCAGTCTTAAGACCAGGACCAGTCTCAAGTACTACTACATTATAAAACAAATGTATGTATTCAGTATGCTCTCTCTCTCTCTCTCTCTCTCTTAATTCATAACAAACAAATGATGAATTAATAGATACAAAGTTTATTAAGGCTTAGTAAGTACTTAGTTACTCCAAATCTTTTCCCCAAAACTCTAAATCTTGACCTTAGCTCCTTAATGAAGTATTTACTAAACCTTAAGACCATTAATAATTAATTTAATTTGATTCACCGATGTTAAAAAAACTGTTCTTGAAAGCGCCAGAGCACAGAGCTGATGCGGTCGAGGGCTCAGAGTGACGCCGGCAACAGGAGTCAAGTCAAGATTGTCAGCAGGGACACCAGGGGGGCGCTGTGAACCTAAAGTGTTGAAGCAGGGAGACGAAGAAGATAAACAGCTCCATCCGGGCCAAACTCTCACCAGGACATGTTCTCCGACCTAAGAGAGAGGGAAGAGAGAGAGAGAGAGAGAGAGGGAGAGAAGAGAGGGAGAGAGGGGGGAGAAAGAGAGAGGAGAGAGAAGAAAAGAGAGAGAGAGAGGAAGAGAGAGAGAGAGGGGAGAGAGGGGGGAAGAGAGAGAGAAGAAAGAGAGAGAGAGAAGAGAGGGAGAGAGAGAGAGAAAGAGAGAGAGAGAGAAGAGAGGGAGAGTGAGAGAGAGAAGAGAGAGAAAGAGAGAGAAGAGAGGGAGAGAGAGAAAGAGAGAGAGGGAGAAGAAAAGAGAGAGAGAGAGGAGAGAGGGATGAAGAGAAGGAGAGGGAGAGAGAGAGGGGGGAGAAGAAAAGAGAGAGAGAAAGAGGGAGAGAGAGGAAGAGAAGAGAGGGAGCAAGAGAGAGAGAGAAGAGAGGGAGACAGAGAGAGGGACAAGAGAGAGAGAGAAGAGAGAGAAGAAAAGAGAGAGAGAAAGAGAGAGAGAGGGGGAAGTGAGAGAGGAGAGAGAGAGAGGAGAAAGAGAGAGGGAGAGAGAAGGGAGAGGAGAGAGGATAGAGTGAGGATATAGAGGGAGAGAAGAGAGAGGGAGAGAGAAAGAGGGAAGAGAGAGAGGGAGAGAGAGGGAGAAAGAGGAGAGAAAAAGAGAGGATAGACAAAGAGTAAAGAAAGAGAGAGAAAGGGAAGAGAGCGTGAGAGACAAAGAAAGATGGCAGAGAGAGAAAAGAGGGGGAAGAGAGGAGAGATGGAGAAAGATATAGAGGGAGGGAGTGGGGAGAGAAAAGAGAGAGATTTAAATTTTAATCTTTTAACAGATAAAGGAACCAACTGTGGGCCTTCTCACTTTTTTTTTAAAATTAATTCATTTTTGTTCACTGTCTTATAAAAACAAACTAACCTGCGGAGAAAGCCAAGAAGGCGTCTCTTTTTCTGAATTTCCCCTGGTCGTCCAGGAAATGCGCCGGATAGAAAGTGTTTGGATTCTCCCACTCGGCGTCGTCGTAGAGAACAGACGTGAGCAGAGGACAGACTGTGGTGCCCTGAAAACAGAAACAAAATCATTAAAGTGAAACTATAACCACCCAAACCAACAAGCACATTCAAACTAAACTTTCTACTGGAAAAGCATGAAAGGAAGGGCTGAACAAAAACCCTAACTAAAAGTTTATCCAAAGAAATGCAAAGACGTGATCACTGCTCCCACCAGGTCAAACAGAAATAAAAAACAAACAGCAGCAGGTGAAGTGAGGAGATTTAAAGATGGGGTAGCTTTTACACTGCATGCACAATTTATGTTTTAAATCTGACTACAAAAAATCAAATATATGAGACTTTAAAACAGGGTTCATGCAAATTCTAACTTCAGGATTTCCATCATTTTTCAAGACCTTGCTTAACATATTTATGAGTCAACAACAGTCTTTCATTAACAGATTAAGACCAAAACACAAACATTTTATGAATTTCAAATAATCTGGATTATAAAATGCTTTAAAATTCAGTGAATTTTATTCAAGTTTTAAACAACAAGTTTAGTCTAACAAGTCTAACAAGTTTATTTTTTATTCAATTTTATTCACTCTTTTCAAAAACAAAAATTACTTTAAGTAATGATTTTATGAACATAAATGACTCAGACATTTAATCATTTTCTATTTTACTGAAAAAAATAATATAATATATATAAATATTTTGCCTCAAAGTTTGACTTGCTCCAAACCAAAGGCTTGATTATCGATCTTGTGATTCAAAACCAAATAATTAACAATTCGACATGACTGAATCCTGTTCTCTCAGTTTTTTATTGTCCCACCCTCCAGGGACTGTGTTAGAACAAATTATCCCTAATTTATATTTAAATCCAAAATAATTTAGATTTTTCCAAAACTTTTTCAAAACCCATTAAACTCCAACATTTTTCCTGGCCTGGAAATTAGATTTACATTTTTCATGACTTTTCCAGGTTTTCCATGACTGTATAAACACTGTTAAAAGTTATTGTTTATGTTCATAAACTGAACAATGAGGAAAAAGAAAGTTATCATTTTTCCTCGATCAGCCCTTGTTTTAAGTAACTAGTTAATCAAATGAAATGCAATCATTTTGTTTCAAACCATTTAGTTACCACACAATTTTAAAATGAGTCTTTTAAGTTTTGAACAAATGGCAAAGAATGTCAAAATGTTCTGTTGCAAAATCATAAATTGAATTAAGTCATTGCAACACATCCAGTTTTTCTTTTATGGGCACTTTTTTCTGACTCAACTAAACACAGATTGTAGTAAACCATCTTCCATTTTTTTTTAACTTAAAATATTTTATATTTTTCCCAAACCTTTCCAAAACCAGTAGAATTCCCAAACTTTTGATTTTTCCAGGTTTTGACTGTACAAACCCTGTTTTTTGTACATAACTATGGTTCTAGTCATCTCAGAAAGACAAACAGAGAAAACAATGTATGTCAGTAACCTTTTTGATGAAGTGACCCTGGAAGACGATGTCCTGTGTAGTTCTGTGGTTGATTCCCATTGGAGCGATGTTTCCAAATCTCTGAATCTCATGGATCACGGCGTCAACAAAAGGAAGATTTTTTCTGTCTTCAGTTTGAACCTGACGACTTCCAATGACGCTGCTGATTTCTTCACGGACCTGGTCTGAAACAGCAAGAGAAGTTTAGTTTTACAGCATTAAGTTGAAAATATAAGGAAATCTACAAACACAAGCTAAAGTAAATGAGTAAGTACAATTTGTTTGGAACTTTTATTACAGCCTTGGTCATGTTTGACTTGGATGATTTTGTAGTTTTTGTGCAGAAGCGGTTTGTAGTTTTTCTCCTTCTTGTTCTGTTGGAGCCGTTTTCCCCCCATTGACTTCCATTATAAACACTTTTTACACATTCACTACATTCAATCATTTGTATTGTTCATAATTCACACACAAACCCCCCAACACTGTCCAGCAAAAACAAGTTTGAAAATCAAATAATCTACAATAATTTTACAGCCGTCAAATAAAGGTGGACTCTATCAGAACATATGCAGCACGACTCTGGGTTTAACTAAATTGCGAGTTTATTTTTTGAAAATATAGGCGTTTTCCCATATGAAAGTACCAAGAACTTGTCCCAACATTCATTCAGCCCGTTTAGTCAGAGGAACTATCCTGTCCCCATGTTTGTGTTCACACAGCAAACGTTTCTGGAAGTGAGTCTAACCGGCTTTAGCGTTAGCATCTGTGAAATAAGTCATTAAGTGGTGTTAGGAAAACAAAGTTGCCTTTTTTTTGTTACCACATAAAACTATGATAAACAAAACCTAAAAACACCCCTTACATTAACAATTACACAAAATGACTTACTGTAGTTCCTAATAATTATTATAGCATTATAGGCTACTATTTACAAATTAAAATAAATACATTTTGGGAGTTATTGCTTTTAAATCATTTTTCTCGAGGATAAGGAAAGTTTATCTAAATGTTTCTTTCTTATTTATTTATTTGAAGGACAATGTGCAGGTACATTAAAAAGATAGCTGCACCAGAGTTAGCACCCTGCTAATTTCCATCTGTAATCCTAAATGTAAACAAAGTTAACATTGTAAATGTGATTGTGTCACCAAAGGTTCCTGGTCTGACTAAAAGTACCAGTCCCAGAGCAGGAGCTAGAAAAGTCCCTAAAGTGTGGCCCCAGTCTATAGTTCCTGTTCTGTGTGAACGCTCCCAAAATAGGAACAGGAACTAGAAAAAGTACTAGGAACTGAAAAAAGTTCATACAGTGGGAAAAGGCCTTACGACTTGTTTTAAGGTTTGTAACAAGAAATTAAAAATGAAAAGTGCCAAAAAATGGAGCAAAACTCCCCAACGTGTGAAACTAGCTCTACATGTCATAATTGTAGATAACAATAGGCGCTTTTCACGCTGCGGCTATGCTAGCTCCGGTTTGCGTGATACCTGTGGATAGTTCCTTCTTGTAACATTCATTCCTTATGGGGAATTTGCCAAGATGCGCTAATATTAATTAATATTTAAAAAATTCAAAGCAGTGAACAGATTTCAACTAGATAACCACTGGCAGCGAGTTCAGAACTTCACATACGAGGTAAATACTTCACCAGAGAAAGACTGTGTTTATAAAAGTAAGTTTGGCGCAATGCTAAATGCTAACAAATAAATTAGCGAAAATATAAAGCAGACAAAATTGATGAAAATGGATGACATCCTCGGCCCGAGTGTTTTTGTATAAAGCAAGTTCAGTTTGTAGAGTTATTTTAAAATTAATAAATACATTAAATACAGGTTAGCATTAGCTTCAGAGACAAAACGACACATTTTATAAACACATGGTTAAGTGTTTACCTCGTATGTGAAGCTCTGAACTCGCTGCAAATGATTGTCCGGCTGTCACTTGTTGTCCAGTTTGTGTCAATTAATTATTTAATTAGTTTACGGCATTAGAGCTAGCCTTCCGAGGGAATGAACTGCCCGGAAACAACGAACCGCTGGAATATTCACACCGGTACTAGCCAAGCCGCAACGTGAAAAGGGCCCATTGGACAGTTATGTTAGCCTGATCTCACCCTGCCTTTGACCAGAGCTAACAGATTAACTCTGTGTTCACAAGCAATGAAAAGATCTACTTTCTCCTAAGCTCATTACCTTGGATGTGAGAATATTTGGCCATCAGGAGCAGGCCCCATCTCAGTGTGGTCGCTGTAGTGTCTGTTCCTCCTGCAAACAGAGCCAAGACTGTGGACATGAGGTTATCCTCAGTGTACGGACTGTCAGTGCCACCAGACTCCTGCGGGGCGAAAAAAACAGGGGTGAGAATTACACGAGAAGTCACTTTCTTCTCTCGAATACTTTCACTTCTGCTTGAGTCGATGTTATGTTCCCCTTTTTACTCCAAGGACAAATACGAGTGATTTAAGTTTATGTTGACAATGTGAAATAATGAGCAAAGCAAAGGCTACTTCTGTGAAAGCTTAGACATGTTAAAAGACACAGAGAGAGAGAAGAAAAGAGAGAAGAGAGGTGAAACATGGAGACAAAACAGAGAGACAGATAGAGGAAAAACCGAAGAAAAGGAACAAAAAGAAATGGAGAAAGAAGGGACGGGAGGCAAACTAACACATCTAAGATTTCGGAAATAGTGAAGATTCATTTTAGAGCAGAATTTTAGTTTTTTAATTTCACTAAGGTCAGAAATTATATCTGGACTGGTGGTGTTCAGAAAGACAAATATTAATAACTCTTTCACTGCCAGCCCTGTTCTCGCTTTGAACCTCTTTCCCAGCCGGGCCTTTTTGCTCATTTTAAACAATATTCACAGCTCCACAAAAAACTTTGTGCAACTGGAATCATGACATGTTGTACATCAAATGAGAAATACAAGTGTCTACTTTCATTAAAAAAATAATTGTTATTCTACAATAATCTGTTCCCTTTTGATAGGCATTTGAAATGTCTTGTTTTCATTAGATTTCAGTGTTTGACTTGAAACTTTTGAGATAATAGCCTTGTTTTTTTCTCTGTTCCACTTTTTGGTGAAAGAATTTGAGCCACTACAATGAAATAATGTCTTTAGAATAAAAATATGAGGTTTTATATGATTAAAACTGTGAGGACAAGTGTATTTTTCATCTTTAAACCAACAGAAGCCGTGTTACAGACGTTTTCTACTTTCTGATGCAGATTCTATAGATTCAGCTTCTTTGATGGAGCAGAGATTATGTTTAACCCTCCAAACATGAAGGAATCTAGTAGTTTGACTTCCTCTGACACTTTGAGCTCGCTCACAGAAGAGGAAGTTTCTAGACTCGCTGCATGTCCTAGTCCTAGTCCAGCAGGATCGTCTTTTCTTCATTTTATAGATGAAATATCTGCTTTAAACTTACTCAACCATGTTTTTAGTCCAAGATGTTTTGTCTGTAATATGTTTGAAAAGAAAGCCGGCCCTTTAGAATCAGCTGATCAAGTAAACACAACCAACTGCGCTGCCTTATTATACATGTATTTCTTTGCTGGTGAATCTGTGAAACTGCATCATGCATATGAGTGTAGACAAGAGAGCCCAACATCACCGCATATAATAAAAGATCAAAGATGGAAATAGACATCATTGGCAGGGAAAGTGTTAAGACAGGCAATATTACAAAGAAATACTTTCTCTTGCTAGCCTGTTTAAAACGGGGCGACTATACCTTAGACTTGATTGGGTCCTATAATTCTGGCTTAATTCTGCTTTAGACTCTGCTTGGTTCTAGTTTAATCCTGGTTTAATGATGAGATTTTTGTTTTGTACTAATCTGGTCCTTGTTTGAAGTTTTGTTGAGCATTCACATTTAAAGGGGTCCTATTGTGTTTTTTTTTTTAATATTTAGTAAGAATCTAGAACATATGCAGATCAGTAATTTAACTTTTGTTCATAGTAAAACACAAAGTTGATCTAAAACAACTTAAAAATAGGAACAACTCTACTGACTTCCTGTTCAAAACTGCAGAACTGATAAGCCCCGCCTCTTCATTTAAAATGCAACTGTAAAAAGCAACAGACTTTAAAAAAATATATTTTTTATTGTTGGAAAGTGAATATGGAACAGTATTGACCCATATGAGCTTCACTTTGAGCATTAATCTTTTGAATTATAACAAGTAAACACAGACAAGTGGGAGGGGATAGGTGGTAGGTGAAAACGGGGATTTCTGAGCACTTTAGCTGCAGCTGAAGAACAATACAAGATTACTCCAACATGCATGAATCAATTGAAATATAACTTTGAGTGAACTAATGATGAAGGAAGGCCATCAACTTAGAAAAGTGATTTTAACATAATAGGTCCCCTTTAAACAGACTACAGAAGTATTATTTTGCTTACTGAAACAGATGTAGTGCTGTAGACATTTGGCTTAACCCTAAATTTTGTTGAAAGTGGTGACGCTTTGTGCAACTATACTGTATCTGGCCCAGAGGCCATGGTCTTTGGAAAAATCTGTTCCTTGAGAAAAATGAAAGGCCCTGCGTTAAGATAATGTCTAAAAACGTTTTCATTTCAATCGTTCCTGAGTCAATTTTCGTGAGACAAAAGAAGACAGAATGACAAAACTTCTCTAAACAAGAATATGATAGTAAACTAATGATAAAGTGCCATCCTAATTAAGTTGTGATAAATTGCAGACTTGTGTGATCCGTGTTTCTCACCTCAAGATACATCTGTCTGACCAGGAAGGCGTCAATAAAACCTCTGCACATGTGTGGGTTCAGAGTCTCTCTCAGGCGACGGAACAACAACAGGTTCTCGCGTTTCAAATCGTCAAAGATGTTTAGCAGCTTTTCTCTGTCTTTAATCCAGCCTTTTGTCCAAGGAAACATGTTACAGACCTGAAACGACATGTGGGTGTTATATATCGTAATTTAATACCTCCAATTAAAAAGCCTGTGACATTAGATGAGTTTTGACCCAATTCATTACACGGTCGCCAGGCAACCACCTAGCGTCATGTCTTTTATGAACAGGAAGTACATTTTCAATGCTAAAAATGGCCAAACTGGAAGTAAATTAGAAAAAAATGTCTGTGCAAAACCTTAAATCTAATGATCTTAACTACATCTTTCTTAAATGAGTAGTTTAAATGTAGCCATGTTCACTGTGTTTTACTGAGAATGTGTCTTACGTATTTAAAACAGCCTCAACATTTAGATTTGTGACCACAGCTGTCAAGCAATCAAAGACTTGAATCGTGATTAATCGCATGATTGTCTTGAGTTAAGTTAATCAATCGCATTTAGTTAAATGTTTTTATTTTATATTTGGAAATGCATCTTGCATTCTAATAACATATTTACCTCTAATTATGTCTTTAATTGTAGAATGCATAACTCTCTTGAAGTGTAAAACAATGTTTTGTCGGCTTGGTATTGAGATGTCTCACTCATTATAAGATGTCTCAGTCATTGCTCTGTCACAATAAAGCTCTTTCTGCAGCTGGAGATTATGAGGCTTTTATTGTGTAGGAGTCACAGGAAGTCTTAGCAATAACTAGCAGAGCATTAAACTGGTCAAAAGTAGAACTTTGAAGGTTTTTGCTGGAGTTTTGAAAGATTAGATTTGGAATATTGGTTATTTTCAACGACTTGAGTGGATTACATTGCATTTAGTGACCACGGCCGTGACTTTATCGAGACAGGGAAAAGTGAAAACACCCGAGTCTCAAAGGAACAAGCTTCTTCTTATCGTGCTCGAGTTGAGGTACACACGGCTCACATCCTGGCTCAGACAGTTAAGTTATCGAGTTGGAAAGTCTACAAAAGTCTACAAAAGTGAGCCGTCAAAGTCTTGTCTAAGACTCTTCTGCTCTGTGTTTTCCCATGAGCGTTGGTAAAAACAAGCTTGCGATTACTTTGCGTCAAAAAAATTATTGCTGTTAAAATAGTTGCCTTAGCACGATAAAAACTTTACAGAAATTAGAAGAAATTAGAATTCTTGATCACAGGTGGACAAAGTTGTGCAGCGGACACCAGGCTTTAGATCGACAGATAATTCTACTTGTGTGTTTTTGTGTTTTTTCATTTTCCCATGCAGTAACTCACCGCCACAGAGGGAGAACCGGCCAGATGTACGCGAGCTTTCATCTTGTCCACCATTTTTGTGAACTGGGGGTCGTCGTACTTAAAGGGACTTCCATAGACCAAAGAGCAGATGATGTTGGACACGGTGTAGTACAGAGGCTCCGTCAGGTCCACGGCTTTTCCTGAAATCAGTCAAACACATCGACACATCACTGCACAACTGTCCAGAAAGTATAATTAAGAGATTTTAGAGATTTATATTTTCTTTCAATTCTAATTTTGTCAGTTATTAGTTAGAAAAGGCCACGTTTAATGCAGTTATTGAATTAGGCAATAGGCCTATATTTGTAAAAATTTAATGAATTCACTCTTTAGTCAGACTTGGCTTCAATAAGTTTGTGTTTTCCCTTTAACAGCATTCTGTTATGTCGACCTAAAGTTATAATAAAATGATCCGATGCTTGTGATAAGACTTACCTCAGAATTTTGATCTGTGAGTGAAAAGTTAATGAAAAAAAAGCAGCGGTGTGTCTTTGTTACAATCCTTTTGAATAAGACAACAAGTGCGCGTAACCAGGCTCCCGGTCCCGGTGTGATGCGCGCGGAGGGTCCTCCGTGCGTGACCATGTCTGTGTCCCCTGTACAAACGAGCGCGGGGTTGTGTCCACCTCGGGTCGGTTCTCTTGATGTGCGCGGTGATCCAGGTAAAGCACAGCGCGGGGCTCTGGTCCAAACTGTGCCAAACGGTTCCATGCTCTTCCTCGTGCCCACTCACAGTGTTGACCGCCATAAAATCGGCAGCCTCTGGTCAGAAACGTCCAGCGGCCTGGTGCGGGTGGCCGCGGCCCGCGCTGACCCAAAAAGGGACTGGGACCTCACGCAGCACCGTGCTCTCCTGGTTTTATCTCATCTCTGTTGTAAGCAGAGCTGCATTCACACTAACACTGTCTCATGTTCACTCTCACATCTGATTCTTTTTATTTTAAGTCAACAGGCTTTATGTAAAAGAAAAGACAAATTTTTAGACAAAGTTGTTAAAGTCTGTCATTTGAATGGACTTTTACCAAATCTATTTCTATTATTAGACTTTTTTTTCCAAACTGAAGCTGCTGCTACAGTTCACTTTTGCCTGTGATATTAATGCACTGCTCATATTGGTTCACTGAATGAAATTGCACCCTCACATCTGGCTGGCAACACATCTCCTGCACTCACAGCATAGCTCTTGGAGAAAGTGCACTAAAGACCAACAGAGGAATAAGACCACGCGCTAAGACACAGGGGGCAAGATCGCGCACATAGAGACTGATTTATCAGCCAGGTGCTAAATTGTGAGTGCAAAAATGAAAAAAAAAAACAAACATGTTAATTATGAGCATTTTGCACAAAATTTATAACTGGAAGATGCACATACAACATACTAAACATAACAGATATGAACCACCTTAAGAGAAAAATATCATCTCTGTCAAGGTTTTGCTCCCTATAACCTGCTTTGCACATGTGCAAATGCCTAATAAATCTGGCCTTAGACTTTGAAGGTCACATACTGTATTACGCAAAGTTAACTCTCAAATATTTAGGAACTGTCTCAGACTCTGGACCTTAGGGAATGGCCTCCTGTGGTGCCAGAATCAGGACTAAACATGGACCAGAGTCAGGACTAAACACCGGCCAGATCAGATACTCTCAGAAAACGAAACTCAGTCGACTAAACAATATTTTATGCAGCTAAGATCTAAATGCACATAAATCCATGTTACTTGACTGTGTTTTGTTCAGTTTCAGATCAAAGCAGATTCCAGGAGACATGTACCGTTGTATTGACGCAGAATGTCCATCAGATGTTTGCACTCTTCTGAGATCTTTTCTTCACATGCTTTCTTTCCCATCCCAAAATCACGGAGGTTAGTCAAAGCAAACCTTCTCATCTCTTTCCAGGTCTCTCCGTTCGACCAGGACAGCCCTGCAAAAAAAAAAAAAAAAAAGCTCAATATTACGATATATCAAATTACTGGTCCACTGGCACTGGTCTGGATGTGAACCATGATGTTGTGTAAACTTACCGAGGTTGCTTGTATAAGCACACACAGGCTCAAAGTACATCGCACATTTAGACACAGCTTTAGTAGCTTAGCGTAATAAATTGCCATTGAGCATTTAGTTTATGAGAGATGAGTCATGTAAATAGCTTCTTTGCACTTTTCTCTCACGCTAAAACAAAGCTTTTCCTCAAACTCTCAATAATCTTTCCTTGTGTAACTTTTGGAGTTTGAAAACTGATTAGTCAGCCAAAAAAAAAACTAAATTAAATAGTCAGCAACTACTTTTCACACAAAAGCCTTTGTCTTCTTAACTCAGAAAACATTTAGCAGAAAAAAACAACATCTTTTTAGCCGTAAAATATGTCTTCAGCTGAAGTTGGGAGGGTGGGTGCAGTGCTACAAAACGCCAAGATTGTTCAAAATCTTTGCCACTCACGCCATGCTCCTTTAAAGTAAAAATCACAGACTTGTGCTTAAAAGTTTGTGCACAGCAGCTGATTCTCCCTCTGTCATCCATTTCTTCCTCTCTTTTCTCTCTCTCTCTTCCCCTCTCTCACTCCTTTCTCCTTCTCCTCTCTTTCTTTCTCTTTCCTTCTAGTTTCTCCTCTCTCTCTCTTTCTCCCTCTCATTATATTCTTTTCTCTCCCTGTCTCTCTTTTTCTCTCTCAAGTTACATCAACATAAAGATTTCAGTTCATTTAACTTATTGACCTCCAGCCTCTGTCCACACAACAACCTTTGACCTCCCTCTATCTCCAAACAAATTGACTGTTCTCTGTTAATTTTAAACTCAAAAGAGATTGTAATTAAGCCCGGACACTGCATACTTCGTTACTGTTATTGTGCATGGTCACCTTTCTAAGTAAATACAGTTCTCACCGTGTCCTTTGTGAACTTCATCCATTAATGCAGTGGGCTGTCTGTCTCCAAACACGTCAGCGTTTGTCACTAGCGCCTCTTTGACCGTCTTATATCCCACAAGAACCACCCACTTCTTTGGCCCCATCCAAACTGTGTAGACCGAACCGTACTTCTTAGAAAGCTGCAAAAAATGTAAAATATATAATAGTTAGATACAACACACATGTACTTCAGTGAAAAAGCTGAAGGATCCACGTTAGCATTTGTATTGGTGAAGTGCTAAAGCTAAGACGCGTCTGATGCCTATTGTTCTTCAGTGACTCAGAAGTAGCTTGACCACTTTAGGGTTAAACTACAGATAAACAAAACAGTCAAACAACCTTTGACCTGGAGCTGGTCAGAGAGAATGGATTGGCTTCCCTTAACGTCCCTTAATAATTAAATAAAAATAAATAAACGTCACAACATTCTTCAGGCCAAGAATATTTTATTTGGCAATTGAAAACATGAATATTGTTTAAATGCATATTTATGTAAAGCCAAAGTAAATGTGTTACTAAAAGACTAAATAGGCTATGACAAATGATTTTTAAGATATTCATGGCAAAGTGTTGTGTTTATTAAAGAGAAACAGGTCTTTGTGGCATAACACTAAATTAACTGTCTTTTGGCCTGTTCACCTTCGTTTTCTTGGCAGAGCTGTTTAGCTTTAGGGAGTGCAACGCCAACATAAGTGGGAGGGGCAGAATAAGATGAACATTCTTAAAAGGGTCTTTCCATAAAAAATTGCTCTTTTTAGCTGTAGGCTCTGTGCAGTTGGCTCGTTTTCATTCAAAATAGTACATCCTGTACATACAACCATTTCCTGTACAATTCATTTGTACGAGGTAGGGCTGGGCAATATTGTGATAAAAATTGAATTGTGAGTTTATCTCTGTGACAATCTTCTTTTTTGATGAAATCTTCATATCATGATTTCTGTTTTCTCAATTTGATTCAAATACATAGGCTGTTTTTTGCTGCCTATTACTCTTAGTCTCTCTTAGTCCAAGTCTTTATAGTGACTTTGGGCTTATTTTTTATGTTTCTTTTGGACTGTGCTTTTAAGTCATAAAAGGAATGAATATTAAGAATTTTCAGTTTTTTTTTTTGTTATTTGTTAAAATATATCAATTTTTAGAACTAAAACATAGATTTTTTGCATGTTTTCATGTCTAAAAGTTATATTCATTTAAGGAAAACATTTGTTTTGCAGCAACACACAATGTTCTAATGAATCAATTATTTATTAACTTTTATTGAAGAGCTGAGTTTGCTTGTTTCTCTCTGAAAATCTGGCAACACTGCTCAAATATCTTTAGATTAGACGGCTGTGGTGAATGTTTACAGAAAAAAATGAGACTTTACTGTTTAAAAGAGACATGATTGTGTCAGGAAATGGTCATATGTGCAGAAGTTAGCTATTTTGAACAAACCCAAACCAACTGAAGTTGTGAACAGAGCCAGTTTTTGACATTATGGCATAAAACATAGGTGGATATCTAGGACTGGGTGATTGAGACAAAAACCTTGATAATTTTTTTGTCAATCCAACAGAAAAATGTAGTTAAGGTTTAAAGATTAAATGTGTCTGTATTGAACTTAAGACACGGTCTGCTGATGGATTAGTCGACTAAAAAGGACACGCCTCTTTTTCAACTTAAATGATTTGACCAAAATCTTCATGCTAAATACCTACTTTGTGAGATAAAACAGCTCAGAGACAGATCAGCAGCTGGAACAGTTCACAGAATCATTTCTTTTGCTGATTTTACATAATTTGAGCCTATTAAGTTACTCATTTGCTGTTTGCCTTTGTTTAATTGACTTGATTATTTTGGCCCCAGCTAGATTTGAGCTCTGCAGAGAGGCCTCTAAACCAACACAACACAACACAACACAACGCAACCAACACAACACAACAAACGTCACAGTAAATTGAGCTGAAACTAGCTTTATGTCCTTAACTTGATTAATTTACTATTTAAGAAGTGTGGAGTATTATTTATATCTTAATATAAGCAAATTTTATATTAACACATATAAAAAAGCTTAGGTTTGTAATTTAGTCATTAGTTATGGTATATTTTTGTGAATCAAGCCAGGCCTTTAGTGTCAAGCATCTATATTAAACATTATAACCAGCTAAAGTGACTCAAAACAATAATCTCTCACCTCCCACAGTGAATAATGAAGATTTTTAAAATTGAGCTGAAAATTATTTCCGACTAGAGGCAGAGGTCTGGGTCCTGGAGGCTCCTTGTCGTCTTGGAGTTAGAAGATAGAAAACACACGATGAGCAGAATCAACAGCGATCCCAGAATGAAGCCAGCGCTAAAGAACTCCATGTCTGTGTGTCTGTGTCTGAGGGAAGCTGCTCTGAGACTGAGAATGGGGTCAGGTCAGGCCTTAAACAGAGGGAGACAAAGTCCGATCATGTGAGAGGGGTGGAGGGAGTATTGATATATAAATCAAGTTGAGTGATTAGATTAAAGTCTCATTCAAGTGTAAAAGTTTAATGTGTCTGATTTAGGTTTGGTTTGGTAAGAAATCCTTGTGGTAAATGTGTTTTTCTGCTTTTCTGTGTCTATTATGTGGATTTTAGCCCATGTTTTACAATGTGGCTGATAGGTAACAGCTGTGGAATTATTGTGAAGCTTTTGTACATGTTTCTTTCACTTTCACTCACTCTCTTCTTTCTCTTCTCACCTTTTCACCCATATTTCACTTTTTCTTCTATCTCCTCTCTGTCACCCTTTTTCTTTCTCTCTCCTCTTTCTCTCTCTTCTCTCTCTCTTCTTTCTCTTTGTCACACTCTTCTCTCTCTCTTTATCTCTTCTCTCTCTTTCTCCCCTCTCTCTGTCTCCTCTTTTCTCTCTATATCTCTTTCTTATTTCTCTAATCGCTCTCTTCTTCTCTCTTCTCTTCTCTTTCTCTCTTCTCCTTTTCTCTCTCTTCTCCTTCTCTCTATAAATAATATAGTTACACAGCACTATATGACCAAATGTCTTATGTTTTGATAAGAAAGAGAAGTCCTTACACTGGTATCAGTTGATATTGGGTATCGGTAGATACTCAAGACAAAGTATCGGAATCGGTATCAGAACGGATAAAGCTGGATCGGTGCATCTTTATTAAAAATAAACAACATAAACAACCATTCCCTGAGACTTAAACCTCAACTAAACCTCTCTATAAATAAAACAGCAGCTCTTGGAAGTCTGCATTGTCTTGGGACCATCAAGTAAACAGTGTGGTCTCTAAAATGGGACGCAGTGTGTCAGCTGTTTAAACACATTGTAAGAACTTATATTTATGTATTAATGTCCACATGTTTTACTGCCCCAAATGCAACAAATCAGTATGTTTCAGAACCTCCATCCAAAGCCTGGTGTCCACAGTGTGATTTATTTCTAATTTATGAGATTTATAGTGTCACAGTGTAAGACTTGGAGAATTTAAAACTGTAAAATGAGTAGTCACAATGTGCAATAACTCAACCATGACTACAACTCGAATAATAATATACAGCTTTTTCATATTTTATTATTACTCCCAACTCCAATCCAGGTGTGTCCCAGTATTTTATTTTGAAAATTGTCAACAATCTGAATCAGTAGAAACCTGCTTTCGAAAAGTGATAAAACGGTGTTCAAAATACAAAGCAAATGACTCCATGTGTTATTCAAAGTCATTTTGTCTCATTTGGTATTGTGCAGCTGTTTGACCAAATAATTGACTGAACAATGTTAGAAAACTACAGCTGGTGCAAAACAAAGCAGCACATGTGGTTTTAAAATGTGTCTTTAGAACAAGTATTGCCAAAATGCATTCCCAGTCTGCTTGTAAAAGATCGATGGTTGTGTGTCAAAACTAACTTTTTAAGAAATATTATTACAACTCAAACACTATTAATGTTCTACCTAAAACTGCTTCTCAGTAATAATATGCATGATTATTATACTACACTCAGAAGGACAGTCTGAGTGGAAATGTAAACTGTTTTAATTATTGTGTTACTTAAGTTTTCTCACATTTGTCAATTGTAATATTGGCAATTTAAACTGACCCCAGGAAGAGTAGCTGTCCGATGCTAACGGGGATCTAATAAACAATAAACAAACAGTTGAATCTGTTCTGGCGTTTGTCTCTTTCAGCCAAAGCACCTTTCATTCTCACAAAGTTAAGCCAACAGTGTTTCTTACCTGCATATTGCAGAGCAGGAGACACAACACAAATCTTCCAAAGCCTCTCCAGGTGCTGAGGATTCAATTAGTTCTCAAATTCATGTGTTCAGAAGAAAAGAAAGTTCGAAGCGCTCCACAAGTATTTATTTGAACGTGAACATGCAGGACATCAGTCCAAGTGTCTGCGCCTTGTAAAAGCAAGCTGTCCTCCCCGTGTTTGTGTCCAACTGTGGGCGATGTCCTTTTTATCCAAGCGCTGGTTCATTGTCTTGTAAACAATCACTTGAGAGAGGCAGTACAGATAGTATTCCTTGATATAAAAAAACGCCCGTGAACCATAACTTACTCTTACCAAAGGTCAGTTCTTATCTCTTAAGCACTCAGTGTACTGATTTTAATCAAATCGAGTACAATGTGTGACCTGGCATGTCCTCCCTCCAATTCTCTTCAGTTTACAGATCAATAATCTCCCTGAAGTTTGACCACAAGTTTGTTTGCAAATGTGCGCTGATGACACAGTTGTTCACGGGTAAAAACTCCAGTACACCAAGCGAAAAAGATTGAAGTTTGAAAAAGATCACTGCTTGGTTACAGGAGTCTTGCTTAACCCTAAATACTAAGAAAACCAAGAAAAACAGAATCTGCCAAGACTTATATGTTGCAGTGAAATAAAAACTGATGGGAGGGGTTGTGTTCATCCCAAGACTGTCTCGGTGACAAGTTCTGATCGTCCTGGACTATATTTTTACGAGCCCTGGTATGTATCGATACTTCTAACCCCTGTAGGTGAATCGTTACACCCCTATATTTTACTATAAAAATTAAATAGAATTTGTACACTAATGCAAAGTTCTTCACAAAACAGGTAAAATGGATATAACAGGAGATTTCTGCACTATTTGACAAATATGCATCTGATAATTAAACATGAAAAAAACACAACAATAATTAGTATTGAGCATGTTTTGAGTAGATTTTCATAGGCTTGAACTAATACTCCAAATGGAACAAGGATAAAAGATTTAATTTTACATTAAATCAGAAAAATACACAATAATTGAAATTATGAAAAGAAAAATAAATGATTATTATGTTCTTGAAATCAGCTAAATTTACCTCTACTTGCAAATCTCTACGTATGAAAGTCACAACGTCCTCAAACCACAATAAACACTACTAGGGCTGGGTGATATGGCCAAAAAATAAAATCTCAATTTTATTTTCATTTTGGACAATTTCGATTTTGAATTGATTTTTTTCGCCGTCATCTATGACTGCTGCTTTTTATTATGAGCTCATAATGTTTTGGATGAGCCATTGAACTTGTTTTAATTCATAATAAAACTATTATTAACTGTTTGCTGCGGCTGCAGGTTATTAGCATTTGTATCTATTAAGCCCCATTAAGATCATCATTATGATTTCTTTGTTGTTTCATATCTAAAAGTTTTAAGTTCTCTTCTTAAGCACTCCTGTCACTCAAACTGTGTTGCCATAGTTACTCACACACTGAAGGGAAAGGGATGGGGCCTGCTGCAGACTGGAGGAGACGCACAGTGGACTGGCAAACTTTAATTTTATCAGAGAAAACCTCACAAAAAATACATGTAAGCGGCTCTAGCATGAATGAATGAATATTATATTTAAGTGTCCATGGGCTTATATGACACCGAATTTCAAAATAGGGAGAGTGGCCATCACAAAACAATCTTTCATACATTATAATAAACAATATAATCACCACCAAATCAAGTCAAGTCCTCTCCGAATAGAATTAGTCTCTTGTCTTAGAGTCCAAGCTTTCTTAACAAATATCGCCACACAAAAAATTATGTGTTGGTTATTTTTCATTAAAAAAAATCAGGATTTTTCCAGTGAATTATATAAACAAATCAGTTCTTATGCTATTATACAGTGAGCAATGAAACATAAAATGAAATTCATATTCCACAACACATAAATCACATACAGTACATAACTATAAAATATAATATATTAAATATAATAACTGCACTAAATATAAGCACATTTAAATAAAACCATATGTGGCTAGCATATGTGGCTGTATGCTAACAATAACAGACAAATGTAGCGGACTTTAGCAAGCAAACATAACATTATTAGATGTAGTCAGGACATTGCGGACTAATTTCCACCTGAATCGATAGGCTACATTAACAAGGCTAGGGGCCAATAGATTTTATGTTATTTTATTGTAAAAATGTGGGTACTGTCCATTTAGGTAATTCAAAGTGCATCACAACACAAGAAAATGGGGGCAAAATTGTAGATTATTGCACCTTCATTTGACAAAAGTTGGGGTTAGAATGTGTAATGTGTAAATAGTCCTATTCCACATGTTTTGATGAGATTTTAATTTGTTTGAGGAAAGATTGCATAAAATATCTTGTTTCATATGAAATAAGGAAAGTACACATTTACTAGAAATGATTGAAAAAAAATCTATTCTTGAAATAAGAAATAAATTTACTTGGTCTATTGACAAATCTTTATTTTAGAAAGTCAAAACATGCCTATATCAGAAAAAACACTACTTTATTGGAGTATTTAGGCAGTTTTTTCCTGTGTAGTTGATAGTTGGCAAAGTTTTTTCCAATATCGCCCAGCTCTAAGCACAAGCACTCAAAAAATCCTTCTCCACAATGTAACAAACAACTAATGTTCTTCTCTCATCAAATCCATAATAGTGTGTGAATTCTGGTCTGAAATGCCAGAATGTCAATCATGACGAACCTCATGTGACTGCATGAACCAATCCCAACGCATTTCTGTTGTCATGACTTTAATCTTGTAAAGATCTATTGCACAGACAGGGACAGTTCTGACAAGTATCAAAGTTCAGTACAATGAAGATCGAACATTCATGAGACTATTAACATTTCATACATCTGTAAAAAGAAAATAAATATACGATTGTACAGTTTTCTCTGGTATTAAATCTATAGAAATGATTGATGTAGGTGAAATAATAAGGCAACACATAAAATATTGATACCCAAGATTCTCTTCATTTGCTTTACATTACACAACATGACAGTCTTCTGCATTCTAATCAAAAAATAGATCAATCTTATAATATAATATGAATCGGAATGAGAGGACAATCATGGCGGTGAGTGTTGTGCGCTGCAGCACATCTTAAAGTGCAAAATGGAAACCAAAGTATTCGCTATAAAGACTACACTCTTTCTTTTTTCTTTTCATGTATTCAGTAGAGACTTGACACTTCTGACAAATGGCCCAGGAGCATCAGATAATCACTGTTCTGCCCGGCTCTGGACATAAAGATTTCAGCTCTGTACAGGCCGTGTCACAATAGCTGCCAATACTTACCCACATTCATATTTTCACTCATTTATTGGTCCCTATGTTTAGCTGTGTATGTCCTTATATGGGTATTTTAGCATTCTTAACTCTTCTTTTCTTTGAGATCGAATTTAGCCTGGTGAATGATTAATAACCAAAGAATAGAAAAAGGCCAATTTCACAGAGGTTGGCGTCACTCCTTTGGTTATTGGAGGTATTTACATTTGTATCATCTCAACAAACAAACAACAAATGCAACACTTAATTATTTAGATACACTAAATGAGTTCATATTGGCACTAAAATAGCATTATTGCCATGTACGCCACTTTGTCTGATCCGTAATTATTTTGACCCTGTTAAATGTAGCTTTAGCGTTGCCAAAGCAGAGCCACAAAGCAGGCCAATTCTTGCTATCCAGTTTTGTATTAAAAAACAACAAAACATAATAACAAACATAAACATAATAAAATTCAGTATTTTGTGAGTAAAGTTGCTACATATCTCATCTGCTTTGAGAAGTATCACTGCTTGATGACCAAGGGATCACACGGACAAATGCTCAGTCAATGTTTTGGAAACATCTGGTCAGATAAACTGTAGATTACTTTTGGATTTTAGAAGTAGAGCAGTAGGAGTAGCTCAAATACATTTCTTTTTCTTGTGCGTATTGTGCACCTTTGCCTTGATAAAACAATAGTTTGTGCCAGGGGCCCTTCTCCATACACAGTCTTCCATGTGCTCAAAACCATCCATCAAGCTGCAGTGTTTTCTTTATGTGTTGCCCAATAATAGAACAATGTAAAACAATGCTTGAAGGTCGAAGACAAATTGTACATTGTAATGCCCTGGGTTTTAACTGAACACGTGCATGTTGCATACACATGCCATGGTTGTGCTTGTACTTCAAAAAATCCAAAAGCTCTAAAATGAAGGATATCAAATTTCTGATTGTTGAAGATTTTGGGCACAGGCCTGCTCATCATGCAGTTGTATTTTGTCAGAATTTCTGCTAACCCTGTACAACACAGTTTGTCACAGTTGTCATTAAGTTATTAAACAGCTTTATAACACAGTCATCATGGTAAATACACTGAGAGAAACATTTACAGAGACAGAACAGATTGAGCAGTTTAAATCCATGCACTTGTTCATGCATAGATGACTGTCCGGTGTGGAGACAGGGCAGTCTCCTGGTCATCGTCCTGCTCATCTCAAAGCCCTCTGTGGGTGGGTTTTCTCCTTTCACCCAATCACACACCAGTTCTGAAGCAGCTCACCTCTGTGGTGCCTTTTGAACAATACTGTACCTTACAACTGCTTTTTTGCTTCCACTGGAAATATTTTTCTTTGTCTTTTTTATTTATTTTATTTTTTATCTTTTCATTGCAGAATAACCATATGAGACACAAACATAATGGGACAGGCACGTCACTGCTCTTTAAAACGCTGCCACTGTATTGCACTGCAGCACTGCTCAAAGACATCCATACATACGAATGATCGTTTCCACCAAGTGGCCTATTTCTGTGTCACATATGCCGTGTACTCATATTGTATTGAACAGCAACACTAAGCTAATATAACCTGAAAGCTTACAGAGTGTTTAGGTGAGTACCCATATTAAGATAAAAGTCTGTTTCATGCTTGAAGTAAGGGTGCATTTATTTAGATATATGTCATATGCCTTGTGTACACTGACTGCGAGGTGGAGTCGGTTCATGTGTGGGCTTCATACAAACTGCTTGTTACACCAGCTCCAGTGTGTTTGTCTAAAGCCAAGTGAATTCAGGTGGATTCCCACCAGAAGGCTGGTATAGTTACTTTAAAACTTCATCAGACTGGGAAAAAACAGATGATTGTGTGTACTTTTTTGTCTTCATATCTTTTAAAGTTAAAATGGGGTGCATATTTTCAACACACATCCTGTAGTGACACAAAACGCTTAATTAAATGCTCTTTGAAAATCTGGCAGCCCTAACTGCTTTCAACAAAACATTTACTTTTTGGATGGTGGTGCAGCGGTTCACTTTCTTGCCACAGAGTACGAAGGTCCTGGGTTTGATTCCCTGACAACTCAGGGCCTTTGTATGTGGAATTGACATGTTCTCCATGTATCTGTGTAGGTTTTCATTGGGTGCTATGGTTTCCCCAAAGACTAAAAGTAGCACCTCCCCTCCCCAGAAATCTGGTAAAAGCATCTCTGCCTTTGTGCTTAATGTAATTGTACATTATACTAACCTTAGCTTCAATGTTGAAACGTCTCAATCCTATAAAACTTTGTCCAGATAGCTTTTGAAGACTATTCTACTATTATGACAAGACCACTTCACACACAGCTTTGAACTTTTGTCTGTTTGCTTGTTTATGCGACTTAAAATTTTGGCTATAATGCAAACTAAACTGTATACATGCATGTATAAGGTTCAATCAGCATTTAATGAAAGAGGGACATACTGTATTTACAATGATGTCCCCCTTAAGAAAATATCATTCTTCACCATCTTTAATCTAATTAATCATGAGCTAAAGCAAACCAACAAACTTTCTAAGCAGCGCGTTTTCTTTGCCTTTCTCTCCAGAGTCACAGATCTCGGTTTCTCACAGTTCTCGGTGTAACACTGAAATTCCCTAAAATATTATTACCTCTAACCACAAATGATCAGAAGGTCAATATCTTTCTGACTCAATGAAACTATCTTTGGAACTTGGCCATTGCAAGATGTTGGCAAAAGTCTTACAGGAGGATATTAGACACTTATTGCTCATTTCAAGCCTAACTTTCCCCTTGGTGGAAACGATGCATGGATTCCTTACATTTAACAATGATATGTGTTATTAGTTAATCACATTACACTCTCCATGAGGTCTGGATATCCGTGAAGTGTGTCCATGTACCAATAAACGCTTTTTTTAAATTGTCTCAGTCATTCCAGTAGTTCTGAGGCCCAGCTGAGGCCGGGGCTGAGGGCAGAGTTACAGTTCTTATTTCATGCCACTTCGCAGAACCTGGTTTGCTGCTATGAGCATGACGCTGATGATGAAGGCGATGGCAAAAGCACAGATGAGACTCTTGCGGACGCAGGTTTGCTTGACTTGCTGCGTTGGGCTTGAACCTGTGAAAAGATAAAAATAAACGTGTGAGCTAGAATTTTAAGAAACCCTAATAACCTCATAGATCAACCTGGCCAGCCAGATGGTTTATCTCACAATATTTGTGAATTCACAAATATCTATCTCACGCGGACATTGGATACACCATTACGAGTTGTCGCTGTGATTGGCTAAACACAAATAAGGTAGGTCGCTCACCCAATCAGCTTGAAGTATTCCACTAAACACCCCACCTTTTCCCAAACGCTTTCAGGAGTCAAGTTCCTGATGGATATAGTGAGAACTCAGATAGGAGTTTAACACATATCTATCTGGCGTGAGCCAGGTTACTAGTATTACAAGTACTACTCATAGATAGCAGCCACTCATTTCCTTTGACACAAAGTCATAGAGTCTATAAAAAAAATCAAAACAGAATTAAGTGTTCATGTCCAAACTTCTGAACTCTTTTATTTTTGACTCAAAAATAAAATGTGTTAACAGAACTCAATAAAAAACGATGAAAATCTGTTAGATAATACTGTACATATGGTAAATGTCTAGAGTTACATAAGCATAAACTAAAACACACAACAAGTGACATGAAAAAACATGGCCTGGGTCAATTCAATTCATTTTATTTTTGCTTCCATAACTGGCAGATATACAGTATTTGTCTAGTGTCACTATTTTATTTTTTTAAATGGTGGCTAAGCTTAGCATTTTAAAATCTCCACTGACTTTTTTACAAATAAATAAACTTCCCCCCAGCACAGATGATTGTTAATGTATCTATTCAGGTGAAACTCAGTCTGCACTGTTCTGTCTACGTTCAATAAAATTTGGAGCCTCAGCATATTAAATAATATTAAATAAAGTTGGCTGTGCACTACAAGAGTTTATCCTGATGTTTCCCTCTACGAGTTCGGGGAGGCGTGGCTAGAGTAAGGATTTTTGTAAGAGATTTTTTGTTGTTTTTCTCCTTATGTCTGTGCATCACTGCGACTATTTGTCAGGATGCATCATTGTGAGGTTCACATACTGCGTGTGCACATAAAATAAAGAAGAAACATTGCTTCATCAACTGTAAATAAATGTAACGCTTTGTGCACATAGTCAAAGTTTGGGAATCTTTTTTACGGGCATTATGCACGTCATCTCCAACGCACCTGCTTCTTAAATGATGTGAGAAGTACCGACTTTAGCCTGCTATAACATGGCCAACACTGAGTTTGCTGAAACTTTTCATTTGATGCCCACTATGCATCAGTGTAACAACTCCTCTAATGACCCTCCGCTCTCTTATTCCACTATTATTATTTATTCCACTCGCGTTTCATTGTTAACTTTTATAACCTCGCAAACTAAAGAAAACACTCTGCACTCGATCATGTGACACACGCACTGTTCTCCACTCACTGCTGCCCTCCTCAAATCTGTATCGTTTCTGTTCTTCTTGATGCGACTGTGATACAAATAATCGTTGTAAATGTCCTAACCCCGGGCTCACACTGCCTCCAGTCCAACTCCGGTGCAGTCACCGGACCGGTCTTGCTACAGTGAGTGACTCACATTAGCTCCGGTGGTCTGCAGTCCTGCTACAGCCACAGGCTCTGCTGCTGACCTCGCCAGACCCCGAACTCACGGAGGTTCACGCTCAACGTGGAAGAATACGTGATCGCTGAGCACTTTTTTCTCTCTCTCTCTTTCGCTGAACACATGTATGTGTAAACAAAAAACAGCGCCAAGTTTTGGGCTTATTTCACGTCAGTTGATTTTCTGTTGGATTTTTCGCCGCACTGTGGGTAAGTACGGGAGGTTTATTTACATTTTATGTGTTACATAATCGTGTAAATGTCGTATTTTGTATTATTAGCGGTAACGTAATGATTTTATTTTGAAAACTACCGGATTCACTTCACCCGCGCTGGCTTGGTTTCCTGTTTATCGTGTCTTGTTTTCACAACTTCACAAAAAGGGCTCCGGTGCGCTCTGGCCAAAATTTGAAACAAACGAAACGAATTCGGAGCGCCGGATTGGCCGTACCGGAGACACCGGACTAGACTGTACGCCGTGTGAGCCACTCTCGGACTTTTCAAGTTAAGACCATGTACACACGTAGGCGGGTATTTTTACAAACGCATATCTGCTGTCCTCCGTTTTATAAAAACGCTTGTGTCCACACATAACTGTTTTTAAAAAAATCACATCCACACAAACCCGCATAAATGTGCTCCCGATCACGGCTCTAAACAAGGCCACGTGTATGATGTTTATGCAAATGTTGCAGTTAGTGACGTATAAAAACGTAAAACGCCGGTTATTCACATCCACACTCAAACGCAAAGCTGGAGTTTTGGCCAAATCTTCACTTTGGTCGGAGTTTTAACAAAGCTCCGTTTTATATGAGGGAATCCTACGTTTTAGTGTGGATGACAGGGCGAATCGTAGAAAAAAATGTTCGTTTTATCAGATACCCGGCTATGTGTGGACAAGGCCTAAGTAAAGACTCCGGTGGCTGCGCCGGAGTTGGACTGGATGCAGTGTGAGCCCGGGGTTATGTCTGTGCCTTCTTGTTGTTTTGGCGCATCAAAATCGCAAAAGATCCTAAACTCCTGTAGTGTGCAGCCGGATTAAAGTGAGTAAAACCTTTGGACTCGTATAAGAAGTTTAAAATGAATTATTTCTATTTCTTTACAGTTTTAAGGAAACAACCTAAATCAGGTATTATGAAAAAGTTTGCTGACTACGAGCCTGCTTTCCTTGGGTTTTATAATTCAACGCAGCATGACAGCTCCACATTTTATAACATGGTTTTATAGGCCTTGGTTTGTTGTGCTATTATTATAAAGTTGACAGAAATACATTTGTGAATCCCTTCCTCAAATTGAAGAAGGTTTTAATGATCACGCGAAAGTTTAATGATCACGCGCCTCCTATTTCTCACAGTATTTTTTTAACATCTAGCATTACTCAAACAGGTTAATTTCAAAGCAAAAATACAACAAAGTAGATAATTTGTATCTTGGATGGGATGTGATTTAATGCATGAAGGATATTTGATAGTTTTTCAAAGAAGAAGCTCATCTCATCTCTCATCAGCGTAAAAACACAATTACTAAAGATGAGCAGTCGAGTTTGTTTTCACACCTGTTCTGAGCCGAGTCGCAGATAGATTGAAAGGCTGATTGAGGTTTTGGGACGACAAATAAACACTGGCACCTGAGTGGAATATTTAGGGAGAGATTATATGATTTCTGCCACAAAATAATATATAGCAATCCTAATTCTAAGACACGACATTAATGTTTTAGTACATTTGTAACATTGTCCATTTACTATGAGTATCCCCTACCTCTTGAATTAATGCCTGTCATTCTCCATTATGAGTCTTTGCCAAATTTGAGCTTAGCTTTGCATCTTCACTAAGCTGCCACAAATGGTATGTTCTCTGTCAGCTGCAGCCTTAGAACATCAATTATTTAAGAAAGTTTTATAAAGTTTATTTTAATTAAGTGTGAAATCTTGTTTTTTCTATAACTACAATAATAGAAAGCAGTCAATTTATTGTCAGTTGACCTCAATGTGTCTTTGCTTTGGGCTGTTTCCTCCAAAGATTTAAAAAAAAAAATTAAATTTCACATGTCGTTCAGACAGAAAAGGTTTAAGCAGAAGTAAAAGCATACTTATAATGCCCACCTATCCACAACACAGAAGTTAGTCGTTTCCAAGACAGCGATATGTCAACAACTTCAACTTGTCAAAGTAGACACAAGTTACAAAAGAAGAAAAACTTAGAGGGTCACTAAAGAGCAAATGTACAGTGCCTCATTCTGGACCTGCATAATTATCATATATCATAGATTTGTACTTTTTTTAAGGATACAATTGTATTTGATTCTTTTATTTTTTCATCCAGTGTGTTCCATAAGTACCAAAACAGAAACTTTTTATCATTGTTCTGGCTTTGATTTATTTATTTATCTTTTATGTTTTTATTTTTCTGAGAATATACTGACCTTTTTCTACAGAAGGCAGTGTGTTTTGTTAACTTTATACATCACTATGGCTGTATTCAGGTGGTGTGAAATATAGATGCTGTATAAAAGACTCAGAATATGCTTTTAACATGTTGTATATAGTGTTGCATAGTCAAAGACTTGCACAGAAGCTGCAAGTGCACATTGACCTTTGACTCAGAAAAGCCTCCACATAAAATGCTAGGTTAGCATAGATTTTGTCTAAGCTGGCAGCAGTAACAGTGCATCTCCTATTAAAGTGTAACAATAACTAAGTAATGGTCATTATTATGTTATGGTCTAAACAAACAAGGCAAATAAAACAATAAAGAATCATGATGAAGACTTGATCACATGACCCCTGTCAGTGGTTTTAGTCCTACTCAGCTGGAAGGAAAAAACAACAACAACAACAACAACAACAAAAAGGCCAAGAGTGTGCCTTTACAAAGCAGTCAATTAGACGTGCTAGCATGTTCAGAAAAATCCTTATTGGGGAAAAACATTGTCAAAAACAAGGTTGTTCTCATTTAACCCAATCAAACACAACACAAACACATGGCTAACATAGCAAAGATGAAATCATCTTGTCAGCAGAGCAAAATAAACTGTGGATAGTCAGGTACACATAGTTTTCACCTTGCCAGTCAGATAAGCAACAAGATAACATTTATTTTCAAAAATCAATGAAAATCTAGCTGCTACACAAGGTAATCCATTAAAAGTATTCTTGCTAGGGTAAAGTTTTGATTATCCAGCATTTAAATAACAAACCTTTATATCGGCGATAAGAAATTTGTAAAAAACACAAGCTCCCTGAACCTCTTCTTCAAACTGAATGCATTTTTTCCATCTCTTCCTTGAAAAACTAAGAGTTTGTGCATAATGAAAAGTACACCCAGATTCTTAATTTTACACTTACTTGAGTATAAAACCCAAATGACAGATTATCACGTTTTTAACTTGTAGTTTGGTGTGGTAGTCCTTGTGATACATATTCATCATCATTTTTAGCTGTTAAGTGGCATTTTTAGCTGTTAAGTGGCAAAGTTGGTAGAAATTCACACATAAAAGTTTGTGAAAGAAATAATTTGTGCTCAAAAACAGAATCCCTCCACATATGTCGTCAAAAAACGTCAAAATGCAAAGACAATTTACACACAACTGACAGTTTGCTGGAATTTAAACAATTGGCAAAATGTGTTTGAATGTGATTTTCCTGCCTTATTTCTTTTGTAAACATTACAGTGTCTTGTAGTGTGTTTCCTTACTGTCTATATCCACCTGGCAGTCCTCCGGGTTCTCTATGTGGTTCTCTTCGGTCATGATGATGTTCTCAATGTCCTTCATGGAGAGGTGATCACAGAAGGTGTCGTACAGTAGCCTCTTTAGCTCCTCCACGGTCAGCTTCTGCATGTCACACTAAACACACAAACATATGCACACTGTTAGGCTGCTCTGGCACTCCAGTGGTGTTTTAGAAACGTTAAATGTTAATTGATCCATTGTGTTACTGTATGTTAGACGCTACTCAAGAAGAATAGGGAAGCTTCCTGTTCATAAATTGCATGACGCTCTTAGTCCTTTCTGAGAGCAGAGATGGCAAAAGTACTGAAGTTCTCTACTCAAGTAAAAGTACAGTTACATGTGTTTAAAACAACTCTGGTAAAGTCCAAGTCCTACTGAAACTCCAGGAAAATTTCAACCAAGGCTACCGAGTAGCCCTGAAAAACAAAAGTAGCCCCCTTTGGTCCAAGCTCACTTTTTTGGGGCTATTAGTAGCCCTAATCCACCAGTGGTTTTCCCTTACCATAATGGCAAAGAGTAACTGCACCTCCCTGCACCTCCTCGCACCTCGTCCAGTCCCTTTGCATTCAATTGTCCCTCTCCCTGCCTTTTTACCTCCTTGCATCTCCTCGCATCTCCTCGCATCTCCTCACACCTTACCTCCCAATGAAAAGTTACACTAAGGCTACTTTTACAAGTAGCCCTTGTGGAACCATTGTACGAGGGTTACTTTTCCATCACGGCTGCCCCATGGAGTGTCTATGCAATTTGTACACCGCACTTCTCAAAATCAGTAAAGACCCAGAAGTAGCCCCGTTCCGTCGGGGAAACCGCGAGAAGTAGCCCCGGCGCACTTTCCTTAGGGGCTATCCAAGAAGTAGCCCCGATTGGTCCTAAGTTTACTAGAGTAAAAGTATAAAAGTAAACGTGTGTAAATGAAGTTCAAAAAGTAAAAAGTACAACCACACTGCCAAGTTTTTCTCTAGTCTAGTTAAAACTCCTAATACTATAAATTTGGCAGCTTATTTTGCTCGTTGTGAGACATTTTTGATTATTTTCTAGAGATTTGACTTAACTCACATTTGTAGAGAGAAAGTACAGTTACTTCTTGAAAAATGTAAGAAGTAAAAGTAAAAAGTCACCAGATTTTGTGATACTCAAGTAAAGTACACATACTAAAAAAAAACCTATTTAAGTACAGTACTTGAGTAAAAATACTTGGCTACTTGCCATCTCTGCCTGAGAGTGCCATCTGTCTGTTTGATTTCATCTGGGTCGGAGCTCTGCTGCTTTCATCCAAGTGAGAATAGAAGGTTGGGTTTTTCTCTTGGGTTATAATGCTTTGTTGTGAGGGATAAGAAACTAAGACTGAACAGGGCTAGGACTTTGTTACATTCAATTATGCATGATTGTACATACTCGTAAATAAACCACACCTTTGAGCTCAGATAGCTTTTCTAAGGATCTTGCTTGTTCACATGGATACACAATTCTACTATAATAGTGGATAGGTTCAAAACACCTGGCTTTATAAAGGATACTGGCTGACACAAGAGACCAATGCATACAGTAATTACCAAGAAGAGTCCCTGAGATTTCAAAAATACACATTTGAATAAGATGTAATGAGGACGAATGGGGCCTATTTGGTTTCATAGAAAATATTTGGAGAAGGAGGAGATTGTGGGTTCGACATGTTTAAGTCAATTAGCACTCCAAATTTTCTTTAATGTATGAAAAGAGAGTGAATGATTGTCTGTGTGTGTCTTTATGTGTTAGATCTGTTCCCCGCCTAAGGCCCAAAGTCACTTGGATAGACTCCCACGACCAGTAATGAGAACAAGCAATTGAAAATAAATGAATGGATGAATGTTGTGCGTGCAGTAACACCTGACGGTGAAAATGGGTTGAGCATGTCAAAGTTTTTCAAAAAAGTTAATTTGTGTGATGATGAGTATATATTTGTGGTAAAATGCAAAAACAAACAAGATCCCAGACAGAAAGAAGAAACTTTTTATCAGAATTTTTTATTGCTACATTATATTTCTGGAGTTTATTCTTTTTTATTTTCATCATCTAGAGACCTCCAGCACTCGCTTCATTTTGTATTTCAGTAACTATTTTACCTTCATTGTCACATTAAGACTCTACCGGGTCTTAATAGGGCGGCATTTCTGAACAAAGAGTTGCCAAAATGTGGAAAAACGTGATAAAATTGATCCAAGCTTGACTCTGATTGAACATTGAGAGGCAGAGCGTTCCACGGCTTAAAACCAGCTACAGAGATCGCTCTGTCCCCAATGGTTTTAAGTCTGATCTCAGAGCTGTCTATCAGACCATAGGGCACACGGGGAATAAATGTGGATGAGGGCCGAGATGTTATGTGGGGCCGGTCCATTTAAAAAAAAATAATGATTTCTAATATAAATTCTAAAATGATCACAGAGCTAATGCAAAGATGCAAGAACTGGGGTATTATACACTGTTTTTTGCTTCTTGGTAAAAGCTGGGCAGAATGTTCTTTAACTGCAAGAAATGAAGAGCATTTTTGTTCATTCCTACATAGAGGGCATTGCAGTATTAAAAGATCAAAACTAAATGTTTAACCTGTTTAATGAGTTTAAAATTAAAGTCTAAAATGACGCCAAGCTTGGTTTGGTGATTGTAGACTTGGTAACGTGACTCTACAGGCCCTGATCTAGAGAGGAGCTGACTCTGGAAAAAAAAAAAAAAACCTGAGCCAATCAAATGTTACATTTTGGAGAGTGTTTTTGAATTTGTTTTTAAATTTTGGTGCATGTGTTTGAAGTTGCCACTGTAATAAACCATCCAAATTTGCAACATTAGCATATTAGTCAAGATTGATTTGTTTGTTTCCTCTATGTCATTTTTTGTAACTCAATTCCTGATGAAATGACTGTCATGTACTTTACATCACTGTCTTAATTGGTTCTGATTCCAGAACATGACATTTGTCCTTTAATGCTGAAATCACTCTGTAAGCTCCGTTGCCTCTACTTAGGTGTTACTTGTAACTTAACCTGCTTATTCAAAAGCAATAACATTTAGGCCTAGTTTACAAGGGCCTAGTTTTATGGCATCGTGACGAGCTAATCTTCCTTTACATGGAAACGCAGATAGACCCAAAATGCTGTAGTTCTTATGCCGCCTCAGGCAAAAGAACTACAGCATCAAACGCAGTCTATAATAACACGAGCATTGAGAGGCTTACATGTTCTTCATATCAATAAAATGGCGAAGGAAGCAATAAGGACCAGAGCGCAAAGTAAAAACAAACACAGAGAGGACCAAGGACCAGTGTGCGAGGACCAGTGCGCTGGAAGATGCAGATCGCGACACAAACACGGGGAAGACAGCTCGCTTTTACCGGGTGCAGAACCTTGGCCAGCTGTACTTTTACCGTTCACGCTCGAATAGGCCTAATACTTGTTTTGGATTGCTTCAAACTTTCTTTTCTTCTGAACACACAAATTTCACTGGATTAATCTAATCTTCAGCACCGGCGAGGCTTTGGAAGATTTGTTTTGTGTCTCCTCCTCTGCAATACGCAGGTAAGAAACACTGGACACTGTTGGCTTAACTTTGTGAGAATGAAAGGTGCTTTGGTTTAAAACATTTTTGGTGACTGTGCTTCTTCTACGGTCTTAAGTAGCAGCTATTGCGCGCGAATATCAGTGACGTAGCTGTCTTCATTGACAACAGTTTTTTTCCTGCTTACACCGCAGTGTATTTATTGAACCTTTACGGCGAAACTCTTGAATCGTATCCAGAGGAATGCCGATTCGAAGAACACGCAGCTCATTGTCGTGTAAATAAACGCTTATCTGACATAGGATTCATGAAAACTCGTTGTTGTCTAAACTGCCCCTTAGTCATTAAGTTAAGACGTCATAAGGGACTCCAGTAGATGCGTCAAGGGGATGAGGCTATTCCTTTTTTATATTTATTTATTTTTTGTATTGTGAGAAGTTATCTTGTCTTTTTGTCAATTCTTCACAGTAACCCTTTTAAACAATGTAAAAGTGACTGTAGAAGAGCGCACAAACACCCTCTAAGTCTTTAAATAAAACATGTTGGCGTGAGTAAATCCCTCCAAACCTGGCTGTGAATGTGAATGTGCCAGTGTCTGCAGGAAGTCTGTTAGTGAAGCTGCTGAGTGACCGTGGGCTCGTTCTGATCAATGCAGCTTTGTACCACTTCTGTCTTAATGTTGTGTAAGACTGAAGTCCCTGAGGGAGCCTGACTCTCACAGCAAGTGTCTTCTGCTGTCTTTTTCCTTTTTTTACACTCTCCAACCATGTCTTTCTATATATCGCTCTTCTTTCAACTAAATCCTGAGCTGCTCTGATGTGTATCTTTGTCACGTGGGGAAAAACAAAGGTGACTTTTCAAAGCTTTTCTCTGTCGTGTGTATGAGAATTGTCAGGACATTTGAAAAAGTAAAGTAACACAAATGTTAGTGCAATTGCATAGATTATTATTTCTTATATATTGAATTTGATCTTGCTGATGTAAAAGCAGAGACCAACACAAATCAGAAATGAAATAAAAAAATTCAAAAAAAAAAATGATCAAATAAAAAAAACAAACACAAATAAAAAACAGCATCCAAATAAAAAAAAACAGTATCCAAAAAAAAAAACACAAACACAAATTAAAAAACTCGCTTCCAAAAAAAACATAAATAAACAAAGCAAATAAACACACATCAAATAAAAAACAAATAACAAACCATCAAATTCAAAAAACAAATTAAAAACACATACACAATCAAAACACAAATGCAAATAAAAACATCGTTCAATAAAAAAAACAAGTTAAAAAATACACATTCAAATAAAAACATAATTAAAAACACAGACACAATAAAAAATGAATCCAAATAAAAAAAAAACACGCATCTAAAAAAAAAAAAACACAAACAAATAAAAAACACCATCCAAATAAACATAAACAAAAAACAAACAATCATCCAAATTCAAAAAACAAACCACAGCATTCAAAAAACAGATCAAACAATATAAAAACATGAAAAAACAAGCAGCAAATCTTAAAAAGTTATTCTCACCATAATTAACAGAAATATTTAATGCTAAGATGTATAGTCCAGTTTTTCCTTATTATTATTTTGTTTGTTTAATATAAATCAATTGATATAATTAGCTCTTTAAATTTGTAGTGTGAAGGAAAACAACTCGTGAAGTGTTACATTCTTCAGGGAGCACTACTACAAGATTAACTTCTGCCTCTTAATAACTTAGTTTGCACAAACACCTCTGCGTCTGGAGGTTTGCTTTGGTGTCTGTCGTTGCTAATAGGCACGAAATGAGAGTAATAAGAACCTTCCAGAAGACCGAGTCAAAGTCCGTGCCGTTGAACTTATCTGGCACCCCAGCCGTCAGTTTGGGGCCCAGAAGGGTGACGAACTCTTCAAAGTCCACCTGGCCGTCGCCTGTGGGAAGAAGAGACGTGTGGGGTTAGTGCGGTGACTTCAGACTTATGCTTTGTGTGTGAGGAAATAATCGTTTTGAACACGTGGCAGTGCATAGATGTATTCTGCATGTTAAATATGAGTTCAAATGAAACAGAAATGCGTATCTAATAGCAACTAAAAGCATGTTTGCCTATTAGGGCTGGGCATGATAAAAGTCACACATAAACAATAGATCCCTGAAACATAATCAATTTGATGTTACTTAATTTCATGCTTTTATTGATGGGGATGGGGACAAAAGCGCCATCTATGTGTATTCAAATTATAGAAACTGCCAAAAACCTGCTTGTTGTAGAAAATTTTTATTGATTGCAGTTGTAAAATGGTTGTATCTTGTTGTCAATTGCCTGCACTAACAAGTAGGGCTGTAGTCCACCAAAAAATTCTCATCGACTGATTTATTCGACTAAAGATGGAGCGTAGAAAGGTTCTGAAAAGATAAAAATATTGCAAATCAATGGAAAATTGGTATCAAATTAGATACATTTAAACAAATACAGATAACCTTAACGGGCAAAGATTTGAACAAAATCTGATATTTTCTGCAAAGAAAAAAAAACAAAAACAAAACAAAAACAATCTAAATTTCGTCAAAACTGGTTTGAAACTAAAATGTTGATCATATCTTGATTTTGTGTTGAAAATGTCGTCCAAATCTGACTTTCTGAAAAGGCATTCTAATTCTTATTGTGGTATCGAGAATCAAGTTTATTCCTAGTATCAAAATCGGGTTGGAAATGCTAGTATTTGACAACTCTGCAAGAAATCTTGCTCAAAAATACTAATAATATTATGTAGTTCATGCAAAAACTATAGTTTAACAGAAAATGAAAAGGAAACAGTGTGTTTATATAAAAGGCAGTTCAGACCAACTTTGCTTCTGTTGAATACAAATCCTTATAATCTAATCAAAAAATTAGATGACTAATACAATATCTGAAACAACCTTTATTATGTGTGGCTAGCACTATACAGATGATATATAGACAGAAAAAAAACAGACCTTGTATGCTTTTAAATCTGCCCAGTGTAACAAGAACACTAAGTTAGAGTAGATTTCTTCTCATTGCCTGATTTGTACCACAGAATGGTACAAATCAGGCAAACTTGAGATTTGATTCAATCAGCAAACATAGCAGGAGGAAGAAGGTATGCTCAGCTAGCATTTATAGCTTTTCTAAAAACCTTGCTTTGCGTGCATCTAAAAGATTTCCTACGTCCACGGACAACTGTACTGAACATGCATGTTTTTTTACTTTTGTCTTTTGCCTCCCTGTAATGCTGTAAAAAGTAAAACATTTTTTACTTAAACTTACTAATTAATACTATTTGTATTCAACTTTATAAAGACATATTCATAAATAAGTAACCTGACATAGAGAACATTTATTCATTGATAATTTATTGTATTCTGTTTTTGTTAAGTATGTTTTTATTTATTTATTTTTTTTAAAGAATGACAGCAACTTATTCCACTCTTTCATAGCCATGTAAATAAAGTAGATTGAGATTTTGTATCTGCCAAAAAAAAAAAAAAAAAAAGGCCCATCAGATGTGTGTCTAATGGCAAATTGTGGAAAACTAAAAAGTGTTTAATATAAGCTAACTGTTTGAAAAGTGTGGGGTTGTAGATGTAATGCATATTGTATGATTTGTCACAAACCAGTGCTAATGTTGGTTCCTCCTCAGTGTTTTTGTGTGTTCTTACCATCCATGTCTAGTCTCTGAATGATGACTTCTAGCTCCACTTCATTTGGCATGTAACCCAGAGAACGCATCGCCATTCCCAGCTCCTGCTTCGAGATGAATCCATTTCCATCTCGATCAAAAACTTTGAAGGCCTCACGAATCTCTGCGGAAAAACACAACCAAACATGGGTTATTTTATTATCTTTCCAGCCTATTTTTCCTAAAACCCTGACTAAAATTATCAAACTGAAACTGTTTCAGAACCCTATGGAGCAAAATCCAATGGCTGGACTATTTGTGAAACTGAAACATTGTAATTTAGCTTCTGATGACTAAGAGGTTTTAATTATACGTGAGAACAGGCTCTGCACAAAAGAAAAACAAAATCTAATTTCTAATTGTTTTATTTATGTATTATTTGTAATAAGAATCAGTAAATCCGGTGTAGGGGTACACAGTAGCAGAGTGGTTAGAGCTCTGGCTTCCCAATAAGGAGGTCGTGGGTTCGACTCCCGGGTCGGACCATATCTCTCTGGGTAGAGTTTAGATGTTCCCCCCGTGTCACCGTGGGTTTTCTCCGGGTACTCCGGTTTCCTCCCACCTCCAAAAACATGCATGTTTAGGTTAATTGGGCATCACTGTAATTTCCCTTAGTGAGTGAATGAGAGAGTGAATGGTTGTCTGTCTAACCCTGCGACAAGTTGGCCACTGTCCAGGGTGTTCCCCGCCTAAGGCCCAAAGTCACTGGGATAGGCTCCAGTCACCCGCGACCCCTAACGGGATTAAGCGGTAGAAAATGAATGAATGAATAAATCCGGTGTTTACAGTTGAGGATTGAATTAATTTATTTGTCTTAATTTGGGTTTTTACGATTCCACTTCAATTGCGAAAGGTAATTTAAAGGAGTTGGTCAGATGATTCTGTGCAACCACTACCGCTCGTAAAGTGGGAGAGGCCTCTTAAAGGACACCCAGTGAGTGTGAACAGATGTTCATTGACAGCAAGATATAAGGACAGCGATGGCAGCTTGGTGAGTGATGTGAGTTTGTTTCGGAGCAGTCCTCAGAGGTGGAGGATATCTATAATGTGTGGTGAGATTTACACCTGGTGAGGTACTGTGCAGCAGAGGTCTACTTGCTTCCTTATAATTCAAGGTGCTTTTTTTTAAATATACTTTTTAGACTTTTTCAGACAAGCATAATATCATGTGAGTATTTTATTTGTACACGCAAAATTAAAAATAAGGAAATGAGTACTGTGAGTCGGGATCTTGTAACCTTTTTCACAGTATATCACTGGCGTACTCAAAGAAGCCAAGAGGAAGGCAGTGATGAGTCCACCGGCTGGAGCCTGATCAATTTGAGCCGTTAGCTCAGAGGTTTAACTGCATGCTAAACTAATAATTAAATAGAATCTCGATTGGCTCAAACAGGCTCAGATTGCAAATGACTGACTGTATGTTTACAGCAAAAGCTCAATTTTCCCAATTCCAACTTCAGGTCGCCACAGAGGCAGAATCAGAAGAAGTTTTTATAGTCCACTTGACTGTGGCTTCAAGTCGATGTGACGTCACTTGTACTCAAAATGCAAAAAAACAAACAAACAGTGCTTGACCATCGCAGCAGCACATTCATGGTTTTTGGACTCATCAGACTCGGAATCAAAATTTGTCACTTCAGTATAACTTAATACACAGAAACAAAAACTGTACCCAGGTCAAAGTTGTCAGTAGATGACAGTAACTGGCCTTGAAACAGTAGACAATTCAGTTTTAACCCCATACACACAGTTTGACAGTGAAAAAAGTTGATTCTCTGTTTAGTTTCACTTTATCTTATGATTAGTATTGCTACAATAACATAAACATATAAACAAAAACAGGTGGAGCCAATATAAAAGTTCTATAAAATGAATTACATCATGAGGATATTTATTATTCATATATTCAAAGTATACACTGACTCTGATTTCATCCCAGAAAGGCTGATTTCACTCCAAATAAGAGTGTTGCTCCTTTCCCTTTTGCAATTCCAGACCCTTCATAATTTGCTTTTGTCAAATACTGAACAAAAAGGAATTTATATAAAAAAAAAAAAAAAGGGAACACATCAAGACAAGGTAACGCTGGGGATAACAAAAAATGCTCAGTGCAGTATTTGTTATGGCACGTCACCGCCTGAACCAAATCAGTCTAAACAAGCACTCCAAAATGTTAGCAAATATTGAGGCTGAGACCAGGACAAATTGCCAATCAAGGTGCATTCATGTGTTTCAAATGGTATGCCAAAATAAAGTGGGCTGAAATGGACTGTTAATGAGTCGAGTTTAGAAGAATTTACTATTAATTTAGGTGCCTGTGCCCCTGGTCTCATGATCGCTGTTAATCAGGCAGAAAGACCGGCGGGTGACAAACACTTCATCAACTAAAGCATAATTGTGAGGAACAATACGGAATAACAAGTCAGAGGAAGCGCCAAAATGAAGTTCTGGGATGTCTTTGGTTATGTGAGGTCACTGTCTAAACCTGCATTTAACCAGGTAAAGATGCTTCATGTAACTTTTCTGATGGATCAGCTGCTTCTGAAGGCTGACTTTCTTTTCAAATGGACACAGGCAAAACATCTTGAATTAAAGACATTGATGAGTAATTTAGAGCGGATATTGAACTCTGAGGAGAAAGGCACATGCAGCTAGTCTAGAGGAGAAAAAAAAAACGAAACTTCCTCTTCCGTGAGTGATCCAAAAGTGGTCAGAGTAAGTAAACTATTGTATTTCTTCGTATTTGGTGTGTTAAATATCTATGGTAAAAGAAGCTGAATTTATGAGTGAGGAGGTGGGAGTTTCATGTTAGACATTGGAAATTTGACTCCACAAGTATAACGAGAGCTTCCCTGGATGTAGCCTGCTTGTGTTAGCTTCCTTACACGAAGCTATGGTGGGCTGGTCACATCAGGGTAAGGACACTGTTCAACATGAAACTCCTCTCTCACCACGGTCAGCGACGGGTGTTCCCATGTACCCCTGTTCACACATCCATAACACCTCTCAGCAGTACGGTAGGTTCAGCAGGTCATTCTCCCCTCTGAGTATCTCTCCCATAAGTTGGATATGCACGTACCCCAGAGCATTTGGAGCTCTCAGTGCTGCGGGTTGGCTCTGCACTAATCCCTGAATATGATGATATGTAAAATATGTTAATTACTGTAATGATCACGAAGATGATACAGATTCACAGCAAAGTGGCATCTGTGTTCTTCCCGTGCAACATTGATACGATTGGTTAAGCACAAACTAAGGTAGGCTGCACACCCAATCAGCTCAAAGTATTTAATGAATGTCCCACCTTTTAGCAAACACTTTCAGTGAGTAAAGCTCCAGATGGATAACATGGAAGAACTCAAATCAGAGTTGAACACATATACTTGTACGTCTGGCTAAGTTGACCTTTTGAACTAAAAAAGTCAACAAATAAATTGTATGTCTCTTGAATCAAAGATGATCTTGATCCATAGACAGATCATTTTACTTGACAAGAAACTGCTCAAACCAAAATATGAAGAAATATGAAATCAAGAAATGTTAACTTCTCCAAACATTATTTTTTGCGTACTGATCTATCTTCAGAATGACCATTATTATTTCAAGTTGTCATTGACACTAATCTCATTCCACTTTCACCTGGCCTATATCAGATTAGAGGGGCAGCTTATTGCCTGCTGTGCTCGTGCTATCTTTATCTGACTGTTGTCTTTGTGTTCTAACTAGACTCACTGTCATTTGAAAGTGCATGTGTTGCATATTAATGAGAAATCACTGTGCAAGGACGTTTGAGCTTTAGCATATTCTGAACCTCATTATGAGCATTTTCTAACCAGGATTCAGAAGAAAACATGATTTTATACTTCTGCAATTCAATACTCCAGGTCAGTGTTTCTAAAGCTGTGGTACACGTACCATTTGGGCTGCCGCTGATTGTATTTGAAGTCTTCAGCTGTGTTTGTTTTATTTTGTTTAGTCTTCCCTGTCATTCCTTTTTGCTCATTTTAAACAATATTCACAGCTCCACCAAAAACTTGTGCAACTAGAATCATCATGTACAGTATATACATCAAATGAAACTTACAAGTGTCGACTTTCATAAAAAAAAAATATTTTTTTCACATTAATCCATTCCTTTTCATAGGCATTTTAAAAATCCTTGTATTCATTAGATTTCAGCATTTGACGGCAAACTTTTGAAATAACGCCCTGCCTAAATCAAACTTCATGCCAGTGTAATTTTCCTCTGTTTACTTTTTGGTGAAAGATAAGAGCCACTACAATGAAATAATGTTAAAAAAAATACAACCAAAAGCTGAGTTGCAATGAGAAGGCAGCACAGCAGTTTTCTACTTTCTGATGCAGATTAAGAAATTCACTTCGGTGAAAATCTTTGGATATTGGACATTCAACATGTTAGACATTTTCACTTCCAGGGTCACAAGAAAAGTTATCATATAAACCAAAGAACTCTGTTTTGTTCAGGAACAGTAATTTGTTGACGGTCCTTTAATAACAACCGGAACCTTTACGACACTTCAAGCTAACCCACTCCGCATCCCAAACATTATGTTTGGAATCATCACGTCTTGCGACCCTTTGGAGTTAAAATGTCAAACATGTGAATATCCAATATCCAAACAAGGTGGCGCACCTTGCGTACACAGGTCAGCGATATAAGCTTGAAAGGAAAACAATGTTTTTTGGTTTTTTGACTCGTTTGTTTTTGTACAGGTATATAAAGGAAATATTATATATTGTTTATTATTCTTTTGAGATTTTTTTTTTTTATTTGCTGTTTAAAAACAAAAAGAACAACTACCAACACAAGTACAAGGACCATGTAGGTAGATCTATTAACCCAGGACACGATGAGAAAGGACACTTTCTCCGGAGCTCAGGACCGCAGGCGCAGACTGCTTATGGTCATATAGCAAGTGTAGAAATAGAAAACATAAAAAACAAACAAAAACTGTTTTTAGTTTCTTGATGCATTTGTTTTTGTACATTTGATTACCAAGATGATATAGTAAAAATTAAGTACAGTCATTTCTTTTCTTTTTTTTTGACAAATCAAATTCTGCACTTTATTTCATCATTTTATTTGCTGTTTTAAACGAAAAACAAAAAAGGACTTGTTTGATTACTATTTTCATTTTTCAATTGAAATTCCAAATACCAACAAGTACATGGACCTAATTTCAACCTAAATAGATACAATAACAAGATATGCATGAGAAGAAATTGATTTTAAGTAATAACAAATAAATCAAATCAAATCAATCAACCAATAGACTCTTTAAGAACAGCTTTGCAGAACTCTAAACTGAAGTTTTAAAGATTGAGCTGTCAATCAAACTACGTTGAATATGGAACATGATTGGACTTCCTAGAAAACAAACACTGTAAAAGGGTTGTCATTTGAAGCACTAAGTAATCTTTTACAACACGCTTCAAATCCAGGCTTTTACAAGTGTGAATTTTCCACGGTGGCGATTTACCAAAATGTCAACAGTAACAAATGGTGACGCCTGGGGACCGAATCCACCACGACTCCACATTGTGTGACAATTCTTCCAGCGGAACAGCAAAATCCCCAGAATGCCTGAAAATGTGCTATTTCCTGTATTGTCAGCTATTGGCACCGACGCGAGAATGGCTCAATGCAACACAAATAGGCGCTGAATAGTGCTAACCGGGCAATCACGATCTCTTGTACGCAATTCATAAAGCGATTGAAGTGGCGTGCGATCCTTCACTGCGTTTTGCCGGAGGTGATGTTTGAGTTATAGAAATCCTTTGCAATGTTCTTGTTTGTAAATAGCATCGTGGACTCTTTCCACCTGAGGTCCAATGCTCCGTGTGTAAGCTCAGGAAACATCAGCTCTCCTGCAGACTCCTTTAGAAAAGAAAACATGCTGCACAGGAGGAAAGCAACACTCTCTTAAATAAGGTGCCAAAACTGTTTTAGCCAGTGCTCCATCTCTCCTTGAAAGCTTTATTTATTGATCAAAGGGCACGGTGAAATATGCCTAAAGCAGAGAGCACTGTGGTACATCAGCGGAAGTCTATAATAAAGCATGGACACAACCAGCTTAGGATAATTTTGTAGGTCTGTGGAATAAAGAGAGAAATAGCCCGAAGTTAGCCAGAAGTATTGGCTCAACTGCAAATAATGAAAAGTGTAAATCTCTGAAGTAAAGCAGGCTGTGTATAATCCTCACTGAGTAATCGTCCTCTAACAGAATGAATGCTTTGTCTTGGAGCTGCCGACACAGAGATAGCACTATCGCACATGTCCTTGGGAGGGACAAATATACACTTCCACTTGTTCACTTCACTCTCACAAGCGCAGCCAAAATCGCTCGGGCTTGTCTTTGGTGTGAAAAATGTTGTTAACGAAGAGTGCTTTAATACTATTTTATTTTGTGGTGAACTTTGTGGAAATGTCTGTGATGAGCCAAGGACAAATTTATAAATCTGACTTTGGCTGAGAGTGATGCATTCTGACGGTGATTCTTCCAAGAAGCAGCAGATGATACTAACTAGACTTACACTATTACCAAAAGTATTCGCTCACCATTCAAATGATCAGAATCAGGTGTCCAAATCACTTGGCTGGCTACAGGTGTATAAAGTCAAGCACTCAGGCATGTAGACTGGTGAAACAAGACATTTGTGAAAGAATAGGCGCTCTCAGGAGCTCAGTGAATTCCAGCGTGCAACTGTCATATTCAAATTTGTCAAATTTAAAATTTCCTCGCTCCTAAATATTCCAGTCAACTGTCAGCTCTATTATAACAAAATGGAAGCGTTTGGGAACAACAGCAACTCAGCCACAAAGTTAGGAATGGGATGGCACTTCAGTTCATAGTATGAGTAAAGGCAGGTGAGCCAATACTTTTGGTAATAAAGTATATTTAAAGACATCATACATAACTTTTCTCTTTGTCTTCATTTGTCATCAGTGTTTGGAATTGACTAAAGATTCCAAGAATGTTAAGGTATTTGGAAAACTAATTGTTTTAAATATAAGGAATACATTTTGGTATTTCAAGATACATTGGCCCTTTAGCAGATGGTCTTATTTATTCCTCTGTTGGCCACTAGTGCGCTCTCTCCAATCGCTATGCTGTCTGTGTAGAAGGTGTGGTCCAGCCAGATGTGAGGGTGCAGTTTCATTCAGTGAACCTGAGATGTGCTCATGTGTGTGACAAGTGAGCAGTGTATCTCAGGCAAAAGTTACACTGCTTCAGTTTGGAAAAAGTGTAATAATAGAAATCCATCTATTCTGTTTTGAACAAATTGGCACGTAAAAAACATGCACTTGATTTTTACCTGTGTACCTTTTGATTAAGCTACGTATTTTACGCTGTTAAAATGAGTCAACTTCTAGACGTGCAAAAAGGCCATTGTAATAAAAATACTGTAATGCATGAAAAAAAATAAATTATTTTTTTTAATCCAGATATCTAGCTTCTGTCAAATAAAGAATGTTTCCTTGCATTGGTGTAATGACTGGTGGTCGAGTGGGTGTCACCTCTGTCTTATGAACCTTGTGCTTTTCACAGCCTGGCTCTTTAAACTTAGGGTCTCAAACTTGTAATGCTGGCATGATGGACCCCAGAATTATTTCAGATTATTCCTGAAAGTTAGCCTGATGCATCCAGTTTCATTTCACCATCTGACATTGCACAATTGGAGTTCAATTGCTCCACAAAAGGCGAGCACTTTTTTGCTTTAACCAATCGCTGCACCCAAACACATCAGTGTAGATCAGAAATGTGTGTTTTTAGCGATCGCTGGCGTTTCTGTGAATTATAGTTACAAAACATTGTAGCTGGAGTGAAATGAAAATGAGCAAAGGCAGGTGGCACCAGCCAGGAAACTGAAAGTGGCTCATATTCAACAGTTTGAACTAAGCATCCCAAATGCACTGTCTGCAACCCAGCGCAACCACAGCCCCTCCCTCAGAACACAACAATGCAGAGAGGATGAGAACTTGTAAGAACTCACCTTTAAGCTTTCCCAGCAAAGAAAAATACACGAAACTAAGAATTATGCCAGTCCAATACAGATGTGATTTTAAAATTATTGATTACTTTAAGGCTATTCATGGTCTTGCTCCTACTTATATCTGTGAGTTGTTGCAATATATGTTCCTGGCCGTTCTTTGCGCTCTTCGGAGCAGACTCTCCTCACTGTGCCATCTTCCAGACTGGTTTCGAAGGGAGACAGGGCTTTTCTGTCGGCACAAAGCTCTGGAATGCTCTACCAGACTGGTCAATCAGCCAACACTGTGGCTGCTTTTAATCTAATTTGAAAACTCACTTTTATAAATGGCATATCTTAATTATTTAATGTATCTATATCGTTTGTTTTATTGTTATATGTGCAATGTTTTATTGATGTTGTGAAGCGCTTTGTAACTTGTTTTTGAAAAGTGCTATACAATAAGTATTATTATTATTATTATATTATTATTATTAATTATGAAAGCAGAATCTCGCAGGTGGAGTGACTACTGCTCTGCTACAACAACAAGTTCTTTCATCCTTTGTGAAGACAGGTCAGCTTCTGTGGATGCAAAAACGCCACACCACTTTTTTGTGTGAGAAACTGATCTAATATTTGCAGAGAATTGTGCATGTGCATTATTTGCTTAAATTAATGATAAATATTTTCTCATTAACAATGGCAAAACAAACTTTGAGCCTAAAATCAAATGCCCTTCGAATGCCCTTGATTCTTCAGTCAGCTTTTTTTCTTTACAACAATACTCCTGAACTTGAAATTACTTAAAACTCAAAACAAAAGACATTTTAGTTAAGATTTCAGTATTTTGTAACTAAATATTCTTCCTAACACCAGATGGCATTTCTAGTCTAGAATGGTTCACATTCCTGCATTAATATAAATCTTATTTAAAGTTGGGAAACTCATTTTCCTAGAAAACTACGAAAAGGTGGTATTTTAACTTTCATTGCACCCGACTGTAGGCTGCCTTTGACGCACAAGCTGACTCATTCTACAGTCGATGTATAATCTGTACCATACAACTGCTGTGCTGTACTCTCGTCTGTTTTAAAACAATATTCTTTGCATCTGTCTGTCTGTCTGTCTGTCCGTGTCTGTCAGTCTGTCAGTCGTCATCTATCTATCTATCTAATCTATTATCATATCTATCTATCTATCTATTATCTATCTATTGGTGCAGCCTCCTCCAAAGGTGCACCTAACGTTTGACTTCTGGCCTGGAGGAGCCTTTCTTGTATTTTCTAAGATGTTCCCTTACATAACATTGACATAAAATCCATTTATCCCGTTCAGATGTCAGTATAGGTATAGTCAAAGTATGGTTTTAACTTTCTATTGCTTCAGATTGTGCAGTTTATTTTTCACCTGCAGACAGTTACACAGTGGACATTTACTTTGATAATGATAAATGAAAATGCAGAAGAATTATATTCCAATGCTTAATGTTAATCGAGTGCCGTGAAAGATCTTTAGTCATAGTTCAGCCTTAAAGCAACAGTGCAGTTTTAATGAGTTAACCTCATACGCCTCTGTACCGATACTTGTATTGACAGAATTGTCGCGATACAGGATACATAAATCGGATATACTATTGTGACTTCAAAGGTGTGAAACATTATGTGACTTTTGGATTTCGGATGCTTGGGAAGTGTGGAGTTGTGGACTAAGTTTTTAGGAAGCAAAATCAAGTATTGTGCCTTTAGCAGCTGACCGTTGCTCTACAAACTTTGGAACATATAGTTTCTAAGTAAAGCAGGTTTACCACAAATGTTTGTTATTCATTTTAACTGCTCAACTGATTAAGTGTGGTGAGTGACAGGAGCCTATACCAGTGACTTTTCACAAAGATTTAATGAAGTTTGATCGCCACAGCAGAAAATGATGCTTAGGCACGTTCTTGTTATTATATTGTAATGGTTGCTTTGCTTGTCAGGTAAAATGATATGCTAATGGATCAAAATATCTTTCTTGATATAGCTAATGGAGAAGTCCTTGGAGTCTGTGTCTAGGTAAGAAACGATTATTTGATTGTTAATGTAGTGACGTTTTTTTTTGAATTATCTGATTAGTTATAATTAATAGGTTAACTTGTTGCAGGTTAGCACAACAAGTAGCCACAGGCAAAGCAGACTACTCTAACGTTACTATCTTTGTGTCTTCTCTTTGGTATGACACTGTTGTTTTCATGTTGTAATTGAATACACCTTTAATATATAAGCCAGCACTGACAAAAAGGTGGGAAATGGCTAAATTGAACTAGGGAGTATTTGTGCACTGAGGCTGAGCGTGGCCCAGACTGACTTCTGTGAAAATGAGAAGCTGCTCCTGCCAGAATCCCAAATCTATTCTTCTGCACAAAAAGACACAACGGCAGAAAATGACTCCAATCAAAGTGAGATGGCTCCATCAGCTCAGCGGCCTTAGAATTTACAGACTAAGTTATATGAAGTTCAAATAATTATAGACAAACTTTTTCAAATGTGACTAACTTTACACATACAGTCCAACCAAGGTCAGACAGAACAAGATAGAGCCATGGGGTAGCTTTGTTTCCATTAACAGGTTACTTACTTCACGAGAATGGTGCAGCCTACATGAACTTCTGAATGTACAGGACATAATATTGTGGGGAAAACGTATATAAAACTTAAGGACCAACATGATCAAGTTTGGCATCTATTGTGTGCTTCAGGACTGCAAATCAACTGACATTTGAATAGCAAACTACAAAAGCTATAGTTTTCGTATTTTCTTCTCAAACAGCAAAATTGCTGGGATTTTGTGACTTAATCTAGAAAATCACAGCTTCTTTGACAAATGACAAAAACAACAAACATTCACGCTCACAAAAACAACTGATGTGTCAGTTTACTCTATCTTTCAGACTCAAAGATCTAACCTGAAACAAAGTGTGACATATGAAGCTGCTGCTGGTCGCTGCAGTTCAATGTCTTTCCATTTGAAACGAGCTGTGAGGAGTGGGGCTTGTTACTGTTGTTTTTAGACATGTATAAATTTGTTCAGAACCACATGGATTCTTAGTTCATGACAGGATTCAGCTGACTCGTAAATTCCTCTGGATTTTCTGTGGGGATGGATCACAGAATTGCAGAGTGTCAGCAGTGTAACCCCGGCTCACACTGCATCCAGACCATACTCCGGTCTGGAGTTCGGAGAGCTAGGGTTCTATGTAGATTATGCAGGTGAAGTTGTGAAAACAAGAAACTGCAGACAGGAGACCAAGTGACTAAAAAAAATTGATCAGCAATCGAATCGTAAGGCCAGAATTGATCAGTTTGCTCATGCAGCCACAGACTTACACACACACTCTGTTTTGTAAAATACAATACAATAATACAATATTAGTCACAATGTTTAACTTGTGCAAGACCTGACCTAATGTTCTTTATTATGTTGCGTTAACAACTGATGGATGGACAAACCTCTAAAAATGGACACTAAAATTATTTACCGTTTGAATGTTGACAAAAACACTAGTTCTAAGCTCTAACAACAGTGGCTTTGTTTTAAATGTCATGTATTAGGGTTTATTTTGTGTCTTAAGATAAAAAAAAAGTGAATATAGATAAACTAACAAAATGAAAATCGTTGCTGCAAAATTGAAAACTGATTCAAATAGTGACTTAAGTGAATCGTCCCATCCCTAAGACGACCAATGCATCTAGTGGTTGTTTCTGTGTGGAGCTTTGCATGTTCCTCCCCGTGTCTGGGTGTTTCCTCTGGCACTCCAAACTAGATCCCGACTGGATGCAGTGTGAGCCTGGTGTGTAATTCCTTGGCATTCACATTGCTGAAAACCTCCACACTACAGCATCAACAAGAAGGCTCAGCAGGTCTCCACCCACTCCGCAAACCAAGCAGAGTAGGCCTACCTTTCACCTCCACTTTCTACTGGGGTCCTAACTGCCTTTCACATGGTTTGGAGACTGGAGTGCACAGGAAGGAAGCATGCCTCTCATGTCACAAACAAATGAACTTACTGAACTGGAGCTGGTGTTATGGACTAGTTTTGTTGTTTCTGCCATTTATTCTGTCAGCTATGATTTGTATATTAGTGTACTTATTTATCCTAATTATTCAGGGCGTTTACATGCAGGTCAGGAAAACTGGATGACTAGCCTTGTTCCAAACCTATTAAACCAATTCTCAAAAGTGCATGTAAACCCTGGAACACCGATTGAGTTGTTGTTAATCAGTTTTCAACTGTAGGCAACAAATAATGGTCCAGTTTGTTGCCACTAACTTCTGCTCAGACATGCTTTTAATTTTCTTTTCAACAGTGTCTTCATAAAATCATGACTTTATTAATGGTTGCATGATTTTATTCTTTTTAAGGGTTCAATTTTTTCATCTTATAAATGCAACTTTATTTCATCAGTCCCTTATACAAGATAGTAAGTAGTTTGTTTATTGATTCTTAGCAACCAAGTGTGACAAACACCATTTTTTTGCCATTACTATTATTATTTTTTACCAACCTGGATCTGATTTGTGACTTATTGTGAAAACTGTCTTTGTCCCTAGACTTTTACAGTTGCTGTGATGGCATTGGTATTTGTTTGAAGTGGAGAGGTGGCCTTCAAGACAAGAACATGCAGCTCTCCCGCAGAGTCATGTGATGGAAGATGAAACGCCCAACTGAAGAGCCACACAACTGAAGGTGTACTCCCTCGAGCCGTGTGGGGGAGGAAGGGGAGTACTGTTGTGGTTTTTGTACCAAGGACACAACGCAACAGATAAAGTGCTTTGTAAAAGATCTCACATAAATATTCACAAGCATTAGCCACTGACAAGGAAATGAATGTTCTATTGCCTATTGTAGGGTTGTCAAAGTATCGAAAATCTGATGTTAGAGGGCAAATATGACTTGTGTGTTTCTCTCGTCCTTCAAATAGATTCTTTCAAACTGATCTTGCTGTAAAAATGCTCATAACCTGGATAGTATGATCTACTGCAGAAGGTCTACCTATATGACATCCATCAGGCATCAACAGTGTTTTGGGGGGACGAAAGATATCTTTGTCGAACATTATTTGAACACCAACCATTACCAGTAGAAGTACTCTATAAATCTATATTGTCCGTAGGAATCCTCATTTGACCATTCAATCTTGGAGATCTTTGGAAGTGATCGCCGTACGTCACATCCAGTTTTCTAGCTTGGTCAACTATGTGGAATAAAATGATGTTTGTTTTTCATAGTGGCCTCATGTGGTGAGAAAAAAGGTTTCAGAAGGTTAGAAGATCTGTGGTTTCAAGTTTTTCACACCATTTAATATAATATTTGGATTCAAGTGTCACAGTTCAAAACTCTGACTATATGAAGTGTAATTAGAGCTGAAAATTGTTTGAAATTATTCTTAATCAGGTCTAAAGCTCTCCATCTGGTACTCAGGGTTTATGGGAGTTTGCTCAAACTGTCCTATGTGCCTTGTTCATCTGAAGAAGGCTTCGACCTGTCCCTTGTTTGTCTTTGGGAGTTTTACTGAAAGCTTTCTGGTCCTTGTATGTCCAGAACTGGAGCTGTGTTCATGTTGTTGGCAGTAAGTCAGACCTGTCCTTAGTAAATGTTGGGCTCCGCCAGGGCTGCCCTTTCACGGTTCTGTGCAATGAATTTCTAGAGTTTCTAAGTGTTGTCAGGGACTGGAAGGTGTCACTTTGGAGACCACAGGATCTCATCTCAGCTGTTTGCATATGTGTTGTCTGATGGCTTCTTAAAACCAGGATCTACAACATGCACATGGTTCTTGACTGGAATAAGGTGGTTTGTCCCCAAAAGTTTTAGTATTTCGGGTTCTTGTTCACTGAGGTGGAGGTGGATGCAGTCCAGCAACAGTGATGAGATCGCTGTATTAGACTGTTGTGGTGAAGGAGCTGAGTTCCCATGACATAATGAAATTATCCTTTTACTCAATCTATATTTTGACGCTTTTCATCGCAAGAAATAGAAACGCTGTATAATAGAGACACACTAAAAAAGGGTAGATATGTGCTATGATACGCGACTAATATTTGTAGTAAACCTACACTTACAGTTCCCCAAACTTTTTCTGCTTTTATACCCTTTTTCCTAGGTTTTTGACTTAGCAATAACATATAGCATGTTGCAGATTACAGTATAATTATTAGTAACAGTCAAAAATTATTGTTTGTACTGTAGACTTTTGTTGTTAAAGGGTGGCACAATGGTAAATGCTTGGGCTTCATAGCAAGAAGGTCATCAATTCCCAGGCGACCTGGGGCCTTTCTATGTGGGTTTGCATGTTCTCCCCATGTCTGCATACCACCAAAACATGTCCATTAATGCCTCCCCCTCCCCCAGGACTCCCCTGCAAAAAGATTTTGAACCTCAGTGAGACTATCCTGGTTGAATAAAGGTAAAATAAAAAATATATATTAATAGTAAAAAAAAAAATCTGTTAAACTGCTAAGAAATATCTTTTAGTGATATTTTAGAATATTTATCAATACAATTAAAGTTCTCAAATTCTGTGACAAACAGGGTGTTGGATGCTGTAGCAGAGTAGAGCACCCTGCTTGTAAAATGGGGAAACGCTGCTATAGTGCATGCCTTATACGTATGTATTCATGTTTTTAAGATGTTGCTCAAATAAATGAACTAAACCAATTAAATAAATAAAAGATAGATGAATGAATTCATCAATTAAATGCATACAAGAAAAAGATTTGTCTCTTTTCACATAAATTAAAATCATTCACATAAAGGAGTTTTTCAAAAGAGCCCACAAAATGTCACGTGACTCATTTCGTACATAATATTGTTAACCCCCTCCAGAGCTCATATGGACTCTGCACCAGCTCTGCCGGTGCCCACCGCTGCAGCTTTAGTAATTGCCACACACCCACTCTTTATGTAAGACCTTCCCTTCCTGATGTGAGAAAAACACCACTTTGCTCCATGCATGTGAACCGTGCACGACTATTTTTACAACACCCATAGCAACCTTAATCCATCTTTAGCTGGATGTGGGTTGACTCGGGCACCCGGAAGATTTAAATATTACCATAACAGTCTCCTAACAAGGCTCTGGAGTATTGGAGCGGACGGGGTATGAAGCAGGATAAGTCTGTCTGTGCCTTAGAGGAGAAATCCCATCTCAGTTTTAGGATAAGTCTTTACTACATTCTTTATGAAATGGAATCACTTGAACCTTTGATGACTAACTGGGAAAGAAATGGTGAGGGCAAGGCGTGGTTAGTATATTTAGATCTGTAGTAGTTATCCTGGTCCCCCAGTGGGATGATGAAACACTTTGTCGGATTGTCTATAGACTGTCAATACCTGTAGGCTTTTTTAAGTTACATTGGAAAAAAAGACAACACTGATTACATGTTGAAATAATAATTATAAAATATAAAATAAATAAATGAATACATACTGGATTATTTAATGACTTTTAGAATAGTTGTCATCACGTCTTATTTGACAAAATGACACGTGTCTGAAAAGGAGCATTATGAAAACCTATAAACGCTTAAACGAAACAAAAATGGCCAATCATTTCATTTGCACAGATTATGCAGGTGAGTTTGGATAAGCTAATATCCATGCAGTGAAATTTACATTTATTTCCATTTATTATATTTTTTATATCTGTGTTTTAGAATTACAATTGGGTGTGATGTTTTAATAATTTCCCAAAGCATTGAAGTGCAAGCAAGGTACACAAAAATGTCTTTGTCTTCTGCTATTCATATCTGTAATCACTTTGAATTCATTAGTGATGTGCTCTGGCATCAACTTATGTTTTATTTTCCACATGGCCACTGGTGTTTGTGTGCCTATTTTTGTTCTACTATTCTTTTATGATGTGTATCAGAATCCTAAAGTCTGAACTCTGACATGAGGAAAATTAAAGTGAAACTACATAAAATCTTTTACTTAAAAGTAAAACCCTTTTTCTCAAACTACAAATTACCTTGAGTTGCGTACATTTTTATTTCCCCCAAATCCTGGTGATCAAAGATAGCAGGAACTGGTGTTCACTACCATATTTGCCTTTAGCTTCAACTTTTTGCTAGGTGCTCTACAGGCTATCAAACATGCACTGTTGTGTTCCCCCATGAGCCGAAAGTGCAGGCCTGACCAATCAGAGCAGGAGTTATAGAGCGAGCAACGGTAGCTGAAGCTAAAGCTTAAAGAGTCATTTTAAATGAAATAAAGACGTTAAACTTCAAACCAGTTGTCACCCAAACAAAAACTCTGGGCTTCCCAATAAGGAGGTCATGTGTTCGACTCCAGGGTCGGACCATATCAACATCTCACGATCTCTCTGGGTGGAGTTTGCAGGTTGTCTCTGTGACACCGTGAGTTTTCTCCGGGTACTTCGGTTTCCTCCCACCTCCAAAGACATGCATGTTTAGATTAAATTTAGGTAAATTTCTCTGGTGGATTAAAGAGAGAGTAAATGGTTTAACTCTGTAAGGAGTTGGCCACTGTCCAGAGTATTCCCCTCCCTAAGGTCCAAAGTCACTAGAACAGGCTTCAATTACCTGTGACCCCAAACGAGAATAAGCAGTAGAAAATAAATGAATGAATAAATACCCTGACAATTTATATATATCTGCTGGTGTAAAATCATTTTCATTTTGTTGGAGTACAAAAAATCACTAGTGTTCTAAACTTTTGATTCTTTCTCTGATTTCAAAGCTGACTCTATCTAACCACCAGACAACAGCAACCAAGCAAAGCCATGTCAATAACGCCCAGTGGCTCAAACTAAGGTCAAAAGCTCCATATGCGGTACGCTCTATGCAGCAGCGCGCTCATCTGTTCCGCCATATTACCTCTGCAGCACAAACAGGCTGCCGGCGCCACTCGCTGAGACCCGCTGCTATTGTACGTCAAAGCAAGAAGAAAATATTACCATGGAGCTAAAGCACTTCACCTTTCAGAACCCATCACAGTTCATTTCACAGGTAATAAAGTCGCATAGATACACTCGTCCAGACCAAGCAGTCAATCAGAATGGAAATAAATGACTTAACTTTGGTCTAGCAGACTCTAATCACAGACTGGATCTCATGGTATCTGCTCGTAATCTGCTCCATGTGTTGTTCATCACAGAGCAATTTAGCCACATGAGATGGCATATTCAGATGATAAAAAGAAGCCTGTTGTGGAATATTTTGAATTATTATAATGCTTTAGATGATTGGGAACGTTTGTTTGTAAGCACACAATAAAACCTCCAAGTTAGACTGCAGATTTGTTTCTTTATAACTCATTTCCTACACTTCATTTTCCAATTAGGCTCAAAATTCTTTGGGTAATAGCTCAAAGAAATTCAATCTCATTCGATTTCCTTCATATATTACAAGTCCCAGCTGTCTTTTGTTGTGGAGATTCTGAAATATTTTGATTGTACTACACGATTCTGATGCAGCTGAGTCCTCATAAGTTGTGTCTAATGTGGTTTTGTATCATTTTTGTAAAAGGATGTGTTTTTGTTGTACAATTTAGACAAAAAAATATAACATTTACCAAATTATTTTGAGTCCACAAGATGTCTAACCTGGCTCAATCGATCCAATTTGAGTTTTTCTATCTGGAACTTCGCTCGCAGGAAGCATTCAGGAAAATGTGGGATTTTTATGCAGGGGAGAACAGGGTTAGTTGTCACATGGGTTGGTTGTCATAGTCACTGAAAAAAAGTCAGATTAAAATGTTCAATAAATAAACCAAAATTCACACCCTAAAACATTTTTTGTAAACATTTGAAAGACGACATAAAAAAAAAAAATTATAGCAAAAAGTACATTTTCAGATGTTGAGAAAAAATGTTATATTTTTTCCAAAAATTGTGTTGAAAGCTTGTAACCACTGACTTTACTAAGAGGAGAGTCAGAGTGACAATTAGGACTATTTTTTTCTGAGCTGGGTTTAAAAATGTAGAAGAAATCTGAGGTGAGAGTAAAACAGTCCAGTCAGGGTTGGTTGTCACTTTTTTCGGGGTTGGTTGTCACATATGATTATATCTAGAACAGTCTGCGAAGCCAGAGCGGGGTTGGTTGTTACACTTTTACAAAAGCCAGATTTTTTCAAAAATATTGTATTTTAAATATTCCAATTTAATGCAGGAAATGATCAAATATCAACTAAGAAATTAATTAAACTATTGTCGTGGAGCTTATTCTGTAAGTTATTAAACATTAATTCACACTAATTTATTTTCTTTTACAGTATCATTAGAATCTGGACAAAAATGCTAATTTTCAATTGCAGTTTTTTCTTGTAATTTAACGTCTCCTGATTCAGAAAATGTACAACGTTCTTAAATCAAAATGAAATCAGACATAAAAAAATCAAACCAAAGACAAGACACATTTGTCATCGGTCTCCCAATGACATACCAACCCCATGGGGTGTGACAATCAACCCCAAGTCTGGGTTGAACAATTTCGATTAAATGATCAATAACTTTTGAGCAGAATAGAGAACAGCAGGTGGATTCATTAGTTACCCAAGACTTTGAACTTTTCTCTGTTGTTAAAATGTAATGTGAGATTTACTGTTTTTGAGGGATTCAAATCAAAGTAACAACCAACCAACCCCTGTCTCCCCTATTTTATGTGTTTTATGTTTTAAATTATTATGAATAAAACAGTCTGAAAGTTGACAAGACTGAGGGGTGTGGATTCATTTAATCTTACATAATCATCTTGTTGAAGCCAAGTTTCAGTGAGAGCTAAAATATCAACGTTATGGTCCTGAATTATCTCATTGACTAAAAGGATATTCGAAGAAAATGTTTAATAGACCACCTTTTACATGTTATTTATTTGTTTATTGATACCACACTTTTGGTTTTTGTATTAAGTTATTTAGTCTGAGTTAGCCTTTTTAGCAAGACAGTTTTTTGAGCTGAATCTTAAGACCTACATAACATGATGTATTACTCAAATTATTTTTCAAATGCCTAATTCTATTGTAAATGTATTTTTAGATGCCTAGTTGTGTCCACTTCTAAATGGATGAATAATATTTTATCTAATTTATCTCACATTTTTGTAATCACTTAAAATAACAGCTCACATCATTAGTTTTGGGGGGAAAGGTTGGAGACCCGTCGTATAGTGATTGAGTGACTGAGGGAATGAGTATGGACGCTTGAACGCGGCGTACATTTGAGCATTTGTTTGGCAGAAATTTTATAAAACAACTTCACTGTTGTCAAGGCAACAGCACAGACTAGCTTATTAACAGCATTTGGAGGATTTATGACATTTTACTGTTGTAGAACAATTATCTCACTCATCAAATGGACAAAAACACATCTTATTTAAGTATAGAAAGGTAATGAGTTTCTGTGTGTGTGTGTTGCTGAATTCTGTGTCAGTGAGAAGTGTGAGAGAAACATTAGTGCTGTTGTAGTTTTTCTGCTTTTCTGACACTGTTTATTGACCCTATTTTGTCCCGCCTACTTTCTAGGACATGCACTTCCTGTTTAGCTGCATTTAGCCTGTAGATTTCAGTCGATGGGTTTATTTTAACTGTCATTATATTTAATTAAAATGGCCCACAAGACAGACAAACAAACACGTTAGCTACCTTAACAGAGCTAACAGGAAGTGCATTTCCAAGCCAAGTGGCGGGACAAAATAGGGTCAATAGGATTTTCTCTTATCACATGCAAACTCAGTATTTAGCAGTAGTTGTGGTAGTTTATATTTATTATCTGGCTTTAGCTGTTTTTAGTGTAGTATACTTTTAAAGGTCTTGTCTCGGACTTGAGCACATTTGGATTCAGTCTTGTCTTGGACTTGGTTTTATCTTGAATTCGGTCTTGGATTTGGTCCTATTTCATTACCATCACACTCTGCTAAGCTTGCACCAGGAGCACAGGGACCTTTTTAGAATAAGTACTGCACAATAAGATTATGTAGACTGATAATGATATGAGATTACAAAGATGGACTCAATGGACTGCAGTCTTGGTCTGCCTTGGACCTATAAAAGTCTCACTCTTGTCTCTGTCCTGATCTTTGGACTCTATGGTCTCAGAAAGTTCTTGGTCTCAATTAATGCTGTCTTGACCACTAAACTAGCTCCTTTTTCATATTTTATAGTGTTTTGAGTTAAATAAAAAATGCAATTTCTCTCCATTGACTCTCATTCATTTTTGCCACTTTCTGCTGACATTTAGAATACTTTGACATCTTCTTCATATCCTCTTATAAGTTTTTTTCACTATTTTATTATTATTTTTCACCATCCTATTGAAATAAACTGGGTCAGTCGGGTTGTATATTTACAACATTTATTTATTATTAACTATTAGTGTACTATTAATCAAAGTCTCCAGCTCATCAATCATGGGACCAAAATATAGATGATTTTCTTGCCACGTCATGGTGACGTCACAGCTCTAGCTGGAGGCAAAAAAGACGAAAACTCATAGCCAACGCATTAAAGGTTCAAAGTTTTATCGTGGTTAAAATGTCATTTTGTTGTGAACTGTGACTTTTGTGGCTAATGTTAGCCTGACCTTACCCAGCCGTGCAGGTGCAGTTTGATGCTCAAATTGATCTGTTTATTTAGAATTCTAGCTAATACTGTACTGTTGTCAATCATTCAATTTTTATGCACAATACCCTCATGTATTGCTTTAACAAGAGCTAACAGATTTTCAGAACTACAACAACCACTTTGTCGACTAGCAAAGTAATTTAAAAAATAATTACTAATGTTGTGTCTCTGAAGCACTACTAATGGGAAGTGTACACATTAGCATATTTAGCATTAGCTTCAAGACATGAATGAACCGTTAAAAGGTACATTCATGTCTACTGGGTCTAGCAAAGTAAAACTAACCTAAAACAAATGTAAAAAATCACCTCTTCAGCCTCATTAAAAACCAGATCCTAATCCAAGACGAATCACACAAGCTCAGACCCATCCGTCAGAAGTAAATCACCAAAGTCTGTGTCAGGTCCCACAGAGTAAGTTACGATATATATCCTGACAGTTGCGACCAGAATCTGCCATTTTTTTCTGCTTTTGTGTTGAAAAATCCCTCCAAAAACGTGCTGTTTACAGTGGTTTAAATGGAGGCAACGTCTTTTTCTGCCTTCGGCTAAGCTCCGCCCACCAGAATTCGACGCAAAGTTTACTAACACGCAAGGGGTCTATAGGCTCACTTTCACATTCATCTTTGGCTCCAGGTGAGTGCTGGTGGTTCTGGTTCAGTCTACCCTCTGATGCTAACATATTTATGTGCTGCTTGTCCGTGCTGCAGGTGAGTGCTTCTGAGAACGATGCCACAGTGTCATTGTCTGGAACACTCCAGGCTGAGTGTGACAGGGAAGTGCTTCTAGTTTGATTTATCATCTCACACTTGATTAGATATGAGGAGGGATAGCCCCGCTGCCTCCCATTTACAGTCATGTGCCACAAACCACATCTTATGCAAAAGACATTATCAGCTAGGTCTTTTGGCTTGACTCAAAGTGCAAACAATACACGTGAAATTGGATTTTTCTGACATGTACATCACTCATCATTCATGTTATTATGCCAGAGAATGTTTCGAATGCTGTGTGCCGCCTTTGTTGAAAGTGTTTAAAAGGCTGTTCAGTGTGTATCAGTTCAAATATTTGAAGAATGGAGAGCTGGACTGTTTGACACTAACATGGACCTGTTTATTTAGTGTAATTGTTTATGTGTTTAACTATTAGATTCACCAAACTGAGTTGACACTAGAGCAGCCCTAGTGTTTGGGTTGTGAAGCTTTATCTGGTGAATCAGTGTAAACTAAAGAGAAATGACTAAGGCTGTTAGTCATTATTCAGAGAAGGAGAAATACCTGCAAGAATAAGAAAGTCCTTGTGAACAATGCCAAGGAAACAGGAGCAAACTTAGTGACTAATGTTTGAAAAATGCATTTTTAAATAGAGGCCTTTATGACACATGTTGGATTTTGCCCTCACAAACATCGAAAGCAATTAGAATGGAAGTTTGACAAGATGCATTGTGGGATGATTAGTGGAAATAATTATGACTGAAAACTTGCAGTTCTTCTGTAGAGTCTTGTTTGTATCAACTTCAACACCAAAAAAAGGTTACCATGTAGCTTAGCTGTATAGATATGTACATTCATGGACATTAAATTAAATGTTCAGTTGCCGACTTTCCAAACATTAAAAAATATACAGTATGTGTTCTTATTTTAGCCTAGTCTAAGAAGAAAACGTAGATATACAATGTATACATAAACGTCAATATGTTACAAAAAAACTAAACGTAAAATAACCTAAAATTTTGGTTGAAGCCGTGTGGCGACATTTTCTTTGGGTTTATGTCGGCTGCACATTACAGGAGTTTTTTAAGCCCGACGAGTTTGGGGAGGCGTCGCCAGAGTAAGAATTGTAAGAGATTTTTTGTTGTTTCTCTCCTTATGTTATGCAACTATTTGTCAGGATGCATCATGGTGAGGTTCACATGCTGCATGAGCGTGAGGAGACAGCATCTGGTGCATCTGCCTTGTGGCGACGGCTCTTAAAATATAAAATAAAGAAGAAACATCGCCTCATCATCTCTAAATAAATATAACTTTCTGCATGCTTTGTGCACATAGTCAAAGTGCGGGACTCTTTTTTTGCAAGCATTACGTATCTCCAAAGCACCTGCTCCTTGAATGAAGGAGCACCGACTTTGGCTTACTATATAGAACATGGCCAACACAGTTTGTTGGAACTTTTCATTTGACGCCCACATTGCATCAGTGTAACATGAAAGAAAAGACTGCGCTCAATCATGTGACACATGCACTTTTCTCCGCTCACTCCGCTCCCCAAGTTTGTGTCGTCTCTGTTCTTCCTGCGACATGATGCGCCTGTGAGACAAATAATTATTGTAAATCTTCTAATGTCTGTGGCTTCTTCTTTTTTTGGCGCATCAAAAAATCGCAAAACACCCTAACCCTAAACTCCTCTAGTGTGCAGCCAACTTTAACAGGTACATCTTAACCTACCCCAAGCCCCAGTCCTAAGCTCACTCATTTTAGTAACTTGATGCCTAAACGTACCCATTAAACCCAAAGAAAATGACGCCACTTGGCTTCAACAAAAATTCGTGGTTATTTTATTATGTTATTTATTTTTTGTAACATCTTTACATAAAAAACAACATGAAAATTATTATTGTATGTTTTTTGCTCAGTTTAGACTTGAAGCATTCCGCGAGGACCACTAGGGACCGCACGGCAGAACTACGTCAATTTTGCAGACATCCCCCCTTAAGCGAAATCAACGACTACTGCCCTCTACAAGCACAAAAACTATAAATACTGTCAGCGTCGGCTTTGCTGAAGTCTGTGCGTCTCATTTCCATGTGGATTTCATACGCAGAAGGTATAAACCAAACTTGAGTATAGTCTTGTTCTAAGATGCTCTCATGAATAGTTAAATAATACTTCATATGGACACTTCTCTGTATCTCATTGGAGCCTACATTTTTTTGCAACCACCAAAGAGGAAACTTGTCTCTCAAATAAGCCTACATTTTTAGCTGACCAGGGGATTAAGATTGGAGTCCTACCTCTACTGCAGTAATTAAATGTCTTTTGCTTTATACTTAACCACAAAAATTCTACAATGCTAAAACTAATCTGACATTAGGACTCTTTCATGCATCCACCTCACACCCAAATGGTGGTTTAATTGTCATGCAACTTCAACTCAGAGGTCACTGCTCTCCAAAAATTGGCCCTGGAGAAGCTGAATGGTTCTGAGCTGCATACTAGTGATGATGACAGTGAGTACTTGTACGCTGCATATTTCCCGATGTTCTGAAATGACCTCTATGGAAGAACACCTCCTCAACTTCCCACTCAATCTGCACCACTGATACAAGCATATTTCTTTCACTGCAAATGCCGGCGTCTTGAAATATCTTCATTTGTATTCATGTAAGGGTATAAAGCGATGGAAGTCAAGCGCACACCTCGGGCGCTGCAGTGAGTCAATGTTTTTGCACTGCAGCTACAGTAGGAGTCAGGCGATGAGATCAAGATGGCCTCTGCGGCAGTTTATGCTATTAGGAACGCACAAGCATCTGTCAGTCATCAGCATTTACCGAAACTACAGAACACAGGAGTGACAAACTGAGCTGGGAAATGCTAAACAGGTAGTGATTATTATTTTACAACCAGAAGAAAAGTACATTTGATATAAGACAACTCCGAAGTCAGACTAGCAATGTGTATTATGTCTTGTTTAACTTATCTTTACTCAACCTAAATGAAGTATGTAGTCATTTTAGATAAACCTATTGTGTTGAATATCTTAAAAGTTTTCTTTTATATCAGACAAAGGCTGACATAGTGTCAATACCTTTACATGTTTCAACGGTGACTTCCATGTTCATCAGAAGCACCACACGATGGTCGATGTCATGTATGTTAAAAATTCTTCTGCTCTGTCAACCTGACGTACCTCTGAGGTTGATCGCGCCCCGCTGGCTGGTGGTTGTTAGAGAATATACGCAAGCCTTTGTCTGATATAAAAGAAAACTTTTAAACTATTCTACTTAAAGAAGACAAAATTACCATCCTTAACATAACCTATTATGTTTTTTAATCCAAATATTATATGGAGACAAGGAATTGCACAACAAGGTCAAAGGATGCAATCATTTAGATTATTATTCAACAAAGTAAACGTAGATATCCAACAAAATGACAAAAACGTACAATAAGCCTTTTTTTTTAAGTCAGTATGTAACGTAAAGCCATAACATAAAATAACCAAGAAATTTGGTTGAAGCCACGTGACATTTTCTTAGGGTTTAATGGGTTTGTTTAGGCATCAAGTTACTAAAATGGGTAAGTTCAGGGCTGGGGCAGGTTTACCGTTAAACCCAAAGAAAATGTCACCACGTGGCTTCAACCAAAATTCGTCATTTTACGTTTTGGCTTAGAATGCGCTAATTGTAGTTTTTGTCATTTCGTTGCTACGTTTTCTCTGGAGACTGGGGTTTGTCTATGAGTGTCTTGAGCCGACTCAATCCCATTTATTTTCGGAAATTAACTTCTGACTATTTAAATGTGACAAAAGACATGCTTGGCCCAGTCTGTAGTTAAATAAATACCTATAGGAGTCCAGGATTTGCTGCAAGTTTAGTCTAAATTTTGTAAGTTTATTGTTTTCAGATCCAATGATTCAAAATACTAAGCTTTGACAACTTGATCATGTACTCTGACATCTGCCGGTACATAAAATTCTACTCGACGCTGCTCCACCTCCTCTTAAGACCTACGTATAGTCTCACTCTCAACTCACTAGTAGTGTTAAGATCTGTATCCAGAGGTGACTGTAATATTTCCAAAAGAAAGTCTGCCTTCTCTCAGTCAGCCTTTTCTTATAAAGCCATCAAGGAATGGAACAGAATGCCAGACAATCTGAAGAATATGGAGGATTTCTGCAGGTTCTCACGGGCCGTCAAAAATGGGATCACCAAACTTGCTCACATTAACAAGACTAGACGGGTATTTTGCCATCAGATGTTACCCTCGCCGGTCTCGTCTGATGGTATCTGATAATATTACCTTAATCATATTTGATTTACCATCAAGTACAGAGCTGTCAGATGTTACCCTCGTGGGTATCATCTGACAGCTATATTTTTGCACTTTAGTATTGTACTCTGCACTTTAAACATTATACCAGGTACTGTAATATAAACTAATAATTTTGCACATTTGGTCTTCTGCACTTTAGTAATACCTTTTGCAAATTATTCTATTTATCTTTTGTACTGTAACCAATAACTTTGCACACTGAATAAGGCTTTGTTGTAAATATGTTTTTTTTTTTTGTTTGTTTGTTGTTTGTCTAGGACTACAGATGGAATAGCATGTTGCTAGATCTGGTGCAGCCATTTTTTTAATGTTATTGCACATTGTCCTTTAAATAAATAAGTAAAATAAATCCCAATACATGATGTGGTTACCTCTCTTGCCTCTAAATTCTCTTGCTCTGCTTTTTCTTTTACATTCCTGAGAGTCTTCTTGATGTCTCCTTTTCACATTCTGTCTGGTGTTCTTTTTGTTGGATGTAAAATGATCCACCTGTCTCCCCTATGTAGGATTTTCACATAATTTGCATTGGATTTCTTATACGGCGTTGCATTCCTGTTCTTGAGGTATTTTGTCGTTGACATACTATAGAAATTGACTGAATTCTTGATATGGGTTGGCTATTTTTTTATGGCCAAAAAAAAGAAGACTCATGAATGTTGTTGAATTTATCTTCTCTCTTATTTATCTTATGTGATTAAAGTGTGAGAATTCTGCCTCCTGGGGTTGGCGTCTTCTGGTGCTTGTGTTGTAGTAAATGCTTTGGTGACTTGGTCTAATCTCTTTCTGTTTGTAATGCTTCAGGTTGGTGCCTCGACTAAAGGACTTGGTGTGTTTGATGTGAGGGACGGGGAAGCCTCAGAGCTTTGTAGACTGGTGATTTTGATCAGCACAGGCAGGGCTTTTGTGGAGGACTGCACGCTGAGCTTCTGTCACAGTTTTGGATCCTCAATATGCGTTTCCCTGCTTCAGTCTGAGGGCGATTAGGACGTGCATGTGTAGCCATTATCAAAGTAAATCAACAAATGAAAAAAAAAAGCAATTATAAACAGCAAGCAGCAAAAGGGCTCTGCTGTGATCACTACTTACAACGAGAAAAACGACAAAGCAAGGGGATTCCTGAAAAGTGCAGGGACAGAGCTCCTTTTGGCTCATGCAACACAGAATGTTTACGCAAATATGTACAAATGCAATTCCAACAGGTGAAATGAGAAGGGAAACAATAATATGGGACCTGAAAATATATTTTACATGATATGTTTCCAGGGATGGGAATCGAGAACAGGTTCCACTTGAGAATTGGTTCTATTTTTTGCAGTCCATCGAATTGTGTGTCTCCTCCCTTAAAAGTGTTGTAGCGGATTTTTACATTGCAAACACGATTTAGGTTTTAAATCTGACAACTTCTCATAAATCCTTCGACACATGGTTAATATCGACATGTATTCATTTTGGTTGCGTTTATGGCTTTTAAACGTCTTTTTCAAACAACAAAGTCAAACTGGAGAGGACCACTCAAGCTCAGCCAATCAGACCGCATCATTTACCACCTTTACCTATTTCTCTTTACAATGCTGTTTTGAGCTAACCTGGCCAGCCAGATGGTTTATCTCGCGATATTTGTGAATTCACAAACACGAGATAAACCATCTGGCCTTCCTGCCGCCTGCCTGCGTTTGGGAGTCCGAACCAGCGGTGTTTCGGAGGTGTTAGGATGGCTGTTAGCGCCTCGGTGTTAACCCTACCCTACATTCAAGCTAAACAAAGATGGCGACTCTCGTGGATGTACGTGCTTCTGCTGCTTTTGATGCGGTTTTAGCAGAAATACGGAGTAATTTATTTTTGAAAGAAAAGCCGTATGTGTGACGCGTACTTGTAAGGTCGGCCCCACACCCAATCAGCTCGAAGTATTTTACTAAACGCCCCGCCTTTTCTCGAACGCTTCCAGCGAGTAAAGTCCCAGATGGATATAGTGAGAACTCAGATAGGAGTTAGTTTTGAGCTGTTGTACCTTTATATGCCTTGTGAACTTTCACCCTGCTCTGTGCTCTTTACCTTCTGTTTCATTACAAGTTTTAGGTCTGGCAAAGCATATTTCACTGAGTCTTATGCGCAGATAAAAAGGCTGCAATGCAGTGTAAAGCAGCAAACTTACCACACCTTAACACATTTTTTGCTCAAAATGTTACGAAAAGCCTAAAATGTCGTCACGTGGCTTCAACAAAAACTTGTGGTTATTTTACGTTTTGGCTTTTTGTAGCATATTGACGTAAAAAAGCTGTGAAATTTGTGAAAAGTTCTTCTAAGCTCATCATGGTGAATCATTTATAAAAACTTGGAAAAATCTAATAAGGCATAAAGAAGAACGATTGAGGCTTAGCTAACACTAAAGAAAAGTACATATTCTCAAAACTAAACTAAGTCTTAGTTAAGTTTGTTTATGCTTTATGAAGTGCCATATTTAGGGATATTTTTTATCTCAAATTTCAGATTAAGAACAGTAACTTTAGTAAAATCAATATGCAGTGATGACGGATAATCAATGTTTTCTTCCTTTATTTATGCAACATTTAAGCCTGACTATTCCATCTTCTTTAACATATTTTCCCGCCATATTAAATGCACTGCAGCAGCCTCCTCAACAACATGTGTACGAAAGCTACGAGCCGCGTTTGCCAACCACATTTAGTTGTTGTGTCAGAACATATTGATGAGTTATGAATAAATTCTATTTTCTCTGGTATACGAAGAGAAATAAGGTTTTTGGGCCAACTCTCTGGAGAAACACAACTCATTTTAAATTTTAATTTGGAATAAATAGACCACAACTTGTTTGAGGTAGTAGAGAAAAACTAGGAAAAGAGCAGCAGAAATGACTGTGTGAAAAGCCAGAGAAAGCAAGTAGGTGTGGAAGCTGAGTTTCAAGTGAATTTTTTCAGTCAGAAGCAAGTTTTACCTTTAAAACTATCAAACTTGTCCCACTTCATGTGTTTTGTTATTCATTTGACTTTACAGCTCAGCAGCTTTAGTCTCAAAGATAAAATGTCAGTTCAGTTTTTCATTGGGATTCAAACGTCACACAAATGCAGCTTACTTTCTGGTTTGTGAAGAGTATTTTATATTATTTACTGTATACTTTGAATTCACTTTGTCACTGCATCCGACAGATCAGTGTGTGGATGCAAAACAACTTCCTCCAGCTAAACTCAGACAAGACTGAGGTTATCATCTTTGGCCACAGAAACAGCAGTCACCTTCAGTCTCTCTCTCTAAAACCTATAATGGACTCAGACTTGAACTTTAACAGCCACATCAAGTCAATGACATCAGCAGCTTTTTACCATCTAAAAAACATTGCCAAAATCAAAGGAATAATGTGAAAGCCTGACTTGGAGAGACTCATCCATGCATTTGTCTCCAGTAGACTATTGTAACATCCTGCTCATCAGCCTATCCAAACGAGCTGTAAAAGAGCTGCAAGTACATCCAGAATGCTCCTGCTAGTCCAGACCAGAACCAGGACTTTGCACTGGCTTCCAATGGCTCTGAGAATAGACTGTAAAACAGCGCTGCCTGTGTTTGCTTGTGTTCTCTCTACAGTCTAGCAGTGTTGGAGCCTGACATGTTAATGCCTTATGAACCATCTCGGACCACAGGGTTTGATTTCCTGCTGGTGCCAGAGTCGGAGCTAAACATGGACCGACCTTCTGTTGATGCCAGAGTCAGGACAAACATTTTCCTGTTTTGTAAAACACTTTGAATTATTTATGTACAAGTTGTGCTTTATAAATACACTTCCATGGATGCCAATTTACTGTCCTAAACCAGTTTCTTTTCTTTTTTTCTTTAAGTTATTGCATGTTTCTATTCCCATGCACTGAAAATTTCAAATGAAGTCTGATCTTTTTAAACATGTCTATCTTAAACATATAAATAATAAATAAATAAAATCAAGAAATTCTGAACATTCATTTCTCGCTTGATGGTGCATATTTGGTCCAAACTGTTTTTGATAAAGGCTGCAGAGGTTGTAAAGTGCAATTAGACTTCAGACTCCTGCTGACTGTAATGACATGTTACCTACATGAATCAGCTCTAACATACTTATATGTGTTTCTGTGGTGAAGGAAATCTGAGCTACACTGAACTGTTGTTACATGACAAAGTGTTTAGTGTGGGTGGGTGATATTGCCAAGATTAAACAACAGGGAAATCTTTCATTTTCGGTCATTCTCATGTCACTTTTCCTTACAGGTGCATTGTGGAAGTTAAATGCTCAAAGTCTTGGGTAAGGTTTATTAGAAATGAGTCTTGTAAAGAGCTTTTTTACAATTTTTCAGCATCTACATTTTCATACAAATAACTTTGTCCTTTTACCGCAGAAAACATTTAGCAGAAAATAACAACAACAAGATACTTTTAGGCCACAACTGTTACACAACAAAATGTGCCAAATTTCACATAAATGACAAAGACGCTACAATTTGACAAATTATAATATCTTTTAACACTTCTTTAATTGTGTTAAATGATTGTCTGAGTTCCGATAAAACTGTGGTAGTTGTGTGTAAATTGTCTTTGCTTTCTGATGCTTTTTATAACAGTGAAGGGATTCTGTTTCACTCAAATCCCTCTGTAACTTTTAACTTTTATTTGTCGATTTCTTCATAAACTGTAACTTTACTGCTGTGAAACTATGACAAATATTTACAAATATTTACCACAAGGACTGTCACACCAAACTAGGTCAAACTTTGATAATCTGTCATATTTTCTTTAACTATAGAGTTATTGCAAATGTGAGGACACTCAATCTTACACAGCAGTAATATTTTAAAGATGATTTCTTTGTTTGAAGCAAACACTTTCAATTTACATCAAAATAAGCATTTTTGGCAACTTCACTGTGAATGCTAGCTTAGATCATTCAAGTGAGTACACCCAAAAATTTACATTTTTCCACAATTTGCACTTCAGACTCATTAATACAAATTGGCCAAAAATGCTTCTTTTTTTTTCAAAATCAATGACCAACTCAAAAGTTTTGGAATAATTCAATTTCAAATTATTCTCCTCACTCTAACAAACATTCTCCACCTCTGACCTATAATGAGAGCCTTCATTTGCATTGATAAGGTGGTCGTGTCATTGTTGTTAGGATCAGAAGCAAAGCAGTCATAGTGCTGGATGTTATGGCAAGAAACGTACATCACCATTTTCTTGGAACCAGATCACAATTTCAATTTTATCATGATTATTTTAAACTTTCTATTTGCTTATTGTCTGTTTGTTTCAACATTTCTGTCAACAAAGATTTACGTCACACCCAGCGTCAGGGAGCATGGATCCAAAAGAGAAAGTTAGCCGAGGAAAACAGAGGATTTAACAGTTCTTGGACCGAATCATTTGCTTTCATTGCAAATGCAGAAGTTTTGTTGCAATCAGGGAGATAAGAAAAGGTAGGAAAACCAGACGGTGAGGACTTGCAGATCAGCAGCGCCGGTAAAACTTTCACAAAGAATGAATGAAGGAGAGTTTTTTTTATGCACAGTCGGAAATAACACATGGAGTTTGGACTAAATAAACTGGATTTAGCTGAAAGAGATGTGTGGAAATATGCTTCAGGTAGAAATACACTCCAGTCACATCTGAATTTGTGTAATGTCAAATAGACAAAAATAGTTTTTGCAGATGATTTAGTGATTTTTTTAGGAGCCGATTTATGCAGAGTTTAGTCATGTTTTGATCTGCATTTTGTAGTTTTGCCTCATGTCAGCGGCCCTTGGCCTCTGTGCAAATCTCTGTGTCATAATCGAACAGGAGCAGGATTGACAAACGTGTGTCACACGACTGTTTGTGGTGTCGAATTATGTTCAATTAATTTCCTCCAAAGAGAGTGACTTCTATAGTTTTTTGCTCCTAATATACTGTATGTATTTTGACTTTGCGACTTACACTTCAGAGTGACTTATAGTACGGTAATCAGAATGCTCATTTTGTATTTATAGCCGACATATCATTTTGATAACAGGTTGATAGCTGATACACACATCATGTGTTGCATTTATTTTAAGGCTTATGTAAGGCTTTTAATTTTTTGCGGCTCCAGACAGATTTGTTTTTTTTTTTTTTGATCCAATAAAGCCTTTGAACATTTTGGGTTGTCGACCCTGCATTAGAACATTGTGAGTCATAAATGAGCTTCAGTCATAAATGGATATATTTACATGAATCAAACCTGGAAAAATTGCTCAAATGTACCTCTTTTATGACTTCAAGGTACGCCTAAAAAACCACAACCTTCAAAATTCATAAAAAACTAAAAAAAAAAAGCCCAGTCACAACAAGAAGCGGCTTTGGCAACTCCAAGGTAAGAGAAGAAGGTTGTGATTTTGAACAGACAGATCCAGCCTTAAATGTACAAACAACAACTTAAAATCAATCTCATGAACAACCAGCGTTCTTACTGCAACTTGAATAATTACAATTATCGATTAACCTAATAATCTCGACGTCCCTACGAGCCACACAAGTAATTGAAATCAAATCCGTCTCAACAGGTCATAATCTCGCTGTCCTCTTAATGCGCTGACACACATATAACCACTAATGTGCAATTTCGTGTGGTGACAAAGGCCTGTCTCCCCAACGGTTCGGCTGATGTGTTTGATGCCTGAGACGAACAGCCAATTTTAGTGTGTCCCTCGCGAGATTAGAGCGGAGACATGCAGACTGACAGCCAGAGCACTGTGCCTCTCATCAGTAAGTCCACTTTAAAATGTCGCCGGTGCCAGAATGTGACGGACAAGTGTGGGAAGACTATCAATTATCAATTAGAGTTGGGACGGCTGTGCGACAGGACAGGGGCGGGCTGGGTTCCTCAAATTGGAGCTCAGAAAAGTACGGCGACAAAAAGTGGAACTGTTAAAGTCACATTTGAACAAGTTGGGAGAAGCAGCTACAGAGTAATAATAAATATAAACACTCAAAACTACTGCTAAATGTTGAGTTTGAGTGTGTAAAAAAAAAAATCAGGTAAACAGTAGCGGAAAAGCAGAAAAACTACAACAGCACTTCACGCAGTTGTACACAGTATAAAAGACAGTTTAACTTAAAATGTAAGTACAATTTCTGCCCTAAAGCTTTTTGTCAATTAAATTCCTGTATGTGTGTTGTCTGCTGTTCTCTTCTTTCTCTCTCTCTCCTCTCTCTCTTTTGTCTTCATTACCTGCTTTCTCTCTTTTCTCTCGTGTTGTCCCTCTCCTCTCTCTGCTGTCTTCTCTTCTTGATTTCTCTCTTTCTCCTCTCTCTTCTCTCTCTCTTGCTCTCTTCCTCTCGCTTGCTCTTTCTTTTCTCTCTTGATCTCTCTCCTCTCTCTTGCTCTCTCTTTTCCTTTCTCTCTCCTAACTCTTGCTCTCTCTCTTTTGCTCTGTCTTCTCTTTCTTGATTTCTCTCTCTCTTGCTCTCTCTCCCCATCTCTCTCTTGTTCTCTCTGTCTTTTCTTTCTTGATTTCTCTCTCTCCTCTCTCTCTCTCTTATGCTCTCTTTGTCTTCTCTTTCTTGATTTATTTCTCTCCTCTCTCTGCTCTCTCTCTTGCTCTCTCCCTCTCCTCTTGCTTGCTCTTCCTTTCTCTCTTTCATCTCTCTCTTTCCTCTCTCTCTCTTTCTCTCTCCTCTCGCTCTCTCTTTTCTCTTAATTTCTCTCTCTCTTGCTCTCTCTGTTTTCTCTTTCTTGATTTCTTTCTCTCTCCTTCTCCCTCTCTCTCTTTCTCTCTCTTTCTCTTTCCTCTCTCTTGTTCTCTCTCCTCTCTTTTGTGCTCTCTTTGTTTTCTCTCTCTCTCCTCTCTCTCTTGCTCTCTCTCTTTTGCTCTCTGTCTTCTCTTTCTTGATTTCTTTCTCTCTCTCTCTCTCTCTCTCTCTCTCTATTGATCTCTCTCTCTCTCTCTCTCTCTCTCTCTCTCCTCTCTCTCTCTCTGTTTTCTCTTTCTTGATTTCTTTCTCTCTCCTTTCTCTTTCTCTCTCTCTTTCTCTTTTTCTCTATTGCTCTCTCTCCTCCACCACCAATTTTGTACTTTTAAAGGTGTGGCAGCTGCTTTTCACGCTGCAAACACAATTTAGGCTTCAAATCTGACAATTTCCTCTCATAAATCCTTCGACACATGGTTAAATATCGACATGTGATCATTTTGGTTGCAGTTGGTCATTAAACATCTTTTACAAACAGCAAAGTCAAGTGGAGAGGACCACCCAAGCTCAGCCAATCAGAGCGCAGTATCCCCCCGCTGTATTCATACCAGTGCAGCCACAAGCTTTCTCTGTATTAAAGCACATTAGTTCATATTGACAAACAAACAAGCACTTATCAAAGCTTGTGCTGCAGCCAAAGTCATAGAACAAGAGAATAAAAACAAATCTGATCAAATATCCGCCAAAATTAAGGCCCATTGCCGATATTTAAAATTGTCTGCCCGATATATCAGTCTATCCACAAATATTAATCAAAGCAAACAAATCAAAAGCAAACAAAATCAGAGAAAATAGCCAAAATGACAATGAATTCTCACATTTCATAAGCTACATTTAACCTCGAGTGTCAAATACATGATTTTATCCATTAGCGTTTTACTCCACAAACGACTGCCTGTCCAGAACCGCAAAGGCTACGCTGAGTCATTAGACTATATTCAGATTCTATTCATGACCACTCTCCTCCAGCAAAGATCATTTTAGAAATGAAGTCTACCATTTTCTTTGTTCACTCAGTCCCAGCACATGCAGACCACTTACAAAGACAATGATCATAAAGAGGTTCTGCATTAGGAAAAGAAAAGGCTCCATGTTTGAGGAAAAATATATGTATTAAAGTGTATATGACAGATTAAATTACATTAGGATTTCACTGAACATTTTGCTTCTTTTCACCTAATCTGACTGTTTTTGAGGTTTATAATTGTCTTTTTTCTGGTAATTATGACATTATGAGTTTCAAATGGCATCACAACATTCTACAGATCATTGTTATTTCAATCAGATTGGGTGCAGCTAAAATTACTATTGTTTACATGTGTTTTATTTTTGTTATGCAAAAGGTTATTCTATTCAGGACCTCTTGAAAACGGGATGATTCATCTCAGGGGGTTATTCCTCTTAAATGTTAAATAAATAATAAATAAATTCACCCCAGAAATAACCACTTTTTAAAATTGGAGAAAGATTTTTTGAAGTATTTCATAGCTAAGTACATATTATTAACTCTTTCATTGCCAAAGTACCAATTTTGCACCAAGTCATTCTACACTGCAAAAAGTCATTATATAGTCGTGGTGAAAACTAGAATTTGAAATAATCTAGCCCGATCTCACAAGAAAGTGTACATTTACCACGACATTACACAATATGTAAATTAGGTATGATTAGAACGAGTTCACAGCTATTTTGCATAATTATAGTACGCATTACAGTCCCCATTCATTTCAGTGGTGGTTGTAAAGACGTGTTGTCATTTATGAATATTAACAAAATCCCAAGCCCAAGCCCCAGACCTAATCTTACCCATTTTAGTAACTTGATGCCTGAACTTACCCGTTTCACCTGAAGAAGGTTAAGGTTAAGGTTCAACCAAAACTTGTCCTATTTTGACGCTGTGAAATCTCGTGTCATTTTTACTCTTTTTCATATCGTGCTAAATGCACGGCGTAACATAAGTACTAAAATAGCTGTGAACTCATGGTCAAAATACGCTGTTTTTGTGTCGTGGTAAAAGTACGCCATCTAGTGAGACTGTGTTGAATAATCATCTTAGTTTTAGTTGTTTTAGTCGCATCAGAAAAAAAAACGTTAAACGTTTGGTAGCATATTTCACTTTTTTCAAGACTAAGAAGACATTTTAGCTTGAAAGAATTTTTCCGTGGGGTAAATGTCTAATATTGGCAAATATATTCGCTTAAAGAAAACCAAATGTATTGAAACAGGGCAGAGACAAGTCATATCATTTAGGTTAGTCAAGTAAAACCATCTTAACAAGGGATGCACCGATCCAGCTTTTCCTGCTGCTTTGGCTTTAAACATCTGCCATACTCGATATCAACAGATACCAGTAGGGACTGAAATTGCTTTTTTTCTTCTCAAAGCAAAAAAATTTGGTCATATAGTGTTATGTAGCTGTCACAACTTCACAACTTAGTCTGAATAAAATGTCAAACATTATGATCAACATCAGTCAGCAATGAATGTATTATTATGACCTATTAAAGGTACAACCAGAATGACGGCTGAACTGATCATGGAGCTGATACCTGATCCAGCAAAATGTCCTGGATTGGCACCGATATCTGATCCCGTTTGTTTGTTTGTTTTGCAGTGCAGGCTGTCTGCTTCAGACCCCAGGAGCCAGTGTACCAGCTGGTGTAAGTTAAGTCAGTTTCAACGCTTCCGTTGGGCTGGATAAAGGAATGTTTATTAAGGACAATGTACAAATGCCTGATCATAACCTGCGCGTTCACGAGAAAACACAGGATTCTGAGCTTGTTCTATGTAAACATGATAGAGTCTCTAGTTTAACAGTGCAAATTATCCAAAGAAGTGTTCATTATTAACGTGATTACACATGTCTTAGCAAACATGCAGACATCAATAAACGAAATGCTGTCTTTGTCAAACTTTCAACTTCAAATTAATCTTGCTAATATAATTTATCTTCTGTTGATCTTTAATACAAGCCCAGCGCTCAGTAGAGCAGGAAAACATAAATATTTTCATTCTATCAACTGAAAACGTAGTGTGCTTAAATTGATACTCAGTCTTACAGCTCCACTTGAAGATCTTGTTGTTAAAAGAGAAACACAACAGCCAAGGTGGAGAACTTAACTGGAGTGGCAGAAACGCTCTGAGCTGCTGTGAACCATTACTTATCCTGTGTGTCTCAACAGGTAAGAGAAAAGTCACTTTTAAAGAGACATGTTATGCAAAATCAACTTTTACACGCTTGTAAGGGCGAGATGTAAAGCAGTTCCCACAAGACAAGACGCAAGATTAGGTTCACGAGAATGAGACAACATTTTAACAGAAAATATATTAGGTCTGGGCAATACTGTGATAAATAAAATAAAATAAATCATCTCTGTAACAATCTGCTTTTAAGATGAAATGTCATATAGCTACAGTCATTTTTAGAAATGGTTTGACACTTGTTTTGTAGAGACACACAATGTTCTAATTCACTTATTATTTAAAAACAACTTTTACTAAAGAATGATTTTTTTTCCAACGGTTTGTTCTCTTGTTTCTTTCTGAAAATGTGAATTTGTCCTGCTCTGAGTGAATGACAACTGGATTTAGCCATTGACAGTGAAGCAGAAAAAAGCAGATCATTTTATTCACCTCAAAGGCATAAAAAATAGTCTACAAGAATCGTAATGAATCAAAATTGTAATCTGCTCCAAGAAAATCATATACATAATTTATTGCCATATCGCTCAGCCTTAATACAGGTCCAAAGCTTGTTGTGGAATGAACAAGTCATTTTTAGAGTGCGCTGTCCGTGGTGCTGAACAGCGGTTACAGTGGTAATGCACAGACATTCTCCTATATGAAAAATGCTCATCAGTATTCAGACGGTGGCAAACGAATGAGAAGAACATCTAATACAATGTGTTTCTGAGCTTTTTGGAGGGTCTTTGTCTTAGTGAGAGTTCCTAGGGAGGGGAGAGTCTAAATTTCTCGAGATCGAAAAAACTGTCCAGAGCTTTTCTACTACCTCTGTGCAAGGTAATGACAATGTAAAAAAAATGAAATAAAAACAATGTAAGTGTGAATTTGGCTAAATCATCCTATTTTGTCTCACTCACTGCTACAATTTGACATTGTGACATCAAGAATATGTGTGGAAAGCAGAAACACACATTTGCTGGGTGACAGACATTGTCAGCAGGCCAAATACGTCACAGCTGATTGTCAGACACACACCAGAGGATTCAGCCTGCTCCCTGGACTTCACTCTATGGAAATGTGCACATGTGGAAAGAGCTGCGGGCGCACACATATCCCCATGGCACTAAGCTCACACTAGTCACATGTCACATGTGTTATTACAGGGGGAGTGGCAGACACAATGCTTTGAGAAATACATAACTGCTGCGCCAGAATTTAGACTTAATTGAATGAAATTGCACGCACAGAAGAGAGCATTGATGAGCAACTATTTCCCCAGAGGGCCATAGTCAAGACCAGATGTGGAGGTGTCGCTGGGCCTGACCACGATTACAGTGACAATTCAAAATTTTACATTTTTTATTGCAAAATGCACATCTAGCCTTGCTTAAAATAACGTGGAATCAAAGTTTTATTATGGGTTTGAGTTTTTTTACCTATAGAGACGATTTAATTGTTTATACTGGAGAATAAGTTACTCATTTCAAAGCACTTCTGAGAGTTTTTCCTAAAACATAAAAAATATATATCAAGTTTAACAGCAACAGTTAAGCAAAATGTAACCCACTGTCAAACCATTTGGCTAGTGATGTCTTCAACAAGTTTGAAAGGGTTTGAAGCAAGAAAAATGATAAACATATCTTAAATATGTCAACATTTTAAGCTAAAGTTAAAAGTAAGTAAGTAAGAAGCAAGTAATTTTAACTTGTCTTAGAATTCATTTTTTCCAATGTTTCTGTGATACTATATGTACAAATATTTACCACTTATTGTCACAAACACGCTGTAGACCAGATAAAAACCACATTTACATCAAATGTGAATACACTGCAAGTAGACCATATCATTTTAGATTGTTGATAAAAGGCTTGAGTGAGGTTGAATATTCACTGGACATTTATCTAAATATTTACTGGTTTGAAAACTGATTTACATATAAACTGCTCAACACTCTGGGATTCATCATCAAAAATTATAGTCAAATTGTGGTTTTAGCATAAAACAAATATTAGAAATTACAGTTAAGAAGCCTTCACTTGGCACATAGAGCTCGTACTGATGTGCGCTGTCCACGGTTCTGAACAGCTCTGCTTTATGATGTGCTTTGTAAATGTCAGTGTTTTACTGCTTCCACACTAACAGGTAATTACGCGCTCACCTTCCACCTCGTCCTCGGGGAGGTTGACTGGTGCGCTGTACGAGAGGATGTCGGGGATGGTGCACATCCCCCGGTACATCAGCGTGGATGTCACTGGGTGCATCGGCATTTTGGCTGCGACCTTTGAGCGTCACCGGCGACCTCGTCATACAGAAGTGTCAGGAGAGAGGACTTCCCTCCACGCTCACGGCGCTGGGGATCCGGCACAGCAGTTCATAGAAGGAGGAGAAGAGGTAGGACTGGGGACAGAGTGGTTCCACAGCCCCCGAAATCCCCCGTGTGAAGAGTGAAGAGCACAGGGAATACAGGTGTAAAAAGTCTGTGATGTCCTACCTCATTGTGCGTCTAGTGAGAAGGCAATGATACAAACGCAGAAGTCATTGGAAACTAGCCAGACGAATGCACGAAGACAGAGGAGTCCCAAACCAAATGTAACAGAAAATTCACCGATCCTCAGTGTAATTTCCCCTCCGCGCCCTCTCCCGTGGTCTCTACGAGGGCATTCCCAGTTTCCACTTGTTGGATGTGCGCTTCGATGGCGCACCCGCTCCTTTCAGTCAGCAGCTTCGTGTAATCCTCAAAGACGATGAGCGCGCGCGGGGAGAGCCGTGCCTCCTGTTGAAAGCGAGAAACAGGTCTGTCCTCACATGCTTTGCGTGAGTGTTCACGCACAACTCCCACCCTCTGCGGAGAGAGGGGCGGTGTGGACGCGGCTTCACGTATCGAGTCAGACAGACCGCTGAAACTGTCACGCTTTCTCTTACATATTATTAATAACGCAGATTATTGTTCTTAACTCATTTAAACGTATATGCTACATAAAAAACGAGTATGGTAATAGTAGGGTGTCTAATCAAACTCTCTGAGTAGATAGATAGAGAAAGAGAAAAGATTACCAATGATTATATCTATCTCTCTCTCTCTTCTCTCTTCTCTCTCTCTCTCTTCTTTCTCTTCTCTCTCTCTCTCTCTCTATATATATATATATATATATATATATATATAAATAAATAATCACAAATATTGTTAAGGTTGTATGAAAACGTGCTTAGTCTATTTTGACATTTCATTATATCTATTTTTACTTTGGAGATACCGCAAATTGTGTGACAATATAATGCAAAACAATTATATTGTCCCAGCCCTAATCATAAAACACGCAAAAAAGGTAGAAACATGCTCATGATACGCTACTAACATGTCGGAGTATAGATAGTATTTCTGTGTTGCAACCACACTTGGCTTATAACACAGAAACGTGTTGCACTGAGCAGTTTGGATCAACTACCAGAGAAGACATACAGCCAAGAAACAACATTTTCTGATAGTTCTGAGACCCCAAAAAGTCTATAAAAATCCTTCAAACCTTTCATTCCAACTATAATGGACATAAGCCGACCATAACCGCCCACTTCAATCACAAGTGTTTCCATGGATGACCACACTTCCTCCAAGTTTGGCTCTGACGCACTGATTTTACTGTTTCAACAAAAGCTCATTTCACAGCCAGCCCTTGTTGTTATTAAGTACAGGGGATATTAAATATGAAACAATGGGAAGTGTTTTATAGAGTGTGGGTGTGAGAGTTAGAGAGAGAAAGAAAAGAAAGCCAATAACTGTTTTGTATCTGTCCTCTCATCGTCTGCAGTCTCTCCGAGCTGAGCCTCTGTCACTTTGCAGGAGCAGCGAATGAAATACACTGGAGAGATGTCATGGTTGGCTGGAGCAAAGTGGGCACAGAAAATGGCTCTCACGACTATGGTTTGCTTTTTGCTGATAATTGTTTCCAAGATCTGTGTTCTATTTAAACTTGTCAAGAATAAGCTGTTCAGTTTGTCTTGCACATTTCAGTGGGTAGAGCATGAAGCGTGTCAGTGCCAGCTCATCTTTGTTGGCTTATTTTGTTCTATGAAGGGCTGTCAGTAGTAGAAACAGTACAGTATATTTATTCATGTCACTTGCGTACATTTAAGACATTATATGTATTGTGCACATTACATCAGAATCATGTAAATATTGGCATTGTCAGTGACCAAAATTCACAAACTAAGAACACCTATTCCCTCTCCCTATGGACTACACACTACACTTCTGAGAGGGAGACGCTGCAGCTCCCTTAGGCCCATGAACAGCACTTGGATTTCGTGCGCAAATGTTAGCGTTTAGGGTGTAGGGAAGTGAGTAGGTAGCCGTTTGGGAAAGGCCAGTGTCTGCTCACACAAGCTCAACACTCAAAAAGAGCTTGCATGAAGGGGGTATGAGTGTATGTCAGTGTCTGTTCACACAAGCTCTGATGAAACTCATATTCAATCACTTTTAGTTCTGCTTATCAATTTCTGTTTATCTGTGCACATGACCGTATGCATTATCTGCACTCTTGTTTTCGTGTGAGCTTATCTTCCTGTTTTGTAATTGTTCCATGTCTTGTGTATGAATCGTGTTAGATAAACTTTCCTTGCCTTCCCTTGCCTATCCTCTTTACTTTCTCCTACTTCCCTTTTCATTACGTTCATCCATAATCCCTTGTCTCACTCCTACTGGAAAGTGTATTTGTTTCAAATGCTGCTGCTCCAGTGTCGAAGTCTGGACCTTGGATGCACTCTAGACCAGTGGTTCCCAAAGTGGGGGCTGGGACCCCTTGAGGGGTTGCGAAGGAAAATCTAGAGATCGTGAGATGATTTCAAAATGTAATAATACAATTATGACTTGGCATTTAATCAGCTTTCGGTCATATAAACCAATTCTGTGGGGGTCACGAGTTGGTTGCACGGTTATTTTGGGGGTCCCAGGCTAGATGAATTGTTTCCCTATGCTACTAGGCTCCGGCTTCTAATTGTTCTAATTGCTTCATTTACGCGTCAGGCCTGGTCACATCTTTAACGTGTCCATCCAAAGGGTGCATCTCTCCTTCACTGTGGTTCTCCTCGAGGTTTCTTCTTTTCCATCTGTCTTTTTTTTTTTTTTTTTGCGAAGTAGGAGGGTTGAAAGACAAGAGATGCTCTGCAACAATTATCATCTGCCTGTTTGTTGTTGAACAATTTGCATTTTGTTTGCTAAATCAACAATCATGTTAAGTCCTCTGAGATAGCAGTTGTTGTGATTTTGGGCTATACAAAAATAAATTGAAAGTGAAATAGAACACAAGTCTTAGAAGTCATGACTTAATCATGGTTTAATTCAGGTCAGATGATAGAATTGCACACGAGAACACGACCGAAAAAGACAAAAACAAGACACACTCCCTGTTGCTGCAGTGCAGCACCATGACAGTCACTCTTCTAGTGGTCAGCTTAAATCACAACAAAATAAAGTATTCAAACACCATGTTGCTTGTTACATGGTCTTCAGTTCTGCACAATAAGACACATATGGGACAAAGCAGTGCACATTTTCTCTGTCAAAACGCCAGATGTGATAAGAGTCAGCTGGAAGCGTCCCAATAGGCCATAATCCATCCCAAACTCCAAAACCTTTTAACATTTTCCAAATTTACCCAATCTCATTGTGGAAGCACATCAAGCCAGAAGCCCAGCAGACCAGTGGGATCTTCTCCGGGTGAAGCCGTGTCACTGACTGGTAGAAAGTAACAATGCATAAAAGTGAATGGGTTCTCTGTTCACTACATTATTTAGCCAGATTTCTGTTCGTCTTTTACAGAAGAAAAGAAACATTTTCAGGTAACTGTATTTTACCTAAAGGACGGGTAGTGGGTTTTCACTCAGCAAGATTCTGTGTGGGGTTTGCATGTTCTCCTTGTGTATGTGCAAGTTTCTTCCAGATGCTCCAGTTTTCTATACCACAAAAACATGTGTAGGGTTTAACTATCTCTCTCCACCCACAGGGCTCCACAGAAAAAGTATTCTGATCTCAGAGGAGCTTTCCTGGTTAATAGATAAACTCAAGAAACATTTATTGAGTAGAATTTTTTTTATGAAATCAAGTGACCATCAAAATTCTTTATCAAAATCACTCCATTTCACTCAGAAATGTGCAAATATACTTTCACTTTTCACTCTCTTTAGACAATAATCCCTTTATAGATTTAGGACTATAGGGTAAGAGTTACAGTTTATTTATTATTGTGAGACAATAATATTGTCTCATGGTTTGGACATTTAACCGTCAAAAGTAAAGGTGAACTTACCAGAGTGGTGAAACAAGGCAGCAAAAACCTTGTCTGTGCATTACAATAGGACAGTGCATCATCTCAGCAAGAAGACAAATGATGATAGTCACCGACTGTTAAAAAACTTAGAGCTATCAGTGCAGAGATATAGATTTCCTCTGCAAACATTCCTTTATGCCCAATGTTGTAAGAGTGAAATTAGTCATGATGCATCTAGACCTTTTCTGTTTCTTTCTCTTGCATTCACCTCAAATGCACAGCATCTAATTTACTAAAACATATTTATTTTACATTTAAGTCTGCCGACTGTGTGAATGTAATTTTTCTAACCTGCTGAAATGCATTTAAACATTGTGTTTAAAGCTGGGGTACCTGATTTTAGCACAAGACGTCATTATTTATAGAAAGTTCAATAATAACAATGGATTAAAAAGTAGCACAATAATATAAAAGTCAAAAGCAAAAGTGCTACTGGATCAACGAGAGTACAACAACCAGGTGCTCATCAAACATAGAAAACATTACTTGCAAAATTGCCACAAAAGCCATGTATTCTTCTTCAGGGCCTGAAGAAGACCTTTTGGTCAAAACGCATAGGCGTCCCTTTTTTAATAAAGCACTTTTAAAATCAGAGTGCCTCAAACCTTTGCCCTTCTTGGGCCAGTTTTACATGGACCTTTTTATTTTTACATGGCTTATGTGGTAATTTTGTAATTATTATAAAAGTGTTTTGTGTTTTTCTCTGAACTCTTAAAGTTGTAAATATCCATCAGTGAACTCAAACTGCTGGTGGCTCACCCAAGGGCTCCAGTCCTTGGGTGACGCACATTTTATGTCCAGGAAACGATTCAAATAAACAACACAGGAGGAGAATGTGAAGGTCAAAGCACTTTAACACTCTACTGATGCCATGGGCTCAGTTAGAACAACACATGACTCTTTTGTTACCACAAACGTGTAATGATTACTCCCTGTGGCCTCAGGCTCAGGTTGAACCAACAGAAACAAGACAGTATTGAACTATAGACTGTAGCAGGGGCCTGCGACCTGCGGCTTGAGGGACACATGTGGCTCTCTAAGGACTCTGGCTTTGATATTAAAGAGAACATCTTAAGTAAAATTGACTTTTTGAGTTTTGAATCCTATTCAAAAATTGCTCATACATTCTCATCTACATTATTTGATGCTGCAGACAACAAGGGCAATGCTTTGGTAAAAATACTAAGTTAGCTCTGGATGGCAACAAGCGCTAAGATCTGATGGGTGTGCAGCAGCCCTTACCTCAAAGTCACACATTGGAGGCACAGAAAAGGACAAAATTCAGCGCATTGAGGCGCAAACACACCACAGCTGTAAGCCTACCAGCCAAAAGAAACAACTAAAAGGAATTATGAATTAACAAAGCTGCAGAGCTATGACACAGAAGGAGCCAGACACCAAGGAGATGGACAAACTAAACAAACTAAATTAAAGTTAGTATGTATGTATGTGGAAATAATTATGACTGAGGAGCAGACGAACCACACCAGCAAACCAAGCCTCAGCCACACCTCCATTACCCAGAAACCATCTTTTACCGGCCTGTCGCAATAACATCGTTTGTCTCAGCTCTCTCAACATCTCCCTCCCATCCCATCTGTCAACAGGCACGCCCCTCTATTCATCATCAATAAAAATCATGATTTCATTCTTTTGTTATGATAGTGGTGTGTGCAGAAACAGAAAAGCATCACGGTAAGACCTGTGTTTCTTTTGTTTTTCACTAATACAATGTGACGTTTGAACCCTAAAACTTTATTTGTATGTATTTGTAAATGACCTTATGGTATCTGAATAGAATATTAAAGTACTTGATTTCTCATAGAAAGCCAACAGCAGCACTCTGATAGGCTGTGCTTAGTTGGTCCACTCCAGTTTCACTTTCTGTCTGCACGTACTGTACTTATTTGTATCTATAATTATTCCACGTGATATTAATAGAATAGAATATTAAAGTACTTGATTTCTCATAGAAAGCCAACAGCAGCACTCTGATTAGCTGTGCTTAGTTGGTCCACTCCAGTTTCACTTTTCTGTCTGCACGTACTGTACTTATTTGTATCTATAATTATTCCACGTGATATTAACCATGAGCCAAAGGATACTGAGTAGGCTTTCAATTTTGTACTACACATTGTTTTTGCATTTTTTCAATAAACTGCCTCAAATGTGATTCATTCTATTATCTGAAAAAAGAAACAAACACATTCTAAATTATTAACAATGGCCTCTGTTCCTTTTTCCTCCCATAAAAGCTAAGACTGGGAGCACATTATCGCAGTGGGAACCAGTTTGACTCAGATAACTAGTTGAGCAGCAGTAGTTTTGAGGCCAAATGGATGCAGCGATTTCAGAGTCCAATATTCGTCTCATTAAAAGTCGCAGATAGACTCATTTTGCATGCACGGCCCTGCAGCGCTCTGGCAGACCACGCTCCCTTCATCTGCTCCTCACTTCTGCTTCCAACATGCTAAATCTCTAATACTCACCCGAGAGTCTCCTCGTAGTCAAGTTTGTACATACAACTTCATCAGGCCACATTTGAAGCTTTTTCTATTGCCTATATTGCAGATAAAATCATTGGTAAGTTTATTTAGTTGTTTGAAGTTGGTTAGTACAGTATTTGTACGTAATTGGAATTTTTTTTTTATACAGCCTATGTAAACACAAAGCTCATTTAGCTTAGTTTAGTTCTTCACCTATTAAATTGTGTCTATGATCAACACAGTTTCACAGAAATATGTATCTATATTATGGCATGTTCATATCGTATAATGAGCATGTTTCTACTTTTTTGTGCACGTAAATGATACACACGTCTATATGCACTATTAAAAATGTGAACAAGCAAAAATATGACTTTTTATTTTTACATCAGTCACAAATACACAAACAAACTTCATTTATTTAAGTAAACAAACACTCAAATATTGCATTTTCAGTTGAAAAGTCAGGCTACCTTGACAATACATCTGTGCTGCGGCAAAACTGGTTTGAAGTTGTTTTTTTAAAAACTTAAATGTCAATTATAGTAAAATACTGCATGTGTTCTTTAAAAGTGTATGCACAGACACAAGAAGAATTCACAACTTACACAAAGTAAATATTCACTGCAAAACAATTAATTTCAAAACAAGTTAAAATTGCTTTCTTCAAGCCTTTTAACCTTAATTTCACACATTTTGACGAATTAAAGCACTATTTATTGCATATTTTACATTATTTCTTGCTTCAAGCCAAATTGGGTTAAGTTAATTGTACTTACCCCAATAGAACTCCAGCAGCTGAAGTCACACTATCCCAGCACGATATTAGAATTCAACGGCGGCGGACGGGATTATCAAACATTATTGGAGTTTTACAGAGTATAGATTATTTTTGCAAACTGGAATTTATAATGATTAAAAACAGAAGAAAGCCAGGCCATTTCCGCAAACTGACAGACCGGCATTTTAACGGAAAAAGTGGATTTGTGCAGCTAAAAGTGAGTCAAGCTTGTTCATTGAGCTACAGATGTGTTGATTAGTATTTTAATCTGGTTATTAATTTAACTATTGTCTTAAAACAATTCAAAATCTTTTTTCCAGTTGTATTGGCGATCCCATTTAGCTTCTGTGACTGTCATGTACTAAAGCTTCATTAGGCAGAGCACATGTTTTAACTTTATGTTCCTAGATTAGAATGTTTAAATGGTTCACATGAGTAAACGTTTTATGTACAGGTCTTTATAGTAAAATATGTTTCACATCAGCATCATCGGGAAGCGTTTTAATGAGACAAGAAGGTGAAAAGTAAATCAGATGCACATATAGCAGATTCAGAGTGTCATTTATGCTTTTAGACTTGTAAAAAGTAAAGTCGGGCCACAAAACGGTCACTAATGTTTATTTGCATTGTGTTTTAAACGTACAGATATTTAGGGCCTGATTTAATGCCACAGATGAGCCACAGAAGCTAAATTTCTGGCTTCTTCCCATTAGATTCAATGGTAGCGTCAATGCAGTAATGGCGGCTGCAACGAATTTAGTCACGTGGGTGCAGGAGCTCTATAGGCAAATTCTATAGTTTTTCCTTTATTATTTATTGGTTTTCTGTATTGCAAATTGTTTCTGTATTTTGATATTGTAATACAACATTTCTAGACCATATTGTCTAGCTCTATTCAAATGAAAGACTTCACAACCTATTCAATGTGCTATTATGAGAATGGTCTGTTGCTTGAGAGCTTGGTGCCTGCTCTTTGGCCCAATCTATCTCCACCCCAGAAATAAAGACAGCATTGGAGTTGTCCTTGGCCATCGAACACAGCACTGAAACGTATTGAAGTGAATAATGGATCCAGCTGAGAGCCCATTCAGCCGTTGCCAGAGTATGAGCGCAGCAGACAGAGGAGGGGCAGAGCGTATGTGTTTGGGGAGAAACAAAGATAGATGTGGTCATTTCAAAGCACCGCACAACCCAGTAATGCGATCACCCAAATCTCTGAGATGTTTTATTTTCCTGAATAATCCCTGACAAATCTATCATACTCCTTCAGCCTGTGTCTCGCTGTCAGGTTCTGAAGTTGTAGTATTATAAAACTGAATTAGGCAGAGTTCTACTATTCCTCTATAAGTTATGTGAACTTCTCTTTTTACAGATTAGACAGAGCAGCTTTTTAGAAATAGATAGTGAACTGGATCTGGCAGACAGTCGGACGATTAACTTAATTTATGGTCTGTACATTCCTTAAAATGCCTGACTTTAATCATCTAGATCTAGAATTCAAGCTGACACTGTTTGAAGCAAAAACAATTGTCTGATCTTTCTTATGGCTTGTTTAAAGTAATGTGAATAAATAGTTAGTTAACATTGTCTACCTGTTCAGAGACAATCCTACAATTTACAAACTTGTCCTGTTTGAAGAGGACAGTGTGGGATAAGCTACATCCTGGACATCGCAGCTGATTCACATTTGTGTATCTACAAAACCTCTATGTGATATGTTTAATTTTCAGCACGAGTTCCTCTTGATTGTCAAATAGAAAAGTTTGAACAGTTTAAGCAGAACAGTTAATATTCCGATGCAAATATTGTCTCAGCACTGGTCCATTTCAGAGCCACATGAGGCAGTGTCGAGACATTCTTCTGAGTCAGAGCAGAAATAGTGTGAATGAAGCAGAGGATCAGTACAAGTCGCAATGCGGGCCTAAACACACAGTCTGACTTGTTTGGCTTATGTTTATCTCAGATATGTCCTTCACTCTCCTTTCCTCCTTCCCCTGCTTCACTGGGCAGCCTCAAGCTGGACTCTGTTGATGGCTTACAGAGGATGTCGGAGACTGTTTGAAGTGCTGCAGAGCTATTTGGGGAGTTTTCACAGGGGGGACTGGTAGAAAGGGGAAAGATTTGGACGAAAAGAAAAGCTCTTTTTTCAGAGAAAAAACAACAACAGCAACCCCTGGTGGCCGCACAATACTGGCAGTTTCCTCCCAGCTGGACCACATGATCTCCAAAAAATAATCAAAGAGGAACTTCACAAGACCCTTCACTCAGAAGACAATGGTTGTACCGTAGACAAGAGACAGAAAAAATAATGTTGAAATTCTCCTTTTACACACAATAGTGTTTCCTGACATCCCACATCATGTTTATTTTACCCACGTTGAATAATGAACCTTTCTGTTTCTGTAGAGCTGAAGTAAAACTATTCTTCCAAAAATCAATCCAGCACAAATATGCAGCTTGGAAGAGTTGTAGATGCCAAAATTTGCCAATTAGACTGCCAAATAAGCATTCTGTCGAACCTCAGAGGGGAAAAGCCAAAAGGACAAGTTTGTATTGAGGAAGTGATTGGGATGATTTGCTCCAAAAACCTTAAGAGTAAATGAGGCAAAATGAAGCTGCACAGTTAGCATAGCGCCCGCTGAGCCTCATTAAAACTCCCTTCGTGCAAGGTTATCCCCCAGTCATTCTCTGAAGCCTCATCCTCCATTTACAGGACATTAATCACAGTTTAAACGATTGGGATGAACATAAGTCACGACCACTCCCCATGTATGCTGTTGAGCGTATGGGTACTCAAGTCAAAGGCAACAGTATGGTCAGCGTTTTTACACCACCACCAATATTCTTTTGCTTCTAGCTTCTGGTTTGGGGCATATCAGATGAACACGTAAGCAGCTGCACGCGCTCTGTCGACTGCATGTCAATTCCATCTCCCTCACATCAAAGAGGGAAAGAAAGCGGCGAGAACAGGCATCATGTTTACCTCTGGAGTGAGCTGCCAAATATTTACACGCCTTTTCTACGCACTGCAAACGCCTTAGTCTGTTTTCCCTCATCTGACCCAGAAATAATAGAAGTGGTGACAGCCTAAGGGATTTTTATCTGGGGAAATATTTAAACAAACTTTCGGTTCAGTGAAGAGGTAACGTATGATTTCTCACATGTAATTCTGTGTTGCTATCACCGAAGATGCGAGAAATCCCAAAGGAGGTCTCATGAAAAGAAAATCATGAAGGTCTTGGTACATGCATAAGAATTAGATTAGCATTTACATGCATGTGGCACACTAATTCACAAAAAACTAGGCATTTGACTAGAACGTGAACTGTTTTTGAAAATCCTTTGGGATACACATACTACTTTACCCAAACTTTTTACAAAGTGTTGCATGGATCAGTCGACTATTGAATCACCTCTTCTATATGGAAATGCAGGGAAAATATGAATGTCTCACTGGTTCGAATCAATTATTTACAGTCATCTCGAGGGATGCTGTGGCCGTAGCAGTTTTTACAAGATGACTAGAAGCGTGAGAGTGGAGAGAGAAGGTTCAGATTAAGAGCCCTTTTCACAGAGGGAGGGTGTGAGGAGCACCCTGGGAGAAAATGGGTCTCCCCGAAAAGGCCTGCTGCTGCTGGAGATAGGGAAAGGTTATACGGTCTCAGTGGAGCTTTATCCATGACTTCCTGCTGAGAACAAGTTCTGAATGTTTCATAAAGAACAAGTTTCCATTCATCCACACTTGTCAGAACTAGAAAAGATAAAAGACATTGAGAATTAAAACATTTACACTTCCAGCTGGTCTGCAACTTGTGTTTTTATGGAATCTGAAGCTTTGCTACCCCTATATGTCAGTCTGCTGTTGTGGCTACAGAAGAAGTTTTACATTAATACTGGTTACTGACAAACAAAACAATGAACAAATATGCTAAGCTCCAGTTCAATCATAACACAAGTCCAGCCTGAAAAACAACGCACATGGAGAGATAAGGCGTTTTCACTCCATAGAAACTTTTTGTTACTACTACTGTTACTATTTACCCCCTGGCCCCTTTGCTGGCATGTTCCCACATAAGGACCAGGAACCAGGGAGGCCAATGTGGGGACCAACTTAGCTCCTGCTCTGTGGCGACTACTTTTCTCTTTGACTGAGAACCTTTCAGTTACACCCATTCTCAACAGTATTTTGGTACACGGTCCGACGGCTGACGTCACGAATGTCCCTGGATCCTCTTTTGAGCAGCGTCAATGCTAGCAGGTAATTGGCCCCATGAAAGAAGGGGTGTAGAAGTGTTCTTGATGCCTAGTTCTTATCACTTTCATGCACAGACCCACTTGCAATACACACACATTCCAGAGTACAACCACTAATAATAAGAATTATAATGTTGGGACAACTACAAGCTCATATTATAATTAATTAATTAACAACAGTGCATTAGCTGATTAGATTTGTCCAAAATGATGCTTTTCCAGAAGTAAGCAGTGTCTCTTCTTGCTCTTGTTTGTTGTAAGTGTAAAGATAATGTCCAAAGGCAGAGCTGGAACTTATCCAGGTCCAATTGGGTGGGCAACTTCAGAAGTTTAGACAATATGCAAATTATTGTTTTTCTTGCACCAAATTATGACTTTGTCTGTTCAGAAAAATATGTACACTGTCTGAACCTATAAATAAAAGGAAGTCCAGATGGTTGCCCAAATATTTTATGCACCATTTTGAGTGGTTTCTTAGAGTTTGTTGTCCGACAAAACTTGGGCACATATTTGGCTTCGGGTCTGACAATACACATCACTGAGCAGAATAATATTCAGCTGATCACAAAGTTTTGCGCTTTATAAATGATCAATTTAGCATTAATTCAGCTCCAGCAGCCTTTACACTTTATTAGTAGGCTTCTCATTCAGTCCAGTGAACTAGAGCATGACATATAGATATAGATACATTATTAACATTCAGCTCTCCTCATTGTCTATCACAATCCTAATTGCATTTTTTACTGGTATTCTTGATAAATGTCATTTTCCTGTCATTTGCATCATAATGATTCTCGTAATGGGAATCATATGTCTGCCTGAGCTTCTCTTTGGGCAACCGTATGAATTAATCATTGAGTTAATGTAAATGTTGGACGTACATTTCGCAGTAATTCACGTGACACCTTTTGTTTAGAGCTGTCATATTGTCATTTTGCAGGATATTTGCATTACTCACTTACATAAAGACCTTATAAAGGCTTTGGATGTGTAAATAAAAAATCTCATTCAGTGTCTTCTTTAGGTAAAATCAGTCCGCAGAGATTTTTTTATTGCAAGCAAGATTTTATTCAATTAAGGTGAGACACAACAGGCAAAACTCTTTTCGACCCTGTTTTAGTGGTCACTTTTACATGCTTCTTAATTTTGAATTAATTATTCCAAATTAAATAGCTTGGAATTATAATATTTCCAAATAACGGTTTTCATGTACTAATCAGCTTGATTAAATTAACTTAATGTCTGGGGGTTAGGAAGAGCTCTGATTGGACAGGGAGCGCATATACGTCATTACGTAATTACGTATTTACGTCTACCGGAAAAAAACAGATCAGCTGGATATGGGCTTTTTATTACCTGGGATTGTTGTTATGCCATTCCCTAATCAGAGTCAGTTGCCGAAACTGAGTCAATCGTGCTAGTTTAAGCTGCCGGAAACAGCTAAAAATGCCATCTGTCAGTTGTAACTTTAGACCGCCAATCATATGAGGTAAAAAAAAAAAGTCCGGTAAGTGAGTTTAAAAACTTTCCTCATTTCATAAAAAACATTCATTTTTAAAACTAACGTTGGTGACCTCAAAGTTTCACTGCTCTGAGCTGTTTGCTTAAGTTTATTAACAGTTAAATATTGTGTTTTCACAAATGTTAGGCTCATGTTTAACTTAAAAAAGCACATTAAAAAAGTTAAAGATAAATATAACATATTCTGTGTTAGATGTTGCAGTAGTCAAACACTTACTTGCGCAGAAGCTTCTGGGAATGTGCAACTCAACTTTTGACTCAAATTCAGCATTTACTCTGATTAGGGAGTGACAATACCATGAACGCAAACATGATACTAGCTTTTTCTGACTCGTTCCGATGAAAGTCAGCTGGAGAATCATACCATCACGCTCCACGTATCGTTCTGTGAGCTGAGGAGAAGCTTTAGTCCAGTTTCCACTTGTTTCAGATCAGCGTAGCGAGTCTGTTCTCGTACACTCCTCTGTCAAAACTTTCAGCTGCCTCTTTGAAATGTTTTTTGTCATCCACTCAGAAGTGGGTAGTTTTTCCAGCCCGCTTAAAAAACCACAAAAATTTCAGGTCCGTGTCGCCATCTTGCTGTACATCATCGCCGTCAGAAATTCCACGCACTGAGCATGCGCAGTATTATTTTTGAGCAGAATCAACGTTTACATGACAAGGGAATAAAGTATTTTGGTTTTAAAAATGGAATAAACCACCCACTTTTCTTTAGGAATTAGGTGTTTACATTGTCTTTTTAAAGTGCAATAAATTTTGATTCCGAATTAAGTTATCTTTATTTGGAATTAAAACTCTCATAAACGTAAGAATTATTAGTCTTCAAACTTTAATAACTCAGGAATATAAATTTGATATTAACCAATCCTTATGTAATCAAAATATTTGGTTAAAGTTCATACAAAAGATTTATCACATTTTCTAATTTTAACCAATCATTTTTATAGTTTTACAATAGAAAAGTAACAATTTAGGAAGAAAGTGACAAAAAAAAGCTGAAAATTACAGGAAGTTGAAATGTTACAAGGTTCTACCATTTGTCTGACATTTTCTCCAATGTGGTTGCTAGGTAACAGTTGTGGAATTACCTCTACATATGTCATATCTACCGACAAAAGACAATAAACTTCATCAGAACTGCCAAATTGGGTGAAAACAAACTAAATTTTTAATGAAATTTCAAATATAAAAATGTTTAGCTACTATGTTTTACAGAAAAGTGGAGTGAAATCATATAAACGTTAAGAAATACATCACGGTGATTTTTTTGTTGTACCTTTTTCTTCAACTTGTAAAAGGCAGGCTTCCGTCAGGCGCGAATGGAAGCCTCATATTTTCCTTCTGTGAATAAAAAAAGGCATACAGCATACAGCAAACGTAGAGCATAGGAACATAGCGTCTGGGAGTGTGTGTTTATTCTCTATTTTTACCAAGGCATTGATCGTACTTCATTCAAACTCACTTTCCATTTATGCACAATATTGATTTATTTCATGTAGACTTTCCATGTCTTGTGTCAGGCTATAATATTAACAATTTCTCCTGCCCACAGCCTCCGAGTCTTCTGTGTTTGTGAAACGGTGTTAAATCGGTGTTGCATTAATTTACCAATATCAGTATTCTTGTTTTTCTTATTTTCTTTGCTTCAGGCAATTCTTAAATCTATTGTACAGGCAGGTTTGTATTAGCTAAAAATATTTGATCTGTAAACAAAATGACAGCCAAGTCTGACTGGAGTTAGTTTGGAGTGAATCAGCCAAGAACACAGTACTATTACAAGATTTGGACAAATGTGCTATACACAATTTTTGCTTTCTTAAAAATGAAAGCAAACAGAAATAATAACTTCCTACATCAATCTACATGCTTTGCTCGATTATAATGCATTCTGAGCCTCCAAATTGTTCAACCTGATGGGTTTTAAAGGTGCATTGTGCAAGGAGCAGTGTTTTTGTTTAAAAAAGGGCGACATCTTCTGCCTTTAGTGGTAAAAATCCAATGCGTATTTTTTTAGGTAAGAGAAGGAAATTATTAGTAAGAAAATGTAGATGCCATTTTATTTGTCATTTCTGACTGACTGACCAGTTTGCAAACTCCAAATCCAACCAAGGGAAAGATGTTTTTTTGTCTGTGTCTAAATTGATATTTATAATTGATTGACTGTTTTACCTTCTAATCCATACTCTCGTGTTGGACGTCCAGCTCATATATTATACATTATATAGTCCAAGTTTTTTAACAAAGGACTTGTTAGTCTACTTCCTTCATACCCCTTGTGTGCATCTTCAGCATGGGTGTGATGTTCTCAGGATGTCTAAACTTTGATTGTTCCCAATGTCAGAACAGAAACATGTCTTTCCAGTAATGTGCTCCCACAGATTGGAATTCTTTGTTTTTAAAGGAACCGTATGTAATATGCACAACCAGTGGTCTAAAACAGGTATTACAATCATGGATGAAGTTTGGTTGCCATAGTGTGACATGGCCCATACATTAAAGATTAGAAGCTACTGATCAATCAGGAACAAGATTTGCAATGAATCATAACATCATAGTCATGAGAACTGTGTGGAAACAAGTGCATGAGCCTGTGTCATGGTGCCGCATCAGTTCAAACTCAAACATGCTTCTAACACATAGTTCAAAATCAGCTTCAGACTCAAGGAAACCAAACTGGCAACTCAAATGAGAGTGTCTCGTAAGGCTCATTCTGATTTCTGAATCAATCGGAAAAAAAAATAATAATAATAAAACCACGTGAATTGTTATTTTAATTAAGAAAAGCTCAAATTTACAAATAAGATTCCATTTGATGTTTACCCTGAATCTGTGACACATATACGTCATCCGACCAGCGAGCGCTAGAGAATTCAGTCTGAGCCAATCACATTCAAGCAATTGCCATTTGATATATCACAACTCTGAACATTTTAACTTATACGCAATGCACCTTTAAGCTTTTTCACAGCTCTAAGGAGCTTGGTATGCAACAATGCTAACGACAATAATGGACGAACATTGTAGATTTTGGTGAAGACAGGTATCTTTGCTGGGAAGCAATTGATTTTAAGGTAAGTCATTGTAATAATTATAATGACAAAAGATGATGTGAACATTCAATGTTTGGATAAGTTGCCCCAGTGCATTATTTTCTACTTTTGTCTAAAAACTTGCACAACTTGGCTACAGCTGATAAATATTTATCACAGATTTATCCCACCAAACAGCATCATTAGAGAAACTTAATAACTTATTATGAACTTTAATCCCTATTCAGTAATGTTGCCCACGTACAGCTACAGGCTATGCAACATAAAGAATACCAATTCTATTTAAATGAATTATATGACTAATCTTCTTGAGCACAGTTTTCTATTTTTAGCTCCATATATTAACTGTGTTTGTCTAAAAGTTGCCAATTCAAAATAAAAACATTGTGATCAGCTGTGGGAAAAGTGTAGGCGTTTCCAGCAGACAGAGTTGTAAGAAAAGCTGGAAGCACTTGTGTCCGTCAGGCTGGTCTGAAGCATGTTGTTGGCAGTTACAGACTGTTGGCCGGTGACTGGATGTACCATGGTTACATAGGACTGGCTCAATATTCACACAGAAGGAGCAGGACAAACAGCTTGGGTTACACACTCTTTGTAGTGTGGTTGTATAATGAGCACATACAGTATATGTATAGTGGAAAAAAGAATCATCTCAAATGTGAATAAAAAAAAACAAAAACGTTGAACTCTACGGCTTATTGACTCTTTGCATCAATGCCACATGATGACGTCGTTGCGCCATGACGGAGGGCAGAAGTGCATGAACGCAGCATTCAAGGAGCGCTAAACTGACACATTTTCACAGATTTTCAGATTTTTTTGTAAAGACAGCAATGGTTACATATCAAGGTATTTGGAAAAGCTATGAATGCTAGATGACTCATACCTTTTCCTTCTGCTGTTGCCGATTTATTAGAACTTACAAGTTTGCCTGACTTTACCTCCTTGTGATTTGTACCATTATGTGGTAAATAGTAGTAGTACATTTATTGTCCTCGTAAGGAAATTGGTTTGCAGTAAGTAAAAAAGACAAGGCAACACAAGACTCCCGCGTCAAGCGGACAGCAACATACAGACATAAAAAATAAAATAAAATAAAACAGGCTTGACCAGAAACCATGAATAAAACCATTTCATCTACAAGGTACACTTTTTTTAAAAAAGAGACTGTGCTCAGTCCTGCTGAGCAATTTTAAAAAGATATTAAATAAGTTAACTTGAGTGTTGCAGTTTGTTTAACTGCCCAATTACCTGAGGCACAAATGAGTGTTTTGATCTGTTTTTAGTGAAGGCAGGGCATCTGAACCTCCAACCTGAAGGAAGCAGCTCAAACTCACTGAACAGTGGATGTTCAGGGTCAGAAAGTATTTTATGAGCTTTGTCTTTAGCACGAGATAAATAAATATCTTGTAGACTGTTCAATGTAATGCCCTGAGTTTTGCTGGCAGTTAGAACTATTTTTCGGAGTGAATTCTTTTGTGCTTCTGTTGCTCCTCCAAACCAGCAAATAATACAAAAGCACTGTAAAACATTTTTAGCATTGTTTTGTCCACATGAAATGACGCTAGTTTTTAAGGAAATATAGTCTCTGTTGACCCTTTTTGGTGATGTGATCTGTGTATTTGTCCCATTTCAGTTTGTGATCCAGGACCACGCCCAAATACTTGTGCTCATTAACTGTGTGGATGACTTCTCCCTTTATCAAAGTGGGGCAGTGTGTGCATATAGTAGTGCAGGTTTCCATAGTTGTAATGCACACAGGCAGCACTTTTGTCCTTCATCATGGAGAAGTGGACTTTCCCTCGAAGAGCGTGATGACAAATACAGGGTTAATACAACATTCATAGTCTACCGCTTATTCCCGTTAGTGTGACTGGAGCCTATCCCAGTAGCCTCGGGCCTTAGGCAGGAAAACACCCTGGACAGTGGTCAACTCGTCGCAGGGTTAGACAGACAACCATTCACTCTCTCATTCATTCACTAGAGGAAATTTACAGTGATGCCCAATTAACCTAAACATACATGTTTTTGGAGGTGGGAGGAAACCGAAGTGCCCGGAGAAAAGCCCACGGTGACACGGGAGAACATGCAAACTCCACCCAGACATATTGTGAGATGTTGATATTGTCCGACCCGGGACCTAATTAAATCTACCGTAATTTCTGGATTATAAGCCGCTACATTTTTCATGAGCTTTGAACTACGCGGCTTATAAGGCAACGCAGTAAAATTATAGATTCTCATAGACTTACTATTAACAAGTGTGACCTATAAATGTACTTTATCATTTTCTTACTTAAATCTAGTGGGTGCGGCTTATTTTCAGGTGCGCTCAATAGGGCAGAAATTACAGTAGTTGGTGCGGCTTATATTCAGACGCACTCAAAAGTGAAAGTTACGGCGTAAATAAAATAAATTCCCTTCTCACCTTTCACAGGTGGTCTCTCATCCATTTTCCAAGCTCGGCTTCTCTTCCAGAGGCCAGGGAGCTTGAGTGTTATGCACAGTATCCTTGCTGTTTCTAGGACTGCACTTTTCTGGACTTAGATGTCTGATGTATCTCCAGGGATCTGTTGTAGCCACTCCAGTTTTGCTTCACTTCACTGCCCCCAATGCACCGATCACCACTGGCACCACTGTTGCCTTCACTTTCCAAGTCTTCTCCAGCTCTTCTCTGAGCCCTTGGTATTTCTTTAGTTTCTCATGCTTCTTTCTTCTGATGTTGCCATTGCTTGGTATTGCCACATCCACCACTACAGCTTTCCACTGCTCTTTATCCTCTACTACAATGTTTGGTTCGTTCGCCATTACTATTCTGTCTTTATCTGGAAGTCCCACAAGATCTCACTGCAGGGAGCTGACAACCCTTACAACCTCATTTTTAGCTGCAAGACAAAATTAACATAATCTGATCACAGCAATGACAACCACAAGTATTCAAGTCCAATCACACACTATACTAATTTGTTTTCCCTTTTACTCTTGCCTGTGTATTTCCAATCTACCGAGTGACATTTACAGTATAATTGCCCAGCACACGTAAAGGACAGGATTTGTTATTTCGTGTGAAACGAGTTTGTGAAGTGTGAACGAGAGGTCACGTATACACCAGCTCTCTAGTAGCGTGTAAAGTCAGTGAAGCATAGCCGTGTAACATACTGACTCTAAAAGCACCATAAATCATGCTTTATCCATGAAGATCAAATCAATCCTACAAGGAAGAATGGGTCACTACGTTTGCCATTTTTGGTTGTTTGCAAGTGTGACTGGATGGTTGAAAGACAATGACAAAGATATACTATACAGGCTGATCCATTGCACTGTGAAATAGACAGGCAAAATGTGATGTATTTGAGCCTGTCCGAGTGCTGCCTTTGAGGAGGTTGTGGTGAATAGGAAAAATATCTCCAGTGTTCTCTTCATTCTATAGTAAGTTAGATAAGATTTGGTAAAGACATATGGTAGCACTTTAAAAGACCTCCACGGTACCTACCAGTTAAGTACCATGTCAGTTACTAGTAACTAACAGTGACACTTACTAGTACTTACTCTGGTACTTACTGTGGTACTTACACTGGCACCTAGAGTGGTACTTTGAGTGGTACTTGTACCAGCAGTTACTGGTACATACCACTGGTACTTACTGTGGTATTTACACTGGTACTTCCACTGGTACCTACAGTGGTACTTGCAACAGCAGTTACTGGTACATACCACTGGTAGTTACTGGTACTTACTGTGGTACATACACTGGTACTTACACTGGTACCTACAGTGGTACTTTGAGTGGTACTTGTACCAGCAGTTACTGGTACATACCACTGGTAGTTACTGGTACTTACTGTGGTACATACACTGGTACCTACAGTGGTACTTTGAGTGGTACTTGTACCAGCAGTTACTGGTACATACCACTGGTAGTTACTGTGGTACTTACTGCGGTACTTACACTGGTACCTATAGTGGTACTTGTACCAGCAGTTACTGGTACATAACACTGATAGTTACTGGTACTTACTGTGGTACTTACTGTAGTACTTACACTGGTACTTAAGGTGGTACTTGTGTCATCAGTGACTGGTACTTACAGTGGTAACTATTAGTACACTTACCACTTTTAATAATTTGTGGCACACACATATGTTTCAGTGGTGGTATTATTGGTACTAAATTAAAAAAGTAGAGCTTATAAATTATGAATAACAATAAAATGCAAGTGTTAAAAAAGCACCACTGTCTTTATTTATGTCACAACAATATTGGGTATTGACAAATACCAAAGTAATTATTTGTTTCAGTAAACAAAACAACAGAAAACAATTTACAACAATCTTAGCTTAATTCCAACATTTATTGATAAATACCATGATACATAATGGTAAATAGTGGTACTACAATGGTACTTATTACAGTAGTTGACAGTTAACTACTGGTAACAACGGGACCTGTTCTAAAGTGACACATACTGGTACTTGAGTGGTACTTACTACAGTAGTTGACCGTCAACTACTAGTAACAAAGGGACCTGTTCTAAAGTGACACATACTGGTACTTCAGTGGTACTTACTACAGTAGTTGACAGTTAAGTACTAGTAACAACGGGACCTGTTCTAAAATGACACATACTGGTACTTCAGTGGTACTTACTACAGTAGTTGACAGTTAAGTACTAGTAACAACGAGACCTGTTCTAAAGTGACACATGCTGGTACTTCAGTGGTACTTACTACAGTAGTTGACTGTCAACTACTGTAGTAAGTACCACTGAAGTTGCCCCACTGTGGCACCTGAGGTTCTTCTGTGGTCTCCCATCCGAGTACTGCCGAGGCCCAACCCTGCTTAGCTTCTGAGATCTGACTGGATCAGGCTTTGGCATGCTGGTATGGCTACGACCATACCAGCATGCCAATACTGGTGGTAAAAGTTCCACTGTAGGTACCAGTGTAAGTACCACAGTAAGTACCACAGTAAGTACCAGTTACTACCAGTGGTATGTACCAGTAACTGCTGGTACAAGTACCACTGTAGGTACCAGTGTAAGTACCACAGTAAGTACCAGTAACTACCAGTGGTATGTACTAGTAACTGCTGGTACAAGTACCACTCAAAGTACCACTGTAGGTACCAGTGTAAGTACCACAGTAAGTACCAGTAACTACCAGTGGTATGTACTAGTAACTGCTGGTACAAGTACCACTCAAAGTACCACTGTAGGTACCAGTGTAAGTACCACAGTAAGTACCATAGTAACTACCAGTGGTATGTACCAGTAACTGCTGGTACAAGTACCACTCAAAGTACCACTCTAGGTACCAGTGTAAGTACCACAGTGAGTACCAGAGTAAGTACTAGTAAGTGTCACTGTTAGTTACTAGTAACTGACACGGTACTTAACTGGTAGGTACCGTGGAGGTCTTTTAAAGTGCTACCAGACATATGTATTCAGGACGAGGTTACCCAGACAAGAGGCAAGAATTGTGGCGTCCATTTGGAAATAAAAATGGAAATACAGCATTTAACATAATGTACATTCTCTAAAATTTGACTTGACACTATGGAGCTCACTTTGTAGCAAGTTCTGGTCAAAGAAATAAAAATTCCTTAGGTTAGGTTTTCCAATTTATTTTGAGTGTCTGCTGTGCTAGATCAAGAGTAAACACAAAAGGAGACATAGCATTCTCCAGAGTCGGATCAAAACTGTGGTATTTTCTCACACTTAAAGGTGGGGTAGCTAATTTTTTTAGTTGTAAATTAGTAAACTTTGTGCTTTCCACTAAAAAGTATGTAGTAAATACAGCACTTTGTGAAAAATGAGACCTCTGAGTCCTGTCTAAACTGAATAATAAAGATTTTTAGTTCAAATCAGGAGCTGAATGCTGCGCTCTGATTGGCTGAACTTGGGGCGGTCGCTCCAGTTTCACTTTGTTGTTTGTAAAAAGAGGTTTATAAGCCATAAATGCAACCAAAATGAATACTTGTCGATATTAACCATGTGTAGAAGGATTTAAGGGAGGAAGTTGTCTGATTTAAAACCTATATTGTGTTTGCTGTGTAAAAATCACCTATCCCACCATTAAATAATTTCCTGATTTCCGAATTTCCTTTTCACACACCAAAACAGGATGCAGGTACAGTACGTCTGTCCAACTACTTCTTCTTTCTCAAAAATCCTTGAGAATATGGTTTCTTTACAAATGAATTCTTTTTTAATGACAACAACTGGAGTGGACCAACATAATTCAGCCAATCAGAATGCTGCTGTCTAAGTAAGAACTAAAATGCTCTTTAAGCAATTATACAAATACAAAGTGATTTGATTTTTTTCTCAGTGCTACAGTGTAAACATGTAGCAACTGTAACTTGAACTTGAGATTTCAGAAATGTAAAAATGGTCTGACTGGTTGCTGATTAAACCTAATGTTGTTTAAAGAGATGAAATGGATGGAAGGCATATACTGTATGTTTTTGTTTTTTTTAGCGAGATTTGACCACCTGCTGTGGCAAATAATCATTACTTACCGTCTGATACTGACTGATTCTGCTTTAAAAACTCAAACATGAGAATATTTTTGAGAATTAGGTCTCCAGTTTTTTGTTGTGCAGTGTAAAATGTTTCTTACTGATTTATTTCAATAAAAAACTAAATAGAAAAATAAATCCATTTTAGATTTGATTTGATGAATGTAATTACACAAAAGAGCTGTAATGACAGCACGACAGCTGAAGTTTCGTAGTTTAGCTTTAACCTCTTATGAGGTGGAGGGCCCGTTCTTAATTATTTCATTTTTGCCCACCATGTTATAAAAATCAACTCTCAAGCTCCCTGGCACGTAATAGATAAAAAATCTAATTGAAACCCGTTTATTTACAGTCAAACCAACCATTCTAAATGGATCAGAATCAGTTTCAACTCTAAACTAACAACTAAAAAATACCTCAAATATTCTTCATAATTCAATTGGACTTTTTAGAGGAATTGTCAAAACCCCAAATTTGCTATATCTAGTGTCATTCTGTCCCAGGCTGACACCAGCTATACTGATTCTAACATTTATCCAAAAGATTTAGGCGGACATTAAAACTTGATGTTCTTTTGTGCAGAGCTTCTTCTCACTTAAGACAACATCAGATTCTAAAACTACAGAGCCTCAGCTTCACAAAGAGTCCAGCCAATTGTTTGTGCCCCAAAGGATTCAGAAACAGTTTAATTTGAATTACAGACAATTTTAGTCAGGCATTTTAACAAAAGTTAAAACCCACAGCATGACTCAGAAGCACACACACCTTTGAGTTTAAAAATAAAACTTCTGTAGCTTTTTAAGGAAAATGCGCGGCCATATTTTTGTCTATTTGTTGATTGTCTTTTTTTTTTTTACTCTTTTTACTCATTAAAAATAGCAAGTTTGATGCTTTGAGTGCCAAAATGGATTGACACATGTGCACAGACAGACTGGAGAACCTCGTGTCTGATACAGATACTGTTAAATATTGTAAATAACTGATATATCGCCTATCCTCAATAACATTTATGAGTTATCCTAGCCTGAGTGGTCAATCCTTCTCCATTATTTAAGTGTTTTTCTCTAAGACATGGTGCAAAGAATTGTACTTAATCTGAGACACTCTGACCAAAGCTCCATGAACATTTGCAAATTCAAACACTTAAGTATTCATGTTTACTAATTGTGCATTCTGGCATGATTTGCAACATTGTGTTTTATGCAAATTCTGACTTATTATTATGCAAACTAAAAAATAATAAGTTCACAAACAGCCATTTTATTTATTTATTTTTTGCAAATGAACTCAAGTCACCCAAATGATGTTGTTATTGTCCTCCAGAGGAACAGATTAATAACAGTAATAAAGTCACCATCTGGGAACACGCCAAAGCAGCAATAAATAAACTACAAATTAGGAAAACAACAGACTTTTAAATAAGACTCTGATAATGATTGTTGAATTTAGTAAACATAACATTCACTTAACAGAATGCGCTACAACGTTCTGATGCTGTCGCAACACAACTGCTGTTTCAGTGTATCACATAAAGGACAGTTTAAAAAGAAAAACAAATAACACAAACTAAGAAGAAAGCTGTTTCAAAGACCAAAAAAAAAAAAAAATTATAACGTACACGTACAGTGGAAGATTAATTAATATTCGAATATTAAGAGTTTAAAGACATATCAACTTATCGCTGTTGATCTGAGTTAAAGTTGGAGTAGCAAACATTTTAGTTGTAAATAAGTAAACAAAAAGTCTATGATAAATGCAGTACTTTGTGAAAAATGAGCCCACAGAGTACTGTCTGAATCGAATAATAAAGAATTTTAGTTCTAATCAGGAGCAGAATGCAGCGTTCTGATTGGCTGAGCTTGGCTGGTTCTCTCCAGTTTCACTTTAAAAGAGAAAAAAAGAGGATTTTATGTCAACTGCAACCTAAACTCAATACATATAGATATTAAAAAAGGATTTATGAAAGAAAGTTGTCAGATTTAAAACCTACATTTGTTTGCGGTGTGAAAATCACCTACTCCTGCTTTAACTATAACTCAGACCCACAGTGCGATAGCTTTCAATCTAAAAAGCACTTTTATGATTTACATTTTACCAAAGGTCTTTATTGTTTAAAAAGCTGCAGAAACATATTTTAAACAAAAGCTCCTGACTAGATGATGTTTTCAAACTTTCTTATCTTTATTTTATTTTATTTTTCACAATTTCACAATTTCACAACATGTAAATTACGTCTGATTAGCATAAGTTCACGGCAGTTTTGCGTAATTTGGTTCATTTCTATGGTGGTTTTTAAGATGTATTTTTAGTTATGAATATTAATGAAATCCTGATTCTAATCTTAACCTACCCCAACATCCAGCCCTAAACTTACTATTTTGTAACTTGAAGCCTAAACTTACCCGTTTCACCTGAAGAAAACATCCCCATGTGGCTGCAACCAAAACTCTTACGCTGTGAAATCTCGTGTAATTTTTACGCTTTTTCATATCGTACAAAATGTACGGCGTGACATAAGTAGGCCTACACAAAAAAGGCCTAATATTGTGCTCAAAACACGCTGTTTTTGTGTCTTGGTAAATGTACGCTTTCTTGTGAGAAAGCGTACAACCAGGACAACCAGCCTCTTGTTTAATGAAGCTTGTATCTCTGCGATAGTTTGCGAGATTAAATCTGCAGTTGTATAAGTTCAACAGCTATTTGTGGTTGTAACTCAATATGTGTCATATCGACGCAAAACAAAAACTGGCAAATAGTTTATGAATGGTAGAACTTTATTAAAAGCGATCAGCTAGTTAGATTGTTTTCAGTGATGCCATGTCCTCACATTGCAGTGTATTTCAGAACAATTCATCTGCAGTTGGGGCTGTCAGAATAGATTGGAGTGTTGAAGCACTTAACCAATGCAAGTCTAAAGAGCACTTCATTACTCAAAGTGTGATTGTCACATGGCAGCTGTGCTTGTGGAGGGATGGGCCCGCCGCTCGTCATGCTTAAGAGATCTTGATTGATTTCAGTTATAGCCTCGAGTCAATGTTTCAGTTCCGCCGTGCGTTCCCGTATGATCGAGTCTGCTGCCAGTCAAAGGCCCAGGCGGGGCAGACTGCTGGTGCTATGAATCAATATCACATCACTGACTGCTCCAAACAGGGAAATGAAGCCCTCAAGAGGAAACCAGAGAGACAGCAGTAAAAATCACTGTCCTAAAGGCAAGTCAAGACAGACTTCTTGACTTTTGAACTTTCACAGACGAGGAAACCACTGGCTCCTTGGAGCTGACAAAATAAATAGAAATACAGACACAATTACATGAAAAGAGTTAGAACCCACTGGAAATGGTTTTGTCAAAAGATGTTCACCGACAGATGAAACGTTTGCAGTTTAAGGGGCAAATATTTTGCATCTTCATTGTTCTCGTTTTTTAAGCATGAGCATTAGAATTGAAATAAATAGTTACGTGTTTTTCACTTCAGGAAGTGAGTGAAAAGAAAGAAAAAAAAATCTGAAATAATCAAATCTTTCTTGGCCCTGATATGCTACAGCTGTAGAAATGCTCAAATAGAGTATGAATGATATGATTTTGTCACAAAATGATGCATTTTCAATTTTAATTTTGAAGGAAAAATTAAGACATTTTTAAAATGAATTTTATATTAAAGCCCGGATCACAATTGTATTTATCAAAAATACTGATAGCCAACTGGGTAGGATTAGAGCTGTCAATCGATTAAAAAGTTGAAGAGATTAATTAATTATGATCTGTAATTAATTAATCTATTTTTAATCTCACCTAAAATTGCTGAGAAAAACACTCAACTTAAGTGTTTTTGTTTTTATCCAATTCAACTAATTACATTATTGTTGCAGATGGAAATAATAATATATTGCAAACAATGAAGACTTTAGGAAGTGTTTTGTTGTTTAGTTGTCATGTTGAACAACCCTTATGTCACTTTGCAACTCTCATATGGAAACATGACGTTAAAGATTTCAAAATAGATTAATGCGATTTAAAAAAATTAACTCAATTATTTTTGTCTGTAATTAATTAATCAATCTAAATTAATGCATTAATTTGACACCCCTAGGTAGGATTAGCAGCTTAATTGTTGCAGCTATGAATGTTAATAATTGCTTAAATATTAATTATTTTAAAATTTTGAAAAAGAGGTTTGGAGAAAGTTTGTAAAAGCATAAAGTGAACTGAACATTACTGAAGCGAGAGTAAAAACAAAGTTGTGGAAACAAGAAAGAAAAACTCCAGACATTTTTAGAGTTTTCTTTTTTAAGATTTTACCCACAGAGTAGGAACCAAACCTTTGACTTAGTAAGTGTACCTTTTCTTAAAACATAATGTTACTCAAATAATAAGTACAAGACATAAGTACAATCAGAAAATATACTTAAAAGTGCACTATGTAACTTTTCAGGTGGGCTGTAACTCTCATCCTTGTCTTTGTGGCGATGTTTTAATTTGTCTATGTCATTTTAAATGTATTTTTGTCAATAACATGTGTCTAATTACTTAAAAATAGCTTAAAATTAGCATTTTTGTCACCATGATGACTGAGAATAAGTTAAAAGTTGAAATATTATGAAATATTCAAGGCAAAAGTGAAGTTACACAGTGTTTTTTTAAGTAAATGTAGCTGAGTAAATGCAGCTCCACACCATTTCACATCTTCGCCACAGATTTACAATGTTCAAACTTCTCAATTATAAGCCATACTATGTTGACAAGACATTTAAATGGACCTAGCATTATGCGTCGGCCAGATGGATCATACTCTGCCTGCATCAGGCAAACACCAAGACATCACGTCCAAACTCATTATGAGTGGACAGCTGTTCCAATGGGGCCTTTTCCAAAAACACTCTTTTTCCACAGACGAGCTTTGTTACACCCCAATATGACCTTGGGACTATCTGGCATGTTATATGGCTTAGCACATTTCCATTCTACTCTATGTCAGCCACTGTTACTGCTTTATTAATGAAATGACAGGTCGCAGAAAAAACATTAAAGAGCAAAAATCTGAGCGTGGTAGAGCAATCTGGGAATAATACAGTATTTGTTTTGTTTCCCTGGGGCCACATGTGCTGAATAAATGCATAATGACCACACACACACATCGCATGGATAATCTAGAGGGACTTACACTGCTCATGTGCATTCTCCCGGACGCTCGGTGCATGTCATGAATCAAGTCTCATTCCTTGACAAGTAAATCTCATTATGGCAGATCCAGTTTTGCATGTGGGTCTGGTGGCTTGGGTTCAGGTGACAGAGAAGAGAGGGAGGAGACGAATTCCCTCCTCCAGCAGATGTTGGCCTCTTAGTAGTCCGTGCCAGCCACCACACGGCCTCATGGGTAATGCCCGGGTGCTCTGAGAGGGCACTGGAATATGTTGGAGCAAATGTCCAGTGCCACTTGGAGGAAGTTCAGCTGAGTGCACTGAGGAGGAAGTTTACATGTGACACATTGATTTTGCAACATGTTTCTCCCTATAGGGCAGTTGGAAAAGGCACTTTGGCTTTCAGTAGGAGTCAGGAAGTAAGGAATGTTTGTTTGTATAGCGCTTTTCACTGACAGAGCGCTTCACAGTGAGATGAAGCCCCCCTTCCCACTCAGTGATAAATAATTAGGAATGTGCGGTGTGTTGTGCTGCTGTGAAAAAAAAGTCCAAAATATGCAACCTCAGCCCTTTAATATAAAGTTATTTTAAAAATCAATTAGTATGTCATCACAGAACATAAGTATGAATGATTTGAATTTTTTTGTTTTTTGTTATTATTATCATGATTTTAACGTCCATAATTGTTGTTGATACATTTTCAGATCAAACTTGAAAAATGGCCAAAAACACATCTTTAATGAAATGACAAAGCAGCTCAGGAAAAAGCCCGAACAAAAACACAACCCTTGACTATAAAACTCACAACAAGAAGGGCAAGGTCACTATATAGCAGGGGTAGGCAATTAGTTTGTGTGTGGTAGAAGGCCAAACCGCAATCATTGGAGTGACAAATTATCATTAGTGTAAGTACATTTTTGTTAAGACAGGCTTTTGTTCCGTTATTCTTTTAATTTAGTTTAAATAAAGATTAGCACATAAAGCGAAGTTCTAGACGGATTATCGGTTGATACTGCGCATGTCAGCTGCAAAAAGATCCACTATCTGTCTAGTTGGCTGCAACTTCTTTGATAAAACAACACAACAGGATGAGCTTTTTCGATCAGGTATGGATAAACGTCTGGCTTCTGTTTTGACCCTCAGTGGTATTGGGATAGGTCTTGGTCTTTATACTAATCAGGACCAAGACCCCCATCCACAGCACAGTAGAGTGTGGAGGGCCAAAGCAGCATGAAGCACCACTGAGGCAGAAACAGATCTACTAATTGTAAACATCAAAAAAGTCTCAAAGAACACAAAATGGCTTCTTAGACAGTATTGCTAAGAACAAACCAAATCCCCCAAAATCCCTATGGGTGTTTCTGTATGGTTAACTTGATGAACCCCAATGTCTTACTCTTACATGAAGGAAAGAAACAGATACGCCCATTGATACAATTGTAGCTTTCTTTGCTATAAAATACTAAGAGGTGTTTGCACTAATGTTGAACATGACTAATTCAATGGCTGATTGGACTTTGTACTGCATTCTAGCTACATTAAATTGAGTTACCCCGTTTGTACTGAAAATTATTAGGCCATTTGGCTACTTGGCAAATGTAGCATTACAAACGCATTACAATTGGAACTAAAAAGTAAATAAAAACACTGTCTAAAAATCACCAAAAACAAAAAAGAATAATAATAATTTTGTCTGAATCTGAATAGAAGCTATATTCTAATCCAAAGAGGCAGCACCCTGAACTTATTTATCTGCAAAGTCATCTCAACATGTGTCCTTTTCCCTCTCGCACACAGACTAACACAAAAACACAGCCCGCCAGCCTCTAATTGTCACTTCCCTTTTGATGTAAACAACATAATATGTCATTATGCAAATGCGTTCTTGTGAGTGTGTGTGCCCTGTGGTTTGTGCTGCCCGTGAGTTTAAGCAGCAGCCGACTTTGGGTTCAGCCTCATACAGAGACGAGCAACGATACACTTGTACTTCTGTGAGAAGAAAATCCTTCTCTCTAATGAGGCCGCGCTCAGGCAGCCATGCACAAGGGCTAAACAAACACAACGGCTGCTATTGATTGTTGAAAACTCTGATGTAAAATTGTTTCTTTGTTTAAAAATATGGGTTTTACGATTTGTTATTTAATACAAATAGAGAAGTGGACTGCATGAGTGTATTTTAATTTTTTACTTGAGTATTTAAGAGTTTTCCAGAATTGTCAATTTCAAAATCATTTATGACTTTTGAATTTTAAGAAGCTTCACATTTTGATTGGCCCAGTGCTTTTCAATGTCAGTGCTTTGTACTAGGCAGCAGGTCCTACTAGGTCAGGTATCTCGGAACTGCAGATGGTTCTCCGAAAGTAGGAAGTACAATTGACCAATCAACAGAAGGAAAGCGGTATTTCAGCCAGAACCAAACTGAGTTGAGAAAGCAGATTTGTTCTCCTTTGATCGTAAGTTGCACCAACGACTGCACCTCCAGCCAAGACTCGATTAATCTGATCAAGTTTATCAGGCTTATCTATGTGTACCTATAGGAGGGAGGTAGACTGACTGGTGTCCTGGTGCAAGAGCAACAACCTGGAGCTCAACGCTCAACAGATATCATAGACTTCAGGAAAGTCACAGCCCCCTCCCCACCCCTCGCCCTGACATACTCCCCCATCACCACCATCACACAGGACCTTAAGTGGGAGCATCCATCAGCTCCCAGTTCAAAAAGGCCCAGCAGCGGAGGCACTTTCTGCATCAGTTAAAGAAAGCCAAGCTAGACAATAGTGCCGTTCAACACAGCCATCATTAAGTCCATTCTCACCTCCTCCATCACTGTGTAGTACGCTGGAGCTAAAGCCAGGGACGCAGACTGCAGCATACAGACTGTGTGCTCTGCTGAGAAGGTCTTCAGGACTTGGGGACAAGTAGGTTGGATACCAGCTGACCTTTCTCTTCCTGAACAGGGAATATTTGAATCACTCCATTCGGGCAGGGGGCTATAGTCCATCCGAACCAGAACCTCACGCCACAAGAACAGTTTTATTTCCTTTGTCGTTGGACTAATTGTTACGGCCCATGTTGTGTTGTTAATATTGTGTAATTAATTAATTATCTGGTTTAAAAGGGACCCTCCTCCTGGTCCTCGACCTGCTTGTAACATTGCCCATATGGTTAACTTATTAAATAAACGCTCTGCTTTTGTGCTTAAACTTTTGAAGAGCTGGTTGTAGTACTTATGAACACTCTGTAAAAATGTAACTATGTGGGACTCTTGAACTAATCACATGGTCACTTTATTAGCAATGTTATTAGCACTTGACATTTATTAGCCATGCAAACATCATGTTAAATTATTCAGACTCAATTTGAGCATTTCTGCAGCATTAGCATATCAGGCATCTGTTTGATTGCTTAGCCGGTTTAATTTCTTTTTTAGTAAGTAAATAGATCTCTAACTCAATTTTTGATGTGAGAAACACTTGACTCTCATACGTGCTTCATTACATCTTTTTATTGGTTTTGGTGCAATAAAGCAGAGTTGCTCAGGAGCATGTTTAAAAGACAGAAACAACACAAAAATGCATCACACTTGTCCTTAAAGTGTCTTGCCCAAGACACAACAACAGTCTGCTGTTGCCTTCCCACAGTGGCTCCTGAAATTCCATTGGTCTTCCATCCGACCAAACCCTGACTTGCTTAGCTTCTGAGAATTGGCAAGATCAGGCTTTGACCAGCAGGTATTATCCAAACAGAAGAATTAGAAAATATAAAAATCTATTATTTATCATCAGCCAAACATCTCAAACAGAATGAGCCAGCTCAAACCAGAATCTTCCCTGCATGTTAGCCCTTACCACTGCAGTCTGATCCAAGAGAGAGAGAGAGGCTTCCCCACACTGCAGTCCTGTCGGAAAAAAGCTTCGGAAAGCAACTTGCCGCAGATTACAAACAATTCCCACAGCGAGGCATTCTGGAAAACATAAAGCGAAAATTACATTCAAAGTCGTATTATCTACAAAAGCCGAAATCCATAGCCAGCTAAACACTATCAGAAGGTAATAAGTTATTGATTGATAAAATGAAGTTGATCATGCGTTTGCTTTTTTCTGGGAGAAGCTGTTATCAGGTGCTTCAGAGTGGATCCCATAGCTCATTAAGAGTGTGTGCTTGTGTGTCTGTGTTGTGTGCTTAGATTTAAATGGAAAATCCCCAAATGTGACAGCAAAGGCTATTAAGATTCTCCACAGCACTTGGAGCCTGCGCTAAGGAGCAGAGGGGGATTCTCTCACAGCTCTCTCTACACCTCAACACCATTTCCTCACATATTCAGACATGTGCTTTCTGAAGACAACATCTTCTGCTTTCAAAACTGTGACACACTGTACCTGGAGAAATACACGTAGCATGCTAAATGTATAGACGGATTCTGGGCTGTTTTTAATCAGAGCTGTGCGATATTGACGTAAATAAATGTCTTGAACATTTTTGCTGAATCCATACATTCAGCAATATGTCGTCAATCCAAAGAAATGTGAGAAAACATGTCTTCAGTGGCTTTTTTCAGTTCAAGGATATGTCAAGTATAGATGGCAACAAATGTGGTAATCTGACAAGGAGCTCTTGTGAAAGTCCCAAAACACTCATAACATTAAAGATGCCATTAAAAAATAAATGTAAAATGTAACAAATATTGGGGCTCTTTATAGAGCTCTAAAAATATTTTCTGATGACCTGGCCACTTTCCTCCTCAAAAGAAAGAAGAAAGCAAAGAAAAAGTGTATTACCTGCAACTCTATCCCAAGGTTAATCACACTCCCAAACTCCCCAAAATATTTATTATCCTTAGAGAACTTATATCCAATATGTTGACTAAACACTCACTATAAAATAAGGTGGATAACTTGTATTTGTCCCACAGTGGAGAAATTCCAGTGTTGAAATGCAAAGTTCAAGAACAACCCATTTAATGGCCTTGCAAATTAAAATACCAAACGTGACAGAGGAGTCTTGACATGAAGCCATCAATGTATGACTAGTCATTGATCTTTAAGATCAGGCATGTCGGACTCTTTTGACTAAGGGCCACTTTGACTAAAAGAACCACCTTATTCTTTTTAACATGAATAATAGTCTCTTTTGAGCTTTGTGTATTTATTGAAGTACAAATCGCATATACGCTTGCATATGTCTAAAATATGAACTACTCTTTAAGATTCAGACAAATAATTTCATTAGGTTAGTCCTAGAACAAATGTAAAACAAAATGACCTTGTGGACACGTAAAATGATGTGAATAACCACATCTGTCTAAGGGCCTTGTGTTTGATTGATATTCAGATTAATACATATAGCTTTGTACTATTTTAGATGGTACAGTAATTGCAATTCTTATACTTCCCCTCACTTTTGTGCATCACGTGACAGCCTGATCTCACATATGTGTATCTATACCATGCAATGTTTAACAGTGTGTCATGTAAGTGCACTTTCTATTATTTGCAGGCCTTTTCACACTTCTTCTTATTGTGGAGATGTTTTTAAATATTATTATTTATGAATATTCTAATCCATTTCTAAAGTCTAATTCTACCAACTCCAAACCCCAGACCCAATTTACCAATTTTGGTAACTTCGACCTAAACTTGCCATTAACCACAAACGAAACTTCCTACGTGTCCTCAACCAAAACGCCAAGAAAATGGGCGTGTTGTTGACATGGAAGAATATGAAAAGGCGCAGTAATGACACCAGCTTTATCCAACCATATTTAAGAGGAAAGTTCTGGAGGTGTTAAAATACAGCAGTGACACTAACATCACGTTAGCAGTTTCCTTTGTGTTTTGGATATTTTTTACACTACGGGACAATGGATGGAAAATTAGCCTTGTGGCTAAATCTGTGCATTTACAGAATGTTATCAATGTACACTGTCCCTGTCAAATATAATATGTTTCCATGAATTTAATCATGACTTTCCCCTAAGCACGCCAAGCCCACAATATGACCGTGCACTGTATCTATTCAATCTGACCACAAAGTAAAGTAAAAGTGGATTTAAAACCACAAGTTTCATCACAGACAAGCCATCGTGACCTTTTTTCCACGTTGGCCTTTGAATGTGAAGCCAACATGACAGGGGAGGTGTTAGGAGCTATATTTCCCCTGCAGTGCCACCACACACCAAAACAGCCCCATACAAGTGTTCTGTAAAACCTATTAACCAGCACATAACCTTGGCCAGACTGAGGGAGTGACAGAATGACAGCATGAGTCACGCTGACGGATTTGTAAAGCAAGGTTGTAGATGCCATGTGATTTAAGAGTGGGGTATACTTTATTGTCACCTCAGGACAAAAAGCTGCTCTCCACGTTTGGCTGCTCCCTCAATGTCAGAGGGCAACATGTCAAGAGCAGTATGGGAAAAACAGAGTCTTACCAGTCTAGAGTAATAGTCTATTGTGATTGGTTGAATTCAACAATGTCACCATGTATGTAAATTACTAAAACCAGATTGTTTGACATTTTTGATTAAAGGTAGATTTTACCAGCACATTTTGACTTTTCAGACATGTCAACACGTCAAGAAATGTTCAAACACGTGCTTCCAACAGAGAAATTGAGTATTGTAGTTTATTTGATTTGTTGCGGTGAAGAGAGCTGTAAAGAACAGTATATTGGTGAAACAAAGTCACGTCACAAAGACCTACCAACACAGATGAGATGTCACGACGGGTCCAGAGTCAGCCATACTTCTGCATCGTAAAGCCACCAAGCACAAATTTGAGAACAGTGAGGTTAAAATTCAAAGCAGTGACAAGAGATGGTTTGAAAAAGATGTAAAAGAAGTCATCTTTGTGATGAAAGAAAACCTGTCGCGAGCAGGGATGAAGGCCAAAGATTCAACCTCTGGAGTTTTGTAGCATTCTTACCCCCTGGTCTTAAGTGAATGAAATCTAAATTCTTTCCACAGTCTCAGGGACATGTTAATGTGATCAGGTCGAATAAAGTTGTTTGACTTTTAGCATATTTCCACTCTTTAATGATCAAATACTATTGAAAATATGTCAAAGCCATTAGCTGTGACACAAATAGTTTAATTATTTGTTAATTTTAATTACGTTTTTTATTTTGAGGGTCTGAAGTCGCTTGTTTTGGGCTTTTTTTCAAAGGCTAGGTCGCTTGTTGCTCCTGAAAATCTGGCAACCCTGGAGTTAAGTCAGTAACATTAGATTAAAAATGACTGATAGGAACATGTCAATCGAAAACTCTGTCCAGATTACCACTTCGTATGAGGTATGTTTGGACCACACTGAGGGTGGCCGTCTGAACCGGTCTGGCAACTTTTGCTGGGCTGGGGAGGTCAGAGGAGCGTGGAGCAATTTGTGGACCGGGGGATTTGAGGCGGCATCGTCAGTTGCCGCATATGCAGCTGTTTGATTGGCCCGAGGCTACAAGAAAACCAGCGAATCAGTGAGCAGGAAAATTGCGCGAAAAACCGAAAATGACGCTTACGGTAAAACTGTACATAGCTGAGCATGGATTGTTGTTATTTACCCAGGTTCAAACGGGACGTAAGTACAAAGGAGACTGGCTACTATTTGGTCCAAGGAAAACAAGGACAGAGGTCAGTACAAAGTCTGGACTGTAAAAGTAAGATAGAACATCTGTTTCCGTTGACTATTACTCGCCTGCAACTTCTGTTTTGTCATTTTCGTCAAGCATTACACCACGCACATGCCCACTCGGCAAATGTTTGGTGACTGGTGGCTGTCTGGATCATGTTTGTGTGAATGTTCTTTCACATCGGTGCGCCCCAAAGAGACTTGAACAGATGCTGCGTTGCTCCTCTCTACCGACAGCGACTGGGGTTGTGTTGGTGTGAAAGACCCTTTGAACAGAATGTGTTACTAGTATGTTTTGCAATGTGTACAAAAAAGGCCAACCTTGCACTCATACTTGAAAATAACATGTACTGGTTGGTAATTGTTTAGGTTCATTCTGTGGCACTGCAGTGGAAGTGTGATTAGGCCTGGCAGCCCGTATCAGAACAGCTCCACAAGGACTCACACAAGGCCTGCTAATTTGGATAAATACAGTAAACAGACGGTAGAGTATAGGAAGTGTTGCACTGGATCGATTAAGAGCAAGCACTGTTATAAGTTCTACACAATTCCATGCAATTATTAGATTCAAGAGTCAGGAGAAGCACAAATTAGTCTGTAAGCCAAAACGAGAAAAAACAGAATGGTTGGCAATGGAAGAAATGCATAATACAAACTAAAGAATGTCGCTTACATAAAGAATCTGCCAAAGAAAGAATATCTGCTCATCCACCTGACTGCAGGTAATCGGAAACCTAATTCACTGATAAACAACCAACTTGCTGGAGTCAACCTCACACTGAAAAAGCTAGTACAGTAGTTAGTGTAATGTCAATGCCAAAGAAGAACAATTCATTTTTATTTGTAAATAGCCAGCAAAGGGTTAAGTACTTACATATCTTTGAAACCAGCTTTCATTTACATTTTATGCTATATAAAAGACAAGGACTTAATCTTGTTGTTCTCTATAGCTGCTTCTTTATGTTTCTGTTTGACTTTGCTTTGCCCCCAATTGGTTTAGGCCAGCTGCATCAATACAGTTTTATTTTTATTTGACATTTGTATCTCATGTCATACTATCTGTCACACAGTAGTAAATACTTATTAATCCTTCCTATTGAAGCTAGTGGACAGTCAATTTCTTGGGTGGCATCCATTTAACCTTTTGTCTTTGATTTAACAAGCAGCGTCATATCCGACTCATTAGCATTACAATATAATCACTTCATATTTCTCACTGCCCTCTGAGGAGTTTCTACTGAAACTAAAGACAATCACAGCTATCTTGAACTGCTCAGTCTGTGAGAAGGGTAAAATAAGGTCAACTAGGGCATCATTATTAGAGTAAAACTATGATAACTGACTTTCTTTTTAACAAGCAGACATATTCTAATGCAGTTGTCATTTCTGTCCATAAATTTAGTTTAGTTGAAAACCAAAGGTGATGAGAGACCAATTATAGCTGCATTTTCAATTTGTTTCATTGATCAAGCAATATTTTGACTGTTTCTGCTCAGTTTTGATCGTTTAAATTTTAGTTTTTGAAGTTGGGCATTGGCATTGTGATGACCAATATTATGCTTGAACAATTCATTCTTTATCCATCCATTTTCATTCTCTTTATCCAGAGGCAGGTAGGGGCGGTAGTGGTTTGAGCAGGGAAACTCAGACTTCTCTGTCCACACACACTTCCTCCAGCTCCGGAGAATCCCGAGACATTCCCTGACCAGTCAAGAGACACAGTCCCTCCAGTATGTCCTGGCTCTTCCCAGGAAGGTGTCCAGAAGGCATCCGAAAAAAATGCCCACTCCGCTGGCTTCTCACAATATAGAGAAGCAGTGGCTTTAATCCAAGTTTCTTCCGTATGACATAGCTGCTCACCAGTGCCCCTCCCTACAGGGAGAAAATCATTTCAAACTGCTTGTATCTGTGATCTTTTCCTTTCGATTCTTAGTTCCTGACCATAGATGCAGGCTGGAACATACATAGACTGACCGACAAACTGAGAGCTTTGTAGCAACCTCATCGGCTTTGGACTATTGATCAGATCCTCCCCTGCAGTACCCTGAAGTACACTTTATCAGGAATGCTGAGGAGTGTGAGTCCCCTGTAAAGGAACACACCCTCTGGTCCCTCTTTCTCAAGTACCTCTGGTACTGGTACTGCCCAATTCGCCATTCCGCTTGAGATACTCAGATGTGTCTCATCCATGCCCAGAACCTTTTCACCAAAGAGCTTGTCAACAACCTCAATGACTCATCTTGAGAAATGAATGAGTTCATTGATCCTCAGTGTCAAGTTCCACGTGGTGGTGGATTGAAAATCCCTGAAAGAATTCCTTCCACGTCAATCAACATCCTCAGTCTCATCCCGGCTCTGAGTTTTGCTGCTACGACTGCACGAACTGCGATATGCTTAGCCTGTTGTTACTCGTTAACTGCGTCAGGAAAAAAAAAAAAAAACAGCAATTGATAGAAATTCTTCTTCAGCCCATATTTCCACCCCTGGTTCAGAGATTGCCGCATGATGACATGTTGACAAAGGAGGCTGAGAACATAGTCCACTCAGACTAAGTGTCCTCAGTCTCCTTCGGGAGCTGGGAGAAGCTCTCTCAGAGGTGTGAGTTTAAGACCTCTAGAATGTTTTATTCATTCAAATTTCAAGCACTTATGAACACGTTCCCTTACTAAGATTCAAGTGACATTTGAATTATTAACAGCTAATCAATTATTCAAAAAAAGAATTACCCAACCAATAGATTATCAAAACAATCGTAAGTTGCCACCATAATTTGCTTACCCTTATAATATCAGGTTTTCCAAAATGAAATCTGACCAAAACTTTAATTTGAACTGAAAAACATGAATGTGACATTTCCAATAGGGCAAAAGAGTCACTGAAAAAGGCAGCAGATGTTGGAATGAAACACACATTTGAATATATTTGAAAGAATGAATTGTGAATATTTAAAATACATCATTACTGCTCGACTAGGGACGACGCGGCACACTTCTCACTTTGACACTTCCGACATCAGTGTAGTTGTAGTGCACATCAGAGTTCCCAATACATCTCAATGTGTGTGCATGTTTAATGGTCTGCACATATTCTGCATTTTATAACCAAATACTCCACATAGCAAAGAGCCTCTCAGCAGATAGGCTGGAAAGCAGAAGCTGAAAAACTGACCAATGTGAACAACTAACTGAGAGCATGATTTATAGCATATTCTTTCTACGTGGAGTTTGCATGTTCTCCCTGTGTCTGTGTAGGTTTCTTTTGGGTTTTGGGTTGTCACTAAAAACGCTTCCAGGAGCGCGTCTCCTCTTCTCCAAGAGCACAGATGGAAATTAGAATGTGGTAAGTATCTTTGCCATTATGCCTATTGTAATCATCCTTAAGTGGACTTTATCTGAGCATCAATTCATTTTATTCTACATGACAGCTTATATTGGTACACAATAAACACAAAATTGATTATTTATTAAACACGATGAGTGCGTATAACAGGTTAGACCATATTTTTTATTAAAACATAGTAGGGCTGCAATAGCTTAATTAAAACTAATCTATTATTGATTTCAACTAATTTAGTGATTCAGTAATCGTTCTTTATAAGTTCCCACACATTCATGAACTGAAAAAAGCAAAAGATAAAACATAAAAATTTTACAACTCTAACTGAGCAACAATGACAAAAAAGTGCAAACTTCAACACAATTTCCGGAGAAACCTTAGCTATCCAACAAACAGTGGCGGATCTAGAAATGTTTCTGTGGGGTGGCCAGGCAGAGGCCATGAATCTTACAAGGGTGGCACAAAAATTGGCGGCCGGGGGGGCAATACACTTTGGCTTTTTTATCATTATAGTTTATGTGGATATTTCGTTTGCAGAATCATCTACAAAAAAACTGAACAAAACTGCTTACATGAATGCAAGCCAAAGCATCAACTTAAAAGTGCTGTTTACAGGAATACAAACACACTTGACATAAACTTAAAAAGTGACTTTTCCAGTGAAGGTTTTTACATGAAAACAAAGACACTTGGGGGTGGCCAGCAGTAGATCCGCCACTGCCAACAAAATGTCAAAAACATACAAATAGCACTTTTTCTCCCTTTTTTTTAAAGTCAATATGTAATGTAAAGCCAAAACGTAAAAAAAACCCACACATTTTGGTTGAAGTCACGTGGGGTGTTTCTCTTTGGTTTTATCAGGTAAGTTAAGCGTCATGGTAAATGGTCTCTATTTATATAGCGCTTTTCCACCTTATAAGGCACTCAAAGCGTGTTACTAGAATAGGTAAATTCAGGGCTGGGGCTTGATCTAAGTTTAGATTTACCCGTTACAATTTATACCACAATTTACACTTTAATTTTGTTAAATGAGGCGACGGGGGAGCCCGCCTGCTCGAACAGCTCAGAGCTTCACACAGGACGCTTTATGACATCTGGCTGGACACTATAACATCTGTGAGTGTGGGCTTTATGACCCAGTTCAAGGAGGAAAATGATTCACCGATTTGGATATTGGATAGGGGAACACCTGCATTCGACTTTTGGGTTTTGTTCTTGCCCTATCGAAAAATTTACAAGACAGCTATCGCAAATCACTCCCAGATACTGTCTGTGAAAATTAAAGCACTTCTGGTGACTGAAGGATTACATCAGAAAGTGGCATGGATAAGACTGGTTTAACCTGGTTCAGTCCTGATACAGGACTGACAATGTGGATGGACGTTTTGTCGTGTCACTCATGAACGGACGTGTGGACCTGACGCTGAGTTTCCAGGACTGATTGATTGACTGTGATCTGAGATAAAATAACTTAAGATCAGCCAAAAAATGGATTATAATAATTGCAACCCACACCCTCCTTCTTCTCCTCCAAGAGGACAACTGGCACTAGTGGTCTATCTTATCCTGCGCATTCCACAGCTCCCTGTCCAAGGACAAGCCTCAGAGACTAACTCTCAACATCTTTAGCCTGTGGCTCACACTTCATAAATTCATAAATTCAGATGCCAACTTGCACCATACACTCCTCCCCCACCCCTCCCTTTCTCCTACTTACGTCTGCGAACTCTTACCCCAACCCAGGTCCAAACAAAAAATCCCACCACGTGACCACGTGTACTGTGTCTTGTTATATGTCTGTTATTGTAAGTTGTTACTGACAAAGTTACTTACTTAGTTATTTACTTACTTAGTTACTTACAATACTTAGTTATTTACTTAGATACTTACTTACTTATTGACTTACTTACTTACTTACTTACTTACTTACTTACTTACAAAGACCAAAAACTTTTGTTTACAACAAAGAAATTACTTAAACAAGATAAGTTTTACCTTAACATTTTGCTTGCTTTGTATTGTCATCTTTATGTATTTTTCCTGTTTTGTAAAGCACTTTGAGTTGCTCTGAGTATGAATTGTGCTATACAAATACATTTGCCTTGCCTTGCCTAAATGTTTGCCAAATAAACTCCAGGAAACAGTTGTGTGTAAATTGTCTTCACATTTTGATGCATTTATATGTCAATTTCTTCCTAAACTTAACTGCTGTGTAGCTATAAATATTCATCACACAGCTTTCACACCACACTTAGTCACAACTAGAAAAATCCGATAATCTGTTCATGTAGCTCAAAAGGGAAAGCAATTGACAATAGAAATTACTCAATGACACAAAATGTTACGTAAACCTCGGTAAACATCTAATTCTGAATAAATGCTCTTACGGTCTCTGCAGCATGGGGCAGCAGCTGGAGTGTGGAAAAGCCATATTCATATCTATTTTTGCCTCGCCTCTGGTCTCAATCTACTTGGTTTTGAAGTACATGCAGCAGTTGTTAGTTTCCACTGAGTGATACAGAAGGACACAGAGGACACAGCCCAAGAGCTGCTACAAGACTCTTTGAAGATGAAGTACTGTATCTTAGTTAGCAAAATGACTCACGTTTTTTTTTCAGGCAGCAAGGAGAGGCGGAGATTGGAGCTGTTATGTAAGTCTACCCCAGATGGAGTTTTGTATGTGATCGATCGACTGCAGAGTCACAAAGTCATCTTCATAATAATGTATCTACTCTAGTGGAAATTAGTCAATGTCCTGTCTACTTCTAATAATGTCCCGTTTGTTCAGCTATCTCCGCTGAGTTTGTCTGGTGTTGTTGTTGTTGTTGTTAGCATTGTGGAACTTGCAGAGTCAATCATGCTAGTTGTAAGCTTGAAAATTGCCAATCACATGAGATAAGGAAAGTCCGTTTATAAAGATTAATAACGTTTATTTTTGATAAAGTTACGTGAAATCTCATACTTTCTACACTCATAAAAACATTTTTAAAACTAACGTTTGTGACCTCGAAGTTTCACTGCTCTGAGCTGTTGCTGTTTCACAAATGTTAAGCTTATATTTGACTTAAAATAAGCACATTTAAAAAATACTGACAAGTGTTGATAAGTGTAAGTGATCTGTTGTTTGTCCTCATAGGTGCTGCCGTAGTCAAAATACTTACGTTTATGCGCCTGCGCAGAAGCTTTTGGCCATGCGCACAGCAACTTTTGACTCAAATTCGGCACTGATTCTGATTGGGTATTGACACTACTGTTCGCACACCAGCACGTGTTGTTCCTAACAGCTGTAAAAAAAAAAAGCTTGAAACACATTGTTGTGGAATATTCGGAGGCTCAGAATGTTTTGAGGACTTTCTACATCCAATCGGATGTAGGAAAATTAAATGAATTATTTCTGTTACTTTGCATTTTTAAAGAAACTAGAATCGGGCTTAAAGTGCCAATGACAAATTGAACTCCTCATTTCACTAAAATTAAGCCATGTTCATTATATTCAAGATTTCAATAAACATTTTACAGGTTTCATTTCAGGTTAAACATTTTTAGGAGTAAATATGTACTTCCTGATAATAAATGAATACATCACACTGTAAGCTTCCTAGCAACCATGTAACAAAATGGTTAAAATTGCTCCATTGGAACAAGCTTATTTTACTTGAAACATTAAAAAATACAGTGGAACACAGTTTTTGTTTGTTTGTTTGTTTGTTTGGTTTAAATTAGAAAATCACAAAAACCTGCACTTGACGTGATGACGCACATGCTGAGTCCGTCTAGAGTCAGAGACATGTAGAACGAGTCATAGATGGGGTTTCACGAGAGCCACATGTGAGGAGCATCAGGACCAAAGCCTGGAGCTCGTTGACATTAGAGTCCAGACTGCAGGTGGAAAGACCAATGATGATACTGATGAGGAGCAGGAGACACAGACCTGATGATGAATACATAACAAGTCAAACCTTCTTATTTCTCCATGCATTTCTCTATTTCTCCACGAGAAAGCTGATGTAGTGTTTCCTTGTCTGTAACTAAGCTGTTTAAAGACGAAAAAGTGTTTGTCATAATTTTTACCGCAAAACTAAAGACTAAAGACACTGAAATGTAGCTTGCTTAACAAAAAATGCCGTTTTCTCCACTTTCACTTTCTAAATGCCACATATAGGTTAAAAATGTATTCCTTCATGTTAAGTTATTTTGAAGTTTTGTAAGATTTGAACATTGACAACTTGCCTGGAGCAGGCGCCCTCTTCAGAGCTGTGGCTCTGACACTCTCAAAGCAGGAGCGACCTAACCTGGCTCACGCCAGATGGTCATGTGTTGAACTCCTATCTGAGTTCTCACTATATCCATCTGGAACTTGACTCAAGAAAGCATTCGGGAAAAGGTGGGGTGTTTATTGAAACACTTCAAGCTGATTGGGTGAGCAACAAGTACATGTCACACTTACTGCTCTTCTTTCAAAAAGAAATGACTCCGTATTTTTTGCTAAAACCACGCCGGGGCACTTGGAAGTGTTACCCCACCCTGATACAACGTGATTGGGCCTCAAAACCACGCTGCTGTGAGGTGAGTGGGCCGAAACACCGCCATTTCGGACTCTCAAACCAATCGGGTGGCTGGAAGGCCAAATGGTTTGTGTTTGTGAATTCACAATATGGCAAGATAAACCATCTGGCTGGCCATGATGCCCTGAACAATGATCCCAAATCTCAAAACCTATCCCGAGTCACCTGAAAATGATTCCTATGTAGAGAAACTGCTTCAAGCCTAATGAATCAGATTAAACATTCCATGTTCACAGAGCAGAACAAACAACTTCTGCTCACTGCTCCTTGTGTTGGAATTTGGAAAGAAAGACTTGAGTCTGGAACTTCCATCAGGACAGATGCTTTTAAAAGAAACATGGAAAACATGTGTCATGATTTGCCATGGTAATTAAATCTCTTCATCAACTGAACTTGAATTTCTGCAAAAAAAAAAAAAAAAATTCTTGAACTACTGTACTGTGTGTGCAGTGAATGAACAAGCTCATGTATTTAGACTTCTTAGGTCATAACTGTTTTTTCAATTCATCACTCAAAAAATCAAATAAAAAGCAGAATTACAATAGCTGGCCAATCAGAAAAAACTGGAGGATTGAAAAAGTCTTTAATTGAACAAATATCTGTAAAGAAATGTAGTTAATCAAAAGCGGATATTGCTACTTGATAAAATGTATTTCAAAACGTACAGGAAATACTACTTATTCTTTTTTGTTTTTTTACCATATTTTTCAGAATAACTGACATGAGCTGACCTAAACTAGAAAATACAAATGCCCTCGCTCTTGCACATTTGTACACATCCTTGTTGGTTATTATCGAGTGTTTTAACAGCGGATCAAAGCTGTGACCTGAAGCACTAGAACGCCTTTTGATAAATTAGTAATGTCCTTGTACATGCTACATCAGTGAAACCGGGGAAAACGCTGCACTCGTGTTGTTACATCAAAAGGACAAGTTGCACAAACAACACAAATGACTCAGTAACCAATTATAATGTTCTAATGTCTTGATTCAGCAAAACAAAAAGTAAGTCTTCACAGTGCATGTTTAGTGCTCTTTTTCAGACCTGCAACTTTGCTCTGGACTTTGTGATTTTCTTATTTTCTGTTTTCATTTTACACCAAGCCTGAATAGCCATAACTGAAATGTGTTGTTCTGTTTTATTATTCCGTATTGTCTGATAGGCAACACCTTGTTTCATGGCACATTTCTTAAAATACACTATGCTATTATTTTTTGTATTTATTTTTGGCCCTTGTTAATGTCTTCTAACCACGGTGGAACCTTAGGCCTTTTCCCACTGTAGGAACTTTTTTCAGTTCCTAGTACTTATTTAGTTCCTGTCTCCATTTTGTGAGCGTTCACACAGAGCTCCTGCTCCGGGGCAGGTACTTTCAGTCAGACCAGGAACCTTTTGGTGAAACAAGCACATTATAATCCTAACTTAGTTTGAAACATGTTTTACACATTCTCACATTTAGATAAACCTTCCTTATCCTCGAGAAAATGATTTAAAAGCAATCACTCCCAAAATGTATTTATTTAATTTGTAAGTAGTGGCCTATAATACTATTGTTAGAAATTACAGTGAATAATTTTGTTTAATTGTTAATTTCAGTGATGTTTTTAAATTTTGTACATCATAGTTTTTTGTGGAATCGAAAAAAGACAACTTTTGTTTTCCTAACACATAGACCTCTATTTAAATGTTCCAGACTTTACAAATGCTTAGTTAGACCCACTTTCAGAAACATCTGCTGTGTGAACACAGATATGGGGACATGATAGTTCTTCTGACTAAACAGGGGCTGAAGGGATGTTGGGACTACTTCTTGGTACTTTCATGTGGAAAAACGCCTCCTATCTCTGTGTTCCAGGGACCAGATTAGACCCCGTTTATTTATGAGAATAGGTGTTACTTTTTTTTTTGTCAATATGACGGTTTCATTAAAAAAGCAGATTGTCAATAACCTGGCTTACACCAGATGGATCTGTGTTGAACTATGATTTTAGTTCTTCCACAGTATCCATCTGGAACTTGACTAGCTGAAAGCGTTCAGGAAAAGGTGGGGCGTTTAGTGAAATACATCGAGCTGATTGGGTGTGGGGCCTACCTTATTTGTGCTTAGCCAATCACAGCAACAAACCGTAATGGTGTATCCAATGTCTGCGTTGGATAAAACAAGTATGTGTCACAAATACTACTTTTCTTTCAAGTAAAACGCAGCAAACAACACATTCACGGAAGCCACCGTCTTTGTTTAGCTTGAATTAGACTCGGCGGCGGCGGAACGTTAACAGCCTGCTCTGCTACAATGTGATTGAGAATCAAAACCACGCTGCTGTGATGTGAGTGAGCCGAAACACCACCGCTTTGGACTGTCAAACCAATCGGGCTGCTGGAAGGCCAGATGGTTTATATCGAGTTTGTGAATTCACAAATATCGCGAGATAAACCATCTGGCCCAGATCTAGCTTAAAGTAAGAATGAATATATTCAAACAAGACCAAAACAAAACAGGTAAAATAATACAGATCTATAAAATAAAAAAAAAAATCATCAGAATCTGAAAATAATGTTCAAACCCTAAAAACAAGCATTTTAACTTGTCTTGAAATTCCTTTTTGCCATCTAAATTTTCCCCTTGCTGTTGCTATTTCTACACCTCTGTTTGCAGTAAACATCATTTTCTCAAAAAGCACATCTATGTCCATATTTCCACAGTGTCCATCCAGCCGTGAGCCCAGTGAGCGGATCCGCCTTTAACAACCCAGGGCTCTCCTGTTCTCTTTCTTATTCATCCCACCTTGTTTAAGTTTACAGCTCCTCCGACAGTAATGGAAGCAGACAGGACAGCCAATCGTAGACAAAACCATTGAAATGACCCCAGCCTCACTGCCTGCCGTGTGGATAGTTGAAACGTTTCCCAATTAAATCCACTCATGAGGAAAAAACCACAACAGAATAGGTTCTAATACGCTCCCTTCGGCACGCCAGGGGGAGGCTAACTGCAATTTTATCCCATTGACTATTTCTTCTTTTCTTGAGTTTTCATTGAAAGCCTGGGTGAAATAATTGGATTTTCGGCATCACTGGGAAAGACAAAATCTCCAGTGTGGAACAAGCAAATTCCAGAAGACAGTCGGCAGTACAAGAGCCAAACCGGAAAACTGTTTTAATGGTGAAATTGAATCGAAGATGCTCTCGGGCAAACAGCAATGGACATAGTGATGTGTTTGACTGCTGAGATAAAAGAGTTTGATAAAGTTGCTTTTAAAAGCGTCTTAATAAAATTAAATATTCATTCATTACACTGCAAATCCAAACATGCTCACAAAACTCAAAGGTTTCAAGGTAATGAGTGAAAGTATCATTAATCCAACAAAGTCAGAAAGAGACATTTTTTTAAATCCAAATGTTATATGTAATGTTAAGGTTAAATTCATTGACATCCACTGAAAAAATTCTATGCTATAATTAATATTTTTTATTTAACTTTTTTTTTTTTTTTTTAAATGGACAGGAACATTAAAAAATATATATATTTTAAGTTTAACTTAAAGTTGGGGTAACTAACTTTTTAAGTTGCAAATTTAATAAACTTTTTGTTTTCCACACTAAGGTGTATGATAAATGCAGCGTTGAAACATCTCAGTACTGTCTGAATTGAATAATAAAGACTTCTCATCAGGAACTGATGCTGCGCTCTGATTGGCTGAGCTGGGTGATCCTCTCCAGTTTCACTTTGTTGTTTGTAAAAAGAGGTTTATAAGCTGTAAGTGCAACAAAATATTGTCAGATTTAAAAGTTGAATTGTGTTTGCATTGTGAAAATCAGCACCTTTAAACTTGAACTTTTGGCCGATGTTAATGAAATCAATTTAAATCAATTCAACACCTCAATGTTTCTTAAAACATTTGGATTTAGAAATGTATTTTGAACTTGTGCATATTGTTTTTCTTTTAATTAATGAAACTTAAAACTTGGCAAATATCAGAGGAAAAAAAAAAAAAGCCAAAATCAGGGACTCCTTCTCAAAATTTGTGGAAAAATTAAAGGTTAAAAGTTTTTGTTGACAATTAATGGCAGAGATGCTTATCGTTTCTAGCCTTTGTAGCTATTTTCCATTTGTAGATCTGGAGGAGGCATTAATGGATATATTTTTAGTTGTAAGGGAAACTAGACTACTAAACCTTTCTTGAGAAAATATTCCTACAGCTATGTTCAATCATTTCCACTGTTCTCCATAAATAACTGATTCCATACATATTTCCAGGCAAAGCATAACACGGTTAATTACAACACATACACATAAGTTGTCTTGTGAAAAACATAATAAGCCTTATGTATTCAGTGAGAGTACTTTTCCCTTCAGGCCAAAGAGCTAATGCAGTGTAATCGATGATTGGCATTTCAAAGGGTTAAGATATGTCTGTGATCTTTGGAGATAGCGGAAATTTTACAAATTCAAGACCAGTATCACAGCGATACCTTGGATTTTCTTCAGGCAAAGAATTTGTTATCATCCTTTCACTTGGCTGCACCATTGCACGGTTTTAAAACATATTTTATTGAGCATGATCATGTGAGTGAGCTTCTAGTGGACGTCAGCAGACCAAACCATGTCATCTCTCACTGAGCTGCAGAGTCTAAACCAGCACCTCTCATGCTGCAGCTAGGCTAGTTCCAGTCTGAAAATACCAAAGATATGAGTCAGTTCAGGTTTATTCATTCTCCATGGAAAATTGGCTAAAATGGCCTATAATAATAAAATATTTAACTGACAACAAAAACATTTGATAACCTTTATTTAAAGTAGCTTATGGGATTTTCGTCAACTCACTTTCGCCCTACTGCGCATGTGTTATGCAGAAAGACCTGCTCTCTGTCTGTTTACATGAGGAAACTTCTTTAATAAAACAACGAAAGACCGTCTGTCTCCGCCGTTTTTTTCACTCACCTGAATGTAACTTCTAAGGGTCGTAGGATCGGATTTCATTCACAGATGTTGACTTAGCAGCATAACTTTTGTTTTCGTGCTAAACTCTTGTAGTTTGCTCACAACAAAGCTTTTTAGACTTGTTTCCACTGTTTGTGTCTATGTGCGGAGGCTCTTTCTACATCGCCCATGTTTATAAACAATACATTCTCTATAGTGTTAAATTACAACTTAATTTGCCTTTTACAAAACAATCAGCCTGGCATTTAATGTATTTTTATCAAATTGTCTACTTTATATTGGTTAATTTATTTGCTCGCATTTAAAAGTTTGAGACCCCTGATTTAGATTATGTCTTGTTCATTCTGAAGTAGAGGTCCTCCTTATAACCAGCCAGTGACGCACCTGTCTGCATATTCACACCCTCTTAAAGCACGCGTATATTTGATGACACAGAAAGAGACAGCTCTTCGCTCGCGGCTGGCTCTCCTACTGGGTGCCAGACTCTCACATCAGGCCAAGAGGTAAACAGGATCCTGGAGAGAGGCCTGGTGGCTCTACCCCCCACACACAAGGGAGCCGCAGAAGGAAGCACCTGTCTTGTGGAAAGTCAGTGAGCATGAAATCAAATGAGCAGCGGTGACGCAGGGTATCATCGCGCATCAGGATGTTTCGCTTTAAATGTCGGAGCATTTTCTCAAGAGTTCCAGAGTGGTTGGACCCTAAGACTGTCTTTGACAACATGCCAGAGCAGCACAGAGCAGATACAGGCAGATGAGTGTTCTGTGTGCTGGTGAGAGAGAATGTGAAAGGTTAGAAGGCAAAAACAAGATGCCAAATGTGCAATACCATTTTTCAGAGATGGCAAAAGTACTGCTACTGAGTAAAAATACAAAAGTAAACATGCATAAATTACATAAAGTACAAAAAGTAAAAAGTACAATCAAACTGCCAAAGTTATTGTTTAGTCTTGGTTAAAAGTACTAGTACTCGAAATTTGGCAGCTTTTTTGCTTGTTGAAAGACATTTCTGATTCTTCAAGAGATTTGACTTGACTTAAATTTGTAAAAAAAATAAAAAAGTCTTACGTCACCAGCAAATAATATGATTTGAAAAAAAAAAAAAGGAACAATTTATTGAAAAAGGCAGAAAACACATAGTACATCAAATAAAAATCTTAATTAACAAATAAATATACCAAAAATAAATATTAAATGCCAGGTTTCAAGACATTTTAACCGATCTCTATATACAAGTTGGTTTGTAATGTTGTGAGATGAATTACAGTAAATTATTCGAATTCATCTAATTTGTTATGAATCATAAAACTTTGAAAATTTTCAATGTATATTTGTTCAAACATCAGCAAGTCTGACCAGGTTGGAATTTAAAAAAAAAAAAAAAGTAACTAACTTTGTTTAAAATATAGGGAGTATAAAGTACAGTTACTTCTTGAAAAATGTAAGAAGTAAAAATAAAATGTCACCAGATTTGTAATAATAAATAGTATGTAAAATTACTATTATAATGGCAAGTCTGGCCAAGTTTGAACCATATGCCAGAAATTTAGATACACAGACAGACTGATCTCCTCTATCACGCTTTCACAAAGTCCACTCTTGTACCCATTTCATAGACACTTTTGTTGCTCTGCAAAAACTATAGATCTAGACTTACTTAATAATGACTTTGATTCAGAATGTTTTATCTTGATTTAATTGCCTATGTAATGCAGAATATTTATCTAGTTTCAATGCATTTCTAGCTGGTTTTAGTGGAATTTGGCAACACAGATTTGCCAATGTGGGAGTACAATTATCTTAACACAAGGCAAATAATTTGGCTTTAGATAAGAAGAAATTTTGAAATCAGTTTCAAACAGTTTGAAACAAGGAAAATAATCTAAGTTAGAATGATAAATAAAGCTCAAATTGGTCAAAATGTTTAAATGAGGATTTAAATTCCAGAATCACAATTTCTTGTATCAACTTGTCTAATCGGTTAATATCCCTCAAGGTCAAACTGCTGTATTAACTGACAAATGCAAAGAAAACAGCACTGGCCACAACAGATTGAGAAGTCAGCAGTGTACAAAGTAAATAGTAAAGGTGACAGAACAATGCCTTGAGGTGCCCAGTATTGCACTCATTAGAGCCTGATTTATCAAGTCAGGTTCTAAATTGCAGGTGCAAACAGAAAAAAAAATCATGTTATTTGCGAGCAATTTATGCGTACTTTAATATGGAAGATGTACATATTACATATTAACAAACAGATATGCACCACCTCAATTCTGCATCTCTAGTCGGCTACACCAAGTTTTTGCCCCCTTAACTTTTGCACATGAGCAAACGCTTGATAAATCTGCTGCTAATTCTGAATGCTCCTTCCCAACCTAAATAACTATTTAATCAGGCATTACATTTAGTTAGAATAAAATGATCCGCTTATAATATTCAGGTTTATTAGGCTTTTTTCATTATTAATAATACATTCTTGACCTTAATTAGATAATCAAGACATGTTAATATTTTCAATTAAATAAACGATTACATAAAAGATTGACGTAAAACACATTGTACGATTTTAATGTCTTGTAAAGTGAGGATATTTTATTCTTACTGTTCTGCCGCCTATGAAAGCTTATTTGCATCAGTTTTGAGTTCTTTTATACTGCTCTTCCAATCAATACATCACTCTAAAATTATCAAATGCTTCTCTTTTGCTTTAACATTACGCAAAAACTCCAAATGTAACCTACTTGGCCAAGACACACAAACAACCCCAACAAGAGATGTCAGTGTTGTAATTACACAGTTTCAAAGACTCGTTACCACTAAGCAAACTTATTAGCGTGTTTCTGGGCGTCTTCCTAATTTGAGCTGACAATGAAGCAGAGACGCGGAGGCACTGTGCAGCTGAAGAGCAGAAAATCACAAAGCGACAAAATGACATGTGCGCTCCGGAAAATATCTTTGCACAAGATTTTAGACGGCAGGGAAAAGCATAAAGAAGAAATGTAACGTGGCACTTGGCAGTCGGACTAAATATAGAGCTCAGGCAGGAGCACTCCCACCTGACAGTGTTGGAACTGATTTTTAGCTGCAGAAAACTGAAAGAAGACACAGATGTGACATATTTGGGGACATCAAATGTGACAACTTTATGTCACTACAGACTTTTACATGTAATCCAAAATTGTATTGACCTCTTTTAATTCCAGGGGCCCTTTCCAATTCTTTTTTTTCCAATATCTGAAAAAAAAACTATGCATCTGGAAATATTGAAGATAAGATGTTTGGGTGAAATCATCATTTCTGGAATAATTTAAACTCATTTTAAGTGAAATGACCAGACAAGAAGACAAATTATCAAAACCAATATACTGTATGTCAAATCTATGGTGTCTTCAGGTCCTCTAAACACATATTTTTATGCTACTTAAATTTACTCCCCCAAAACAAATGACCTGAAAATTAGATTCAGTTTTTATTTTGTGCTGTCACGGCAAACTACAAGAGTTTATCACAGTGTGCAAACAAAAGTCATGCTGCTATTTCAACATTTGTGAATAAATTCACCCCATACACATTACATTCAGGTGAGAGAAAAAAGCTTCAACAGCCAGAACGTAAGTGGTTCATACCTGCTAGCCTCTCGTCATGTTTTTTGTTTTTATCAAGGCAGTTTCCCCAGCTAACTAGACAGATAGGGTGTCTTTCTGCAGGCGACATGCATAGTGACGTGACTGATAACCCCTCTATAGATTTATTGAGTCATAGCAGCATGTTTCAGCGGTGGTAACAATGGTATAATAGTTGATTTTCAGAGAACAGAGAAACAGGAATAGTAATATTTGTGTGTACATATGAAGGATTCTTGGAAGTCCTCCAAGTGGCTGAGAGATGAGCTTGTAAAGATGGAACACATGAATGAACAACAATATCCACGTCTCTGAGCAGAGAAGGGCAGCCTCTGAGGGAGCAGCCTGCCCCACTCACAGCTTTTTACATAACACTCAATTACTGCCAAAATCTCCCAGTAACCAGGAAGTAACACCTTGTTCTCTCTTTCATCTCAAGCTCACATAACATGGCTGAATAAGATACTACGAGATTAAGGAAGTTCAGCACCACTTTGTAATAACTATTCTTTCATAAGCTTCAAATAAAAAATTAGGCTTAGTTAAAAAGCACATAAATAAAGGGTCAGGGTAAGGATAATTAACTAACCTAGCTAAACCTGATTCCTTAAAGGTGCATTGGGTACAATGCTCAAAGTTGTGAGTTATCAAATCATAGCCATTATGTTTTGTAAACTCCCCAAGGTTGCCTCTAAAAGTACATGTGATATTTCACATCAGCTCTTGTCTTTTCTTCTTCTTCTTTTACTTCAAACGGATGTTGTAAATTTATTGTACAAAAAAAAAAAAAAAAAAATTACCGCCATCAAACTTATACACAGAATACACAGAAGGATATTGGTAGCACTCGGACATGTTTTTGAGAGAGGGAAGAATCTGTTAACTGCGCTGGACACTCATCTGGCGATTTTGACAAATTCACAGATTATTTTGACGAATTTGCCAGAATTCATATTATATCGCACATTTAGACATGGATTTAGTGATTTAGCTTTACTTTGTTAGCTGTGTCATGTTAAGGTTACACAAAAAGATTGGCATTCAGCATTTCGTTTATTAGAAATTAGTCCTGCGTATAATTTTCTGTCACACACAAAAAACAAAACTTTTCCTCAAACACACAAAAATAAAATTACCTTGTCTAACTTTTGGAGTTTACTAATTGTTCAATGAGTCAAAATAAATAAAGAAACAATCAGCACTACTAATTAACTTCATCCTCTTACATTGGAAATAATTTAGCAGAAAAAAAACAAACAATGTGTCAACAAGAAAATATAACCTGTAAGCTGTGTCTTCAGCTGAGTGGCGCCATTAAAGGCAAAAGATGGCACCGTTGTTCAAAAACTTGAGCAGCTTTAAGTGTTTATTCACTATGAAATCAGTCTTTGTTTATGAGGCAGAATGAAGCGTAAATTAGTATTACATGTTAAGTTCGGCGTGGTTTGCTCCCATGCTGCAGCTGTAACCAAGCCCCCTGAACTCTCAGAGCAGGAGCTGAACACCCAGAAAGGAAGACAGAAGAACCAGATGGCAGGACCAACTAACCAAGCAGCACTCAGTAACATCTACGTGCCAACGAAATGAGCCTTTACGCGACACACACCAACAAAAAGAACCCTGAACAAAATGACTGAACGGACCGGATGTTGTTGTTGTCATCATAGAGATCTTGTTTGTGAAATACTGTATATTTTATACTTTTGCATTTTCCTTGTGTGGTCCAGAGGAAGTAACTGATGAAAGCAAATGGCAAGTGCTCTTCAAACCAAGAGCAAATAAACCCAGGCTTCCTCATCTCTGCTTCCTGATGCAACATGTTCAAAATACAGCAGCCCACAGGTTCCAGCACCGGAAGTGGGTCAGTTAAACAGGTCGACAAGAAGAAGGAGGAAAAACATGTCTTCTTATGATAATGAATACCTGACAGAAGAGTTCAGACTACTGCTGGAAGGCTGCTGAGATACAGCCAAAATACACCATCAGTAATCTTTCAGTCTGACTTTGGGCTTTAGGCGGAGAAACACATTAGACAGGTGTCTCCTCAGTGCTGGACTAACACATTGAGACAGATACAGAGAATCATTACAATCCTTACAGTGTTGTCAATTGACCAATGCATGCAAACTCCATACATAAGTGACAAAAGTTAAAGACTCACGGAGAGTAATTTACATCTTGTTCATTGGAAAACACAAAACTCATCTTAAATTTGGTTCAAAAATAGAAACAGGTTCTCTGACTTTCTGGTCAAAGCTCCGCCTCTTCATTCTAACATTTAATTTTCGTTGTACTCTATATGTTTTACTCAAAAACTGACTTATTTTGTCTTGGTTTCTGTCTTTACTTGGACTCGGTCTTGTTTTGGACATCAAGAACACATTCCTATGCTAAACTTGCACCAGGAGAGCAGTGACCAGGCACAGTTTGCAATAAAGACTGCACAATATGGATCATGTAGACACTGATAATAGTGTAAAATGACAAAGATAGTCTTGATTTGATCTCATTGGACTGCAACCTTGTCTCAGTCCTGGTGTTATGCCAAAAAACGCATTCCCTCTTCACAATAGCGCACACACTGTTGAAAACTGAAATTTGCTAATATTAAACTTCACAAGACGACTTTATATCCTATAGTGCAACACTTGTGTTAATTTTCTTAAAATATTGATTGAGATATGTTTTAGAGTCTTAGTTTGAAGGTTAGCTTGTAGTGTGCAGTAAACTGTAAATATTTACATTTGTGAAAGAAACAAAGGCACAGAGACAGCTAAATATTACAATATTTTTCTATTTATAGCTTAAATCAATGTTATTTTCTTTCCAAAATAGTCCACTAGACGCTTGCCAAAAAATGCATCCACTGGTGATGAGCTGAATACACAATACATCCCTGTCTGACTGTTAATTTTGTCTGTTAATAGACCTATACACATATAAACTACAAAACATATACATGAAACACATACAACATACAGGCATATTTTGGGAAGTGTCTGTAGTGGGCTATTTTGGAAACCGGATAATCTGCAGGTGTCAGTCACCTCATAAAACAACAGCAACTAGTGATTTAGTCTACTAAATAGCAAATATTGTAATATTTAGCTGTTTCTGTTACTTTGTCTTTCACAAATGTAAGCATTTACAGTTTACTGCACACACTACAAGCTAACCTCAAATAAGCCTCAATAATTATGTAAGTATTTCAATGCAAAGTCTTGCACTACATCGGCTATAAAGTTGTCTTGTGAAGTTTAATATTCACAAATTCCAGTTTTCAGGAGTGTGTGTGCACCCGTGAGGAGGGGATGCATTTTTCGGCATAACACAGGAACTCTGTGTTTTCAAAAAGGTCAAAGTGTGGTCTTGACTACTACACTAGGTAGTATCTTGTGCCATTGGTAAATCTTTTTTTTTTTTTTTTTTTTTAAACAATCTAAATACACAAATACCACTCATTTAAGCATTACGAACATGTAAAATATAGTTATTTTTCTTCACATTTCTGTTAATTGAATATCATTTGAATAAAGTTATCAGATGTGCCAAAAACAAAATCAAGATAATAATTGTTGTGAGTATCACCCAGCCCATATAGTAGTCACAAAGCATGAAATTTGAATATGTCAATTCAAATACTGTTAAAGATAAACAGATCTTGTAGTGAATAGCGATATGCTCAATTAGAACCCATAATTAAATAAGTGAGAAAATGTGAGTTAAAGTTGGCCTCGTTTGGCAGAATAATGAGTTTCACAGAAGTTTGGCTCAGTGTCAGCGCACCCTACTCATTAATAATCCACTTCCTTCATGTCTGGGGCCTCTCATTATGAAGCGTGCACCATTGATATTCTGTACACATATGTCCGCTGAGAAAACAGGAGAGAGATAACCAGGAAGATCGTCACTACCAACAACTTCAGAGCTGAAAACACACAGCCATAAGACAATGATGAAGCCACTATCAGGGAGAGTTTTATATTCAAGACCATAGAGTTATTATCAGGACTAGAAAGAGGAGAGGGCGGAGACTGCTGTTACTGTGGCGCCATCTTGATAGTGGGGAGCCAGCAAAATTGTAATGAAAGCAACAAAAATCAGATAAAAATGAACTTGTATGAATAAAAGTTCTATGAATAAAATTGAAATGGATGACTTGGTGATTAGGATTCCTAGAAGAAAGCTGAACATTCTTCCAAACCGTTTCCCAGTTAACACTATAGTCATTTAGGTCACTTTCCCACAGTCTGGTCACACGCATGGACTCTTGAAAGGTTGACTGAAAGAGCGAGTATAACTTTGAAATTAGTCTAGTTGATTTGTGAATGATTAAATGAAAAGGATGAATAATAGGAGCACTGTTCCAAGGTACCCCATAAGTGCGCATAGCCGTCCGGAGTTGTAAATAAAAATAGAAAGTTGAGCCTGGTAAATTATATAGCTTTTGTAATTCTTGAAATGATAAAAGTCCCGAAGAATTGCATATATCGCTTAGAATATGAACTCCTTTATTTGACCATGAAATGAAGGAAATTGGAATATTTCCTATTTTCAGCAAAAAATTATGAAAGATTGGAGAATGCAAAAACCATTTAAGATGAATATTGCAATGCTTATTTGTAGTATTCCAACTGTAAGCATTTCCTTGATAATTAAATTATAGTTTGTAATTGGTTTGAAGGAATATTAGCATAAATAAAATCTTGGAGGCGATGGGGAAATACAAGATTCTCTTCAATAGATCTCCAGCAAGCAGGGAAAGCTGGATTCAGCCATTGGCACAAAGGACGAAGTACAGAAGACCAGTAGTACCACTTGAAGTTTGGTACACCAAGTCCCCAGCATCTTTAGGTTTATGTAATAAGGACAGCTTAACTCTGTGTTTTTTATTGTTCCAAATGAAATTAGTCGTTTTAGACTGCAACTTTTCCCAATAATTCTTTGCAGGTGAGAGTGGGATCATGGAACTTACAAAATTGATGCGGGGAAGGATGTTCATTTTGATAATTGAAATCCGCCCATGAAGTGATATGGGGAGTACATCCCAACGCTGTAAGTCAGCCTCTACATTCTTAGCCAAATGATCATAGTTAGTCTTGACAGTATCTGGAAGGGAAGGAGATATTAATACTCCAAGATATTTTAAGTGATTAACCACAGGGATGTCAAAGGAAGAGCATATTTGCGAGGCTGCCATATTGAGAGGCATTATAGCAGATTTCCCCCAGTTCACTTTATAGCCAGAAATCTGACTGAAATTATTGAAGATGCCAAGAAGATTGGGTAATGAATGAGCGATGTCTTTTAGATACAACAGAATATCATCTGCATACAACGATATTGAATGAGTGGTGTTTAAGATGTTCAAGGGGCTATGACAAATTGATTGCCGGACTGCTTGAGCAACGGGTTCAATACTAAGTGTGAATAAAAGAGGTGAGAGAGGACATCCCTGACGGGAGCCACGAGACAACTTGAAAGGTTGGGAGAATGTATGTCCAGTTAGTACAATTGCCAAGGGGTTATTATATAAAGTTCTAATCATTGAAATAAAATTAGGACCAAAGCCCACAAATTCCAAGACTGACCACAGAAAACTCCATTCGAGGCGATCAAAAGCCTTTTCTGCGTCCAATGAAAGGACGGCTGTGGAAGAATCAATATTCTTGGCATTTTCAATAATATGAAGTAGACGACGTACATTATCTGATGCAAGGCGATTTCTAATAAATCCTGTTTGATCACTATGAATGAGGTTGTTCATGTGCGATTCAAGACGAGAAGCTAGGACTTTAGCATATAATTTAATATCTGTATTCAGCAATGATAATGGTCTATAGCTAGAGCAGTTTGTAGGATCCTTAACACTTTTAGTAGAAGAGAGATAAGAGCAATATTACTGTTTTGATCAAATGAACCACTAGCAACAGAGTGAGTAATCATTTGCAATAAAAGAGGACCTAATTGAGACCAAAAGGTAAGATAAAATTCAGGGGGCAAACCATCTAATCCGGGAGATTTTCCGGATTTCATAGATTTAAGAGCTAAAAATAATTCATGTAATGTAATAGGAGCATCTAAAATTTTGGAATCTTGTTCTGAAAGATGCGGTAAGTGCAGTGGATTTAGAAAGTGAGATACTGTCTGCTTGTTATAAGTTATTTCTGATGAATACAGTGAGGTTATAATAATCAGCAAATATATCATTTATGGATTTGGGATCAGTAGTTAGGTGACCTGAATTTGACTTGATAGTAGTAATAGTTGCCAGATTTTCGCAAGCTTTTAATTTTAAGGCTAAGAGCCTACTTGGCTGGGCTCCATTTAGATAATAATTTTGTCTAACTCGGTGCATCAGAAAATCTGCTCTTTTTCTTAGTAATAAGTGTAATTCATCTTTTTTTAACTTCCTTTGTAGCATTAATTCTGGTGTACCATTGTTAATCATTGACTGTTCAATATCTAAAATTTGTTTTTCTAGCAATACTACTTTTTGCAATCTAAACTTGTTTAAATGAGAAGCAAAGCCGATCGTTTCCCTCTAATGCAACCTTTCACTGCTTCCCATAAAACTCTAGGATCACTGACCGATGCTTGGTTCCATTGAATGATTTCTTGCAAGTGAGCTTTCATTTCCTTAACAAAATCATCATTTTGCAATAGTGTACAATTAAAGCGCCATCGTGTGGCCTTTTTGAGATTGATGAGAGTTGTACTTTACCAATAACAGCTTTATGATCTGAGATAGACATAGGAAGATGTTCAAAATTAAATGTTTTCTCATATAAAGGAGAAGAAATAAATATATAATCAATACGAGAGAAGGATTTGTGTCGGGGAGAAAAATATGTAAATTCTTTTGTAGTTGGGTTTGTGGTGCGCCATGCATCCACCAAACAGCAGTTCGCTGCCATGGTTTTTAATGCCTCTGAGCTTAGAGACTGGTCTCTTGATTCATTTCTAGCAGATCTATCCAGCAAATACGACCAAGCTGCATTATTCATAGAACTTATTTTACTCCAAACTTATTATTTAAGATGAACAGCCTTGTTTCACCAAATTGTACCTTGTGCACTCTTAATGAATTAGGGACTTTCCTTCACTGTTCTGGAATTGCCCAGAGGTAAAATCTTTTTGGGAAAATGTTTCGAAATCTCTCTCTGATTTGCTCTCTAAGTCAATCCCATGTACTCCACAAATTTGCTTCTTAATGATAGCTCCAGTCTAGACCTTAACATTTGGAAAAGCGTGTATGGTTAGCTGGTCTAACAGCAGCCAAACGACTACTTGCTTGCAGATGGATAGAACCACATTTTGTCAACAAGGAAAAGTGGCTTATTGATTTCCTGGATATATGTAGGCTAGAACAATGGGCCTCTCAAATGCATAATGCCAAGTAAAAAATATAACATTTTGGGACATTGTAATTACAAAATTGATGCAAATTTCTCCATAAAACTTCTAAGTGTTCAATTAGTTAATTATAATTGTTATTTTTTACTTAGTTATGATGATGATGATGTTGATGATGATGATGTATTTTTTATTTTTTTTTTTAATTTTATTTTTTATTTGTATTATTATTATTATTATTATTATTATCATTATTATTATTATTATTCTTTTTCTCCTTTAGTAATGGCCATAGGGTCTGGGTGGAAAGGGTGGTCCAGGGGATGTTGGGTCCCGGGTAAAGGGCAGGGATGAGGATGAGCTATTATCTTTATATTTTAGCTAGTCTTTTGTTAGTAAAAATTTCTAACATAATGTACTGTTTATGTAGGAATGTATATATGTAGCTATATTTATGTGTATGTATGGGTATATTCATGTACATATATGTATACATAATATATACGTATAAGTATGTATGCTGATAAATACTAGACAGATGGATGGATAGATCAAGTGTTTTCATCTTATATTACTTGTTAATATTTGTTATTTTGGTCTATTATTATTATGATTATTATTATGATTATTATTATTTATTTTATTTGTATTATTTATATATATGTATGTATATATATATATATATTATATATATATATATTATATATATATATATATATATATATATATATATATATATGTATATGTGTGTATATATATATATATATTATATATATTTGTATTATATATCATTAATTACTTAGCAATCTCATCTTTACTTGTATATATATATTTTTTTTATTTTTTTTATACTTTTGTAATAATGCAATCTGTGCATTCATATATTTGCATTGTATTGACTCATCCCTGCTACTATAACTGAAAACTACAATAAAAAATTGGTCACAAAAAAAAAAAAAATGAACTTGTATATAGATAGTGGTCAAGTCCTTCTGATGCACATATTAGTAATCATCACACAAGTTTTGCTTTACTTGGAAGCCAATGGAGATGCTGGACAATTCAACTTTTACAGCTCAAACAAAGGTTAGCAGCTGACGTTAGCACCTGGCGTCTTTAGGCTAATGACTTTAAGCTACGAATGTTTTGTTTATTAACTCACCCCAACAGCAAATCTAAACAGCTCTTTTATAATCTTGAATGCATGAACTGGACAATTGTTGCTGTAGGATATGCTCTCTAGTCTGTTACCTAACTTTTTTAACATTAAAGAGAAGGATTTGATATAAAAATGTCTTACATGCACAGTCCCAGGTGCATCATAAGCAGGTTTGCAGAACTTGACTTAGACTCGCGACTTGAGTCATTATTTTAATGTCTTGAGACTTCAGATAGTTTCCTCATCACAAAAGAGGAGACTACTATTTTTAAAAACTGTTCAACAAAAGCATCTGTGACAGAAGAGCAATACTAATGCCACTATTTGCAGCCATAAGTAAAAAGCACTTGCTAAACAGGCTACAAAATGTATTTACTTGGCCGTCAAATTACCTCCAAAGCCCTTTCAACCTACATATTACAAGCCTGTGCCCCCAAAATGGAAATATTCATGCAGAGGAGTAAAGTGGATATGATATGGTCTCTATTTGCATATATTTGCATTTTAATGACTCACATAAAGCTATAATTTTAAACATGGGAGATGAACAATTTAAGTATGCTTGTTATCCAAAGGGTCATTATCAAAAATTTATATTCATATAATCTTTTCAAGAACAACCACCACACCCAGCCTGAGATTTATTTCAAAAATACATTTAAAAGACAGCTCAATTTGTTTGCCAAAGCTCCAAAAATATCCTCGTCATTTCCATGTGCGAGAACCTGGCTGCATAATGGAGCCAATCACGGAGCGATTTTACACAGGTATTTGTTACGACTCATCCCAATCCTGAAATAAAAGAGCAGGCTAATTTAAGACACACTGACACAAGTGATGTGGCAAAGGCTTCAGATTCCTGTTGCAAATTAATGTAGGAGGATGAAGTACAAAGTACTAGAGAAAGCCAATTTATGTAACTTCAACTTAAACATTTAAACTGTTAATGGTAAACCTTTGACAGAGTTCACATTCAAGTTAATGATCTAGCCCAGTCTCATGAAATGTGGTATATCTATACCACCCAACGTAAACATCAAAGAGAACAAATGAACTGCTCTCTCACTTCATTGGTCATTTTCTATGGTAGATACAGTCATGTTTATTAAGGATTAGGCACAGATTTAGGTACCAGGATTAGGTACCAGATTTTAGCGTTACAGCTAATTTCCATGTAGTCCTGGGGAGGGGAGAGGGGAGGCACACTGAACATGTCTTTAGTGGTAGGAGGAAACCCGAGCACCCGGAGTAATTTATGCAGACACAGGGAAAACCTGCAAACTCCACAAAGAAAGAACATCTTTTTTGGAAGACAACACATTTATAAGTTGTTGTTTTTTTTAATTGTTGACTTAATTTTGTTGGACTAGGATTGCTTTTTTTGAGCTTTTTTGTCCCAGGCTTGGTGCTCTGAAAATCCTCTGATTCAAAAAGTAGGAAATGAAGATTTTGAATGATTGACAACAGTACAGTTTAATTAGAATATAAAATAAACAGAAGTATTTTACATCAAACTGCACTTGCATGGCTTGGTAAAGTGAGGCTAAAGACCAGAATATCCTACAGTTTCACAGAACTGTAGCTACAACATTATTGGGCTATATATATTTGAAGAACTTTTCCCCTAAAAGTATTACTGGAATGATAGCAGTATAAATGGGTGCATTCCCATTTCTTTTCAGTTCTGTGGCCAATGCATGCACTCAATATATTTTATTCTTATCTTCTTTTCGCGGAAGCTGTCACATTTACTTGTAGCTTTTTCTATAACAGTCTAGTAAATAGTTATCAGCACAAGCTAAAGTAGTAGTATTATCAGTAATATAATGTAATCGATGCAGGTGTCTGTGTACAGGCAAACAGCACAAACAGAAGCTATTGGGGACATTTGGGCACAGGTATGGCCAATGAGCTGTGGGAGATAAACCCATGGAGTCGATTCATGGAAGCACACGATAAGCTCTCAGAAAGGATGTGCTCCTCCACAAACTGGGCCAGATAAACACCATGGGTGGGCGAGCTGGCCTCATGTGTGTGTGAGAGAGAGGGAGACAGAGAGAGAGAGAGAGGGAGGCAGAGAGAGAGGGAGGCAGAGAGAGAGAGAGAGCAGAGAGAGAGGGAGGGAGAGCAGAGAGAGAGAGAGAGGGGGGGTAGAGAGGGGGTGAGAAATGGATAAGAGAGGCGAGTGAGAGACAGAGAAAGAAAGAAAAAAAAGAAAGAAAGAGAGAGAGGGGTATACTGAAGAAACAAGACAGAGAAAACAAGAGAGAGCAATAGAAGAGAGGAGTCAGACAGATAGCTGTTGAATATGATAATGGCCACACAAACAACTATGACAAAATAACATGTGTTTTCTATTTTAAAAACAGATTAAATTGATGAATGTTGAGTCGGGTTATGCTAAGTTAAATAACCCACATTTAGAACAAGGTTTATGAGACTTTGAAATGAAATTGGGGTGAAATTAATATTTTTGGCCCAGAAAATGGAACAGACGAGATATTTGCTTAATTAAACTTGTCAGGCAAATGAGTTTTACTTTTAACCACAGCGGGATAACAGACAGTCTGGATTATTCATTTCAACATGTGAAAATAAAAGGAAAACATGTCGAGGGTTATATATATATATTCCTTTTTTTTTTTTTTTTGGCAAGGAATAACTTTTCATTGCACAAGTGTTTGAATAACTTTTCACCATTTGTATATTCTTCAGGTCTAAGGCTTTGCTCAATGCAGATAAGAACAACAGTGTTTTGAGGTTTTTTTTTGCCTATTTTTCCTCAGAGGAGCATTTGTTTGGCAGAATTGTAATAAAATAGCTTTTCTGTTGTCACGGCAACAGCCAGACCTTTGCTATCATGTTTGCTAACAGCAGTTGGAGACATTTTTATTGTCCCACAACCAATAGTTAGCAAATGAACTAAAACCATCTTATTCAAGAGTAGAAAGGTAAGATGCTAAACTAGGGCTAGACAATAGGTTGATCGAATGTGAGCCCATGTTTGTGACAATTTGTAATGCTTTGAGTGAATGTTAAATGTAACCAGTTACAATAAAGTGAGATTATTTGGATGAAGCAGGGGTGTTCAGAATGCCCAAAAAATAAAATAAAATAAATAAAAATAAATAGATTTGTATAGCCTTAAAGCCATATTGATGTTAATTAAAAAATGAAGAGTGATTTTTCTTTCCCCAGAGAGCTTACTGTCACCGAGGGATGTTTATTAAGCACATGGAATGCAGAAAGTGTTGCGGCTGATTGACGCAAACTGTAGCAGCAACACTAGCCAGCGCTGTTGTAACCCAACTAGAGACAACAGCGTTTATCACTGTGCCAAAACAAAAGTTAAGCTGCTAAATCAACGTTTGTGAATGTAATTTGTCTTTTCCTCATGCACATTATATTCAGGTGAGTTACAGAGCGAAAAAACACTTCCTCAAGCTTCAGGAGCCAGACCTCTGTCAGACCGGTTCATACTTGATCCAAAGAGCTGCTCTCATCATGTTTTGTTGTTTTGATCAAAGAAGGTTCCCCAGCCAACTAGACACAGTGTCTCTTTCTGCAGGTGACATGCACAGTAGAGTGGAAAGTGACGTCCGATTATCCCATAGTGGCTAACTAATATAAAGTCTACTTTTGCATCTTTGCTTTGAGCTGCAGCTGGACAGACCTTTGCTAAAACAAGCAGTGCGACACACCATTGTAGTATGAAAATGCAAGATTTACATGTAAAATCAGTGAAAAATACAGTTTGCTTGTCCTGGCCCAGCTTGGTCCTATTTAATCATGTGAGCAGCGGTAGCGGGCTCTCGCTTCTGGCAAGATTACTCAAAAACTCAGTGTTCAAAATGTGACAATTTCACCAAGAAGTATTCATCACCATATCGACCAGTCCTAGAAGCAGATTTTTTACTTAACTCAAAATAAAATGTTTATGTGAATCGTGATCAAATCAAAATTGTGATCTAGTTTGAAGAAATTCATGATATACATTTATTGTCATCTCGCCCAGTCCTAAGCCGAACTGTGTGTGATCTACAGTCTGTAGCCTAATTCCCACTCATTAGAAATATTGAGAAGCAAAACAATGTCTGTGCATAACCTGTATTCTATCCTCGCTGTGTCAAACCTCCACCTCGGTCCCAAACTGTAATCTGTGATGCAGGTGACTTCTTAGTCCTCATGTCACACCGTGTGGGCTCCAGGGATGTGAGCTCTCTCCCTCTGCTCTGGTGCTGTTGACACAAGAGCCGGACGGGCCCACGACCCCAGGGACTCAGAGCTGTCAGCCAAACACACAAGTCTGTAAAGGGTTAAACTGGACAGAACTCAACTGGAACAAAGTACAGGCAGCAAAACAAGGAGTGAGGAAAAGGTGACCACACTGTATTGTAAATAAATTATGTCATTCTGTACATACATAGCTGTTTCAGTTGATTGATCTGCGTTGTTGCATCCGCATAACTCTTCACGTTGCCATCCAAGGTAATCCTGTAATGTGTCTTTTATTTTTTATTTTGTATATTTGTAACACAGTTTGTTTTTAAAGAGACATGCTTGTACCAGTATTTAGCTTTTATGGGTAGTTTCTATCTGTAGTTCTGGTGAGGTAAGGCACTACTGGACATGCTCTTTGCCTGGAAAATCCTAACAATACATAGAAAATATATTGTTGAATTTCAGTGGCCGTGATTGACAGATTAATTGTTAAAACATGTCTTATAGGTTGCATTCACATTACAGAATAAGTCAGATGGAGGTAAAAAGATAAGATAATTAATTTGCCATGAAATCTCTAAAAGGTAGTCCAACACATTTNACTCTGTCGTCAAAGCCTGGAGCTCGTTGACATTAGAGTCAGACAGCAGGTGGAAAGACCAATGATGATACTGATGAGGAGCAGGAGACACAGACCTGATGATGAATACATAACAAGTCAAACCTTCTTATTTCTCCATGCATTTCTCTAATTTCACACCAACACAGAAAGCTGATGTAGTGTTTTCTTGTCTGTAACTAAGCTGTTTAAAGACGAAAAAAGTGTTTGTCATATTTTTACCGCAAAACTAAAGACTAAAGACACTGAAATGTAGCTTGCTTAACAAAAATGCCGTTTTCTCCACTTTCACTTTCTAAATGCCACATATAGGTTAAAAAATGTATTCCTTCATGGTAAGTTATTTTGAAGGTTTATAAGATTTGAACATTGACAACTTTTGGAGCAGGCGCCCTCTTCAGAGCTGTGGCTCTGACACTCTCAAAGCAGGAGCGACCTAACCTGGCTCACGCCAGATGGTCATATGTTGAACTCCTATCTGAGTTCTCACTATATCCATCTGGAACTTGACTCAAGAAAGCATTCAGGAAAAGGTGGGGTGTTTAGTGAAACACTTCAAGCTGATTGGGTGAGCAACCTTGCCTTATTTGTGCTTAGTCAAATCACAGTAACAACTCGTAAAACTGTATCCGATGTCCGCGTCTATGTGTCACACATGCTCTTCTCTCAAAAAGAAAATGATTCAGTATTTTGCTTAAATTCGCATCAAAAGCACGTACATTGACAGGAGCAGCCATCTTTGTTTAGCTTGAATAAGGCCCATCGCCGGGGCACTAGCCCGTGTCGGCCGCCCTGCTACAATGTGAGTGGGCCCTCAAAACCACGCTGCTGTGATGTGATTGGGCCGAAACACCGCAGTTTCGGACTCTCAAACCAATTGGGTGGCTGGAAGGCCAAATGGTTTATCTCGTATTGTGAATTCACAAATATGGCGAGATAAATCATCTTGGCTGGCCAGGTGAGCAACCAGATGCCCTGAACAATGATCCCAAATCTCAAAACCTATCCCGAGTCACCTGAAAATGATTCCTATGCAGAGAAACTACTTCAAGCCTAATGAATCAGATTAAACATTCCATGTTCACAGAGCAGAACAAACAACTTCTGCTCACTGCTCCTTGTGTTGAATTTGGAAAGAAAGACTTGAGTCTGGAACTTCCATCAGGACAGATGCTTTTAAAAGAATTAAACAGAAACATGGAAAACATGTGCCATGATTTGCCATGTAATTAAATCTGTTTATCAACTGAACTTGAATTTCTGCACAACACAAAAAAAAAAAAAAATAGTTTATGAGTGGTACTGTTTTTGAAACTACTGTACTGTGTGTGCAGTGAATGAACACGCTCATGTATTTAGACTTCTTAGGTCATAACTGTTTTTTCAATTAATCACTCAAAAAATAAATAAAAAGCAGAATAACAATAGCTGGCCAATCAGAAAAAATGGAGGGTTGAAAAAGTCTTTAATTGAACAAATATCTGTAAAGAAATGTAGTTAATCAAAGCGGATATTGCTCCTTGATAAAATGTATTTCAAAACGTACAGGAAATACTACTTTTTCTTTTTTTTTTTTTTACCATTTTTCAGAATAACTGACATGAGCTGACCTAAACTAGAAAATACAAATGCCCCCGCTCTTGCACTTTTGTACACATCCTTGTTGATTATTATCGAGTGTTTTAACAGCGGATCAAAGCTGTGACCTGAAGCACTAGAACGCCTTTTTGATAAATTAGTAATGTCCTTGTACATGCTACATCAGTGAAAGCGGGGAAAACGCTGCACTCGTGTTGTTACATCAAAAGGACAAGTTGCACAAACAACACAAATGACTCAGTAACCAATTATAATGTTCTAATGTCTTGATTCAGCAAAACAAAAAGTAAGTCTTCACAGTGCATGTTTAGGGCTCTTTTTCAGACCTGCAACTTTGCTCTGGACTTTGTGATTTTCTTATTTTCTGTTTTTCATTTTACACCAAGCTGAATAGCCATAACTGAAATGTGTTGTTTCTGTTTTATTATTCCGTATTGTCTGATAGGCAACACCTAGTTTCATGGCACATTTCTTAAAATACACTATGCTATTATTTTTGTATTTATTTTTGGCCCTTGTAATGTCTTCCAACCACAATGGAACCTTAGGCCTTTTCCCACTGTAGGAACTTTTTTCAGTTCCTAGTACTTATTTAGTTCCTGTCTCCATTTTGTGAGCGTTCACACAGAGCTCCTGCTCCGGGGCAGGTACTTTCAGTCAGACCAGGAACCTTTTGGTGAAACAAGCACATTTATAATCCTAAATTAGTTTGAAACATGTTTTACACATTCTCACATTTAGATAAACCTTCCTTATCCTCGAGAAAAATGGTTTAAAAGCAATCACTCCCAAAATGTATTTATTTAATTTGTAAATAGTGGCCTATATACTATTGTTAGAAATTACAGTGAATAATTTTGTTTAATTGTTAATTTCAGTGATGTTTTTAAATTTTGTACATCATTTGTGGAATCGAAAAAAGACAACTTTTGTTTTCCTAACACATAGACCTCTATTTAAATGTTCTTTACAAATGCTTAGTTAGACCCACTTTCAGAAACATCTGCTGTGTGAACACAGATATGGGGACATGATAGTTCTTCTGACTAAACAGGGGCTGAAGGGATGTTGGGACTACTTCTTGGTACTTTCATGTGGAAAACGCCTCCATCTCTGTGTTCCGGGGGCCAGATTAGACCCCGTTTATTTATGAGAATAGGTGTTACTTTTTTTTTTGTCAATATGACGGTTTCATTAAAAATTGTCAATTTTAGATTCTGTCCACAGTATCCATCTGGAACTTGACTAGCTGAAAGCGTTCAGGAAAAGGTGGGGCGTTTAGTGAAATACATCGAGCTGATTGGTGAGCGACCTTATTTGTGCTTAGCCAATCACAGCAACAAACCGTAATGGGTGCTTTATCCAATGTCTGTTGTTGGATAAAACAAGTGTATGTGTCACAAATACTACTTTTCTTTCAAGTAAAACTACATCAAAAGCAGCAACACATCCACGGAGCCACTATCTTTGTTTAGTCTGAATTAGACTGAGATTGGGCATCAAAACCACGCTGCTGTGATGTGAGTGAGCCGAAACACCACCGCTTTGGACTGTCAAACCAATCGGGCTGCTGGAAGGCCAGATGGTTTATATCGAGTTTGTGAATTCACAAATATCGCGAGATAAACCATCTGGCCCAGATCTAGCTTAAAGTAAGAATGAATATATTCAAACAAGACCAAAACAAAACAGGTAAAATAATACAGATCTATAAAATAAAAAAAAAAATCATCAGAATCTGAAAATAATGTTCAAACCCTAAAAAACAGCATTTTAACTTGTCTTGAAATTCCTTTTTGCCATCTAAATTTTCCCCTTGCTGTTGCTATTTCTACACCTCTGTTTGCAGTAAACATCATTTTCTCAAAAAGCACATCTATGTCCATATTTTCCACAGTGTCCATCCAGCCGTGAGCCCAGTGAGCGATCCGCCTTTAACAACCCAGGGCTCTCCTGTTCTCTTTCTTATTCATCCCACCTTGTTTAAGTTTACAGCTCCTCCGACAGTAATGGAAGCAGACAGGACAGCCAATCGTAGACAAAACCATTGAAATGACCCCAGCCTCACTGCCTGCCGTGTGGATAGTTGAAACGTTTCCCAATTAAATCCACTCATGAGGAAAAAACACAACAGAATAGGCTCTAATACGCTCCCTTCGGCACGCCAGGGGAGGCTAACTGCAATTTTCCCATTGACTATTTCTTCTTTTCTTGAGTTTTCATTGAAAGCCTGGGTGAAATAATTGGATTTTCGGCATCACTGGGAAAGACAAAATCTCCAGTGTGGAACAAGCAAATTCCAGAAGACAGTCGGCAGTACAAGAGCCAAACCGGAAAACTGTTTTAATGGTGAAATTGAATCGAAGATGCTCTCGGGCAAACAGCAATGGACATAGTGATGTGTTTGACTGCTGAGATAAAAGAGTTTGATAAAGTTGCTTTTAAAAGCGTCTTAATAAAATAATATTCATTCATTACACTGCAAATCCAAACATGCTCACAAAACTCAAAGGTTTCAAGGTAATGAGTGAAAGTATCATTAATCCAACAAAGTCAGAAAGAGACATTTTTTTTAAATCCAAATGTTATATGTAATGTTAAGGTTAAATTCATTGACGTCCACTGATGTGCTAAACTTCTATGCTATAAATTAATATTTTTTATTTAACAACATTTTAAAAAGTATTTTTTTTGAAAATGGACAGGAACATTAAAAAAAAAATATATTTTAAGTTTAACTTAAAGTTGGGTAACTAACTTTTTTTAGTTGCAAATTTAATACACTTTTTGTTTTCCACTCTAAGGTTTATGATAAATGCAGCAGTTTGTGGAAAAAATGAAACATCTGAGTACTGTCTGAATTGAATAATAAAGACTTTTGCTTCTCATCAGGAGCTGAATGCAGCTCTCTGATTGGCTGAGCTTGGTTGATCCTCTCCAGTTTCACTTTGTTGTTTGTAAAAAGAGGTTTATAAGCTATAAGTGCAACCAAAATATTGTCAGATTTAAAAGTTAAATTGTGTTTGCAGTGTGAAAATTGTATTTGCAAAATCAGCACCTTTAAACTTGAACTTTTGGCCCATGTTAATGAAATCAATTTACTTTAAATCAATTCAGTCACCTCAATGTTTCTTAAAACATTTTGATTTAGAAAACTTTGAACTTGTGCATTTTGTTTTTCTTTTAATTAATGAAACTTAAAACTTGGCAATTTACAGAGGAAAAAAAAAAAGCCAAAATCAGGGGACTCCCTTCTCAAAATTTGTGGAAAAATTAAAAGGTTTAAAAGTTTTTTTATTAGGACAATGACAATTAATGGCAGAGATGCTTGTCAGTTTCTAGCCTTTGTAGTATTTTCCATTTGTAGACCTGGAGGAGGCATTAATGGATATATTTTAGTTGTAAGGTAAACCAGACTGAACACAGGTGCCCACTCTCCAGGAGTAATGTTCACCTTTCTTCAGAAAATATTCCTACAGCTATGGTTCAATCATTTCCACTGTTCTCCATAAAACAACTGATTCCATACATTTTCCAGGCAAAGCATAACACGGTTAATTACAACACATACACATAAGTTGTCTTGTGAAAAACATAATAAGCCTTATGTATTCAGTGAGAGTACTTTTCCCTTCAGGCCAAAGAGCTAATGCAGTGTAATCGATGATTGGCATTTCAAAGGGTTAAGATATGTCTGTGATCTTTGGAGATAGCGGAAATTTTACAATTCAAGACCAGTATCACAGCGATACCTTTGGATTTTCTCAGGAAAGTTGTTATCATCCTTCCATTGGCTGCACCATTGCACGGTTTTAAAACATATTTTATTGAGCATGATCATAGTGAGTAGCTTAAGTGGACGTCAGCAGACCAAACCATGTCATTCTCCACTGAGCTGCAGAGTCTAAACCAGCACCTCGTCATGCTGCAGCTAGGCTAGTTCCAGTCTGAAAATACAAGCAGGTCAGATAGTCAGTTTAGGTTTATTCATTCTCCATGGAAAATTGGCTAAAATGGCCTACATAATAAAATATTTAACTTGAAACAAACGGACAAGTACATCAGATATTAGTTTTTATTTTTCAATTTGATAACCTTTATTTAAAGTAGCTTATAGAGGATTTTCGGTCAACTTACTCTTCGCCCTACTGCGCATGTGTTATGCAGAAAGACCCGCTTCTGTCTGTTTACATGAGGAAACTTCTTTCAATAAAACAACGAAACGAGACAACAGTTAGCTGTTTCAACGTGTATGAACCGGTATGACAGTCTCCTGCCGTGTTTTTCTCGCTGTTTTCACTCACCTGAATGTAACTTCTAAGGGGTCGTAGGATCGGATTTCATTCACAGATGTTGACTTAGCAGCATAACTTTTGTTTTCGTGCTAAACTCTTGTAGTTTGCTCACAACAGAGCTTTTTAGATTTGTTTCCACTGTTTGTGTCTATGTGCGGAGGCTCTTTCTACATCGCCCATGTTTATAAACAAAAAATTCTCTATAGTGTTAAATATACAACTTAATTTGCCTTTTACAAAACAATCAGCCTGGCATTTAAATGTATTTTTATCAAATTGTCTACTTTATATTTGGTTAATTTATTTGCTCGCATTTAAAAGTTTGAGACCCCTGATTTAGATTATGTCTTGTTCATTCTGAAGTAGAGGTCCTCCTTATAACCAGCCAGTGACGCACCTGTCTGCATATTCAACCCTCTAAAGCACGCGTATATTTGATGACACAGAAAGAGACAGCTCTTCGCTCGCGGCTGGCTCTCCTACTGGGTGCCAGACTCTCACATCAGGCCAAGAGGTAACAGGATCCTGGAGAGAGGCCTGGTGGCTCTACCCCCCCACACACAAGGGAGCCGCAGAAGGAGCACCTGTCTTGTGGAAAGTCAGTGAGCATGAAATCAAATGAGCAGCGGTGACGCAGGGGTATCATCGCGCATCAGGATGTTTCGCTTTAAATGTCGGAGCATTTTCTCAAGAGTTCCAGAGTGGTTGGACCCTAAGACTGTCTTGACAACATGCCAGAGCAGCACAGAGCAGATTACAGGCAGATGAGTGTTCTGTGTGCTGGTGAGAGAGAATGTGAAAAGGTTAGAAGGCAAAAACAAGATGCCAAATGTGCAAATACCATTTTTCAGAGATGGCAAAAGTACTGCTACTGAGTAAAAATACAAAAGTAAACATGCATAAATTTACAATAAAGTACAAAAAGTAAAAAGTACAATCAAACTGCCAAAAGTTATTGTTTAATCTTGGTTAAAGTACTAGTACTAGAAATTTGGCAGCTGTTTTGCTTGTTGAAAGACATTTTCTGATTCTTCAAGAGATTTGACTTGACTTAAAATTTGTAAAAAATAATAAAAAAATCTTACGTCACCAGCAAATAATATGATTTGAAAAAAAAAAAAGGAACACAATTTATTGAAAGAAGGCAGAAAACACATAGGTACATCAAATAAAATCCTATCTTAATTAACAAATAAATATACCAAAAAATAAATATAAATGCCAGGTTTCAAGACATTTTAACCGATCTCTATATACAAGTTGGTTTGTAATGTTGTGAGATGAATTACAGTAAATTCATTCGAATTCATCTAATTTGTTATGAATCATAAACTTTGAAAATTTCAATGTATATTTGTTCAAACATCAGCAAGTCTGACAGGTTTTGGATTTAAAAAAAAAAAAAAGTAACTAACTTGTGTTTAAAATATAGGGAGTATAAAGTACAGTTACTTCTTGAAAAATGTAAGAAGTAAAAATAAAATGTCACCAGATTTTGTAATAATAAATAGTATGTAAATTACTATTATAATGGCAAGTCTGCCAAGTTTGAACCATATGCCAGAAATTTAGATACACAGACAGACTGATCTCCTTCTATCACGCTTTCACAAAGTCCACTCTTGTACCCATTTCATAGACACTTTTGTTGCTCTGCAAAACTATAGATCTAGACTTATTACAGTATAATGACTTTGATTCAGAATGTTTTATCTTGATTTAATTGCCTATGTAATGCAGAATATTTATCTAGTTTCAATGCATTTCTAGCTGTTTTAGTGGAATTTGGCAACACAGATTTGCCAATGTGGTGAGTACAATTATCTTAACACAAGGCAAATAATTTGGCTTTAGATAAGAAGAAATATTTTGAAATCAGTTTCAAACAGTTTGAAACAAGGAAAATAATCTAAGTTAGAATGATAATAAAGCTCAAATTGGTCAAAATGTTTAAATGAGGATTTAAATTCCAGAATCAAACAATTTTTTCTTAACTTGTCTAATCGGTTAATATCCCTCAAGGTCAAACTGCTGTATTAACTGACAAATGCAAAGAAAACAGCACTGGCCACAACAGATTGAGAAGTCAGCAGTGTACAAAGTAAATAGTAAAGGTGACAGAACAATGCCTTGAGGTGCACCAGTATTGCACTCCATGTAGAGCCTGATTTATCAAGTCAGGTTCTAAATTGCAGGTGCAAACAGAAAAAAAAACTCATGTTATTTGCGAGCAATTTATGCGTACTTTAATATTGGAAGATGTACATATTACATATTATACAAAAGAGATATGCACCACTTCCAATTCTACATCTTTAGTGTCTGTGTGAAAGAAAAATGTCAGCTACACCAAGTTTTTGCCCCCTGCTAACTTGTTTTGCACATGAGCAAACGCTTGATAAATCTGGCTCTAAGTTGCTGAAATGCTCCTTCCCAACCTAATATAACTATTTAATCAGGCATTACATTTAGTTAGAAATAAAATAATCCGCTTAATAAATATTCAGGTTTTATTAGGCTTTTTTTCATTATTATAATACATTCTTGACCTTAATTAGATAATCAAGACATGTTAATATTTTCAATTAAATAAACGATTACATAAAAAGATTGACGTTAAAACACATTGTACGATTTTAATGTCTTGTAAAGTGAGGATATTTTATTCTTACTGTTCTGCCGCCTATGAAAGCTTATTTGCATCAGTTTTGAGTTCTTTTATACTGGGCTCTTGCCAATCAATACATCAGTCTAAAATTATCAAATGCTTCTCTTTTGCTTTAACATTACGCAAAAACTCCAAATGTAACCTACTTGGCCAAGACACACAAACAACCCCAACAAGAGATGTCAGTGTTGTAATTACACAGTTTCAAAGACTCGTTACCACTAAGCAAACTTATGTAGCGTGTTTCTGGGGCGTCTTCCTAATTTGAGCTGACAATGAAGCAGAGACGCGGAGGCACTGTGCAGCTGAAGAGCAGAAAATCACAAAGCGACAAAATGACATGTGCGCTCCGGAAAATATCTTTGCACAAGATTTTTAGACGGCAGGGAAAAGCATAAAGAAGAATGTAACGTGGCACTTGGCAGTCGGACTAAATATAGAGCTCAGGCAGGAGCACTCCTACCTGACAGTGTTTTGGAGCTGATTTTTAGCTGCAGAAAACTGAAAGAAGACACAGATGTGACAGACATATTGGGGACATCGAATGTGACAACTTTATGTCACTACAGACTTTTACATGTAACCAAAATTGTATTGACCTCTTTTAATTCCACGGGCCCTTTCCATTCTTTTTTTTCCCAATATCTGAAAAAAAAACTATGCATCTGGAAATATTGAAGATAAGATGTTTGGGTGAAATCAGCCTTTCTGGAATGATTTAACTCATTTTAAGTGAAATGACCAGACAAGAAGACAAATTATCAAAACCTAATATACTGTATGTCAAATCTATGGTGTCTTCAGGTCCTCTAAACACATATTTTTGCTGCTACTAAATTTACTCCCCCAAAACAAATGACCTGAAAATTAGATTAAGTTTTTATTTTGTGCTGTCACGGCAAACAACAGAGTTTATCACAGTGTGCAAACAAAAGTCACGCTGCTATTTCAACATTTGTGAATAAATTCACCCCATACACATTACATTCAGGTGAGAGAAAAAAGCTTCAACAGCCAGAACGTAAGTGGTTCATACCTGCTAGCCTCTGTCATGTTTTTTGTTTTTATCAAGGCAGTTTCCCCAGCTAACTAGACAGATAGGGTGTCTTTCTGCAGGCGACATGCATAGTGACGTGACTGATAACCCCTCTATAGATTTATTGAGTCATAGCAGCATGTTTCAGCGGTGGTGGATACAATGTGTATAATAGTTGATTTTCAGAGGAACAGAGAAACAGGAATAGTAATACATTTGTGTGTACATATGAAGGATTCTTGGAAGTCCTCCAAGTGGCTGAGAGATGAGCTTGTAAAGATGGAACACATGAATGAACAACAATATCCACGTCTCTGAGCAGAGAAGGGCAGCCTTCTGAGGGAGCAGCCTGCCCCACTCACAGCTTTTTACATAACACTCAATTACTGCCAAAATCTCCCAGTAACCAGGAAGTAACACCTTGTTCTCTCTTTCATCTCAAGCTCACATAACATGGCTGAATAAGATACTACGAGATTAAGGAAGTTCAGCACCACTTTGTAATAACTATTCTTTCATAAGCTTCAAATAAAAATTAGGCTTAGTTAAAAAGCACATAAATAAAGGGTCAGGGTAAGGATAATTAACTAACCTAGCTAAACCTGATTCCTTAAAGGTGCATTGGGTACAATGCTCAAAGTTGTGAGTTATCAAATCATAGCCATTATGGTTTGTAAACTCCCCAAGGTTGCCTCTAAAGTACATGTGATATTTCACATCAGCTCTTGTCTTTTCTTCTTCTTCTTTACTTCAAACGGATGTTTGTAAATTTATTGTACAAAAAAAAAAAAAAATTACCGCCATCAAACTTATACACAGAATACACAGAAGGATATTGGTAGCACTCGGACATGTTTTTGAGAGAGGGAAGAATCTGTTAACTGCGCTGGACACTCATCTGGCGATTTTGACAAATTCACAGATTATTTTGACGAATTTGCCAGAATTCATATTATATCGCACATGACATGGATTTAGTGATTTAGCTTTACTTTGTTAGCTGTGTCATGTTAAGGTTACACAAAAAGATTGGCATTCAGCATTTCGTTTATTAGAAATTAGTCCTGCGTATAATTTTCTGTCACACACAAAAAACAAAACTTTTCCTCAACACACAAAAATAAAATTACCTTGTCTAACTTTTGGAGTTACTAATTGTTCAATGAGTCAAAATAAATAAAGAAAACAATCAGCACTACTAATTACTTCATCCTCTTACATTGGGAAATAATTAGCAGAAAAAAAACAAAAACAATGTGTCAACAAGAAAATATAACCTGTAAGCGTGTGTCTTCAGCTGAGTGGCCGTCATTAAAGGCGAAAAAGATGGCAAACGTCTGTTCGGGGAGATATAAAACAAGTAACTTGGAGGGCGACAAATTAAATAGTATTCAGATAGATGAATTTGTCTACCGGTATGAAATCAGTTTTAATAAGTATGTTGAGATGAAGTTAGACAAAAATAAGTGTAATTAGTAATACATGTTTTAAGTTCAGGCTGCGCTGGTTTTGGGGCTCGCCCCATGACCTTGCAAACAGCGCAATGTTATACCGCAAGTTCCCTTCCTTGAACTTCTTTCGTATCAAGAGTGGATGAAAGCACGTGAGTCTCTCGGCAAAGAAAGCGCTGAGAACTATGGTCAGTACCATTTGTTAGTAATAATGTTGATTAATTCCTGCTGGTTCGGTTATATTTAAGTAAAACCACAAGATGAAAGATTTATCTGGCTTAGGTTTTGTACGATACTGTAAGATTAAAGGTACTGTGTGGCTCCGCTGGTTTGACCTCTATTCCGGCAAGACTGAACTAGCAGGATCCAGATCTGTTGAAACAAGTTAATGTGAATCATGAATGATATTTCTAGTAACCCACTTGGGTGAATTGGGAATAGTCAATCCAATATAGATGAGAGGTTAGACTTGTTTTAGTGCCATGATGCTGATGTGTGTACTGGGGGATCACACATTTCTCTATTATTGCTTAACTTAATAAGTGATCATAAAATAGCTGTTGGAGTTGGGTGTGGGTGTCGATTGCTGAAGGTAAAGAGCATGATACTCATACCAAAGACTTCTCATATCACAGATTGATATGCGAGTGGCTGCCATGCTGAGAGTAAATACAGAGCAGTCCTCTCCTCTCAGATGAGATCCAGAGGTTCTAGTGATGTGTTTCTTACTTTTTCATTGTTATCCTCGGTCTTATCCATAGGTAGTCGCGAAGCAGGCTCTCGCTAAACACCATACTTGCTTCGTCACAGATGGCTACGGGCACAAATCAACTAGGGGTTCCTTTTCCTTGTAGAGAAGCATCCACAGAATATGTTTTTTTTGCTGTCGTAAGCCTTATGGGGGGGCCATTTGCCGTAAGTGAAGTGTTCTGAAACTCTTAGCTATCCTTTTGGAATCGAACGATGTAACGAAGCCCAAGAAAGGATGAGCAGGCACACACTGACCAAGCAGATAATCAACTCAGTATATTATCTTTATCGTCCTGTTCGCTATGAGAAGTCAGCTTTACCGACACACATCCACAAAAAGGAAACGCTGAACAAAAATGACTGAACAGACAGATCGATCTGTTGTTGTCATCATAGAGATTCTGTAGTAATAACTGTGAAATACTCTAAGTGGATATTTTTATTACACTAATCTTTATACATTACATATATTGCATTATTTTCCATATGATGTGGTCCAGAGGAGTACTGGTAATGAATAGGTAAAATTGGGGCACAAGTTGCACATAATACACCCACGAAAACTAATAATTAATACAACAGAGCATTTCAAGATAGTCCTTATACACCTCTTACGCCTCCTCAGTTGATGTCGGGAATCATAGGATTTTCCAGATAATAAGATAATCACAGCGCCACAGGTTCCAGCTATGTAAAATGTGTTAGAAGTGTGGTTTCAAGGCCTTAATAGTCCTACAGAGCTCGATCTGCGATATACCGCAAATGGAGGAATTTAAGTCTGACCTATGTTCTGTGTCCAATGTTTATGACCGAACGAATGAATTCACCTTGATCATAGTAGAATTTAGTTCTGACTTCTGGTTCCGTTGTTACGTTCTCCTCTCGTTGTGACCTCTAGTCAAGTTAAGTTTGCATGTACCCAACTCTGCTCGGGATATCGCGACTTGGCTGTTTTAGATCTCTAGGTACTGACTAGGCTAATAAGCTATTAGATCTCATCAGAAGTACTCTTTGCGAGTCTGACTTCCATCGTGAGGCTTTGTTCCCTGGAGCGGTAGAAATCGGGCTCCAATACGTAGATCATGAGTGTCTTCCTCCTAGTGTCTGCGTGGAGTTCACTTGAATTCTATAAGTTGTTCAGAACCAGGCAGGGATACAGAAGGAATCCAGGTTCTTACTCGGAAAGTGCCTTCACAGTGTTCTGTCAATTGAAGCCAAAGTGTTAGCTATAGAATGCGTTACATACTCCAATAACAATTGATCAGAGCTGGAATCGTAACAGCTTTATGGAGTAGCTCTTCACGGAGATTAATTTACATCTTGTTCATTGGAAAACACAAAACTCATCTTAAATTTGGTTCAAAAATAGAAACAGGTTCTCTGACTTTCTGGTCAAAGCTCCGCCTCTTCATTCTAACATTTAATTTTCGTTGTACTCTATATGTTTTACTCAAAAACTAACTTATTTTGTCTTGGTTTCTGTCTTTACTTGGACTCGGTCTTGTTTTGGACATCAAGAACACATTCCTATGCTAAACTTGCACCAGGAGAGCAGTGACAGTTTGCAATAAAGACTGCACAATATGGATCATGTAGACACTGATAATAGTGTAAAATGACAAAGATAGTCTTGATTTGATCTCATTGGACTGCAACCTTGTCTCAGTCCTGGTGTTATGCCAAAAAACGCATCCCCTTTTCACAATATAGCGCACACACTGTTGAAAACTGAAATTTGCTAATATTAAACTTCACAAGACGACTTTATATCCTATAGTGCAACACTTTGTGTTAATTTTCTTAAAATATTGATTGAGATGTGTTTTAGAGTCTTAGTTTGAAGGTTAGCTTGTAGTGTGCAGTAAACTGTAAATATTTACATTTGTGAAAGAATTATGACAAACAAAGGCACAGAGACAGCTAAATATTACAATAATTTTCTATTTCATAGCTTAAATCAATGTTATTTTCTTTCCAAAATAGTCCACTAGACGCTTGCCAAAAAAATGCATCCACTGGTGACGAGCTGAATACACAATACATCCCTGTCTGACTGTTAATTTTGTCTGTTAATAGACCTATACACATATAAACTACAAAACATATACATGAAACACATACAACATACAGGCATATTTTGGGAAGTGTCTGTAGTGGGCTATTTTGGAAACAGGATTATCTGCAGGTGTCAGTCACCTCATAAAACAACAGCAACCAGTGATTTAAGCTACTAAATAAAAAAATTGTAATATTTAGCTGTTTCTATTACTTTGTCTTTCACAAATGTAAGCATTTACAATTTACTGCACACACTCAATGCCAAGTGTTGCACTACATAGGATATAAAGTTGTGAAGTTTAATATTAACAAAATCCAGTTTTCAGGAGTGTGTGTGCTCCCGTGAGGAGGGGATGCATTTTTTCGGCATAACACAGGAACTCTGTGGTTTCAGAAAGGTCTGTGCGGTCTTGACTACTACACTACGGTAGATATGCTTGTGCCATTGGTAAATACACAAATACCACTCATTTAAGCATTACGAATATGTAAAAATATAGTTAATTTTCTTCACATTTCTGTTAATTGAATATCATTTGAATAAAGTAAGATGTGCCAAAAAACAACAACAACAAGATATTTTTTGTGAGTATCACCCAGCCCCTATAGCAGTCAAAATAGCATGAAATTTGAATATGTTCAATTCAAATACTGTTAAAGATAAACAGGTTTTGTAGCGAATAACGATATGCTCAATTAGAACCCATAATTAAATAAGTGAGAAAATGTGAGTTAAAGTTGGCCTCGTTTGGCAGAATAATGAGTTTCACAGAAGTTTGGCTCAGTGTCAGCGCACCCTACTCATTAATAATCCACTTCCTTCATGTCTGGGGCCTCTCATTATGAAGCGTGCACCATTGATATTCTGTACACATATGTCCGCTGAGAAAACAGGAGAGAGATAACCAGGAAGATCGTCACTACCAACAACTTCAGAGCTGAAAACACACAGCCATAAGACAATGATGAAGCCACTATGAGGGAGAGTTTTATGTTCAAGACCATAGAGTTATTATCAGGACTAGAAAGAGGAGAGGGCGGAGACTGCTGTTACTGTGGCGCCATCTTGATAGTGGAGAGCCAGCAAAATTGTAATTGAAAGCAACAAAAATCAGATAAAACTGAACTTGTATATACTGTAGATAGTGGTCAAGTCCGTCTGATGCACATATTAGTAATCATCACACAAGTTTTGCTTTACTTGGAAGCCAATGGAGCTGTTGGACAATTCAACTTTTACAGCTCAAACAAAGGTTTGCAGCTGACTTACCTTCTTAACAGCTACACCTAGCGTCTTTAGGCTAATGGCTTTAAGCTACAAATGTTTGTTTATTAACTCACCCCAACAGCGAATTTAAACAGCTCTTTTATAATCTTGAATGCATGAACTGGACAATTGTTGCTGTAGGATATGCTCTCTAGTCTGTTACCTAACTTTTTTAACATTTAAGAGAAGGATTTTGATATAAAAATGTCTTACATGCACAGTCCCAGGTGCATCATAAGCAGGTTTGCAGAACTTGACTTAGACTTGCGATTTGAGTCATTATTTTAATGTCATGAGACTTCAGATAGTTTCCTCATCACAAAAGCAGGAGACTACTATTTTTAAAAACTGTTCAACAAAGCATCTGTGACAGAAGAGCAATACTAATGCCACTATTTGCAGCCATAAGTAAAAAGCACTTGCTAAACAGGCTACAAAATGTATTTACTTGGCCGTCAAATTACCTCCAAAGCCCTTTGAACCTACATATTACAAGCCTGTGCCCCCAAAATGGAAATATTCACGCAGAGGAGTAAAGTGGATATGATATGGTCTCTATTTGCATATATTTGCATTTTAATGACTCACATAAAGCTATAATTTTAAACATGGGAGATGAACAATTTAAGTATGCTTGTTATCCAAAGGGTCATTATCAAAATTTATATTCATATAATCTTTTCAAGAACAACCACCACACCAGCCTGAGATATTATTTCAAAAATACATTTAAAAGACAGCTCAATTTGTTTGCCAAAGCTCCAAAAATATCCTCGTCATTTCCATGTGCGAGAACCTGGCTGCATAATGGAGCCAATCACGGAGCGATTTTACACAGGTATTTTGTTACGACTCATCCCAATCCTGAAATAAAAGAGCAGGCTAATTTAAGACACACTGACACAAGTGATGTGGCAAAGGCTTCAGATTCCTGTTGCAAATTAATGTGGGAGGATGAAGTACAAACTACTAGAGAAAGCCAATTTATGTAACTTCAACTTAAACATTTAAACTGTTTAATGGTAAACCTTTTACAGCAATTCACATTCAAGTTGATGATCTAGCCATGGAAAATGTGTATCTATACCACCCAACGTAAACATCAAAGAGAACAAATGAACTGCTCTCTCACTTCATTGGTCATTTCTATGGTAGATACAGTCATGTTTATTAAGGATTGGGCACAAAGGCAGAGATGCTTGTACCAGATTTTAGCTTTACAGCTAATTTCCATCTGTAGTCCTGGGGAGGGGAGAGGGAGGCACATTGGACATGTCTTTAGTGGTAGGAGGAAACCGGAGCACGGGAGTAAATTTATGCATACACAGGGAGAACCTGCAAACTCCACAAAGAAAGGCCCCAGGCCACCCGGGAGTCGAGCAGGACCTTCTTGCCATGAGGCCAGAGCGCTAACCGCTGCACCACCGTGTCGCCCTATGATATAAATGCATATGTTTTTTAGAAATATTAACCAATCATAATGGGGACCTTTTTTCACTATGTTATAGTCTGCTGGTGTACGAGTGCTCACAACACCTGTGTTCTCATTTACCACCTATCCTCACCCACTTGTTTGTATTTACTTGTTGGTATTAAAAAAAAAAAAATCATTTTTATAGTAAAGCAGATATGGTTCAAAACAGTCACATAGACACATATTAACAATAAAAAATTATAATTTAAATTGCACAATGAAGAGTTTATATGCAGTGTCGAACAGGAAGTCAATGGAGCAGTTTCTATTTCTGAGCAGTTTTAGACCATTACTGATCTACATAAAGCATATTTATTCCTAAATATTAGGAAAAAACATAATAGGTCTCCTTTAATCCTAATCCTAAACTTCAGACCTGGACTGTCCCCACAAGGCCTCAACCAAAACATATAAGACAAAAAGAAAATACTGTGTCTGCGACATCACTGGGCTATATATTTGAATAACTTTTCCCCAAAAAGTATTATTGAATGATAGTAGTACAAATGGTGGATTCCCATTTCTTTTCAGTTCTGTGGCCAATGCATGCACTCAATATATTTTATTCTTATCTTCTTTTCGCGGAAGCTGTCACATTTACTTGTAGCTTTTTCTATAACAGTCTAGTAAATAGTTATCAGCACAAGCTAAAGTAGTATTATCAGTAATATAATGTAATCTGATGCAGGTGTCCTGTGTCCACAGGCAAACAGCACAAACAGAAGCTAATTGGGGACATTTGGGCACAGGTATGGCCAAATGAGCTGTGGGAGATAAACCCATGGAGTCGATTCATGGAAGCACACGATAAGCTCTCAGAAAGGATGTGCTCCTCCACAACTGGGCCAGATAAAACACCATGGGTGGGCGAGCTGGCCTCATGTGTGTGTGAGAGAGAGGGAGACAGAGAGAGAGAGAGGGAGGCAGAGAGAGAGGGAGGCAGAGAGAGAGGGAGGCAGAGAGAGAGGGAGGGAGGCAGAGAGAGAGAGAGAGGGGGGGGGGGGTAGAGAGGGGGTGAGAAAAAGATGGATAGAGAGAGGCGAGTGAGAGACAGAGAGAGAAAGAAAGGGAAACAAAAAGAAAGCCAGAGAAAGAAAGAAAGAAAGAAAGAGAGAGAGGAGTATACTGAAGAAACAAGACAGAGAAAACAAGAGAGAGCAATAGAAAGAGAGGAGGCAGACAGATAGCTGTTGAATATGATAATGGCCACACAAACAACTATGACAAAATAACATGTGTTTTCTATTTTAAAAACAGATTAAATTGATGAATGTTGAGTCGGGTTATGCTAAGTTAAATAACCCACATTTAGAACAAGGTTTATGAGACTTTGAAATGAAATTGGGGTGAAATTAATATTTTTGGCCCAGAAAATGGAACAGACGAGATATTTGCTTAATTAAACTTGTCAGGCAAATGAGTTTTACTTTTAACCACAGCGGGATAACAGACAGTCTGGATTATTCATTTCAACATGTGAAAATAAAAGGAAAACATGTCGAGAGTTATATATATATATATATATATAATAGTTTCCTTTTTTTTTTTCTTTTTTTTGGCAAGGAATAACTTTTCACCATTTGTATTTTCTTCAGGTCTAAGGCTTTGCTCAATGCAGATAAGAACACCAGTGTTTTGAGGGTTTTTTTTGCCTATTTTTTCCTCAGAGGAGCATTTGTTTGGCAGAATTGTAATAAAATAGCTTTTCTGTTGTCACGGCAACAGTCCAGACCTTTGCTATCATGTTTGCTAACAGCAGTTGGAGACATTTTTATTGTCCCACAACCAATAGTTAGCAAATGAACTAAAACCATCTTATTCAAGAGTAGAAAGGTAAGATGCTAAACTAGGGCTGGACAATATGTTGATTGAATCATGAGCCCATGTTTGTGACAATTTGTAATGCTTTGAGTGAATGTTAAATGTAACCAATTACAATAAAGTGAGATTATTTGGATGAAGCAGGGGTGTTCAGAATGCCCCAAAAATAAAATAAAATAAAATAAATAAAAATAAATAGATTTGTATAAGCCTTAAAGCCATATTGATGGTAATTAATTAAGTATTTTTCTTTCCCCAGAGAGCTTACTGTCACCGAGAGATGTTTATTAAGCACCTGGAATGCAGAAAGTGTTGCGGCTGATTGACACAAACTGTAGCAGCAACACTTGCCAGCGCTGTTGTCACCTACAAGAGTTTATCACTGTGCCAAAACAAAAGTTAAGCTGCTAAATCAACGTTTGTGAATGTAATTTGTCTTTTCACCTCATGCACATTATATTCAGGTGAGAACAGAGCAAAAAACACTTCCTCAAGCTTCAGGAGCCAGATCTCTGTCAGACCGGTTCATACTTGATCCAAAGAGCTGCTCTCATCATGTTTTGTTGTTTTGATCAAAGAAGGTTCTGCAGGTGACATGCACAGTAGAGTGGAAAGTGACGTTCATTATCCCATAGTGGCTAACTAATATAAAGTCTATTTGCATCTTTGCTTTGAGCTGCAGCCAGACAGACCTCTGCTAAAACAAGCAGTGCGTCACACCCATTGTAGTATGAAAATGCAAGATTTTGCACGTAAAATCAGTGAAAAATACAGTTTATCTTGTCCTGGCCCAGCTTGGTCCGATTTAATCATGTGAGCAGCGGTAGTGGGCTCTCGCTTCTGGCAAGATTACTCAAAAACTCAGTGTTCAAAATGTGACAATTTCACCAAGAAGTATTCATCACCATATCGACCAGTCCTAGAAGCAGATTTTTTACTTAACTCAAAATAAAATGTTTATGTGAATCGTGATCAAATCAAAATTGTGATCTAGTTTGAAGAAATTCATGATATACATTTATTGTCATCTCGCCCAGTCCTAAGCCGAACTGTGTGTGATCTATCTGTAGCCTAATTTTCCACTCATTAGAAATATTGAGAAGCAAAACAATGTGCATAACCTGTATTCTATCCTCGCTGTGTCAAACCTCCACCTCGGTCCCAAACTGTAGATCTGTGATGCAGGTGACTTCTAGGTCCTCATGTCACACCGTGTGGGCTCCAGGGATGTGAGCTCTCTCCCTCTGCTCTGGTGCTGTTGACACAAGAGCCGGACGGGCCCACGACCCAGGGACTCAGAGCTGTCAGCCAAACACACAAGTCTGTAAAGGGTTAAACTGGACAGAACTCAACTGGAACAAAGTACAGTCAGCAAAACAAGGAGTGAGGAAAAGGTGACCACACTGTATTGTAAATAAATTATGTCATTCTGTACATACATAGGCTGTTTCAGTTGATTGATCTGCGTTGTTGCATCCGCATAACTCTTCACGTTGCCATCCAAGGTAATCCTGTGATGTAAGTGTCTTTTTATTTTAATTTTGTATATTTGTAACACAGTTTGTTTTTAAAGAGACATGCTTGTACCAGTATTTAGCTTTTATAACTAGTTTCTATCTGTAGTTCTGGGTGAGGTAAGGCACTACTGGACATGCTTTTTTGCCTGGAAAATCCTAACAATACATAGAAAATATATTGTTGAATTTCAGTGGCCGTGATTGACAGATTAATTGTTAAAACATGTCTTAATAGGTTGCATTCACATTACAGAATAAGTCAGATGGAGGTAAAAGATAAGATAATTAATTTGCCATAAAATCTCTAAAAGGTAGTCCAACACATTTTAGTTCAATGCATTTAAAGATATTCATTTTGAATATTAAAAAATAAATATATTATGGAAAGTTGTTATGTCATGTCAAAATATTTCAAATAGACCACAAACAAAACTTTCAAATCCAAATGAATAATACATTTAAAGGTGATCTATTGTGATTGATTTTTCTGTATATTTAGGAAGAAACTATGGCATATGCAGATCAATTAAACACAATAATGATCCCAAACTGCTTAGAAGTAGAAACAGCTTCACTTACTTCCTGTTGAAAACTGGAAGTCAGTGAATTAAAGTTCATTGTAAAATGTAACTTTACTAAGCCACAGATTAAAAGATTAACATTTTTGTTCTTGGAAAGTGTCTACATGACAATTTTTAACCTTACATGTTTTACTCAGAATTCTAATGTTTGAGTAATCGCGAGTAAATACAGACAAATGGGCGGTAGGTGATAGGTGAAAACTGAGATTTTCTGAGCAATACAATACAAGACTACTCAAACATGCAGGAATCAATCCAAATACAACTTTGAGTAAACAAATGATGTGACAAAACTTCTATAACATGGTTCAAAACTCAGAAATGTGGATTCTACATAATAGGTCTCCTTTAACTTTCTTGCAAAGTCTGAAATAATTTCACTTGAACCAAAAAGCAAAGCGCATGTGATGGAGAATAAAATGCCAGAACTGGATTTAATCTTAATCTGTTAGCTGTCCAGAATGATGAATCTCATGAAACACTCACTGACAGAGAAAGCACCAGATAAATAGATTTGTTCATGACCCTATACAAGACCTACATTCCACAAAGTAAAAAAAAAAAAACAAAGCAAAAATATAATGTCCTTTCTTGTTCTAACACCATTTCATCTGCTTAAACATGTTCTGTTTGGGTTTCTAGTAGAATGTACATAATTATTTGCTTGTAAAGAAAATAAACAAGCAAATCTTCATAAACTAAATTTTGAAATCACAGAAGCTTAAAAAAATTACTTGTACAATGCAAATCAAATTTTACTTCTGCACATTCATCTTCTAATTGAATGATTGAAATTTGACTGTATCTTGTAAAAAGTAAAAAAAAACAACAATAGTAGTAATAAGTCCAGTCATGTGATCCTTTATTTAACGTAAAAAAAAAAAGCATACACATACATTGTATTCTACTTTTACTTTAAATACTGGTTTCCTTTCTTAATAAATGTAAAAAAAAAATATGAAAATGTATTTTTTGTTTATATCCCAAAAATAAAGCACTTTCAAAGGGAAAGGGAGGACATTAATTCAAAACAGATGCAAATTCATGTTTTGGATAAAGTGGTTCTTCTCACAGAAACATCCTGTGAGAAAAGGCAGACTTCACAGCATCACTGGAGAATTATACTTTAATTTCTGCGTTTTTTAACCTGGTTTCACATCAAGACCATAGCATTAGGTGTATCTGTATGAACCAGACCAAAATGTGCATGCAAGCTGTAAATATATATCATATAGTAGTGTTTTCAAACCTTTAACCACGGCATTTTACTATGAAAAGGCTATCTGCAAATGTAATTATAGAATTCACCACAGCCTATCAACTCCCATTACACATGACAAATTGCTACTTAAATGCAATATGGCATAAAAGGGCCTTTGTTTAAACATTCATCATTTAACTGTTCGTTTGAAGTGGTAAAAAGGCAGCAAGATTTCACAAGAAAAGAGAGGAATAAAGACTCTATATGCAGTACAAGAGAGGTAAAGTGTTCATTTGAAACGGCAGCATAAAGTCAGTTTTTTTCTGAAATACTAAGATACTGTTTGAAGCCACTTATGTGAAATTAAAATCAGATTTATGGACGATAGTTGTATTAAATATGTAACACTCAAACTGAAAAACAAAGCACGTACAGTATGATGGAGAAAAAAATGCCAGAACTGGATTCAATCTTAATCTGGGTTAGATTAAGATTGTCCAGAATGATGAATCACATGAAACACTCACTGATAGAGAAAGCACCAGATAAAATAGATTTGTTCATGACCCTATACAAGACCTACATTCCACAAAGTAAAAAAATGAACAAAGCAATATTAAGTATGGTAGTTTCTTAGCAAAAATTAAACGTTCATTCATAGTTTCACACCATTTCACGTCTGTTTAAAGATGCACTGTGTAAAGTTTCTGGTAGAGGGTCTGCACTGTTTTTACATCATTCCTGTTTCAACATTGCTTCCTCATAAAAACACAGCTGAAGTTTTGTCTGGAAGATTTTTTGTGTTCCTGTCTGAGCCTCAAAAAACGCTCCTCCGAATGTCCCAGATCTGTGATGTCATAGGTAGAGCTCTAATGTTCTGCACAGTGAATGTCCGTGTATGTTTGAAGATCAGGAACGATGACTTATGTGCATTGTCAGATCTATGGAGAGGTGCACCACTCACTGTAATAAAATAGGACTGGGACAATACGTCTTTCACAGTACAATTGCTGGGTTTCTCTCATGTGACCAGCTTGGGGAGCTAAATGCAAACTGCGGGTAAGAAACGATTTGCTCTCATTGAAAACAGCATAGTGAAGGACAGCAGGTACTTCAAAGCTTTAAATGGACCAGCACTAATGTGTTATTGGGAAAAATTACTGTACATGTAGAATATAACCCCTACAGTCTGAAAGGGCAGACTTTTCATATAATCTGGAGGATTTACCCGCAGGGAAGTAATAGATTTAATAACTGCAAACTGCAAACCAAATGAAAGCCTTCAAAACCCTTGAAGCATACAATTATTTTGTTTCTGGTTGGGTCAAACACTTAAGTTCCAATGTGAGTTTTAAAAGGTTGTCGCCTCGTTTTTACTCGACTGAGTAGCTGGTATTAAATAAAGCTTCAGTAACGCAGAAGCAGAAGCAGAAGCGATTAGACCAGTTAGCACAACCTTAGACTGCACAGAATTTGGGCTTGTAGAAGGCTGCGTTTACTTCCTGTTCCCAGTCAGCATGGTCCATAATGTCTTCTGAAACCCAGCAATACAAAATTAAGAGCCATATGATTTCTAGTATATTGTGATATGTACTCAATACATTGCAAAGCAATTTTACTTGTGAATACAATTTCTTCTCATAATTAATTAAACCCGCTTGTCAATCTAAAAAGGTAAAAACAGAAGTTGAACATATATAAAGTGCTCTTTAACAGTTTCTTTCTAATAAAAAAATATATTTAAAAAAATATTCTACAAAATGCCATCTAACAGTTAATGTAAGTTGTAAAAATGCAAATGTAAAACAATGTTATTATTTTACAGTTCACACATAAGACTTTATTTCCATTAGAAAGCAGTGGTGCACTGCAGTGTTACCATATGCTACAAGAAGTCCTAGACGTATTGGGATTCATGATTTACCAGCGATACAATACTCAAAATATATTGCAAAACACTATTTTGTCCCAGCCCTATAATAAAGTATGTTTGAGCAATGTAACATTTGTAGTGAAATAAAATTTAATTAATGTAGTACTAGTAGAGAAGATTCAAGACAACACAATAACAAGAGAGCAGAGTCTCTACCAGAAAAGCTACATAGTGCATCTTTAAAAGGGGCTGTACCCCATTTTAAATGTAAAACAAAAAAATGTTTTCCATTAATACAGATATATTGTAAAAAGCAGCTTTTGAGTTACTAATGAGTCTGCAGTGTATTTTTGGTGGCTGTGAACCAGCTTATGCAATGTTCGGCTGGTAGCTGGTGCGAGCATTACTGTGATGGCAAAACTCCGCTCTGGCATCTAGAGTTGTGAAAAGTGCTAAAAAGACTTTCATGATGAATAATTAGGATGTGTTAGGAAAGTGGAGGTTAACATTAAAACAGCTTAACATGAACTAATCTTGTTTTTCATGTTTCAGAGGCAGTCAAAATCAGGTACAGCACCTTTACTATTCACAATTATGGCCATGGCCCACCACAGTGTTAACTAGTTATAAAACTGAATATTTCTATTATTTCAAGGCCACCATAAGATATGCATAGACTGTAAACACACACTCATGTTAAGGCTCCCAGATTTTGTGCACCAACAGTTTTCTGCCTTGTGCTTTTACATCTGCTTTGTCCTGGTTGATTCAGGACATGTAGAGGCACTGGGGTTCTTAGAAGCCGGCAGAAGTCATTCAAAGCTCCTCAAAAAAGGCCACTCTGGTCTTGGTGCTTTGGAGGGTCAGCTGCAACAGAGATGAGATAAATGAGAGGAACAAAGGGGCTAGAAATCTAAAAGACATGTACAATAAAGGTAAAGCCTTTTTCCACAGTTTGTGTACATAATGCTTGCAAAGCACTTCACACCAAAAGACACATGCCAGTTAGGACAGATAATATATAAAATAAAGCACAAAGTTTGACTAAAAATGCCTACAATTACTGTAGCCTTTTTTGTCACTGAAACAGTCTATCTTGCATTATTCATTCGCCTTTCACAGTCCGTAGTGGTGAGCTTCTAAAGTTGGCATAGATGATCTTGTCAGACAAAAACACATCAGCCAAGCTGTGACTTGAAAAACTAACACTACTTATCTATCCACAGTGCAATCCACAGAAGACAAAATTTACATCTAGCAGTTTTGAACACTAACCACTGTTAAAAAGAAGTGAGAGAACTTTAAATTTGTTCTGAATTATTTAAAAAAAAATTTGGTATGAACAAAACATTTATAGATTGAACTACCAGATGCACAGTTGTTGTGTTTTTGCAAAAATTAGGGCTGCGCATTAAATAAAATTTCACCTTCAATTATGATTATTGCTGTTATCAATTACAAAAGCTGTAGTTATCGTGACTATTAAGTGTGTTCATAAGCACTCATGTCTACATAAAAAATAGATTCCAGACAGTTTCTAGAGTTATAGAAAACATTTCATATTTACATTACATCTTCCTGTGAGATCTGTCACCTATTTCATTTTTATCTCTTTACTCTCTGCATTTAAGGTAGATTAATGCTCTGCGCTTTCTCTAAGCAAATAATTGTTTGAATAGTTGTGATTTCAATTATGATTTAAGTAATCATAATTATTATTTCCATCATAATCGAGTGGCCCTAGCTCTGCTGTTTTAGCACTTCAGGTCAGTGAGCAGCAGTTACAACCAGAATCTATTGAAAAATAAAACAGTCCAAAGTATGCACAGACTTACAAGACACTATAGTTACTAGAGTTATATCTCAGACAACCCTGAAGCCTCTAAGCAAGATCAGAAAAGATAGCAAACACACATTTGTCAAACTGATTTTATATACTAACATATAATGATTTGTGAAATTTCAGCTTCGATTTTCGTATTTTATCACAGAATCTAGTGATGCAACCTTATGATACAAGTCTCCCTCTCTCTTCTTACTTGAGTTCAGTGAGTCCACATCATTACCAAGCAAGAGTCAATTGAGATGCACCAAACAGAAGCAAACGTTTAGATTAGATGGTGCAAGAAGATATCATGCTATGACCACTCAGGACTAATTTTTTCCCAGCTGTAACAGTTGAAACTGAGCGTAAAATTGTGAAAAGCCCTTGAGGACAAGAACAAACATATGATTACACTTGTTCCTCTTGGTTAATCAAATGAGTGCTACCATAAGGAGAGCTTAATTGAAAAAATCTAATGTTTACAGACAATGCCCAAGGTCATCGAGATTTTTAATGAATCTATAACGATGCAGCGGTGATGCAGACACAATCACCGTTTGTTTTTGTTTTTTTCTGCAGAATAAACCCAGGCACATTTTACAGCTGTCCTTGGAGGATTGAGAAATCTCTGGAACTCTTGGACTAATTCTCTGCAATCACAGTGAAGGAGCGGAATAGCTGCAGGATCAATGCCAGTCAAAAAGAGTGGCACCGATAATTGTTTTTTGTTCAAGGTTTACTGAGCTGGTGACAGGCCATTTCAGACCGGTGGCTGTAAGTAACTGCAAAAATCACCTGCACTGGATTGTGTAAGGCAAAGAGACACAAGTAAATATTAGCCCAAGGAAGAAGAACAACACTGAACATGGTTTCAAAGGAGGTACTGAAGGAGAACAGAAAACACATTGGACTATAGATTTATCAAGCACCAATTGTCGCTCCTGACAAGCAAAAATATTTACGCAGCTATACTGTCATAAAAAAGACTTGAGAAACAAACCAAGCAAATTCTTGGTGTCATACGAATTGGAATTTTTTGTATTTAGAAAGAAACTATCGCACGTGTACATCCACAAGGTCACATTTTGGTCATTATAAACACAAAATTGACCAAATCAGGTTAAAAATGAAACAAGTCCATTGATTTCCGGTTCAATTCTGCAGAACTGATAAGCCCGGCCTCTCCATTGTAAAGTTTAAATTTGATGAGCTTATTGCTAATTGCATTAGGCCACACAATGAGAAATATATTCACAAGATCACAAAAGCAGTTAATATCGAAGCTTTCTGACTGTTTCCATTGAATGTTGTTTGAAATATCTGGAAAGCCCATGGAATAAAAGCTATAAACTGTTGATTTAAAGTTGTAGTTCCAAATACAAACCCAGTTGGAAAAAAAAGTGTTTGGTGCACAGAAACAAAACTAAGAACTGTCTCGTAGTCTTGGTTATTGAACAAATAGGCATCAATGAAATTACATTGTCAGTGTAGTTTGCCTCTATGTTAACACTAAAGCAAACCTACGCAATGTCAGTGGTAGTGCGCCCCCTACAGCTCTCTTGGTTAATAGCATTAGCTAAATAAATCCAAACTAAGCATTTTCTTATTATTTTTGTGTATTTTTACTATTTACATGAGGCAGCAAAACACATGACTATGTGTTACAAAAAAACACATAAATGAAAGTTTCAGAGATTCTCAGGAGAGCAATTTAGGTTGGGAATATGGGAATGTTCAGAATCTACATGTGCCGTATTTGCAGCGAGAGGTAAAAATAAAATGGTCTATTTATATATCGCTTCTTGCTTCTTCAGGCACTCAAAGCACTTTACAATCTAGTATCCACTCACCAAGTGTACGCAGACACTGAGGCAGTGTGGATAAGTGTCTTGCCCAAGGACACAACGACATTCTCTACTCTTGTCGTTCCACTGTGGCACCTGGTGTTCTAGCAGTCTCCCATCCAAGTACTTACCAGGCCCTAACTTGCTTAGCTTGAGATCTAACGAGATCAGGCTTTGACAAGCAGGTATGGCCAGTTGAGAGAGCCTCAAATGCCCCACAATAACTATAATGGAGACATTTAAGTGCTAAAATAACAATTCTGCATTGTCATTCCAGGTTCTCTGTCTCCAGATTCCAGGTTTTTCTTTCCGATAAGCGTAGAAAATTCCAGACAAATGCATAACTCAATATAGATAGATAACAGTGTGTATTCTCTAGGCTAAAATGTCTAGTCCATTCAAGCAATATAACCACTCCCTTATGCTATGTCTGCTATCTAACAACATATTCTAATAACATAGCCCTTATCTTCCTCATACTGCAGCAGCTGTGAGTTTCTATGAGACACTAAGTTTTTGTGAATGAGCCTTTGGCATAGCTGAACCTGTGAGCCGTATCAGTGCAAAAGCATTGGACTGGATTAAGGGGCTTTCTCATTAATCATCCCGAGAGTGTGGATGGAGAAATCTTTGCCTGGGGACGCCCTGGTGCTTTTGGCTGACACATCTGTGATTCATTGGGCATTCCCTCTGCTCTCCTCCTCCTCCTCCTACTGCTCCTGTCCCCTCTTCTTTGGCCAACTACTTCAGAGTACAGCCCCAGTCAGCACGCCTCCCCATGGCGCTTTGAAGATCTTGGATGCTCCAGTGCCTCCTTAAACTTGTGTGACATTACTTCACCTCACATGCACCTTTACTTCTCCTTGCCCTTTTCAAGCTCAGAAGATAAATGGTGACCTCTGTGCACTACCTTTTGATTTTTACTTGCTACAGGTGTCCTAATCAATACTAATTTTGCAAAAGCACCCCATTTGTTTGGCACTGCGAATATATAAAGACACTGTAGTATAGTCCTACTTGTACCAGTATATTATCAAAGTATCTATAGATTAGTTACAGTGCCCAGTCTACATCTAATAATGAAACCTTTTGTTCATTGAAAAGCAGGAGGCATGTTGTAGCGTAGCTGACTAACATTATCTTTTTCTGAACAGCTAATTTGAGATTAGGCTTCCAGTTGAGTTTTAAGTCAAATTGAAATTCCTTCTTCTAACCTATATAGCTGTAAATGACATGGGTCCTTCCTATATCAAAGATAAAATAGTTCTTTATCTTAATAGTCACAGGCACTTAATTTAACATAATGAAATCCACAAGTACATCTTAGCTATTTAGAAACATCAAGCTAGCACAGAAAAGACTACTCGTTGTGGATAAAGTCACTAGCTTAGCCTATACGAAGCGTGTGGGTATACAGAATGTGGGAAAAGCCATTTAAATTATCTCGTAATTACGAGATAAATATTTATTTTTTCGTGAGTACTATGGAGCGCCGTAGAAACAAGTACACCAGAAAAAATAACAATAAGAAACTAACATTTATTCAAAGTTTGATGTAAACTTGGCTTGATTTTCAGAACTATCCTGTGATGCCAATGTGAAAAACAATAGCGGTCCGTGATTTTAAAAAGTTTGAGAACCCCTGGGCTAAGGCACATTTTACTATCCACATAGTCTTTCATATTTTTTTGTAGTTTGTTCAGTTTTTAATGTACTTAAAACTTAATCAAGATTTACAAGAACATTTGAGCAAACTCAAAACGGATTACCAAAACAATGGTCAGAGTATAAGTCAAAATAAATATTAACAGACTTTTTTTTGCCATTTTTTTCCACACATTGGTTTGAAATTTGAAAATGCACATTTGAAATGCACATTAAGTACACACACGTTTTTTTTAGCACAGTAGTAGTAGTTTGACCCAGTGCATGCCACATTGACCACAAACGTGCTTTCCACCAGCGCGGAGCCAGTCGCTGTTAGTTAGCAACATGCTATGCCATAAGCTTAGGCCATGTCAGCAAAGGTCTGGGACACTACAGTGAAAATACCCACCTGTTTGAGCTCAGCTGTGAGGGAACGCTTTGGGGCTCCCAGAGAACTACGGCAGCAACAAGAGCGCACAGGTCAAACAGTGCGTTTCTGCATTCTTTATGTAATATTGATACAGAAGCCCACCTATTTTTCTTGGCAGCGCACTTACAGATAGCTGCAGTTAACTTGTAGAATTCAATTGCAGGGTTTATTTTAACTGTTGTTATCACCTTGCAAGACAGACAAGCAAGTATGTTAGCTACCTTCACAGAGCTAAACAGGAAGTGCACTGCCAAGAAAAGTGGGCGGGGCAGAATAAGGGGCAACACTGATTTTGCATTGACAGTGAAGTAAGAACTGCATGAAAAAGCAGAAGATTTATTTACCTCAAAGACTTTGGAAAAAAGACAGTCTACAAAAACCATTGTTAAATTGAAATTGTGATCTGGCTCTAAGAAAACCGTTCCCAAGCCCTAAATGAGAGTGTCCTGTATTTTGAGGCCTGTGAGGCAGGAGAAATACATAACACCTTTTACTTAAGAAATTTTTGTGAGTGGTAAGACAATATCGACATACCACAGCATTTTTTGTTACAGTTATCGTATTGGTAAATTTCCTACCGTTCCATCCCCAGTCAGACTAGACTAAACCAGGATCAAACTTGGACCAAACTAGGACAAGAGATAAAGCATCTAGAAACTAGACAAGCTGTTTTCTGAAACTTTGTAACATTATGAATCTTGTCTGTATAGTCTTTTATCTATTGCAATATAACTAATGAATAATAAGAATTGCCTCGTACTTTGTGAGCTTTTATGACCAAACTTGCCACGAACAATAGTGTCCGATTTGTAGAGCGCCCTGAACAATGACCCTTTGAGCAGTCTGCACGTAATCACAGATAAGATGTGTTCTGTTGTATAATGAGCTGATGATCTGATCCCAGAAGACAGGCCATGAATAGGGACGCATGACTCTGCGGTGACGAGGTGGGTAACCTGCAGAATATATCAGTATGTGAGAGTTTGGGCCGTACCTTTTTAAAGTTGCTGTGCTTGCTGGTTCCCTGCTCTGCGTTTGGTTGTGAATGATGTCCAGAGGAGTTTCTCTCTCTTTCAACTTCAGACTTTCAATCTCGGTCTTTAGTTCGTTCAACTGCTCCTGCAAGTGTTTGCTCTTCTCCATGTACTCAACCCTGCAAGAGCAACGGCAAACTGGTCAGGCAGGCCAGAGTTTTAAAATGGCACTGTTCAACTTTTCGCCATAAATAAACTTGAATAAAAGTGTGTTTTTTGTCATTTTGATTTCTTTGTTGCGTTCAAACAATAATACAAATCTGTGTTTTTACTTTGAGCGAGCTTGCATGACCACAAAATGAACTTGTTTTTGGCCTCATGTATTCTTTCAAAAGCCTTTAGTTTTAACTTTCTATTTTTTACAGAATTTTACAAGTCGAAAAGATATGTTTTGAAAACCTGTTTTAAATGTAGTTGATGTGATTGAACCGATCTAAAATAAACTGTTTGATTTTATGGACATTCGTTAAGGTTTTCTGTCTCATCAATTTATAATTTTTGATTAAACTAAAGGTGAACATTTTGCACTGTTTCAGATCGAATGTTTAGTATGCAGTTGGATTGACACTCGAACTTTACTGACATCTGCTTTAGGTTTCCATGTTCACTTTATAATTTATGATTTGACGACTTAAAACTAAAACAAAATTATTCAGACAATGTTGAGTTAGGTTTTTAATTAAAATGAAAAATGCAATAAAAAGTTTTACTAAAAAAAAGATACAAAATTAAGCTTACTTGTTTTTAATAAGTGAGCAGATTATAGTTAAACTGAACCTAATCATTTCGATTAATGTGAGCATTTGGACTTACAATAGAGTTCAAAACTGTAGCCACTTTGCAACAAAAAGAACGAAGTTAAAATCTGCTCCTTGTTGCATTTTTACTACAGTATATAAATGCAAGGCTCATCAGTACTGCAGTTTTGAACAGAAAACCAATCAAACAGTTTATAGATCTAAGTTGTTTTATATGAATTTGGTGCTTTACAATCAACAAAATGTAAATTACCGATCTACAAATGTATATCATATAGAGTTTTTTACATGGAAATATGCATTAGGCCTTCTTTTAAAATGGTCTTACCCAACTGAAAATTATCTGTACATTGAAGCTTTTGCAAAGTTTGTAAATGATGTAAATTGTGTTACAAAAATTATCAATAGGTTCAGATAAGGACGTGTTTTTAAGAAATTAACCAACAATGTTTATATGTTATTTTTTTAAATCATTCAACCTTTCACAAAATACAAAACATAAAAATTCAAATGTGTTAACACTAACAAACTGTGCATGCTTGTCCTATCCTATAAAATGACTTCCATAGGGGCTGTAATGTGTGCACAGAAATACGGGCCACTTACTTCTCCTTCTCTATCTCCATGGAAAGGCGTTTCATGTCAGTATCTTTAAATTCAAAACTGAGGTTCTCGCGACTGTAGTTCAGGTCAGGGGGCATGCGGTTCGCTGGCAATCCTGGGGGCTAGAGGAGAAAATACAGACACAAACAAGGCAACGATAATAAAAAATGCATACAATGAAGAGGATATGGAAAGGGAGGAAACAATTTAAAAACAAGCCACGCGTGTGTTCTTCTGTGTGCTTGAAGTATATTTTCCACATGTCAGTTCAAGCATGTATGTGACAAAACAGGTCTGACACACGATTTAAATGTAAATTCATGAGTGACTGTGTGAATTCAAAGTACAGTGAGGTGCTAAAAAACATGGTGTGGCAGGGCATGTGGGCCAATCTAATAGAATCCAAACCAAGCATAAAAAACAGAAAATGTAATAAGTCTATGAGGCTGTTTGTGCAGACTTGTTTATAGTTTACATTAGGTCTGGGCAATATTGTGATAAAAATCAAATCGTGAGCTCATTCCTGTGACAATCTGCTTCTTTGATAAATTGTCATATCGGTTTCCCATTTCTTTATTTAATCCATCTGTTCAAATACATTTTTTTTTTTTCAACCTACTTTTCTCAGCCTCAGAGTTGCCAAATCTGCTTCAATATAGCAACAGTGGCTAGTTTTTTTGTTTGTTTTTTAAGTCTCTTATAAATTTTGAAGGTTGTGTTTTTTGGGGCTGCGCTTTCAAGTCATAAAAGAGGTGGATCTGAGCTATTTTTCAGTTCTGATTTTAAAATATAATGGACTTCTAGCATATTTTCATGTCTTAAATGTTAATAATGTTAAAAATGACTAGAAACTTGTTTTGTGGAGTAATATAATGTTTAGAGCTGTGCAATATATTGAATTTAGACAATATCGTGAAAGTTGCTTTTAAGATATGCAAAAATTGAATATCGAGTATCAAAAAGCTAATTTACATAAAAATTAATAGAATTTGTACACTAAGTAATTCAAAGGAGATTTCCGCACTATTTGACAAATATGTATCTAATAATTAAACATGAAAAAACATAAATTAATAGATAACAATAATTAGTATTTAGCAGAGTTCTAAAGTGATGATATCACACTAGGGAGACAAAGACATTTCAATTTTCTCACAAGAAACAGCCCTGTAAACAGAACTTCAACCAAAAAAGTGAGTTCTTGTATATTTTTATGACTGAAAAAGTTACATTTGAAGTTTGGGCCCAATTTTTTAATTGGTCGCTAGGCAACTACCTAGCGTGATGTCATCAGTGATTAACAGTAAGTAAATTTTTAATGCTAAAAATAACCAAACAGGAATGAAATTTGAAAAATATTTACTAAAACCTTAAATATAAGGATCTTAACTACGTCTTTGTGAAATGAGTAGTTTAACCTGTCATGGGCACTTTAAGTACTTTTTTATTGAATGGTTGAGGTCACTTGTTTTGATTTAGACCCAGCACTTGTTTTGATTTAGACCCAGCCCTAGTCTACATATGATGGTTATGCAGATGACATAACAGCAAATGTCAGCAGTGAGTGGTGAGAATGAACGAGAGTCAAAGGAGAATAATTACACTTTCTCCTGTAAGTACACCAAATACAATTTAAATAGGAAAAAGCAGCTACAGACTGATAAAAAAACTCCTGCTTCTGGAGTAATTAGATCAATGCAATGTTATGTAGTCACAGTACAGCTGATGTGGGTAATCTAATAGACAAATCCTCTAATTAACTAACCAGGTGTTTTTCAGTCAGATTTCTCTTGAGTAAACATCCAATTATTGCATAATCTGATTGACTGTGTGCACAGAATGTCAGTTGGCTTGTTTACATTTAAAACACTACTACTGGGGATTTCCTGTTCATTTCATAAGAGTTTTCACATAGCCTGTCTACAATGAATAAATACTCAGGCAGTGAACGCTGAGTGGTGGTGTATTTCTCTGAAAACACGATATGCAAACATTAGTTAACAACAACATCAGGTAAACTTAGCGGCAATGGGTGAACAAACAAGACATTTGTAGAAGGAGCCAGACAGGACATTGCAGACTAATTTCCACCTGAATAGATGCATTAACAAGATATTTGTGCTTTGGGAAAATACATTTTAAGGTACTTTATTGTACAAAATTGGGTAAAGTCCCCTAAAATAACATCATTAGGACTATTCACATAAATTGACATGTCAAGACCATTATTTTCTATTGTATCGTTACTGAGAAACAATTATGACACCGAGGAAATACTTACTGTACCCTAATTGGTTTGCTATTTACTATTTGGTCCTGGATGTCTTTTAAAAGCAAGTCTTTGAAAAGGCTAATTGGTTTTACAGCCACACAAAATAATAAAGCATTTGCAGAAAACAACAAAGAAGAAGTTTTCTAGTGGGAAAATGTAAGCATATATATTTAGAGTTATTTTCTTTTAATGGCATTCATTTGACACAGCATATTATTTGCTGTGAACTTTCAAGATTTTATGCAAAAAATTATAGTGTTACGAAGAGTGTCGATGCTGCTCAAACAGATGCAAATGTGTATATAATATATTCTGATAAAACTCTAACTAATTTCTAAAAGTGGTGCCGTAAAATATGGCAGACCCAGTGGCAGTGAAAAATTAGACAAATGCCGAGGACAGATTACTCTCACCAAAATCACCATAAAAAGACTGGTATTAAAATTGGTACTGAAAATATAGTTTTTTGACCAGGCCAGTAGTATAATGAGTATTTGCCCAATGTCTTTACTGTCTTTCTTCATGACACACAACTTACTACTGACTAGGCATGGGACGATATTAAAATTTGCACTCACAATTATTGTGACCAAAATAATCGCGATTAACGATATTATCACGATAATTTACTAAATGTAAAAGTGCACAGATTCAAAATCACTGAAATATTTATTAGCGCACAATATGTATGTGTTTGAACAAGTATTGTATTTTGGTCTAAGAACAGTCAATAATGATTCAAAGTGAACAAATGTTTACAATGTTGAGCAAATCTACAAACTATGTCTCAGAGTCATTAATTAACTTTAACACATGAACCTTTTCTTTGTTTAACCATAACACAGCTTTTACTGGGTTCACAGCAGTCAGATTTTAGATGCTCTTATGAAGCCAAAGCGAGCGCCTGCTGCTTTAATTGCGAATAATTGCGATTACGATTATCACAATTATAAAAAAATGCCACGATATTTAATTGCGACCCTTAATTATTGCGATTAGCGATAATATTGTATATCGTCCCATTCCTACTACTGACTAGGACTGGGCAATATCGTGACAAAAATCATTTTGAGAGCTCAGTCCTGTGACATCTGTTTTTTTGATCTGTCATTTTCTATCTGATACAAATACAGACTATTTTCCCCACCTACTTCTCTAATGGTCAATCTTTGTTCTGCTCTTTAATTTAATTAAATTGACCTTATTTAACCAGGGAAGTCCCACTGAGATTCAGAATCTCTTTTGCAGGGAGCCCTGGGGGAGGGTTAGGGAGCATTAATGGACATGTTTTTAGTTGTAGGAGGAACCGGAGTACCCGGAGGAAACCTACGCAGACACGGGGAGAACATGCAAACTCCACATAGAAAGCTCTGACTGAGTGACAGGTGTATTTAACCAATCACCTTGAGGTATGAACTTTCTGAAAAAGCAGATCATTATATTCAACCTAAAAGCATTAAAAAACAGTATACAAAAATTGTGATGAAATCGAAATTTTGATCTGGCTCCAATAAAATTGTGATATTTTTGTCATATCACCCATATCTACTACTGACAGCTATCTTTACATCGTTGATTGACATCCAACAAAACACAGAAACAGCTATTTTAAAATAACATAGCTAGCTTGTACGCATGGATCTACAGGTATTATATTATCTGGATAGGACATTGCTAGCTTGTAGCTGTTGTAAATCAGCCCCAGCCACAACCCCACACACAGCGCCCGCCATCTTTGATCACTTGCTTGTACCCTTGGCCATTGCAGCCTATTTTTATTCTTACCATATAGACGTCCTTGCTCATGATCTCCAGAAGCTTGTGTTTTGCTCTCCGCTCGGACTCACGTGCCGTCTGCAGGTCCTGTTTTAGCTGCTCCGCCTCTTTAGCCCTGAGAGACACCCACACAATCACAGATATGTGAAGCCATCCATGAACACAAACAGAATTATCTCAAAATGAATCGCTATAAATTATTACTTTTGGTGCTTGGGGAACTTCAATACTACATTGTGATTAGGTTTGAGATCAATGCTTTTTTCTGACAATCCTATTATTCCAGCCCATCTCGTGTGCACATAGAAATTTTACAATGCTATAGCTGAGTGATTACATTTGGTTTCAATAGAATTCCTGAACAATCAGCATTTCCAAGTTGATGGGGGCTCGAGTGGAACTAGTCATTTACATGTTGAGTGCCATTGGTCTAAATTCTGCTGCTGCTGAAGTGCATCTACAATTTCCAGTTACTGTCAAGTGGTTAATGGATCCTATTTGAAGTGATTGTCCAATAAATGGTGGGTTATACGGTTCATGTATCCAGCTTTAGTGTAAAAAAGTTTTAGTTTCTAACGCAATGGATTGATGCTAGCAGGATATCAGACGTTAATAATTATAAATAATATAAACAGTTAAAAGGAATTCACCTTCAGACACAGTTAGAGATACCTAGGGTGGTTCCGGCATCCGCAAAACCTTCGATATTGAATATTTTTCAAGTATTGGTATCGACAAGTACCCAGACCAAATCTCTGATGTGTACTGAATGAGCAGCAGTTGTTCTCTGCTCCTTGCTAATGCTGTGGCTATTGCTCAGAGCAGCTGGAAATAACTCTGTGAAGGGTAGAGTTAAGAGTACGGTTTAGGGTTAGGACTATCATAAAAATACCAAATATATTTGTGATACCTCTGTGATAATTCATTAGCCTTTATATGAGAAGAACTGTTGCTAAACTCACTGTAAAAAGCTAGTGGCGCTAACAGGCAGACAGACTTTTTATTTATATTGCGTTTAATTGGGATAAGCATCGTTATACAGGCTTCACTGCTGTTTTTATGACATACAGAGTAAGAAAGAGACTAAATAAGAATGCACTCAAACAGTTAGACTAGCTTATGTATAATGAAAATGACAATTAACTCTAAAATAGTTTTCAAAATCCAAACACATAACCGTTACAACAAACACCACTTTATAATCAAGTAACAGTATATTCAGTCTGCTCGCTCAAAATATTGTATTTTGCTAAAAATGATTGTACACTTCTAATTTTCTCTTTCATGCCAGGCTAAACACCTCTTTAGACACAAAATTGTTCCTGAAATCTAATTTTATTATATTCCACTCAGTTTTGAGGTTTACTGCACTTTAATTCAAAGTGCAGCAAGCCTTCTCCTCTTCACACCTCAAATCAATTTGGTTTAAATTAGTATCAATAGAACTCAATAATACTTTATTTTAAGTAGAACAAAGCACTGATCATTCACTCTTTCCTTTGTCCGATGTGTCCATTATAGCTCGTTCCATGGTTGAGACGGCCGTGCAGCCATAAGGAACTATTGGTGCTTTTGATCAATAATATTACAGAACACCACTAATGCTCACGTTGTTAAAGGTTTACTGACCCTGAAGCAGTTGTTCGGTCATTTAAGTGAACCAATATTAATTAAGACAAAAAATCACTGTACAATTATATGGACTTTTAAAGTAACTTAGAACTATTGCTCGTACCTTATACAGGGGTTGATATTATCTTGCTAGGCAACACTGAGTATTTTGCTATTTTGCCATATTTTTGCTTTTTGAGACTACTATTAAGCTACTATTACGATTACTTAATTTGAGTTAAATTGAGTATATCATCTACTTCTTTAGCCATTTTAATGCTATGTTTGGTATTGGACTGATATCGATTTAGCACCATTCGTGGACAAAATATCGGTATCGAATGGATAAAAAAAAAATATCAGAACAACTCTAGAGATAGCCTAATTTATTTAAACTACTGCCTATAATTAATTAGCACAAAGAAAATTGAGGTGCTTAGACTAAAACAGGGAGCCGGACAAAAGAGCTCAATGTTTTGCCTCTGAGCACAAGTGTGGCTAAGGCTGGGTGATTAGCTGCTATTCAGCCTTAGATTCAGGACAAAGCATTTGAATTACCACCATTTTAAACAAGTTAGATGTTTCCTTTCTTTGATCAGCCCATTTGAATGCAGCAGTGTGTGGCTTTATGTGCTAAGACTTTGATATTACCTTATGAAGTAAGACAGTCACATAGACCATATTACTCTGATGATTCTAGTGGGATGATTTGAAAAGATCAGGTTTTTTTCTCAGGCGCTGTAGCTCAAGACTAATTTCAGTAGATGACAATAAAGTTCATCTTATCTAACTTTTTTTTTTTTTTTAAGAAACGGTGCACTATAGTTTTCTAAAGAAGGTCCAACACTTGCTTGTCTCCATGGAAATGCTCTAGTAATGAGATGCAACATTTAATACGAGTAGTGAAGACAATAGCAAAAAGCAGATAAACAACAAGAACACTTCTGCGTCTCACACATTTCCCACTCACACCGACATTAGAACACACACAAATCAACTTTTGGGTCTGTTTTGTTTGATTTGTTGTGAGACAGTTAGCCTAAATTCCCAACTACCGTCAGATAAAAAGCTAGCTTTTTGTGAAATTAAAGCACTATAGACAAAAATGTGTTAGAACAACACATTTAAGGTCAAAGTTAAACGATGATGTCAGTACATCTATACTGGCATTACAGGTGTTTATAGATAATACATCACAAAATGTATAAATAAAACAGGTCTGACCTGTATCTTGGTCTGACGACATCACTTATTGTTTTCAGCAAGAGTTTTATGCAACATAGTTACATACTGGAGCTTCAGTGTATGAATGCTATGAATAAAGTCAATGGAAACGGAGTCTACAGCATGATATTGACTGAGTGCGAGGAAAAACTGGGAAAACTCTCAATGTGTGGCTTAAAATTGTAGCTTTTAGGACTTTAGTGGAAGAAGAACTTTGAACTGTTGTACGATCAAAAGGATATTTTGGAATTTCTGTCGCAGAGTTATACCTTCTTTCACTACATCTATGAATGATCTTTGTCAAAGTGTATTTGTGTGTTATAAACATGTCGGTGGACGATCATATGAAGTAATGCAGCATCTCAATGTACACGGCCTTAACATTACAAAGATGTTGCTTTATAATCATACTGTTCGCTCCCCAGAGATTCCAAAGTATAATAAAGAACAACTTAATACGCATCAAAGCTGGGTTACCTAATTTTCTAGTAGTGAATTGATAAACTTTGTCTTTTTCAATAAAGGCTGATAGGCTGCTGTGTGTCTTCAGGAGGCGAAAGCAGCACTCTGGCTGATCTTAGGTGGTCCATTCAAGTTTCACTTTGCTGTCTATAAAAGATGTTCTTAAATCATAAGTGAAGCCTATGAATGTACAGTATATGAATAACACTTGTGTGATGAAGGAATTGTGAAAGCTAGAATATAGTTAAGTTAGATTTAAATACCTATGTCCTATTTTGTAGCATTAAAATCAAGTGCCCCAGTTTTAATTAGCCCTTCCAGTGAAACAATGTGATACCAGTGAAGTAAGAGTTTTAAAAAGATATAAAGCCAGACGAAAAAAAACTGGGGCTTTCAAAGATGTTGATTGATGCTTTTGTCCTTTTACCGTCTCTCCGACTCCTCTGCCATCTGCAGCGCCAGCATCTCTGCCTGTATCATCTTCTGCTCGATGAGGCGCCTCTCCTCTTGGCCGCGGATGGCAGTCACTTTGATTCTCTGCATCTCTGTCTCGGCCTCAGCAGCTTTCTCCGCCAGCAGCTTGGCCTCCTCCTCAGCGATCTGAGCCTTTTCGGCCAGCAGGTCCGCAGTCTGCTCAGAACGCAGCTGGAGAGGGCGCGGTGAGGACAAAGGGATTAGTGGGAAAAGGACATGCACAGAACCACAAAGACTGGCTGGTAAGGGAAGACATTATGGATTTATAAGCAGACACAATACACACAAAACAAAACAAAACTGAGTATTTGGTGAGTCAACGTCAACAGATTTTGATTAGTTCTCATCCCAGTCACCAAAACTAATTAACATTTGACAACAATTTTAGGTTTGATAAACAAACTGAGAGCGTTGTGAGAGCAAGTTTTTATCAGCCACGTCTTTTATCTAAAGTAAAGCCTTTTTTAAATTGTGCTGACTACTGCATTGCACTTTATGTGGGTGTTTCCCAGTCTGCCCCGAGTCGCCTTCAACTTGTGCAAAACGCTGCAGCTCATTTTTTAACCAACACACCCAGACGTCAGCACATCACCCCAGTCCTTTCTGAACTTCACTGGCTTCCAGTTTCTTTTAGAATTTATTTAAATTTTTTTTTTTTTTTCTTTCTTTAAGGTTCTTAACGGCCTTACGCATTTATTTGACTGAACTTTTAAATGTTCGAAATCCTAGTTGGGCTTTAAGGTCAACAAACCAGCACCTGCTTGAAGTTCCCAGAGCCAGGCTGAAACACTCGGGTGATCGGGCTTTCTCTGTGGCTGGTCCCAGACCTTAGAACAAACTCGCCCTGATATTCGCACCATCACGGACTTTTTAATCAAGGCTCAAAACACATTTACTGTTACTGTGAACTGATTTTATGTACTTTGTATTTTATTATGTTTTAATGGAAAGCACTTGGTCACTTTTTTTGTTGTAAAGGGCAAAATAAATACAGGTTGATTTATTGACTGATTGATTGACATTACTTGTTTAAAGAGCACTACAAAACTTGGTGTTGTGAACAAGAATATATGAACAACCTTCTTTTTTCCCAATTGACAATCACATCATTTAGTTTTCTAGGAATTGCTCCCATTTCATTAGCTTGATTGAACGATTTATTGAGAATTGTCAATGAAAGTCAGACACTTTCTGATTTCTATTTTGCATTGCATTTCAATATTGCTGTTCTTAACATGACATTTTTTAATATGGTATGTTAACTTGCACTGACTGATTGCACTATTGTTTTGATTACTGTGTATTACCATATAGTCTCCTCAGGTACAGCTGCTTATAAAACAGAATAGAAATTAGATTCTGTTTTGTTGATTCTTACCAGCGCGTCATTGGCCATTTGTGCCTCGTCCTGCAGCTGCAGAAGCCTCCTCTCCAGCTCGTCTCTCGCTCTCTCTGCCTCCTCCCTCATCTGCTTCTCACGCTGAAGACGCTGCCGCTCTACCTGTCACCATCACCATGGAGACACATCAAAGTGTCAAAGGAACAAAGATAACCAATATACATGAAAACTTCTATTGTACCTGTTTACGGGCTCGTTCCTCTCTCGCTTGTGCTTTCATCTGCTGGACCTCCAAAGAGTCCACACGTCTTCTCCGCATGAACAAGTCGTGGTTTCCAATACACAACTGAAGAATCTTCACAGATATTTTTATGCTTATTAGTATTAGTGTTTATACAACATAGCAGTCAAAATCATTCATGTGTTTACAAAAAAGAGAAACATAAATATACTGACAACATGTGCTTGCTAACTATTGAGTTTTTATAACAAGTAATAATTAGTTATTTTTTCTATATATTTGCTATATCATTTGCTATTTATTTATTTTTTGCATAGTTACTATTGATAAATCTAAATTCACAATTGATCAATTATGGTGTCTTATGGTCTTGGTCTTAAGATGTTTTTTTAAATCTGTAGACCCAAGCACATTTGAACTCTTGTCTTGTTCTCCAGGGTGCTTGGATTTGGTCTTGTCATGGACATGGGGTCTGACCTCGAGATCACCTTTCATTTGCGCATGCTCTGCTAAACTTGCACCAGAACCAGCTATGATGCGACACCCTTCATTCATATATGGCCCCAGGACAGTGATCTGTCCCAGCACAGTTGAATGCAATAAGCACTACACAATAATATATGTGAAACTACTAATAATGAATATTTTTTATTGTGTTCAGGTGAAGGTTGTATTGAAGCAGGGCTTGAGGGAAGGTCCAAAAAAGGGAAACACTTTTTGTGCATTGGGATTATTTGCAGGCCTTTATTAAATAAACTTGGAGATGCTTGATAAAACAGTGATATACTGTACACATACATTTGTAATGTAAAAAATAACAATGATGGTCTTGATTTGGCTTTGACTAAGTAAAAACCTCTAAAACACTTTATGCAACAACAAGCAGCTCTTCTGTTTGGCACTGTTACTCTAATTGTTTGGGAGACAGCCAAAAACTACAAGCCTTTCTTTTACAGACCAGTGGTAATTGAATTTGAATTTAATATACTGATACAGAAACACTCACCAGTTTGTTGACCCTTAACCGTGATGAGTTGAACTTAAAAACATTAGCCTTTTTGTCCAAAGGTTTGATTGTGAACTAAAGAAAAAGAAACACTTGTCAGAGGAAGGGCAGAAACACTTTTCTTTTGGGACAAAGACATTATTGATTCTCTCACCTCTTTGTCACTGTAGGAGATGTTGCGGATCTCGTTCCAGGGGAAGGAGCACTTTGGTGTCAGCTTGTTGTCTAAGTCATAGATGTGAAGACCAAGGGCATCCACTCCCAGAAGGAGTTCAGTTCCCTTTTTGTTCTAGCATGGGGGGAAAAAAGCAATCGTTAAGCTGTGTCAAAATATGCCGAAAATATGTTATATACAGCAAAATACAATGTGTCTATATGAAATTGTAATTTTTTTTCATCTACAAATATGTCCATCCTGATAATTCACACTAAAAATTATTGTGATGATTATTGTGAGAAGAAACTTTAAATTATTTATAGTTGTTAACCCTATTAATATTTCAGCGTTTGTAAAAACTGCGTTGACTCTTGGGGGGCAGGGCTTAGTCTGAAGGCAGAAAAAAACGTGAGCTAGCATGATTTTGGAAGGCTTTTTAAACACAAATGCAGAAAAAAAATGACAGGTTCTGTTCAAAACTGTCATTGTGCGACCTGACACGAACTTTTGACAGAAGGAAGCATTTTGTCTGAGCTGTTTGCCTGAGGAGGCGACTGCTGCTGGTGGACATACACAAGGCATGACCGTGTGTTTACAGACCAGAAAAAACTAAGGGGATAAATCTCTGCAACCTTTGCAATACAACTACGTATATACTTGGATGTTTGTGTTGGCTCTGGATCATGTATTGTGGAAGTTATTAATGTCAATTTTTTTGGACTGGGGTCACTTTTTTAGGGTTTTTAGCAAAAGGTTTATGCTTGTAGCTCTGAAAATCTGTTAGCTCTGATCAAAGGTTTTGTCAAAAGCAGGAAATAAAGGCCACATGTACAAAACTTGAATGACTGACAACAGTACAGTTTTAGCTAGATCAAACTGCACTTGCTTGGCTGGGTAAGATCAGGCTGACATTAGAAATAAATGTCCTAGTTCCAGTTCACAGCAAAACGACATTTTAACAACAATAAAACATCAAACTTCGAATGCGTCAGCTACAGATTTTTGCTTCCTTTGCCATCAGCTACAGCAGTAAAGTCACAGGCAGTGAACGGGTCTATAGATTACCAATAGATTATTAACCCTCTGGTATGTGACAAGGTTTATGAAATAGAACCTTCTAAATGATAAAGGGAAGTTAATGTGATTTGTCTCTTTTAGTTTTTCCAATAGAAGACCAGTCAAACAGTTATGTATTTTACTAATATTATGTTGTACTTTGAGCATTTTAAGTACATTTTTAACCAATACTAATATCTTGATTAAAAGGAAAAGGGGATATGTGCGATACCTGCCACTTTTTCCCAAATGTATCAATTTTGTTAGTTTTCTCATAAAATTAATCTATTTACTTTAAATAAATTTAGGGAAAAAAAAGTAGATGTAACCCTCTTAGTTCAGTCAAATCAGCCACTCTAAGATGCCTCATTGTTTGTTCAAATGCTCTTAGATAAACAAAAACATTTAATAGATTTGATAGAACTTTTAAATGGGCTCCGTCTAAACTTTTTAAACCTATTTCAAGTCTATAAAACTCATTTTAGTTAAATTACCTTTTCAAGCGGAAATCATTTTCAGATTTTTTTTTGTACAGGTTTAGTTCTCTATTAAAATTGGAGTCAATTAGACATCAGAAGACAAAACTGTAGAGCCTCAGTTTCACAAAGACCTCAGCTATTTGTTTCTGCTCCAAAGGGTTCAGAAACAGATTTGATTGATTTTTAGACAGGTGTTGTCAGGCGTTTTAGTGACAAAATGCTGGTTTCTTACAAATGTTTTTTCGACAAGTTAAGATTCGTCTATTGCATAATTATTGTAGTTCTAATCTTAACAATCACTATCACAGATTAACTGATTTTCTTAATACGTCCAAAGTCACTAAAAACTATTTACACATTGTGTGGTTTGCACTTGAAAGTGACGCTTTGGTGCATTAGAGTGAAGCTGAGCCTGACTTGGTGGTGGTATTTTGAAATGTCTTGACCTTTATAACATCACATTACCAAGGAAGGTTCTTTGTCATTTAGATTTATGTTGTGCAAGTTTGTCTGCCAAATGAATTAAATTGCATGTGTAGATGTCAAAGGTAAAAAAACAAACTCAACAATAATAATATTTTACAGCATATTCACTCAGAAATGTTATGAAGCAAAGTTGGCAGACTCCAATTTCAAATCTATATTTCAGAACAGCATGATGACATTAGCATAAGTGCCTAATCCTCCATATTGGCTTACTTTACAAAGATACAACGAAGCAGCATCAGCTCACCCTGATTAAAAAGTAATTGACGCCGTACATGTCCAGGTCCTGAGCTATTTTTAAATACTCCATTTCGGCTTCATCCCTGTTTCAAAGAGAGACAGAGGGAGGAAGATTGAGAGGGATCCAGGGGGAGAGGAACAGAGAGAGAGAGAAAGAGAGGGTGGGAGGAGGAAAACACAAGATCAGACCTTGCTTCCTCAGCTTTTGTGCACTTCATCTGTCATGTTGAGTGATCTAAAAAAAATCTGCCACATGGCTCCTGCGAGGGCGTAAACAGAAAATGCGCAGACATACGATTGGAGTCTGTAAAAGGCTGCAGAGGTCAGGCTTGATGGAAGAGAGAGAGCTTACTCCCAAGACTCGTAGACACTTAATGCTGTGATAGTAAAGAAAAAAATCATTAAAAACAAGCACCGACAGAAGAGATGTTTGCTTGCTTGTTACTAGTGATGCTTGGCAGATTGGTTGATTTCAGGGTCAACTCTGGCAGGGGGAAAAATGAATTTAACATATTTTGACGGTTATGTGGAAAGCAGGGGCATGCTGACTTCAAAACTTTTAATAACTGGATGTTTGATTTGCGTGCTGAGAAATGAGTGATTTAGCCTCATCAAAGTTTAACAGGCAGCAAAGTGTTATCCAAGTAAACAGCGTAACTAGCTCTGACTTCAGTGGAGTGGAGTAATTATTCCAGTTACAGAGAAACCACACAACAGAACAGAACTGAACAGAGATCTTTGGTGTGGTGCTAAGCAGAGTTGATTTTTACAATGACTTAAGCAAAACTGATTATTTACATGTCTGATTTTCTCAAATGTAAATATTTTCATCATACATCATATTAAGCTTTGTATTAAAATCTAGTTATGCTAGTATTGTGCATGTTTTATGTTTGGTGCTGATTCTTCATAAAGATCCTTACTGTTTTCCCTCTGAAATATTCGACATTATGGTTTAAAGGTTTCTATTTTCACGGAGTTGTTGCCAGTCTAAGTAAGAGTAAGATGTGTGAGAGATGATCCTGCTTATGGTAAGCCTGCTGTTTTCTAAAAATAATAATAATGCATTGGATTTACATATAGCGCTTTTCAAGACGCCTAAAGACTTTGCATAATTCATTAACTCCAGACGTGATGGTGGTAAGCTCCTATTTCAGCCACAGCTGCCCTGGGCAGACTGACAGAAGCGAAGCTGTCATTTTGCGCCATCACCATCACTGACAGCAGATCAACACTAGGTAATGTGGGTGAAGTGTCTTGCCTTGTGCTGCCCCTCTAGTGGTCTCTCATCCGAGTACTGCCCAGGCCCAACCCACTTAGCTTCTATAATCTGACGAGATCAGTCGCTGACAAGCTGATATGGCCACAAGACATTAGAATATTGAAAAGCTCACTGTGTAACTTTTTAACCAAAAAAAAAACTTGTCTTGTTACTTTGTGCAGGCTTACATCTCCTCAAAAATGAAATTTTGCTTGTTCCCATTAAACATAGCTATCTACATTATAACTGTTCTCTAGTAATGCCATAGTATGGAACATTCCAATGTGAATCATTTAAACTGACTAAATGAATATTATACTGTGGAATAATATATTGGGGAAAATAATGATCACAATTATTTATATCATAATTGGAATCACAATTATTCAAACCTAATTGGCTTAAAAAGATTGGAAAGAACAGATACAAAGAAGTTTTCTTACTTCCAGGATGAAAATTATGACACTGCTTTCCATCGCTGTAAACAAGTGGATAAATGAGAATGTGGAATAGTATATAATATTCTTTTGTTTATGTCTGTATGTTTTTAGTGATAATACCTTGGTGATGTCCACCTATGCTATCAGGTGAGTTTTAAAATTAACTTAAAATATTGTGGAAATATTAAAAAACATTCTACTGAGCAATAAAATACTTTTTATCCTTCTTTCTTATTTCTCTTCTACTTTTTATTAAATTCCAAACAAAGTCAGAGGCTTTCTTGTTGGTTATAAACAGAACTAACAATGACTCATCTAAAATTTCTTAGTACTGGTGCTTTTGACTGAAACACAAAGCAAAAACAACAAACGCTATGAGATAGCACATCCACTAAAGGGCACATACTATAGTTATAAGGAAAATTTGCAAGGAAAAAATTACTGCCTATTATTTTCTTTTTATCCGTCACAGCTGAGATGCTCTGTCAAAAGCAAAAAGAAGGAAAATAAGCAGTTAAAGTTTATTCTAAGGGAATATACAGGGTTTCTGCAAGGGTTGACATGTCAAACTTAAGACTTTTTAAGACAGCCAAATACACAAAATAATTGATTTCTAACATTCAGAATTTCGACAAACTTTCATCTTTAATAAATGTACATGTACTTTAAGGCCTAAAATGTCACAAACAAGGTCATAAACTCAAACTTTTCAATTTAAGACTTTCTTAGACTTAAAAAAAACACAAAGAAAAACCCTGAATATACTGTAGACCTTTTTTGAATAGAGTATAAGTACTAAGTGTGTTGGTTGAGTCCATGTTGCCTGCTTCTCTCAGTGAAATCCAAAATGGAAAAGTACGCTTAGTAACTAATAAAAGAGATCGAATGACGTATAAATTGCTGCTGACATTGAAAGAATTACATTTAGACAAATTTAGTTGTAAGCGTGTGTTATGCAAGCTGAAAAGGTACGTCGATGAGTCGTCAGTGTGCAGATGAATGCAGCAGTTTTTACCTCGTTCTACCCCTGTGCTGTGCGTAACACGCCGTGATCCTCTCCTCCCACATTTCTGGAGTCATCTGGTACAAATTAATTACCTGAAATAGACCAGGCCACATACATAACCATGAGTGGAGTCTGACAATACAGTTTTGCACCGACATATGTTAGGATGACACTCTTACCCTTTTTGGCAGCAGTTCTTCTTCAGCCAAGAAACCAGGTTTGTGAATGCTTGGGTCATAGTCTCCATACTGAAATTAAAAATACAAGTTATACAATTGGGAATATTGTAGAGAATGCTTGAACAGAATTATTGTTAGGAAAGAAAGACCATGTGTGTTACTATACTATTTATATTATCATGTTTGAGTCTGATGAAATGAAACTCGATTGTCAATCTGACATTTAGTACAAAAGTAAATGAATCTGTGAAATTATAATAATAGCTTTCTTCCCTTTTTGAAGCAATCAGCACCAACACTGGAGCAAACTTGTGACAGAAAACCACAGGAAACAAACTCATTTTACAACTTACAGTTATCAATTTATGTCCAATTTAACAGTAAAAGCAGAAGAACAGTGCCGTTTTTATCACAAGATGACATTAAACTGTGATTCATGGTTTAGTTGTGCGACAATATGCTTGCTTATTTCATCCCAGGTCTTGATGTGCATCCCCTGGGATTTTCTTTACTCTAGAAAATTTCCAGCCCAACGAGAAAAATGTGTTACAGGGTCTGAATGGAGGTTTGACAGCCACTGGGTCATTACACTCCGAGTGGCCCAGTTGTTGTGTGACAATGTAAATGATGCTATTAGAGAAAAAGGAGACCGCTTATAAATCATTACACACAAACAGCACAGCGTTTAAAGGGAGATGGGCGGATTAGCCTTGTGTGGATTCCTAAGAGCATGCTTTAATAACTTAATTGCAGTGAACATGAATTGTATATGTACAGTACACTGAGTAGGAGACATGAGTAGGAGACATGGTAATGAATGTGAAAAGGGGGAAAGTAGGTCAGGTAGTGTTTGATATAAAGTAGGCAAAAAGTATTATTTTAAACAACAAATAAGCTCAAAGCTATTTTAGTATAATGTTAAACTACTTTTTTAATCAATATTTTATTGTAATTGTAGTATTGACATATTTTTAGTTGTATTAATCAAAAGGTTCCACCACATGACTACGTGTACTGTGTCTGTCTATGTGCTGTTATCTTCCAGATGACCAATCAGCTTCTTTGTTTCATCTGCGTCACACAAATAAACTAATCTGATTGCCCGGAACAATGTAGATTTGTTCTGAAACGCAGGCGGGAGGCGTGGTGACCAGACCCACTCCTCGCAGTTTGCTGAAGAGTAGGTTCTGGATCCTAGGGAACTGTATGTGTGCCTGCTATGTATTTTCATCCTTCTGAAGGACCTGAAGAACGCGCTCACAAACAGAGCTGCTGCCTGAAGGTAGTCTTTACCCTAAAATTACTCCTGTATTCATTTAGCCTGTCCTCTTCTTTTTTTCTGAAATTTTCCCATTGTGGGACTAATAAAAGTATCATTCAGTCATTCATTAATTTCATATATATTATTTAGTATAAAGTAATAAGTCCATACTAGGGTTGTCACAAGCATCGAAAATCAGATTAGACTCAGATCAGATTAGAATAATTGATACTAAAACTAGCATCAAATCTAGATACTAATTTGAACAAGTATTGATACTTAAAGTTAGCTGATTTTTACACTGAAAACACATTTTAGGTTTTAAATCTGACAACTTACTCTCATAAAACCTCTGATACATGGTTAATTTTGACATGTATTCATTTTGGTTGTATTGATGGCTAATAATCGTCTTTTGACAAACAACAAAGAGAAACTGGGGAGGACCACCCCAGCTCAGCCAATCAGAGCGCTGCATTCAGCTCCTGATTAGAACTAAATGACTTTATTATTCAGTTCAGACAGAACTCAGAGGTCTAGTGCTGCATTTACTATACTTTTTATTAGAAAGTATACTGTACTCATTTACAACTAAAAAAAGTTAGCTTCCCCACCTATAAAAAAAAAATCAAACTTTTTGCTTTGTCTTGGTTTATTTATTTTTGACAGTTATAAATGTAGACATTATTAAACTGCAGCCAGGAGCTGTATTTGTCAAGTGTGCTTTATTACACGTTCTTATTAAAGGGCATGTAATGTGAATTGTTTTTTTTTTTTTTTTGTTAATGTCAAATATAGAACCTTTAAGCTTTAATATGCTAATATTTGTACCCTAAAATAAAGTGTTTCCAAGCAAGCTGCAGCCAACCTTTATATTAAATTCTTAATTCATTTTCTCTTGCAGCAATTATAAAGAGTTTGTTTACAGTGAGTTGACAGATCTGTTTCACAGTTATTCACTTTATTAAATGCATTCACTACTACCTTCTGTGTTAGCAAACTGCCTTAAACTACTCCGAATTTAATTAGCTCTGCGGCGAACTGGAAAGGCTGATGCTCCTGCAATGTGGCCAAAGTCGAGGAAAAGGGCCCAATGACTTTTAATTGGATTCTCCTTGCTCTTCCGTTCCAACTGTTTCTCCAAATCTTTTTTTAGAATTATACCTCCCAAATTGTAAAGAAGCAGAGTAACACCTTTCTTTCTAAAAGCAGTGATCAAATGTCAATAATATTCTGCCTCCTTTTTGTGCTCAGCAAGAAGAGGAAGTCTGGAGAATGGACTTGTGTTTGTCCAAATTTTTTTTTTTCATTCTGCACAGCTTGAGCGAATTAGCATGTCTCATCAGTCACTTTAGCTGTGTTACTTTGGCTATTGTTAAGTCGTTGGTAATGTCACTGCTTGTCCAATTAGGCTAAGAAAGACATCAACTCTTTTTTTGACTTTTTATTTATGTTCTGACATTGTTTCCTCATCAAAACACACACTGGCCTTCTGTCGAGGTATTAGAGCTGGGCAATATATAGAACATTAGATAATACCGTGAACGTTGTTTTGAAGATATGCAAAAAATTGATATCGAGTATAATGTGCAGTAAAACATGCTGCAAAAGAGCTAATTTACACACAAAAATTAAAAAGTGATGTTGTACTCTTAAAAACAAGGCAAGTTTAAATATTTACTGTAACAGAATTTGTGCATTAAGCAATTCAAAGAACTTCATTAAACAGGTAAATTAGTTTTATAATGGGAGATTGCTGCTCTTTTGTGATAAATTTGACAAATATTTATCTGATAATTAAACACACTAGAAAAAATGACCATCTTAAATGAGAAAACAAGTAGACTATGTGTGCCTATTAGTATTTACATTTAAGTAGATTTTTGATTGGTTTGAACAAGTATTAAATATCTTTTTATTATCTTCTTCTATCTATTTACTAGTTCTACTTTATTGTCAAACACGCTCAAATCACGTTAAACACTTCAACATTTAATACATTTTAAACTTATTCGAATATTTAAGGTTGTCGTTTCTCCAGTGTAACTAATTTGAACACAGATTTAAACATATTTATGTTGAACTGACAAAATATCGTCCAAATATCGTGATCGAGATTTGCCAAAAAATTATTGAGATTTTAATTTTTGTCAATACTACTATATGTTGTTCTTTCCTTTCTGAATCTTCCATATTTCAAATTTGTGATGCCATAGTTTCAGTCAATTGGAAAAAATAGGACAACCCATTAAAATCTGTGAATTTCTAGCAGTTTTTTACATCTCAACTAACATTTAACACTACTGAAAGATCACAGACATATAAATTAAATACTTTATCAGTTGTATTACATAAGATGCCAAACCCAAGAGCATGTCTAAAAGGCAAAGCATAATGCATAACTTCTGTCCTTTAATTATTCATACATGACACCACTTGTTATATAGAATCAAGTTTGGACAGCAGCTGCAGAATAGACTCCCTCCTGTCTGTCTTCGCTTGGACACTTTTCACAACGACGAGAGGGAACTACTCGTACCAACCTCTTGTCAGCTTGTGTCAATGCCTCCTTCTGTGCTTGGTGATATTTTGTGCACCGCTCCACGGGATGCACTCTGAATACAAATCACAAATTACCTTAAGCAGTTCAGACCCAGTGAACTCAATCGTCCACGGTCAAAAGTCTGTGGAGAGCTTAGATCAAATTTCATATATTATAAAGAAGAGCTATTGCATACCATTATAGCTGTTTATCTAATATCTGAGCTCAGCGGAGGGCAATTTATTAAAGTTTGGACATGACCGTGAGCATTCTTTTGATTGTCTATGTAATGGTATTGACCTATTTTGTCCCGCCCACTTGGCTTGGAAATGCACTTCCTGTTTAGCTCTGTTAAGGTAGCTAACATGTTTGTTTGTCTGTCTTGTGGGCAATTTAATTTAATATAATGACAGTTAAAATAAATCCATCGACTCAAATCTACAGGCTAAATGCAGCTAAACAGGAAGTGCATGTCCTAGAAAAGTGGGCGGGACAAAATAGGGTCAATATAGTCAAGCAAACAGCTTAAAGAAAAAATATTGCAAAAAAAAAAACAACTTTGAGAATAACTTTACTAATATTCCACATTTTTCTGCTTCACTGCTACACTCAAGCCCTCAGACTCCAAACTCCAAGCTCCGAACCTGGGGCGACAGAGCCTTCTCCATTGTTACCCCCACCCTCTGGGACATGCTACCTCAACAACTCAGAGACTGCACCGACCTCACTACTTTCCCAGATTTGAACAGACCCATATCGCAATATAAACCGTATCTGGCTCTTAATAATTTGATGTACATATAAATGCCCATCATCTCAGGTCTAACAAACAAGAATTCTTCTGATAAATATGGTCATCTTTTCACAGATCAGACCCTCAAATTTCAAATTTCAAATTTATTTATTGGGAGGATAAGCCCCTTGAGATGAGCCATCTCGTTTTCGACCCTCCATGACTTAACTAGTGAGGAGTTGGGGTTGTTTATTGAAATTTTAAGATGGAAAGCTAAAAACCTTTGGACTCTGGGTGCAGAGAGACGGGCATAATTACTGCACTTGAAGAGGAATTAAACATGGAGTCACAATAATTAAGACACAGCCGTGATTAGAAATGTGTTGATAGCGCTAAATTAAAAAGAAAAGGATCAACAAGTCATCAGGATTCTGCTTCCAAGAGCTATTAATGGTGCTCTCATTTAGCAGCCATAATTGTACCATTTCTCTCCAAGTGCCAAGCAGGCCAGACAAAACAATGCTAATCAAGCTTTGATAAAATTGTAAAAAATATTAACAAAATGTGGGAAATGTTAATATATTCGTCTACTTCTATTATTTAATCAGTCATTAAAATAGATGATCAGATTTGTTCATACAAAGCTGGGAAAAATAAAAAAAAAGTTCACATTTGTCTGGCTAGAGATTGCAGTCACATGACATCACAACATTATATAGGCCAATAATATTTAAGTTAGTGTTGCATTTGAACATTTGAAATGGTAATATTTAGACAGCGTAACTCATTCGTCCAGGAGTGTTCTAAAGCAAAAAGGCTTCAAAGTTGTCATCTGGACAGCGTTTTCAAAGATCAAGACATTTCAACTCTCATCCGAAAGTCATTTTCAATTTGAAGGAAGACAGCCAGTCTTAGGTCACTTCCATCAGATTGAAAATGACTTTCGGATCTTGATTTTGGACAACGCTGCCCAGATGACAACTTTGAAGCCTTTCTACTGTGGTAATATGTAGTGTCCGTACTAAGAGGTCCACCCATCAGTAGTTAATACAACGTAATAAAGAACATTCAGTCAGGTCTTGCACATGTTTACGCTTTGTTTTTGCATGTACTGTGGCTATTATTGTATTAATATACATCTGGAGTGTGAGCGCATAGATCATTGGCTGCATGAGCAAAACAGATCGATTCTGGCCGATTCGATCGCTGCAATGCATACTTCAAACGATTTTCAAAGCTTTCCAATTCTTTTCCATCCCTAATAATCAGATTGAAAATGTATAAAATTACAGTGTTGTTAATTGGAAAAACTGGCTTTTGCTTTGTTAAGGTGCATGGCAACTTTTTGTCCAAAAATAGACTTGAACGAATGCAAGATTTTCTTGTTTATATGTCTTTGTTGCACTAAATAAATAATACAAATGAGTGTTTTCATCGTTAAGTAGGCTTTCATTGGCACAAAATAGCAGGGTTTCTTCTTGCATGTTTCCATAGAAAAGCTGTTTCTTTAGCTGTATTTTTCCCTATTGCTGCATAAAACATATATATCCACTAAGAATGTCCCAAAGTATGGTTTTAGTGTTCTTTTTCTATTGAATTGTGTAATCGACTTTAGTTACACAATGCACCTTTAAGTTCTGGACTTGGACATTATAAAATTCTGCTAGTGTGTACACAACTTAATAGCATAAAAAAGTTTAGAGATTTTTTTGTTGGATTGACAAAATATCACCTGAATCCACAGTTTTGTCAATATTTCCCAGCCCTACAAGCACTTTCGATTATTTGTATAAGGTAGGAGCTTTCCTTGTTGCATGATTCTCGACAGTACTATCCTGACTTGAATAACATGCAAATTCTTGTTGCTGTTTCATACTGTGACGCTAAATGCAGCTCAGATTTACATGTTGAAAAATATCTTCTAAGAATCTGTCTTCCAAACACACTCTGGCTTAGGCTGATATGATTAAAAATAAACAGGAGTAGATCTTATTTTGTGATACGCCACACACACCTCCTTGTTCACAAGACTTGACAAACCAAAATAAAAACAGACCCACAAAGCTACGCTACAAGCTGAAAAACAATATATATGCTAATTATGCAAAGATAATTAAAGAAAAAAGCCGAGGTACCAAACTTTTTAGTTGAAAATTAGTAAACCTTGTGTTTTCCACAAAAAAATATATGATAAAGGCAGCAGTTTGAGAAAAATTAGGCCACTGATAACTGTCTGAATTAAAGGTGCATTATTTTTTTGTGAATGAGGGCGCCATCTTCTGCCTTTAGTGGCACTGCTGAAGCTGAAGACACACCTTACGGCTTAAAAGCATTATTTTCTGCATAATGTTTTCTGAAGTAAGAAGTAGTGTTCACGGTTAACCGATTAACTGTGACTAATGACTTAACTGAGTGTGAACTTTATGTGAACGGTTAACTGACCCAAATATTTGCTCCAGAAGATGGTGCTAAATGCCCCTGAACAGATCTGGCATCTGTCAGAGGGGGAAAAAATTGCAAAAATTCCAACTATGAATGTTTATCTTACAAGGACTGAGCAAACCTGCATGAACACTGCAGTGTTTATGGACTACTAAACATCAAGATGGGACTTGCAAATTTATTTTTTATTAATTTCAGATTTAACTTTGACCTTTCTATGTCCCCAGATACAGATATATTATAGCTTTTAGTGATGCATCGATTCCAAACTGGGATCAAATATCGAAGCCGATCCATAAAATGTATTGCTCCCATGATTCAGTCAATATCCTGGTTGTGTTTTCAATTCAATGTTATAGGACAATTGACAGGCAGATCTAAATCTATTATTTATTAGTTTACAAATTAAAGTTGGGGCAACTAACTTTTTTAGTTCTAAATTAGTAAACTTTATATTTTCCACTAAAAAGAATATGATAAATGAAGCACTTTGTGGAAAAATAGAAACCACTTTGTACTGTCTAAATTGAATAATAAAGAGTTTTAGTTCTCATCAGGAGCTGAATGCAGCTCTCTGATTGGCTGTGTTTGGGTGGTCCACTCCAGTTTCACTTTTTTGTTTGTAACAAGAAGTATATAAGTTGTAATTGCAACCAAAAAGAATACATGTCAATATTAACCTTGTGTCGAAGAATTTCTGAGAAGAAGTTGTCAGATTTAAAAGTTAAATCGTCTTTGCAGTGTGAAAATCATAGTCCACCTTTAAAGTTAAATGATAATTAAGATAAACCGTTTGAAAAGCTTTCCCAGGACATGATTATTTAAAGCCAAACTCCTAATGCCACAAATTTCAGGCCAGTTGTCATTAGATTGATTGAACAATTGCTGCAGCAAATTTTGTCACATGATTGCAATAGCTCTAAATAAAGTAAAATAAACCAATACAGAGATTCACATTTATCTATATTTCCTTTTAAGCTGAGCCTTAAACTGCTATGGGAAAAAGACTCAGAGGGTTCTGGGCCAAATGTTTGAGCAGATCGGGTCTCACTGAAGCCGTTCCATCTGTCACAGCTGCATCTTCTTCACACTATCTTCCTCCTGGAATTTCTCGCAATTGAAATCCGTCAACCACAACCACAGAGATCGCCTGAGATTTAATAGACAAAACTTTTTTCTGCAGTATTGATTGAACTTGGAAAAAACAGATTGCTTGATCCTTGGCCTGCATTGTGCATCACAAGTTTGAATTAACTGATAAGCTTATAATTATAATTATTCTGATTATCATGATTATTATGTTCATCAATATTGAAAGATAAAATGTTAGTTTGGTGCTTTTTTCACCTCTATGCATCTGGGTCTGGTCACCACGCCTCCCGCTGCGTTTCAGATCAAATCTAAATCGTACCGGACAATCAGATTAGTTTATTTGCATGACGCAGATGAAACAAGGAAGCCGATTGGCCGTCTGTCATTTAGACCAAAATCTAACTTCACTCACCTCACATTAAAATTGTTTTTTGCTTCACACATTGATTCTGCAGAAATCTGCAACGTTTTTCAGTTCCACGTGATATTTTTTTCCATGTACTGTATTTTTTTCGGCCAAAGCAGCCATGTTGGGTTTCACACGGCCGACAAAGCATGCCTCTGATTGGCCAATATTCTGTCAATCACGACCACTGAATTTCGAAAGAGGGACACGGTGGCCAGACGATATACAGTATTTTTTATATATCATCTGGATTTTCCGGGCAATCAGTTTCATGCCATATAGTGAAATATTAAAGCTAAAAGAACATGATTTCCATAGAAATAAGCAAACTAGGACACACAATCACACATCAATTTTAGGAATATAGGTACATATTCTTTAACACGTTTTGTGAAACAATATGTTGGTGAAAGTTATTTGGGTGGTTTTAAAATGAGTTTTCCCCACAGTATATTACATTTTCTTTGCAGTGTCCTGTCAGTGTTTAATAATGTAGTATTCTTTGTTAACATATGGCTAACTGCTGTTAGCATTCTGACACAAGTTAACTTGCACTCTGTAAAGATATTTCCCTTTCTATTTGGCATTCTTTTATAAATTGTGTGCACACACCGATTTCTCTGTAATAATTTAATTAAGAATTAAGTTCTTCGCAAAATGCTTATATTAAGGTCTCAACAAGTTTGATTACCGATCGCTTAATAATGATTAATTGGTAATGGAATGATTGTCAAGTAATTGAGAAATCAAATAACTGTTTACTTAACTTAACAAACTCAAAGTCTGCCATGAACTGAAAGGAGATTTAATGGCTCAGACAAACTTATAAGGAAACAAATAAGGAAAATTAGATTTTTGTAAATTAGATTTATATTGCTCAAATGTTGTAAAATAACAATAATAAAAATAAACAAATAAAAAGAAAAATGTATTAAATCAAAGAAAATAACATTATATTGATCGATAATTTAATAATAATTTCTGTAAACTTACATATAGTCTTTAAGATTTTGTTTTCTGTACATTCTATAATTCTTACTTCTAAAGAGACAGCATTTTTAGTGTTCCTAGAGAAGGGAGGGCGCACTGACCTTGGCATGGACGGCATAGGAAGCCAACAAAACAGAAGCCTCAGGGGACAGTGAATATCCTCTTCAAGTATCTTCTTTTTCACCTGAAAGGATAAAAATAATTAATTCAAATCTTACAGGAGTTTCTGCAGGGCATTGTTCATATTTAATTATTATACATTATTCAATTCTCACAAACATTGAAATGCATATAACAGTTTTTTACATTTTCCACTTTTAGCCTAATTTTGTTGATTAATACGTCTTGTAAATATATATATGATAGTTTTACAAGAATCAAGAACAAGTTTGTTAAATAAATAAATAAATAAAATAGGGAGTAGAGTAGAGTTCTAAACTGACAACATCACATGAGGAAATGTTTATTTTCTCAACAGACACACACTTTTATGGCCCTGAAAGCTGGAGAAATATGTGTTCTAGTTTATTTTGACGTATTACGTTAAAAAGCCTGTTACATTAGAAGAGTTTGGCTCAATTTATTACATGGTTGCTAGGCATTTTCCTAGTTTGATGTCATCATTTACACTCAGGAAGTACATTTTTTATTCTAAAAATGACTATGCTGGGATGAAATTTGTAATGTTTATTGAAATTTTAAATATAATGATCTTTGTTTTAGTGAAATTAGAAGCTCAACCTGTCACTGATACTTTAAAGTTTAACAGTTTGACACAAAAATATGTTTTATCATCAAAATGTAGTTAATAAATGATTTTTGCTTCTTCCTCATCATCTCATCACACCTCCTTCTCCCAAGATTAAGCGAAAAATTTGACGATAATCCTATGTTTCATAAAAAAGAAAAAAATATATATTTATATTCACGATGTGGTTGCTTGGTAACAGTTGTGTACCTCTGCATATGTCATACTTGCTGGACAAAAGACAATTTGTAACCTCATCAAAACAGCCAAACTGGCTTTGTGCAGTTGTCTTGTTTTCGTTCAAAATAGTACATCCTGTACATACAACCACTTCCTGTTCAAGTCTTTTCTATGAGGTTTTCACGACATCAGTTCAAAACAAATAAATACTGTTTTGATCAGACAGCTGTGGTGAATGTTACAGAAAACATGTTAAAGACTTTACATAATACATATTAGAGGAATATTTCACCAGAGGACACTTGTGTGACGTGTTTGTGTCTAAATGCTAACGCTAATAGGAAATGGTCGTATGTACAGAAGTTTGAACGTACACAAACCAACTGAAGTTCCGTGCACAGAGCCAATTGGATGAAAACAAGCAAAATGATCTTCAACATCATCCTTGTTGTGTCAAAATTAGGGGTGTCAAATTAGTGCATTAATTGAGAATAATTCATTACAGACATTAATCAAGTTAATTTTTTTAATCGCATTAATCTATTTTGAAATCTTTCACTGGTGACGAGTAGCAATGAGACAAAATAAAGGAGAAGGCGAGAGTTATTGGACTGATGAACGAGAATTTTATGTTCAAAGACTTCCTAAAGTCTTCATTTTTGGCAACATATTAATATTTCCATCTGCAACAATAATGTAATTAATCAAATTGGATAAAAACAAACAAAAACACTTAATTGAGTGTTTTTCTCAGCAATTTTTAGGTGAGATTAAAAATAGATTAATTAATTACAGATCATAATTAATTAATAATCTCTATTTTTTTTAATCGCTTGACAGCCCTAGTCAAAATATTATGATTGAATCCCAAAATAATTAATTTTTCCCCCAAACCAGTAGAATTTCAAAACTCCTCCAAGGCCCGGGAATTTGATTTTAATTTCCCATGACTTTTTTTTTTTATTCTTCTTATTTATTTATTTATTTTTTTCATTTGGAATGTGCACTGTGAACACAACCCATTAAAACACAAATCAAAATCAAATCCTTTTTTTTTTTTTTTTTATCATACAGGGTTAGAAGGGTCAGACAAAACAGACAGAACACAAATTGGATTCTTGAGAGCATCTGGGAGGTGCCACAAATGCAGCTGAACTTAAGTAAGGGACCAATTTAAAAGTTCAAAATCTATCATTCACAACACCGTTCGTGCTGACGCCTGTTGCATTTGAACTAACAGCGGCGAGGTGACGGCGGCTAATCCGGGTCATTCAGGAGTTCTGGTAAGCAAATGAGGTTATATTGTAGCAGCTTTTGCGGTGTAAAAAGACACGTCGGTTCGAGTGAGCGGAGCTGTCTGGAGTGATTGTGTGTCTGTGTTTGTATCCGGGTCGGTGATCATTTCTGATAAGCGCTAATCCTGCTGTCATGCCTGTGACACTATCTGAATGCGGGCCCTCCTCCTGGCTTTATTAGAATTAATGCGAGCTGAGTAATGCGGAGACAGGCGATATGGGCCAGAACAATTTGTATTCTTCAGCCCTTGCAGCGATGTGACGCTTCAACTGTTTGCTAATTTGTCTTGGTTACAGAAAGGTCTCTTCTTTGTACATACATAAATAAATAAATATCTATATTGGTTAATCAGTCAAGCAGCAAGTTAAATATAGAAGGTCTTTAAAGGAGACCTGCTATGTTTGCAGTGTTTGAAATGTGTTTGTGGATGGAGTTTAGAGGATGAGCGTCACTTTAATTGTGATTTTTTTAATTCAGATTCATAGTAAAGCATGTTTGGTTCAAAATAGTCACACATTACAACAATAAAAATTACAAATTAAGAATCTGCTAGTAAATTCCCACTGGAACAGCCCTCCAACTCGGAACACGAACAGATTTTCAGAGTCCAAGCTAGAAAATGGAACATGGCAGCTCCCTGGGTTTTTAGAAAGATAAACCTCACTGCTGATGATCATACCTGTGCTATTTCTCTTTAGTTTGTCTCTACAGATCACTCGCCTCTGTGACTCTGCTCCGTGTGATGTTTACAAACTGTAAATGTAACAACAATGTCCGAGTTGATAAACTGACATAAAGAGATCCGTGTTTGGCTGTTTTGAGCAATTTCCAAGATATGTATTACTTGTAAAGATGCTGGAGTGCTCACCCGGATCACAGTCTAGTAAGAAAATCTGAACAGATGCTCATCAGGATCCTCAAGGGCAAAAACTTTCAGAAAGAACAAAAGAGGTCCGAGGCACTCTGTCTATGTTGCTTTATTCTTAAACGCCAACGCGTTTCAACACCAGGTCTTCATCAGGGCAAAGTCATATATTACTTGATTGTTAAAAGTAATGACTTGACCACCGAGTCCGAGTTCTGATCTTTGAGGACGACTGTAACGCAATATAAAATCTTACAGCAAAGAGCGGTACTTATTAGTTCTGCAGTTTTGCACAGGAAGTAAATGGACCTGTTACTATTTTCAGGCTGTTTCACAACCATTTTGTGTTTTGCAAAACTGTAAAATTACTGATCTATAGGTTCCCTTTAAGTCTCTTCTGTTGCTATGTTACTGTGAATGTCAAAGCAGTTGGCAAAAAAAAAAAAAAATCTCAAATGCTGCAGTAAAAAAAATGTGATCTAAAGCCTTTCATTCTTTATTTATTATAAGTTAATTTGAATGGGGACAATGCACATTAAAAACATCTCTGTAAATGTGCCAGTATTAGCTGTGTAGAGCTCATTTTCAGCTGTAGTCCCCGGGCAAGTTGTAAATTGCCAGCAAAGCACAATATAGCAAAGCAATACAATGGGATTGGTAAAAGGTAACAAAAGATAGGCCACATAAAAACAAGATAAAACATTTACAATTATCTGCAGCAACAAAAACTACAACATAGTCATATAAAACACACTTTTTTCACATTATGCTCCTGTTCGCCAAAGCTTCTCCCCTCCTGTTGTTTTTAAGAACTAATTCCACCACTTGACCACACGTACTGTGTCTTGCCTATCGACGTTACGTCAGTGTATGTTTGTATCTGTATTTCTTTATCACTGCTGTACATCTGCATTCACATTTTTTCTTGCTCTAATTCAGCCTGATGATAAAAAGTCCCCGCCTTTTTATCATCATCTTAAAAGTCCCTGTGTGACCCAGCATTGTATATGAGTTGGTATTTTCTTAAAAGGACAGCTAGATTATTTGAGTAAGCAGCTCTAGTGTATCTGCTTCATCACACTATTTTTCGGACAGATTTTAGCTTGATTTGCCTCTTCACAACTTCAAGAAGGGGTGACTCGAGTAACATGTCAAGTGTTAAGTGTTACAACTGTATTTGTCGGATCATAATGTTCCAACATGTTATGAGGAAACTTAAGACATTCAATCAGAAATCCTAAAAGCTGCATCTGTTCACATTTAAAAGGGGAAGTCTGAAATTCTATTTTTAAAAACATAAATTGCAAATCAAATTATCAGAAAAATTGCAATTGAATATTTTTGCCAAATCATGCAGCCTTAAGATAGACTGTCTCCACTGCCTCGTAAAACAATGAAAAGTACAAGTATCAATCAAATTGTTGAAAAATATTCTTAGGTCTGTCCCCTGCTGCATATTTTTGACGCATTTTAAAATCACAGAAGGTTGTAAAATCCTCTAGTGTGCATCGGGCTTATCTGTCAAAATGCAGATGTTTGGACTTGGGCTGAACTTAATTTATTTTTGTTAAAGTGGTAAAATAAAATCTGCTATAAAAAAAAACAAAGTCCTCTGTGTGAGCAAAAAGCAAAGATGATTTCATCTTTGAAGAAGAGGAGGTGGAATGTTGCCAGGAACAAAACAGTAAAACACCTTCCTCTCTGTTTGTAATTATGAATCAACCCTTGGTAACAGAGCTGCAACAACCTAATTGAGCAATTACAAATGATCATTGAAATAATTGTAACTAACTTAGTAATTATTAACAGGTCTATGCACAGGTAACATGCCATGAGCAGAAAATAAAAGAGTTGGATGAATCAGAGCAGCTGCACAAAAATTAAAACATGTAAATTGTGCTTTTGTGTTGTGCTTTTGATGAAAACTCTATTCATAATTTGGAAAATGCTGCAGTGAGAATCCTGGTTCAGTAGGACTACTGTATAAGGATTCTCACTTCAGCTGGACCTGGGTGAAATGTATTAAAAATATCCTCATGTAACTTATGCTGTTCAAGCAACTAATTGATTATTTGGAAAAGAATAAGTTGCTCTAGAATTAGAAAAATGTTAGTTAGTTTCTGCCTTACATGAAATAAGGTTCTTACCTAACATGATATCTTTTGTTTGAAAGCAATGAGTTACCAACATGGAAAGAAACATTAACATTAAATGTGTACATTTAATGTTATTTTGTTTCATTTGAATTACAAAAGTGAAGCATAGAGTCATTTTTAATGGTTCAATTTACCTTTATATAATCACTGCTTAGTTGTACTCCTTTGTATTTATTGTTGTATGAGATCCTAATAAACTAGAAAACATGTCCATAATGCCTCCCTGACCTTCCCCGGCTCCCCTGCAAAAGATTCTAATCTCGGTGGACTTCCTGGTTAAATAAGGTCAATTAATTAATAGAAAGTTTCTCTCTGAACAACGTCTTTTAGTCGACAAAACAATGTACAGTGCACGTCTTTATTTGACCAATAACTTCCTCTAGTTACAGCCTTAAAAAGAAGATCAATCCAAACAGTTTTAAGACACAGTCCAATTTTCAGCTGGAAGCTCAGGAAACATATTGGACTGGATAAGTCTGAACACCAATAGGGGATGAGAATCCTACAGAGATTGTGCTATTAAATGGGCCAATAAAAGAGCGCCCAAAGTCTAATTGGTAATTGATAAACGTAGCTGGCAGAAACAGATGACTGCAGCACAGTTACAAGTCTCCTCTCCGGCCAAGAAAATAGTGTGGCTGCCCCACATGGGATTCTCAAGGGAATATAAAGAGCAGAGAGAGGGCAGTGGCAATATGTTGTGCATTGATTCCAAATGGCTGCACACAATCAGACAGGGACAATGGGGAAAAGTGTATTACAGAGGGCTCAGGAAACTGTCAGCGACTGTGTGTGGACCAATGCCACCTTTTGGTCAGAACTGGAAGGGTACAGGCTCAATTGTGGCAAGGAGGTTTTGTATAAGTAGGTCAAAAAGGTACATGTGTAACTAAAAATATAACAAATGTCTTTTCTGTTCTGGGGTTATTTAGAAAACTTTGCTTGGAATTCTTACTGAAAGATGTACAAACAAAACATAAACTTCTACCAACTTGATAATTTCTCGTCTCTCTAAGCACAGATCTCTGTTTGCCTTATGTCTGAAATCAAATATGTCTGAAACAAAACATGCTAAAATTTGAGTTTTTTTGGACTGTATTGCTCATTTCTTTGTCAAGTTATCTCTTTAATAAATCAGAAACTAACATGGAAAATTGCGTACGTAACATGTTTGTACATACAACACTTAATAAATGAGACCCCTGGTACTTAAACAATTTAAACAACCAATAATGGATCAGAAGATAAAGGTAGGGTTATCCTTATTTCCAAAAGAATGTGTCTCATACAAGCTAAGACAACAATCTAAAAATATATTTATAATAATTAAGTGTAATTTGCAGCTAAATAGTTTAAGGTTAACATACTTTTAGTATATTTGCTTGAGCTTCTCAACATGATTAAAATAGCCATAAAAGTACTTAATTTTGTTTCCTTAACTGTCTCTATTCTATAAATTGCAATCACTTATTTGTGTTTCAAAAAATGTCATGATTACTATTTTATATTTGCAACCTGATAATTAATGATCACCCTTATGATCTTAACATTGCTATTTAAGAATATCCATTGCTTATCACATCAAAATCTCTAGTGAAGTTGTCTTGTCTTAACTTAACTTCTTCATCCTCCGTGTTCATTGTTTATTACATGTTGCATTTTAGCTATCTAGCTAAAGCAATCAGGAGGCAGGGCGTCGTCAGATTCTGTCTTTAATCTAATCCAACATCAGTTAGCAATAAAACCAAAAGGGTTATGTATGTTAAGTATGATATGACATGTCTTCACTCTACGACTAATAATATGTATTGCAGTTTGACAGCTTGCACAGGAATGCAGTCATGACAAGGCCTATGGTATTTTGCAGAAAAAGGTAATAGAAACTTACTTGTAAAAAGAAAAGATGCTGCGTGATATCTTGCACCAGCTCCTCTTCTGCATTTTCAGGGTAAAACTTGGCTAAAAACTGGAAAGTGATCGGCTCTTCCTTTGGTATCTCCTGATCCAGAACCTGAATCAATTAATCATTAAATGCATTTTAAGTTAGACTGCTTAAAACAAAAACCGTGTTAAACAATAGCCTGCCACTCACCCGTTTTTCCATCTTGAGCCAGGCCACTGTGTCTTTGACGTTGTACTGAAGCCCAAAGAACCAGGTTTCCCTCAGGCCCAGAGCACGGCACACAAGGTCAAAAAGCTCCTTTCCTTTCAATTTGACCTGCAACAGCCAAGAGGTGTCAAGCATCATTCAGGAGTGTCAAAGGTATTAGAGGAAAGAAAGAACAGAGACTCCCAGAAACGGAGTATTAGGGTTGCAACGATTATTTGGATTTACAGCATCAGTGTAGACTTTTTTGACTACATCAATTGTCGGAAAATATTACCTTGTCTAGAATAAAATGTATCCCCTTTAAACAGCTTTAGTCACGCATATTTAACCTTAATTGGCTAAAAATGGTAGTGTTCAAAGGGAATAAATCTTACACTACTAAAACGTTAGCTGCGTCCTCATAGTTGAAACCCAAGAAAAAAGAACAAACAAACTGATTGAATATTGCAAATGGGCCACAGTCAAAAACAATGAAGACGTTTTAAGCTGAGTTAATTAACTTTCTTCGTCTTCTCATAAATTCAGTTTCTCCTCCAGAAAGTTGACTGTAAAAGCAGACTATTGTGGAAAAACATAAATCACACTTCTATGCACGGTATTCCGTTTTTTAATCTCAATGATGTTCTCCTGGTTAAATAAAGGTGAATAACGAAAATGTCATTTTTTTCACACTTTTAAGAAAGATCTCTGAGTCACTGTATGACTCAAGGATTTGATCAGTCGTACAAAGGTCTTAATCTTGTGTGCAAAAAATATGTTCAAAGCGGTGTTAGTGGAGAAAAAGTCCATGCATGTGAAAACTAGTGATGGGTTTATGAGAGCAAGGGATGAGAAACTAAATACTTTTTCCCTTTGTTTGAAAATAATGTTCCCTAGGGTTAAGCTAATAATAACCACAATGTCATATTATTTTCAGAAAGGATGTATCGAATATACAACTGAGCCATTTTTGCAGCAATATTGCAAAGCTTCTATAATGTAAAAAAAAAATAGAGAAAAAGATGGAAGACAGTGTTATAAACTGTGGGGTCATTACTGGTGAATATCACTCTGTAGAATCAGAAAGCACTTTAATGAAAATGTATTTCAGTGTTTAGCATTTTAAGATCTGTATGAGCTTAAAAGTAGTTCAACTAAAAATGTCACATATTACAAGTACAAAGCCAGTACACCCAAAGCATATGTGAGATGGGATTGTCTATTCTATTTCTTTCGTTTATGTAAAAAGATGGTCTAAAAGTAGTTGTTAGTTTAACACTGCAATACCTAATGCTTAAGTAAAATAACCCAAAGAATGCTTAAAAAAGTATAAGTGATATAAGACACAAAATAGAACAAGATACCTTGAAACAGAATCAGATCACTAACACAACAAATTAGGCCTATTGACTTGGCGCCATCTAGCGCCTAAAAAAAACATGTTAAACTTCCTATTAAAAAATGTTGCTTACATTAAAACTCGGCGTTGTTTGTCGAGATACTTAACACAACTCATTTAAATTCCACGAAATAACAACACAATCTTGAATAAATGTATGCGATCATTATAATGACTGATACGTACCTCACAGCTGAACTCCATGTCTGATTCCATCGTACAGATTCTTACACTGAAGTTTTTAGCTTGTTTTCTCAAAAGTGAGTTAAATCCCATTTTTGCTGCAAGAGCACTTGCCATAATGCTTTAGTTTGTGAATAACCTTACTATCTGTAAAGCTTCAAACTGACAAAGTTTAACTTGTTTACTTTGAAAGCATCATCTACATAATCTATTAGAGAACAGTTGCTTATAGAAAGACAAAATATTTTTTCTGATATTAATCATAACTTGAAGCTTTAAAGTGTTAACTAATTTACTTTCTGTACATGACAGTACTTACTGTGTTATGACTAATGCTAATGCTAACGGCTAACACTACATCAGTAAAACTGCGGAATAGTGGAACAGTGAGCGAGTAAATGATCAGACATGAATGTCGACAAGACAAGATAGATAGATACTGCGCATGTGGGTTGAATCAGTAGAGACGATAATACTCCCATGTTTTTAAAAAGTAGTCGTGCACTGAACTTATGCTAAAAGTTTTAGCTAGCTATGGTAGGCTTAGTTCAATGACTGTCAACAATGTAGTAATATTGACGATTCACTATGCCAGATTTCATTACAAACTAGAATGTTACATGCAGCAATTAAGGATTAGCACATTTGTTGTTTATTCGTGCCGATTTTTAAAACGTGATGGCCACAAAAATAATGTAGAAAAAAAATCAATTTTGAATGATTTCATGCCTATATGTATTTTTGCATGGCGGTTTGAGATTGTTTGAATCTCCCATTCTAACTTGTACTGCCACCAATTATCAAAAGTTGGATGTGTACTATTAAAACAGATCATAATTCTTAAAACGTTAAAATCGTACTATTGTGAGTTTTTCTTCACTTTTAACGAGTTTTTTTGAAAGCGACATTTTTTCTATTTTCAGAACAGGCCAATCACGAAGCGCTGATTTTCTAAACCACGCCTCCTCGTTCAGCCCCCTGCGCCATAAAGGGGCGGGGCCAGACGAATGAGGTAATCGGGGTAAACAGTAAAGATGGCGACAGCTGTGGTCGGAGAGGGACAACCAAGTCTAATTAACAGGATTTCTACAGATTGTCAGACTAAAAAACTCACCGATTTGCCAACAGAATTGATTGAACACATTCTTTGTTTTCCTGTTTTAAATCATGTTGATATTTGTAACGTTTCCTGTTGTTGCAAGCGGCTACACGACGTTTGCCACGACAGGGGGAAGGTCTGGGAACACCAGTACAAACTCAGGTGCTTTGGTCTTTGCCTTATTGGATTAATAGGTTAGCGTTTAGTAGATTGTTGCAAAATACTCTCCTTTTGTAGGTAACCTAGGTTGATCTTACGGCACAAAACGCATGAGATTGTTTGGTCTCAAAGCTGTCAGCTGTCAACCTTTTGCTGATGCACCACATTTATCCTTTGCTGTGCAGGCTACTGTCACTCTCCCGCAGCTCAGGTCATCATGGCTGCAATTGACGAGTTAAATGACCTGGACAAATTTGTCAAAATGATATAATTTTATATAATTTAAACCGGTGACCTTGAATGCATAGCATTGTGTAATGCAGTGATAAGCTAAAATCTTGTTCACTCACTCGTCAGTGTGACTAAAACCTTAACTGGGACCATAGGAAAAGTAAATAAAGTCTAAAAACAAGACTTTGTTAAGTTTTGGTCTTAAGTCTTTAGGTGTTTAATTGTAATTGCAGAGTGAGATTGTTGCAATATAATTTAAGTTTGTTGCATTATCAGTGATTTATTTTGTCACTATTCAGTGTTTCCCATTAAAAGATGAGATAATCCCCCTAACCCTACCCATCATTTAAATACAAATTAAACAGTAATTGATAATACAAATATTACTATCATAGTTTTAGTGTTGTATATACATACATGCATATAGAACCGTCTTTGTTCAGTGCTTTACATGAGTAGAGGCAATAAATGTCATTTGTCCTTTAAAAAATATGTGCAAAGTAAAATGTAATGAGAGCCCTATAAATAAAAATGCATGTCAGTATCAGTGGATTAGTATAACATTATATAAATACAGTTTTGATTAAGCTATATTTTTAAATGTCAACAGATGGCCAAGGTTGCAGAAATTTTATCGTCAGAATGAGTGCTGTGACTGGCTCAAAGAATATAAGACGCGCCACAGAGTTGGAATACAAATAAGAGGAACAGTGGAAACAATCTCCAAGAGATTCTTCACAGAAGTTGTAAGTAACATTTTATTATGCTCTACACTTTTTACTACTCTGAATTAACTTCAACAACTGCCTCATAGCCGTGTGTAGGGCAGGTATTGGGAGATAGTTTTGCAGAGATTGAGTCTTTGGGAATGCCTGAGCACTTTTGTGAAGATGAGCTCCTCTTCATTCTTAATACAGATAAAAGGTAGATAAAAACATAAAAATTAAATTCCATTAACTGTTACAATATTTAATTTTCTTGTTACATCCTAATATTCCACAGAAAAAGCTTGACCTTGAAATACTATGCAAGGAAAATTCTTTACTTTTTACGGCAGCAAAATATTCTGCGAAGTTTAAAGACATTCTTGGAACAGCCCGAAGAACAGCAGGCAGCGCTTCAAGGTAAAGTACTACTGTATGTCATTTTCAATAGTGCTCATTAATCTTCCTTTAAAGTTTGCTGTGGTTACAAAATCAAATTCTGTTACTGACAAGTTTAATATTGAATAAAAATGTTGTTGCTGATACAGAAAATGGGGTATATTGCAATTCATCTTATTTTCTAAACAAAAATTGTACTTTCGTTGTATTTAACAGATTAACATACCATTTTGTCTTGTCCTTTGGTTTAGGGGCTGTTTTGGTGGATCAGTATTGTAACCCATTGGCTGATGTGACTCTAGAAGGTATAACAGCACAGTTTGATGAGATGGCAGAGAAAGTCAAGAAAATGTAAGGATTAAAATCCTTCCCATCCTAGCTTACGTTGTGCTCAAGGTTAGAATCATAATGTATTGCTTGTGATGTTTTATTAACAAATTAATCTGAATGGTTTGTTTTCTATGTAGGTAACTGTTTTACAATAGAGGACACTGAACTTCAGAGGCAGGTGCTGTGGGCTTTAAACTCTGTCTTATATGAGCAGCTTCAGTTCAAAGGCAATGAGTTTGACTATTACAATCCTCTGAACTCATACATTCATCAGGTATTCTTCCATTATAAAAAAATACATATACTTTGTGGGTTTTTCTTCTGTAAATTAATCGATGTCACGGTTTTCCTCAGGTGCTACTACGTCATACAGGTATTCCTATAAGTCTCTCTGTCCTCTACATGACACTAGCACGTATGCTGGGTGTTCATTTGGAACCAGTCAACTTCCCCAATCACTTCCTATTACGCTGGTGCCAAAGACCAAGGGGGTATGTTTATTATCTACCAACAACTAGGATACATGTTTAATGAAGAGCAGATACTATCTGAGGCTGCTTTATTACACAGAAGTGAGGATATCTATGACTTTATCTACATTGATGCCTTTGGAAAAGGAAAGCAGTTGACTGCTAAGGAGTGCGAGTATCTCATTGGCCATCAGGTGACAGCAGATTACTACAGTGCCATTAGCACCACTGAGGTGCTTCTCAGGATGGTGGGAAATCTACTTAATATTGGAAAAGGGGGTAAGATTAACTTTATATATATTTATTGTTTATACTAATTTAAGAATAAAAAGAAGCTGCGTTGCTGCATTATTATTAAAACAATGATGTGTTCAGGGAGGGCAATGAAAAATCCTACCAGCTTTTAAGAGACTCACTGGACCTCTACCTCACGATTAACCCGGATAATGTGCAGTACCTGCTGCTCCAGGCTCGCCTCTACTTTCACTTAGGAATTTGGCCAGAAAAGGTACACCGAACTTTAAGCATGACTAAGCAAGATATTCGTCTTTTGCACATTGATGTAGTCATACATATGATTAGCTTAATACCATATTAAAACAAAAAAAAAATTATAATATCTACTTGCTGTTCCACTCAAGGTGCTAGATATTCTACAACATATCCAGGCATTGGACCCCTCCCAGCATGGGGCTGTGGGTTACTTAGTGCAACACACACTGGAGCACATTCAGCACAAAAAGCATCCTGTGGCTCCTGATGAAAAGAGACGCAGTTGTCCAGAACATCTGGAAGTCCAGTACTCCGTGGGTCTAATCATGAAACACAAAAGGTTTGCTACAGTTATTTTTTACATTGTCTTTGTCAGGTACTAATTTACATGCTGTGTGATTCATTTTAGGTCCGGGTATAACTGCGTCATCTATGGCTGGGATCCCAAATGTACCATGAGCCAAGAGTGGATCACCACCATGAGAGTCCAGCAGCTGTCCAAAGGTGCCAACCAGCCTTCTATAATGTTCTGGTACAGGATGGCACATGCCGCTACGCTGCACAAGGTAAGGGGCTGCAAACATTCATTTGTAACAGTAAATATACTAGATTTGTAAAGCCAATTGTTTTGCATTCTCCACAGAAAACTTGGAACCCCACTCTGTCCCACTTGAAATTGGTCACCCTGAGGTGGGACGCTATTTTTCTGAGTTTGTTGAAACTCATTATGTTGCCAATGAAGAACTACAGGCGCGGTATCCAGAAGACACAACAGAAACTCTGGGCAAAGTACACGAACTTTACCACGGACTCTCCCTGGACTCTACACATCAAGAAGACATCAGGAGTACGGCAGCTTCAAACCAACCCAACAACATGTAGCAGACCTCTGAACCGCTGACCGCTGATCTTTCTTCATTCATCATTACCATCTGCTTGTATTAGAAAGGCCGCTATATTGCTATGTATTGAATGAGAGAAACAAAAAGTAGTTGCAGCGATCAAATAATACGGTTTATCTGAAAAGATATTTTCTCATCTTCATGTGTATCAGCCACAGACTCTGAAGTATTATACAACTGTAGTAGTGCAAAGTGTGCATTAGCTCTTCTACACAAAACCCACAGTTTGTCCAAAACTTATCATTGGTGAGAATGTGAAGAATTCCACGGAGCAGGAAAACTGATAAGCAAAAGTAAAAACAGAAAATGTATGCAGCCAGAGTGAAAGCCCCAAACCATAAAGAAATACACATGCCCTTTCAGACCTGTACCACTGTAATAGCCAACCCTCCACTGGACACATTCAAAGACTGTACAGTATTACCTTTATTTTTCTCATGCTTTTATTGTCTGCCAATGGAAACTTTTAACATGTTACTTTTTAATTTACTACATCTGAAATATATAGAACAGACTGACCTGGATTTTCCACTAGATTTATATTCTCCATTATCCTTGTAAAAACAGTAATAAAAACAAAAATATACAGTCTTTTTTTTGAGCATTTGTTTTTATACAGTGGTGGAAAGTAACTAAGTACAAAAGTAAAAGTACTTTACTTAAGTATATTTTATTCAAATACTTTTACTTCACTACATTTGAGAGCATTTATTTGTACTTTTTACTTAACTACATTTTTGAAAAGGACTAAAAAGTAAAAGTACTTTTCTGCAGGTGACAACTTCCATAATTATTATACATTTTGACGACTTTGACCAGAATTTTAAAAAATAAACTGGCTAAATAAACAAAGTTGTCAATTCTGCTGCTTCATCTGACCAAATAATCTGACTAACTTTTGGACCAAAATGAGACTTAAATAAAATAAAAAATAAAAGATATCACAATCAAGAATGTTCCAAAGTAAGTTTCTGCTTCTATAATTGATTTTTCACCTCAAAAAGTTACTTTTACTCTAAAATTACATTTTTCAACTAATACTTCAATACTTTAACTTAAGTAGATTTTGTATGTGTACTTCACTCTAACTTGAGTACATTTTTGCCTCTGTTTGTACTTTTACTTAAGTAGGAAAATTGAGTACTTCATCACCACTGTTTGATAGAATTCCCTACATTTTTCAACACTCACAAACAATTTGATCTGTAATATATAACTTTACAGTGAGTGTTTTCTCAAGATACTTCAGTCCGGATTTAGGACCTTGAGGACACCAGCTGTGGTTGTGCGCTGCTGTTGTACTCTGTGTGCGCCTTGACGCACCACTGACAGCTTTGACCGAAATGGGAGCCGCACAGACACGCGCCGAGCACAATTATCATGAGCTATCCGACAAAACGGGATGTAAGTAACTTTGGATTCATATAGCACTTTTGGTGGACAGAGCGCACCATCAGCGCAAGTACAACTTTTCAGCGTTTTGGTCCTTCACGTGGAATCTGCAACAGGAACTGTCTAGAAGTATGTAGAAGTTATTCTATTTGGCTTTAGGCCTGCATTTAAGCTAAAACATAGTATTTAATAATGTACGTAGGACAATAGTGTGGATAAATAGCTATAGTTTTATTTTTAGGTGGAGTAAAGTCTGAGGCGAGCGCGTGCAGTGGCATGTAGCGTGAATAAGGTCTTAATCTCGGATAAATCTTTGCTTTACAGATGAGTATTGTCTGGTGAGACTTTGAACTATTTATGCCCAAAAGTGGACCTTTGCCTCGTCTAAAAATAAACTTTTATTACACGTTTAGTGACCTCATTGATCATATTGAAAGCCACAGTTTTGTCACTCTGAAAACAAACGCTTTTCCTCTTCAGAATCACATCCTGCAGTAGCTTGTTTCTGCCTGATACTATGCAATGGCTTGTTTTGGTTCATGAAGCAACAATTTAATTACCTGTGGCAGAATTCTACAAGTCAGCCTAGTAAAATAGCAGTTGCCGTCACCGGTGTCTAATAATGCACAGTGAGTTAATGATTGAGTTGAGTGTTTAGAAAGCCATAACAAGACCAGAGAAGTGTATTTGCACTGCCATTAGTGTGATAACACAAGACTGCCCAGGAAACATCAGAGCTGGTTTGTTCATCTCCTTGGTCAGAAAATGTAAGTTGCATAAAGTAAAGTTGAATGCCTTATGCTCTTCTTGGTTTGTTTTTCAGTTTCTTTGGAGCAAATTAATATTCTTCATAAGAGATTTAAGCAGCTGAGTGGAGAAGCTGATACTATCAGGTAAAAACAAAACAAACAACAATAACATGAACATGAACATTTACAATACACATGGAAGTATTTGATTAAAAGCTGAAGCAAAAACTGTTAGATCTACACTGATAACAGGAAATCACAATGGTATTTTGTCAGTAGTTCTACATCTTAAAAAGTTAGGCAACACTGTTTATTTCACAAGACTTTTTCCCTGTAAACAATGACATGTGGTATTGTTTTGCACTGACATGTGTCTTGTCATTCTACAGCAAAGAAAACTTGAAGAGCATACCCGCCCTCTCTGACAATCCAATCAAAAATCAGATCATCGAAGCCTTCTTTGATAAAAGGTAGGTGCAGGTTATCACGTTTCATTTACTCTGTCTTGGGAAACAACTGCAAATCACAAAATAAGTTAGTGCTGTAGTACTGGTACATACAACACGTTTACACATCACGAAGTCCCTGCTTCTTCTTGATCACGCAACAGGAGCAAAGAACATGTCCCTTAATGTAGTTAGTCCATAGATCTTATGTAAGGATTTGATTAGCATTGGCCCACTGATTTCAATGAGACCTGCTGTGACTCCACTCCTGAAGTGGATTATTTGTCTCACAGGCAGCATAATGCTTCTAACAATTAAAGGGCCCAGTTTTATTTATATTATATTATTGTATTGTTTTGTATTATATGATAGGGTCTATTATATTAATTATTGTATTGCATCATTAATATACTGCCTTCAGAATGTGAAAATGAAACTTTAATAATCTACAATAATGGAAATCTGGGCTTAGGGGACAGAGAAGACACCCTGTGGAGCATGGTGCCACACTCATCTTTATTTTCATAGAAGTAAGGACCATATGTTTGCCTTACTTTAGACGCTGCTGCATCTGTTTGTGAGCCAGTCCCAGGGAAGATGTGTTTAGAGCAGCAGCTGTTGCAAACAACTGTTGAGAGTAAATGAATAACAGAGAACTATATTAATTGTACTACTAATAATAAGAAAATAATTGTATACAGTTGCAGTATTAGAAAGACTGTACTATCCCAAAAGCAAGTCATGCGCAAGAAAGCTTTTACACATTTTTCACATCAAAGCAATGAATGAAATTTCAAAATAGACTGGAACTGAAAAAGAATGTGTGTTTAATATGCACTCCACTGAACTGTGTTTCAGGTTTTGTTCTCACGACATATTTAATACAAAGTTAATGGGTTTATAACCGGTTTATTTTTCATTATTATAATTACACTAAATTGTTTTTCTGTTTGTTGTTTTGATTGTATATATCTGTCGATTGGTTGATGTGTTGTTGTGGTCTGCCCAACTCTTCTTCATTTGTTCTGGTATAAATTAGGGTGTTGTAATTTCCTCTGCCCTTTTGCAAACTCCTGTGGTGGAAAAAGATTTTTGTTCTTGTTGTGGTCCTGTGATTGATTCCTACACAAATAACCATAAACCTACACATACACAAGCAGAGGAATTAACTGGTCATATATAGTCATTGATGGAAAGTGGTGAAACAAGTTTTTTTATATCAAATAAAATGTTGTTATTATTTGGCTGTTGCTCACCCTTTGAACTTTTGACATCATCACATTCTATATTGTGAACGCAACTCATTGTCCATTGCTGTTCATTTGTGTTTCAGGAACCAACACAATGGCGAGGTGGGGGTTTATGACGAGATCGGCTTTGAGGAGTTCCTGATGGTCATGTCTCACTTTCGGCCTCCATCGCTGAGGACTTCAGAGGAGGAGAAAAAAGCAATGAGAAAAGACAAGCTTCAATGTACGATATCTATTAATTAATTGTAAATAGTAATTTGTATGGCAATTTGGTAATATTTATAGTGTCACTCCCTGGTAGCAATTGTAGGCTATGGTCCAAAAGCCACATAAATTACACAGTAGTTATCGTTTAACAGTTTAAACACGCAGAAACAGGTAATTTCTGTGAAAGTGATATCTGCATTTTTATTGAAATGTTGTATATTGACAACAGAGCAGGATTTTGTTAGAACTCACTTCTACTTCCTGTTTTGTTTTTTCTTTTCCTCTCACACACAGCAATTGATATGTAACTATGATGATAATAGTTACCACACTGCCACACTGTCATTACTTTGCATGAGTGGCTATGCTAGCAAAAGTTTATATTTAGGGCAGACATGTCCTTGGACAATATTTTGTTGGCCCTCAAACGCTGCTAAAATGGCCAAAATAATACAAAAAAAGTATACATTTTTACTGTCAACTTGAACAGTTCAGTTTTCATAATCTAAATCAGTGTTTCTCAACCAGGGGTACGTGGACCCCAGAGGGCAAGCGACCGTTTGCCAGGGGGTACTTGGAATGATTGCAGACACTATTGTGATGTGAAAAATATTATTTGCAGCACATTTTACATGTTCATGACTCTGCAGAGGCTAAAAACGACAGAAAAGAGACTGCAAATAGCAATCTCTTAAATACTTTTATGCTTTTATACTTTATTAGGACAAATATTATAGATGTCATTGTTAAGCATCAGTCATATTGTCATCCCTTTCTTATTTCGGCCTTTATTCCCTCACAAAAAATTAAAACTAAAACTGTTTCTGATCCTTTGGAGCACAAGCAAATGGCTGGGGTCTTTTTAAAGCTGTATCCCTTTATTTTAGCTTTTGCTGACTAACAGGCTCTGATCAGACTGACCTTTTAGGGACCCAAAAAACTTAGGTGGAGCCAATACTAAAGTCCTATTAAAATTTTTGAAATTTTGGGTAAAATGTTGTCAGTTTACAGTTGAATCTGATTCATCCCAGAATGGCTGATTTGACTCTAAATAGGAGGGACACAATGACATTTTATCCTTAAAATTTTCAGGGGCTTCATAGTTTATTTTTTATGATACAGTATTTAACAAAATGAAAATTTTCAAGAAAAAGTGGGACGGCTCTTCGAAGGAACGCTGGAATGAGAAAGGGATTTATACTGTTTTCTCAAGTTTTATCTGTTTTATCATTATGCACATTTTTGACCATATTGCCCTGCCCAAGTTACCACAGAAACTGCCCCACCAAAGTCGTAAAAGACATATAACATATCATAATATTGTCTTCCTTTTATGTCATGTGTCAGATTCCTTACTCCGTTACACTTGACAATTTGCTTGGCTCAGGTCAACAGGTTTCTTATTTCCAAATGTTGCTGGCTAAAGTGCTCGTAGCAACGAGTAGGCCGACTTTTTTATCTCCTTTTTATTATTAGCAGCCACACTCATTGGAATTCATTTTCCCTGAAGTGGAGAAAGGTGTGACGCTGTTATTTGAGTTGGGCAGGAATAGCTGGATAAACAAGTGAGCGAATTAGCAGCAGAGCAAAGCCACCAGACAAAGCATCTGGTGGAGTGTAAAGGGACTACCAAGTAATGGGTTTGGCTAGCTTTTTCACTGAAACATCATCAACCAAAAGCAGATTTTTACTGACTCTGTGCATGAAACATCAGTTGAGTTGTGGGTTTTTGAATTGTTAATCTAAAACCAGATTTATGAAGCATTTGCTCAAGTGCAAAATAAGTTAGAGGGAGCAAAAATTAGCTGACAGTTTTCTCACTAAAGATGCAAATTAAATATGTTATATGTGCATTATTCCAATATTAAATTTAGTGCAAACTGCTCAACAGATGCATTCTTTTCAGTTTGCACCTAAAATTTAGCACCTGGCGTCATAAATCAGGCCATATAACACAATTTCCTTCATAAATAGTATTTTTCTCTTGATTTTAGACATTTACTACAACTCACTGTCCGTTGCCTGATCTTTATTCATTTTAGGCGGCGTTAGTGAAAACCTCATAGAAATGAACTGAACAGGAAGTAACGCTTTTAAACTGTGAGAAAAGCTGTGAATAATTTGTCTTTGAAAACCTCAGCTTCAAATTTTCTTCAGGTGAGATCATTCTTTTTGTTATTGTGAGTAATTATCTACTTAGTTGGCGATTACTCTTTTGATTAATCAGTAAGTTGTTTGGAATACCAAAGTGACTTACGATTTATAGATTTTTGCCGAATTTGAGCTGAGGTAGCTTTGCTTGAGGACGTCTCAGAAATGTAGACTTTAGTGTTGTCAAAAGCATTGAAAATCAGACAAAAAAAAAAACAACATATGCAGAACAAAATGTGATATTTTGTGAGGATAAATTAGAATAATTCTAAGCTTTACCAAAACTAGTCTAAAATTAAAATGTTCATGAAAATGTCAGTATATTTTATAAAAATGTGACTTAAAAAGCATAACTGTAGTATCATAATTAGTATCAAGAACCGATTCCCTTCCTTAGTATTAAGATTGAGTTGGCCTGTGTTTCAAACTACAAAAAAAAAAAAACACAAAAATTACACAATGTTCATGTGATTTTTACAGTTCATGTGATGTTTGAAACCTGTATAAGACCAGTTCACGATTATTCAAGTGCTAAATTAGTTTGAGATCATTTCAAAATGTATTAGTTTTGATTAATTGATTAATCGATTGGGGCTGCATAGTAGCAGAGTGGTTAGAGTTTAGTTTAGTTTCTGACTTCCCAACAAGGAGATTGTGGGTTCTTCAGAGTTTCTCTGGGTGGAGTTTGCACATTCTTTCTGTGACACTCCAGGTTTTTTCTGGGTACTCCGGTTTCCTTCTGCTTCCAAAAACATGCATGTTTAGGTTAATTGGGCATCTCTTTAAAAATTCCCTGAGTGAATGAATGAAAGAGTGAATGAAAGGCTTCAGTCACCTGCAAGGCCATGACCCCTAACGAAAAAAAGCGGTAGAAAAAGAATGAATGATAATCACATAACTTGTTGCAGGTCTGCTTGTTTCCTTTAGTTTATTGAAAACATTCCCTGACACCACTTCCTTTTGTATTAATCGTAAAGTTGTTTCTATTTGTGCCCCCAGTCCTTTTCAACATGCACGACACTGACAGCGACGGCAAAATCACGCTGGAAGAATACAGAAAAGTAAGACCTCTTGAGTCTTTTGCCTTGAGAGTGACCTTGTATGTAGCTCATTACCCGTGCCCATGTGTGTCTCAGGTTGTGGAGGAGCTGTTGTCCCGGAGCGGCGCTATCGGTCTGGAGGCTGCCAAGGCTATTGCCGATGCTGCCATGTTGGAGGTGGCGAGCTCAAGTATGCCCGACATGGTAACTCCCTCATAACTACCACAAAAACATATTTAACTTGGTTTGTCAATATTTAATCGTGCATTTTTATTCCCAGCCTGCAGACTACTTTTATGAAGGAATTACATTTGAACATTTTGAACAGGTGCGTCAAGTTTGTGCTTCACTTACATGATCACTGTTTTCTTTTGTCCTTAATGTTTCTAATATATTGTTTACAGATTTTAAATGGCCTGGAAATGGAGTCAAGAATGCACATCCGCTTTTTGGATATAGACACGGTCACAATGCGTTGTGATAGACAATAAAGGATAAAAGGTAATTCTTACATACAGACTTACATTCAGTCTTTTTAAGGATATCTATACACTATATTACCAAAAGTATTCTCTCACCCATTCATAATCAGAATCAGGTGTCCGAATCACTTGGCCTGGCCACAGGTGTATAAAGTCAAGCACTCAGGCTGCAGAATGTGAAACAAGACATTTGTAAAAGAATGGGCCGCTCACAGGAGCTTAATGAATTCCAGCGTGGAACTGGCAAATTCAAATGTGTCAAATTTAAAATTTCCTCGCTCCTAAATATTCCACAGTCAACTGTCAGCTCTATTATAACAACAATGGAAGCGTTTGGGAACAACAGCAACTCAGCCACGACGTTAGGAATGGGATGGCACTTCAGTTCATAGTATGAGTAAAGGCAGGTGAGCCAATACTTTTGGTAATAAGGTGTATATATAGTTTTTGCGGTGTACAGTCATTTTTATCTCCTCATCTAATTAAAACCCCAAAATATGAATTTTAGAATGCGCTAAATAAGAAAGATTTGTCACAAAATCCCTAGAAAAGGCCACATTTACTGAATTTTTGTCCAAATCTTTTGAGTAAGTGAATGTACGTATACAGTATATGTCTTAAAACTAGACCTATTAATAAGCAATCGACTACTTTAAAATTCATGGGGTTTTGTTTGCGTGGAACTAAACCGAATGGCCAATTTACAAATGTTTGTTATTATAAATATGTTCAATTATTGTAGTATATCAGTTTCTAAAAATGGCTTAGTTGAAAACGTGTAAATATGTTATACAAAATAAATAAAGAAATAAAAACCATCAGTTAAAAACCTTTTTAAGTATAATTGTAAAAGAATACGACCCACGTCTGGCTATGAATGCAAAAGTTTAATTTATTTAGACCAAAAACTGTTATATAAAGATTAAATATATTTGTTTTTTCTTTGTTTTTGTTTTTAGGACTTGTAGGTTCTCATTATACATAATCCTGTGGACTACTATGAGGATGAATCCGCTGAGAAAACCCATAGACAACACAACAGTGATGTGAAACATATAAATGTACTGAGGAGGAGTCTCTTTGCTTTGGAGGTGTATCACTTGATCTGAAATATCCCCCAGAATGGCATTAAAGGTCCTTTACCTGATATTTCTTCCTTAAAAATGTAAACAAGCAAAAAAAATAATTCATTTTAAATTTCCTACATCAGTTTACACGTTTTGTACACGCATTACATTTTGAACCTCCGAAGTGTTCACCGCGATGTGTTTTAACGAGAGATAGCCACAATGCTAACAAACAACAGAAGAACTTTGCAGAGATGGGTGAACATACGGTACATTATTAGACGTAGGACAGGACAGTGCATAGTTTCCACCTGAATAGATACTTTACGGATCTGTGCTAGAAGTTTTTTTTTTATGTAAACAAACGGGTAGATACTTTAGACAAAGAACTATAGCTGGACTACATAGCTCCCACCTTCAATGCTCGCAAAGATTTAGAATCAGACTAAATATGCTTTATTTTACCAATTGTATATACTGTTATATTACTGTAACTGGATCTTTAGATGCCTATGTGTCAACTTCCAATAGATACTGACTGAATGTTCATATAGTCTCTTAACTATGCCACAGTAACTTAATTTGGTCATCGGTAAAAGTAATAGCTCGCCGCCAGTTTTCTTTGCAAAAGTAGCTCTCCTGCATAAAGGTGAGACCTGCTCTAGACTGTATTTTCTACTCCATATAGACAAGCAGTGCAAGTCAGATGTATGAAAAATATATTTGTAAAAGTTGTGTTTGTATTTGAAGGATTTTTTTCTGCAATAAATAGACACGTTTATTGCAACATTCCAAGCAAATCAATACTATACTTTATCTATGAAGGCAAGGAGATGGCAGCCTTTTAACCAAAAAGCTACATGTTTTTCATTTGGACCCATTGCCATTTGTATAACTCAATTGTATCATTTGACGTACTTTGCTTTGAGGGTTTTACAAACTACGTGTGAATAGTTTTTTTGTGACTTGAAACAGTTCTCTGTCTGGGCTTCACATGCCGACTTCTGCTTTGCTGTTGCTTCCCTTTTAGAGTCTGTGCTCAGTGTTGTGAGCTTGTTCTTTCTCATAACGCTGGAGTCAGTTATGCCGAGGGGCGGCTCTGGCATTCTCAGGATAATGTGGCTCTGATCCAAAAGAAAAACATACCATTCCTCATTATTTTTATCTTACAGTCTATCTACAGCCAAGCACCCCTTTGAGACTCAGGACAAGCAATGTGGTTGATTAAGGGAGTTATTCAAGTGTTTGCAAACAATAAAGATGAACTGGTATGAATCCCAACAGTTGCTTTTTTATTTACATATTTTAACTGTTGTTGCAAATATCTGGATTATTTCAAATGCTTTAATACATCAAAATTGTAATGATCTTGTTTGTGTCATTTCATGTTTTCACACATATTATAAATACAAATATCATGATCACTACTTAAAGTTTATCACAATGTACTGTATGTACATATGAGGTAAATAAAAATAATTGTGCTTTAAAAATGTATTTTCAAAATCACAGCAGCTGCCTCAGAGGGAGGAAGTTAAAAAACAAACAATGCTTAATCAGTAATAAAAAGGCAACATCAACAGGAAATCAGCACAATTTACTGTGGCTGGATCACTCTGAGACCAACAAGTACTGCCCTGATGAAGACTTACTGATGTTCTTTTTGACTTTACTTATCTTTTTGATAACTTGATCATTTTTCAGATAACTGCTACAGAGAAAAAAAATGTGAATCACAATGAGAATTTCTTCAAAATAGTAAATGGCCAGAGGAATGAGCTCGCAATTAAATGTTTATTTCTAAACATTGCACAGCCCTAATTTTGAGGTCAAACCATTCTACATAAATATTTGTAAAGCTTAAAAATGCTATAGTAATAGATAAGAAACCTTTAGTAAAACATTTCTCCTGGCTGTAAAAACAATGGTGTCCAAATGTGTTCAGTCTAAGTGGTCCCTTGGTCTCAGAGAGGAGCGTGGGAGCCACTCAGTCTGTCGTAGGGCACAGCCAGACCGATGTTGTAGTTGTATCCATAGGACTCGGTGTAGTCAGACCTACAGATGGGCAGAATGTGATCCTGGGACAGAGCATCCTCTGAGAAGTCGTAGTGGCAGATTACTCCTCTGTGTCTGAAAGAAAAGTCATTTCAATTTCAATACCTTTTAATTTAGGACTGTACAAACATGAAGCATATTTTAATCCTTTAATTGCCAAAGTAACAATTCTGCACCAAATCATTCCAGGTTCTCTATAAAGACTTGGAGACGAGATAAGGAAGTGACACAGCCTATTTTATTTTTTTTATAGCTTATATTTTGAGGAAAAATCTGAAGATATTTTTAATTTGTCAGCAAAAACAATTTCTGAAGTTTGAGTAGCACAGTGGACTTAAAGGTGCTATAATCGATGTTTGCTTCCTTAAAAATATATCAAACCAAAATATTGAATTTAAATAATGAAAAAGAAATATTTTATGTTGCAATCAAAGCTTCTTTTCTTTGAAAAGAAAAGAAGCTTTGAATTCAGAGAGGACTTGACTTGGTTGTGATTGTTGCTTACTGTATGTGCATGAATTTTTATTTTTTTTTGTGATGGCCATTTTTCCTACTTTGATTTTTAGTGTCATAAAAGCCCTTGTGGGCTATGCACCTGGGTGTATGTTACCTAAATAAAATATTCATTCATTAATTTTTTCATTCATTCATGCTAAGAACAATAACAGAGATTTTAGTAGTAAAAACTGGACAGTATATTAGACATAGTATATTTCAACCCACAAAGATACTTACATGATATCTTTGCTAGGGAGAAATTAATTTTAAATTATTTTAATGTAAAAAATGGCGTGTAGCGCTTGTAAACAACTTTTTTTTCTTTGTATTGCACAGATTTAGTTTTTTTTTTTTTTTTAAACAACTTGTACTTCTACTTGAATATGAGTTTGCAGAAGGGTGAAGCGGAGGTGCAGTGACAGACCTGCGGTGAGCTGTGAGGTCGTCGTCTGTGATGCAGGCCCCCGTGGAACCTTGTCGTCCGGGATATTGGCTGTTACAAGTCTGCTCCCGCTGAAGCGCACATGTCTCACTGGATGCCTTAAAAACACCAAACACCTCGTTTGAATTTTTGTTTGTTTGTTAGAAAGTGTTCCTTCCACCAAAATATATACATTCAAAATGGTAATAGTGATAGTGATAGTGGTAGTAGTAGTAGTAATAGTAGCGGTAGTATGTTTTTTTTATTGCACTTTTTTTTCCACATCTATAATCTAGGGTTGTAGTTGATCAAAAAAATCTTGATCACACATTCACAAATGTTGATTTAGCAGCATAGCTTTTGTTTTCGTACAGTGATAAACACTTGTTAATTGACAATGGAGCTTTTTCGACTTTTGGACTTCGCATCGCCCGTGTTAAACAAAAAATCCCTCTACAGAAACAAACACGAGCAGGCCTCCTCCAGGCCAAAAAAACAGTCCATTTTGTTACCATTCAAGCCCGCTCAAAGTAAGGACTCAGATTTGAATTATTTATTTAGTGCAGCAAAGAAATCTAAATTACTCAAGTCTGTTTTTGGCCAAAATGTTACACATTGTAACTTTAAATATCTGCTGATACACAATATCGACTGATACCATTGTGGGAACTTAAAATATTTTTTTATCTTCTCAAAACAAATTAATTTGTTAGGAAATGGGTCATATAGTGTTGCACAAAATAAAATGTATGTGGAATTCAAACATTATGAGATGTTCTGGGTCATTGTTGTCCAACTAAGAGCACAAACATTTATACTGATTCAGCAAACTTTCATGGATCCGCCCTGATATGCATTCACAGTATAAGATTGATCCATTACAAGTAAAAAGACAGCTTAAACCAATGATTTGAAAAAAAAAAAATAGCTCATTCTCTCCTTTTAGAAATCGAAGTTATAAATAGAATAGAAAAATAATTTTAATTAGTCGTTTTGCTTGATTTGTTATACTTTACTTAGTTTCATTTTTACCCATTTGTGTGCCCTTTTAATGTTTAAGATTTTTAGTATAATGTCACCTGAGAGGAAGCTTAGCTCACCTGTTGTGCATCTCCCACAGCTTGGTCCCCATCCTCATCTCCCACACACACACCAGCCCTTCCCCTCCGCCGCTCACAATCTTCCACTCATCCGTCTGCACTGATGTGACACCAAGGTGATGGGCATAGAGGGACACCACGGAGGCACCGGTGCGGAGATCAAATACTCGCACTCTGAAAATAAAACAAAACAAAGAAATATGAAGCAATATTGAAACTTTGAGCCGATAAAATAGTGTCTGAAATCAGCTCAGTGGCTTACGTAGGAGTAATAAGTGTAACAAGTGATGTCAAAATACAAACATTTCAAACTTATTTCAATACCACAATAATTGCAAAAAGTTACTTTTAGCTCTAAATATACTATCAAGTTTAAACGCTAGTTTCAGCATCAATTACCGTTGAGCTATTATAATAATTAGTGAGAGCAATTGTAACTTATAGCAACAAATGTCCAGAGCTGGCAGCCATTTTTTGTAGGTAGACCTCATACAAACAATGGAAAGCTAAACTTTTAAATAATTTTTCACTTAAATACTTTGACAATTGAATCTTTTATATTTGTCCATTTGTTTATACTTCGGTTCAACCAAAATAATTGAAAACATCTTAAAAAGATACTTTTAATTTGAACTATTAAATTCTCCTTTTATAGTAGTAGCAGTGAAGTAAACACAATAATGATGAATGTTTCTGCTCATATAATGCTATGACCGAAATATAGTTAAATTCTGCACCAAATCCAGAACAGTCCTTTGTTTTTAAGCTGAATATTTATATTCACAATTCAGAGTAAAAATTATCAGACAGTTATCTGTATTATTGTATGCACTGACAGAACAATGGGGATGAACCTCAGAGTGATGAAATGAGGTCGACTATGACACACGACACCACAGTTCCAGACTATGTTTAGATGTTTTGCACCAGCTATGTTTGTTTGTTTGTTCTCTCTCTCTGTGATGTTCTTTGTTTTGTGCAAGTTTTATGAAAAAATGGTCCAACAAGAGTCAATAAAATGGTCTTTTTAATCAGGAAACTAAAATGTATGAAGAAAATCAGCATGAGCTAACATTACAAAGTAAAAACACAAACAAAAAAAATCTTTACGACTCATTGTTATATGAGAACAATATTATAATTAATACATTAATGGGAAATAAACTGCTTCACGGCTATAGCGTTTATAAACAGAGACAGTGGGAAATATTCAGTTACATTTACTTGAGAAATGTTTTTGAGAAATTGTACTTTTCAGAGTACTTTGCTAGGAGCTTACTTTTACATAATACCTGAGCAACATTTAGTCTGAAGCAACCACAATCTCACTTGAGTAAAAGTGAGGTCACTCTTCTCACTGTAAGTAATTTAAATGACAAAAAATGTATGTTGGCAAAGGAAAAAGTTATTCTTACTTGAGTACTTGTATCCACAAATACTTTTGTATGAATCACACATTTTACTTCAATGTTATTGGAAATATAACTTTACTCAAACTAGAGTAAACTTTTTGCAACTATATCCACATCTGCATTTAAAACCACAAACAATGTCACACACTATGAGAAAAGAAAGAAACAAGAAGACATTTGCAATGTTAAGTGTCACTGCAATCAAGAGGCTGTTTTGATGTTTCACCTTGAAACAGCTTAATCTTAAACCCTCATTTGGGTGTTACACTACAGCCTGTGGTGAGAAGAAAAACAGTCATTAAATGACATGTCCTTTCTCAATGCTGTTTTTTTTTTTTTGACAAGATACGTCTTGTCTTGATTTGATGACTAAAACGGTGCTTGGCAAAAGCACTCAAACTGAAAACTTCTTATGTAGTATTTGACTCAAAAAGGCTCATGAAGATTTTTTAACTTAATGTTTTCCAAAATTTCCAGAACAATTCTCAAAATTCATATATGTGTTAATTAATCATCCACTTTTATTATTAAAACATATGTATATATTTTTTTTAACTTCAAACAATTGTTATAGTTGTAATATGATCAAATCTAGTGCCCATGTCTCACTTAAGTCAATAATAATATAATAATAATAATAATAATAATATAATAATCATAATATATTAAATTGAAAAAAGGTTTATGTTAGAATATTTCCGCTTAGAAAACAAATATTTTCAAATTTTACAAAACATTTTCCCATGACCTTTCCAGGTTTTCCATTACTGTACGAAACGTACGAAGATGGCAAAAGTACTTAAGTTCATTACTCAAGCAAAAGTACAGTCACTTGTGTAAAAAACAACTCTCAGTCAGTTAAAACTACTAATACTAGAAGTTTGGCAGCTTATTTTTGCCACCAAATTTCAGATTCTTTTCAAGAGATTTGACTTGATTTAAATGTGTAAAAATCTCTTACTTCACCGGCAAATAATTTGACTTGAAAAAGAACAATGTATTGAAACAATGACCTGGTTTTAAAAGATCTTTCTGATTTAAAAAAGTAACTCACTTGTTTTTAATTGTAGGCAGTAGAAAGTACAGCTACTCCTTGAAAAATGTAAGAAGTAAAAAGTCGCCAGATTTTGTAATATCTCAAGTAAAGTACAGATACTCTAGAAAACTACTTGAGTACAGTACTTGAGTAAAATACTTAGTTACTTGCTAACTATGCATTCCAAGAGCATATCATTTTGTACAGTAATCCACACTGCACTGACGCTCGCAATAAAAAAACTTTCATGCCGCCAGTTCAAGATGATTATATTATAGTCATTACTACTTTAATTACTAACATCAGCATATATCACACATGCACTGAATAGATGAGAGAAGAGCCAGCTTTTATTTAGAGAAAAAAAAAAAACTTGTGCCCAGGGGAGACCAGCTCCATCTGTTGTCACTGTGGCTTCATTGCAATCGAAGCATCCAGACATGACTGCATCCAGACAGTCCCTCTTCCAAGCCTTCATTATCATATCACATTCACTTGGGGACCCAATACGCCGCACGCCCGCTTCCAAACTCTTTTAAAGGCTCTGAAACTGGACTAAATAGCCATGCGGACTTGTTGTGTGGTGCTTACTTTGTGTGCACAGTGGCATTACGTGATGAGGCAACTTTTAACAATGAGGACGAAGCGTTATTGGCAGGCCACGGAGAGGAATAAATCTGGTATTGGATGCGGATCAGACTCACTGAGTTGTCAGGGGCCAGGCGAGTCTTCATTAATCAGAAGGAAGTCGGCCTAATAAGGGAGTGTTGGGAGACGTCTGGATACTTTATATTTTGGGATGAGTCTTTCCCGGTATAATGCACTGACCGTGACGAAAATTGAATATCATTTGCATATAATTTGGCAATGCTTCACTCTGATGGTCTTCGTGGGTTTGTCAAATCAAGCCTTACTCTACAACAGATGCACACAGTAAATAAGCAAATAATAAAAAGAAAATTAAATACAGAAATTGCAGTAATTAACCTTTTTTTGAATGGTTTAGTTTGGTCTTGAATTACATAGTAACTTGTTATATCTTACGAGATATTTATTTTGGAAGTAGTGATTTGAATTGGTCGTCTTGCTAGATGAATTGTTTCCCTTGCCACTGGTCTCTGGCTCGACTGATAAAGTTCCATGTTTAAGATGTACGTCAGTCCAGGCACATCTATAGTCGTTCGTCTATGGACTGGATTCTCCGTTACTGTGGTTCTGCTTTAAATTTATCTTTCCCCAGGTTTTTTGAGTTTTTACTTGCCAAGAAGGAGTGTCTAAGGACAATGGATGCTCTTATCCATTTGCTTGTTTGTTGTTGGACACTCAGCTCCTATGTTTCTGATTTTCTAAAGCTTCTGTTGTATTGGTTTCATTGTTTGATTTTCTGACAGCTTTGTTTGCTAAATCACAATCATGTTGAAGTCCTCTGACACAACTCTTGTTGTGATTTTGGGCTATACACAAATAAATTGTATTGAATTGAGTTAGACTTTTTAATTTGGTTAACTTAATAAATAAACATTTCCAAAAGACCAAATTTTTTCAGAGACACGCCCACTAGGCTGGTAGTTACACAGCACATGGCCAATGTTGCCAAAATTTAGAGTGTACAAAATATTATCTGTTTAGGGAATGTTAGTCACTACTGCTATAGCCTCTGTTTGATTTGAATTGCTTTACAAAACTTCCTAACCAGCACAGAACAAGAAATAAACAAGGACTAGACCAGAATTAGCCAACTCTGAACCAAGTGTATCCAGTGAAACTACTTAGGTCTCAGATACATCCAGAATTAACTCAGCAAACAATAAAAATATGTAAAGGTTCCATATTTGGCGAGTTGAGGCCAGATCAGATCCTTGGAGGGCCAATTTTGCCCCTGGGTCTTGTTTTAAGAGTTTCCATATATCTAATTCCATAACAGTTTTAGTCAACCAGGTTTCACCGGTGTAAATGATGTTTCATGCTTTATGAGACAGGTACAGACAGTTCTGTGGATGTTGAAATTGTTTATAGTCTGGTGGTTTGTGGTTGTGGGAGTAGAAATTGGAGCGTGGATCAACAAAAATGTCAACAAAATGGAGTCCAGATGATCCAGATTTAGTCCTAATTGAGATTTAGTCATGAAAGTAAGATGCTAAAAAACAAAAAAAAAACAAAGACAACATGGTAATAATAGTAAAGAAACTATTTTTGCATTGTCAAGTACTGTACTTTTTGAACATTTTTGCTCAAATATTATTAAATAGGCTTCATTTACCATTAGCTTTGAAAGAGGGTTGGGGGGTTAGTCTTTTGCTGCTAGTCTAACCAATGGCCTTATACTTGTAAGTCTGGATTCCCATAGCTAGACATGCATGTGCTTTTTTAAAGCAAAGTACAGAATGTGTTCACATAGGAGCACGTATGCGCCTAAGGTGATGCACCTAAGGTGGTTTAATTTAAGACGCCACTTCTGGAAGAACCAGAACATTAGTTGCACCTCAAAAATCATTTACAATTCATTTTTAACTTTTGGAAGCAGGCTAAGTGTTAACATGAATTGGCTTGTTAGACTGTTGGCAGAGAAACAGCTGCAAATGCTTTTTTCTTTATGGAACATACTGTACGTAATAAGTATTTGACCATGTTATGACAGTATTCTCTCATCATGCCGCTGAAGCTCGAGTGTTCAGAAACATGTTGTTTTCACTTACCACCTCACCCCATCCACTTGTCTATATTTACTTGTAATCACTCAAAAAGTCTAGCATCCGAGTGAAACATGTAGAGTTCAAAATTGTAGTAGATACATAAAAAAATCTGCTTGTTGTTACAGTTAAATTGTACTTTGAAGTGGAGCTTATACTTTCAGCAGTTTCTAAAAATAAGTTAAAAACTGTTTATATTTCTAAGCTGTTTTAGATCCATGTTGTGCTTTGTAAATTTTAAACTACTTATGTAATTATTTAATACTTAATACATGGAAAAACACATGTCTCTTTTAAAATTAAACACCATGGTAGATTTATGTTTTGTAATACGTAAAATGCTAAAAGATCTGATAATGACCTTGAAACAAAAACAAAAAAATAACCAAAAGCAAGCCTTGATTATGAAGAGAGGCTGCATTAAATTTTATATTTAGGGTACTCAATATAAACAGCTTTACGTTTTATTGTTGTTGTTGTTTTATCACAAAAAAAAAAAAAAAAATCTTCTTGCACTGATAAAAGCAATCCATCTGATATGGCTGTGGACATCCAAATGGACACAATCTTTCATCATCCTTTTCACTGAGGTTCTTGAAGCCATCCTGTCTGGCCAGATGTGGCATTCTTCCAGGCAGACTTTATCACGAAAACAGCACACACACAAAGAAAACAGAGGGGCACAACTCATTTAGAGATGAAGAAGAGATGCATTAGTGATTGGCCCCATGCCACAGTGTGTAAGGGCCAAGATCAGCGGCTGCGCCCCTGTTTTATTTGTTCCTCCATGGGCCAGTGCGGAGGAGCCAAGCCTGTGTGTGCCTCTCCATCAAAAGGCAAAAAGTACGGCACAAAGGAATTGGAGTGACTCTACAAATACCCTGGCAACACCGCGGCCATTTATAGTTGCCATTCACACTTTCCTGTTGAAATATTTCCTCTTACAAACAAAAACACATCTTTCTAATGAAGCCATTTTCATTGAGCTGCATTAGGAATCCTGAGTAGTGAGAAGTGAAGGCAGACAATGCGACGGAGCAGTCTTTCACTTTTAGCCAACTCCTTAACAGCCAGATGGATTTGGTTGTGAATAGAAACAGCGGGGCAGCTTTTGGATGAAGACAAGGAGGCGCAGTGGATTTTTTTCCCTTTTCTGCCAGCACCACAGCGCTGCTAACGGGTGAAGAATGGATGAGAATGGCTCTTTCATGTGCCGTTCCTTAGCTACAAAGCCAGGTTATCAATAAGGCAGATGTGGTACAAATGTTAATGGGTGATCTCTTTTCAACGTGACAAATAAAGACGTACATCCCTGTCTGCCTATCTTCTTTTGCTCTCTAATGTTGTTGTCCAAAGAAAAGTGAAGAGCTTTGTGTTGTCAATCACTTTCCAAGCACCTACCAGCTGGAATCCAGTGTTAAAACCATTTAGCAACTTTCTACGGTATTTCACCTGCAGTCATTGGCACACGTTCAGCAGATGGATCCAAGTTGCAGCCTAGTAGTTTGTCGTGTTATAAATAAACCCATCAAAACATCTGTGCTGAATTCTATTTGTTTGTCTTACCTTCTGTCTTTGTTTCCGCACACAACGAGGTGAGCTGGACTGTCTCTCAAGTTGATGCAGGTAAAATCTCCCGCAGAGCTGCCCACACAAGCCTCTGCTTTGCCCGTCTCCAGGCTGTACACGTGGATCTGAAACACATCAATAAAACTGAATTCATAAATGTACCACAAGGAAACAATGAGGAAAGAATGATGATTTCAAGGTATTATTTGAAATTGTTCATTATATAGCAATACAGATAATATAGTGATGCTGTAATCTTTTACGCAAAAGAGTATATAAACTGACATTTTGTGATTTGCGATATTGTGTTGAATGTATTGGCTGCAACCTTGGTCATGTCTGTCATGTAAAAGTGATTCAACTCTCAACTGGAAGGGCATCTAGCATAAAAATACCAACCAGGAAGCAAATAGCTAGCTCGTTTAACAATATCTAAAAGTATGTATTTACTATAGAGCTCAATGTGACATCACACGTAATAAATCAGTTGGCCTAATGGTAACTCGGTAAAATGGAGATTTTAAAGACAGACAAGCAGATGGACAGAGAGACAGATGGACAGCGTGCAGAGGGGCAGAATGACAAAAGATGCTAATAATAAACATGAAACAATAAAGCCATAGTACAATGTCAAAATTTAAATAAGTAAGTAAGTAAGCTGGGTGCACGGTAGCCAAGTGGTTGGCTTCCCAACAAGGAGGTCGTGGTTCGACTCCCGTCAATTGGCATCACTGTAATTTCCCTAGTGAGTGAATGAGAGAGTGAATGGTGTCTGTCTAACCTGCGGCAAGTTGGCACTGTCCAGGTGTTCCCGCTAAGGCCTAAATCATTGGATAGGTCAGTCACCCTGACTCCTAACGGATTAAGCGTAGAAAATGAATGAATGAATGAATGAATGAGTAAGTAAGCATTGCAATGGTTTGTGAGGAAGATTTTATGAGAATGTAATTTTTAAAACAAATTGTTTAATAAATTGTCTAATAATTGAAAACCAATAGGAGCATGTCAGTATTCTTTATTCCAAATCTCGATACTGTGTAACACAGTGTGTAATTACAGCACCACTTTTTACTCACTTAAAAGATTCTATCAGAGACTTGGTTCAGAAAAGGGGTTTTGGGGAGTTCTGCGACCCAACAGGGATGAGTTGAAACTAAAGACTTCAACTTCAAAGGTAGCAAAATAACTACATAGGAGTGGCCTGGTTCACAGACTAATAAACTTAACCTCTTTGGGCCCACAATTATTAAGCAACCATGTTAAAATCATACAATTTACAGATAACAACTGTGAAGTTGTTTTGTTATTAAAAAAGGACAGTTGGTAATGTTAATGGTTGGTGCTTTTATTATTCAAGCGTAAAAAAGGACTCTAAAAAGAGTCTCTCCTGCACAGGGCTGATTATAACACCAAAATCTTCATTTATCTGAAAAGTTGTCATCTAAATTCACTTGAACCTGCCATGAATCACTGCTGCTGGTTCAGCCTATGTAGCTCAGTGAGGAAATTCTGGAGATAGAGGCATTGTCTGGCCATACAATGCCTCAATCACCAGACATTGTATTGCCAGACAATGCCTTAACCTGAAGACACATGTTGTATGTGTCCTCAGGTTAAGTCTCTAGAAAGTTAAGTTTAGTTGTGATTGCATTGACTTTTTTCTATCTATTGTGCAGCATTCCATGGACAAAGACATTGTCACTTCTGGCTTGGTATTTTTTCATTAACGTTACAATGATGTCATCTGGAGCTTGCCTAATTGTTCAATTAGTGGTTAGTGTTTTCTCATCCAAATTAGATGACAAAACAGACTGACAGCCAAGCAAAAAATATCTATATATAATAACACTTACAGAATTAAACCAAGACGACCATTAAGAAATATGCATGAGATGAAAAAGGAAAGGACAAAAGGACACATGATGTGAAGAGATTAGGATGAGACAGGTTTGAATTAAGTCAAAAAGCCGCATGAGGTAAGTCTTGACCAAGTGCCAGCAGCTTTTGTGAGTCCTTTATTCTGGCCCAGGGCGGAATCCAAATTGCTCTGGACGTTGAAATGACAGCTTGATAGGATTTCAGAGGCATCTTTATATGATCAACAAAGCTCAGGGAGAGTCCGTCTTATTAAATAACTGTCACACATACAATATAGGAAAACGTAGAGGACAATCTTTAGTGACATCTTGCTTATTGCACATGTACTTCAGCTAAGCAAACTCCAGAGTCTGCTACTTACTGTACTTGTACTTATTATCGCCTACGCTGGTCAAAACCCCATGTGGGCTAGTATGATAGTAAGCCTGGTCTCAAGTCATCTGGCATTTACAAAAGAAAAGCCCACCGGGTAGAGTAAACCTTTGCATGAGCTTCTTCAAGTTCTGCGTCTGGTGAAAACCTCCAATATTTTTACACGTATCAATGATTATTTCTATTTGTATTGTTCCCTTTTTGTATTGTGACTAGTACATACAGAAACATAGTTGATTAGTACTGTCATCCAAAGTTCTAAGGAACAAAAACAGAAATGGCAAGGTCCCTGTCATGGTTCTTTGTGGTGGATCCGCTCGGTTGGACGGATGTGTTGCCAGAGAAGATGGCACGATCTGGGTGAAAGCTTGGGTGAACGCCTGGGTCTTTCCGGTCCACTGAATAGGAGGGAGCCCAGAGTAATGAGGATCTGGAGGCCTGTTTGACTGTCATACTGTCATACACACTGGCACCACCACTGAGAGGGAGAATGCTTAAAGATAAAGAGACTGTGACATTTGCAGAAGTAAGAAAAGAACATGAGCTGTCCACTATTGACAACAATGTCCATATCAAATTCAGACTCTGGGCTTGGGTTCATTTGCTTCAAAATGTTGTAAATTAAAATGTGTCACTCCTCAGCTGGGAAAAAGGTGTGAAATTATTCTGTTGGATACCACCTCTGTGCATCTTAACAGATTTTAATGAAACATATGTTTCCTCACTGAAAGCTGCATAAACCACGTCTGCTCAGAGTTGACAGCCAGTTCATGCTGGTTTGCAGGAAACACTTATTTCTAGAATTCTTAGTAAGTGACAGACAGGTTCATTTTAACAGAGAATATTTAATTTGGTAAGGTGTGCGCGCAATGAAGTGAAATAATTTTCTGACTTATGACTTCTTTCAAGTTTGTGTAACTTATATTTCCACATAGTGAACTTTAAACAGTTACCACTCTGCTCGCGTCCACAGTGTGGTGCTTTTGAGCAGTGGATCTCAACCTTTTCAGTCGTGAAAAGGTTGAGACCCCCCACCCCCCAACACAGAATGTAGCCTACTTACAAAATAAGATTTGTTTTTTGAATACCTAAACCTTGATAAAGTAATGTAAAGGCCCCAACCCCAACGGTTAAAAACCACTGCAATGCAACAAGAAACAGGGGAATGACTTTTTACACAGTATAGTATGGTACATAGTATTTATTATTATTATATTTTTTAATAAATCTATTTAATAAACCTATTTCAAAAAAGCATGACCTCACTGACTGTAATGTCCAAATGTTAATGTGAATGCTACTGTGGTCCCACTTGAATAGTGCAGGTAAAACCTTCAGAGTCAATTAAGAGCACAACGCTCATAGAAACGTGGTAATAATAGAGGCAAACAAGTGCAACTCGAGAACAACAGTGGATCAAAGGGCTTGTAATTAGATGCAAAGCCCACTGAGTATTACTATTGCTATTTAAACTCACGTCTGTGCTATTATAAATTCTCCAAAGGTCATTTCTAATGGGACTTACAATGTCTAGATCAGGTGTACAGTTGTCTAGCTATTTTAAATTTCATATATACATTGTTTATAGAAATACATGACAGATGCATGCTCTTTTTGTTTTTTTGTATGTACACTACCAGCAATTGCAGAATAAATGACTTTAATTACATCTGTATTTTCTTTTATTCAATCATTTTTTTTATTAATTAATTTATTTTTATAATTGAATGAAAGAGAACTATACAGTATAATAGAAAATGTACTTCAGAACATTTTCAAGGTTTGTTTAAGTGCCTGCATTGGACATCCTCGCTAAAGTCTTTTAAAAAACATTTATTTGAAATGCACTTATTAGGGAACCCTGGGAAGGTCTATTTTGTAAACAATCCACATTCAGTTCTGTTGTGGAGAGCAGGAAAGAACCCTAAAGAGCTGTACACAAGGTACTTGAAATGGACAACTACTAATACTATTAGTTCAGAGTAGCTTCAGAACATTTGGTGGAAAGAGTGTATATAAATAAATAGTCTCAGATATAAAAATACTTTTGTTGTAGTTTTTGGGTTGGCGTGATTGGAGACGATCCCAGTGACTTTGGCTTTAGGCAAGAGTACAATCTGGACAATGAACAACTCATCTCAGGGTTAAAAAATAAAGACAAACACAGACATATAATCATTCATATAATCACTCTCTCATTCATTTACTAGGGAAAAAAAGTAAAACTGAACAGTATTTGAGCAAAAAATACACACACAAAAAAGAATAAAATATAATGGTTAAAAATTTCCGTGGACTAGACAACACATGTTCAATTCAAGAACATGATACTATGATACAAAGATCAGTGAAAGGTGAAGTTGGAGCTTGACTATAATAAATATTTTGTCTGTATTTCTCTAAAGGGACTGAATCAAAGTAGACTTACCTTGTTGCCTGCATCGTGCATTGCCCAGCCTGTGCGCTTCACCCCAAAAGCCACCTGGGTCTGGGAGGCGTCCAGGCAGGTAACAGGATGACCATAAACTGAGTGAAGGGTGTGTGGCTCCTCTGTTCGAGAGTCTATGAAATAAACACTGTCCCCTGCAGCAACAGCAGCCATGGGCCCAGCCCGTCTTTACCTGGCACCACCACTAAGCTCTCCACCTGTAACAATCACAAGTGAGAAACAGTTAATTAAAACAATACGATCAAAGAAGATGTACAACAAATGTTCTTTCTCCAGATTAACCACTGTTTTTATTATGCATGTTGGTAGGAGAGCTGTCCTATTTAAACTTACAACTATATAAAGGTAGTATATGTAAGATCTATCAATTCAAAGATTGAGATTGCTTATGGAATACTGTAGTGCTGATTATCCAATACAAAACAAATTGACCATTTGCCGAATACCTATAACTCTTCTCTCCTTGGGCTGCTTGATTATAGATAAAATAATAATCTTGATTACTGAACATCATTAAAATCATAATACTTGAAGCCATGTTTATTAGCTTAGAGAAAAGCAGAGATCAGTGCAGTTATTAAAGTAAGGGTTACTGCTACTGTACTTGAAAAGTAGGTGACATATCTTTAGAAATGTCTGCTGAAAATGTATTATATGACACAATTCATTTGTTAGCAACTTTTCAACTCACAGAAAGACAATGTGTGCAAAGTGACTAAGAGTTCATGTATAATCACAATACTCAATTATTACAATTTTGTTTAATTATGGTAATAATAATCATAAATTAAATTAAAATTGATCAATTGCATATCCTACTTTCCTTGTCCAGTCAAGTAAAGCTCTGACCGACAAGAGCTTACAATATACATGTGCAATATACGACACTTTTAGTTGAGAAATATGTGTATGTTAGCTAGCTTGTAGATGAAGTTGTATTTGACGCTTACAGTCTTTGAAGGTGAGCCTGGCACACTGTCCTCCAGAAGCCACAGTCATCAGAATGGTCGAGGCGAACGTCCGTCCCAGAGGAGGAGCCTAGGACGGGGACATCGGGGCTCAAGGCCAGGGTCTGGATCCTCTCAGCGCACTGGTAATGATAGATAGGCTGGCCTCCTGTCTCAGTGCTCCAAATATCCACACAGCCTGCACACAGAAAGACAGATCCATTGACCCGCTGTTCAAAACGGAAGAATTGAGGGTTTTTGTAGCAAGCATCAATTTTCCTTTTTATATTTTCAAATACACAGAAGATATGAACATTGCGGAAAACTCACAAAACAGATTTTGAATTAAAGATGGTGTACCTGATTTTCACAGAAATATTTAATATTATTATTATTTAAATGGGTTCAACTGCTTTATAGCTTTCACAAATCCTTCTACACAGAACCACCCAAACACAGCCAATCTGACCACTGCTTTAGTTTGTCATTGAAAATTAAATGGTTTAATATTTATTAAGAAAATAGAGCGCAATTAGATTTAATTACAATGTGCCTTAATTATAATATAGTTTTTTGTGTAAAATAAAAAGTTTCTTAATCCAAATTAGATACCCCACCTTTAATCTGTACAGACCCTTACCGTCTTCATACGCGGCTGCAGCCACAGTTCTGTTAACCTGCACAAGACTGACATACGGCCGTGGTTCGGTGTTGGCAGACAGGCTGTTAGTTTTCAGGTAGGAAGCACCCGAGTCCCAGTGCAGTGTGTCCCACAGTCTCACATCTCCAGAAGTGTATCTACAAACAATATAATGAATATATTGTCTCACAGTCATACATTAGTTTGGTTCAATAGCCATTTCATCAAAGCCTTCAATCGTTTATCCAACTTGTACTCTAATACCTGACGTCACCCTGTCACCACTGAATCATTTCCCCTCTCACATTCCTTTTTTCTTCACCCAAACTTGTTGTTATTTAGTTTCTCATCAGCTTTTTGGCACAAGGTTTGAACATCTCACTGGTGTTGTTTGGGCAGAACAATAGATGGGCAATTAACATTCAGATGAACTTTGCATTTAGCCATGTTATGACTGAGCAAAACTGAGCAGAGTCACTTTTTCGTGTGCCTGTACTTGGCTGAAACACACTTATTCTGATAAAACAAATACGTTAACTCTTTCTACAATATGGCATTGTAGTAGTATACTGTATATTCACAATGCATTTTGATCAATTATATAATTTCTTAGTCAAAACAAATGTGTAGATATGGCTTTCAATTTTTCAAGTTAAATTAAAAAGCAATATATTTAAGGATATATAAGGAATATTTAGTCAAAAGAAGTGTCTTGTGTAAACTGTAATGGGCTAAAGTTCTGCCTACGCTCATCTTTGTACTGTATGACAAGCCGCAGGATAAATAGTTAGTGGCTATTATTTAAGAAGTTTCACTATTGTTATATGATAGAGAATAGTGAAACACAACTAATAGAAAATCACTGATTAGTTCTATTACTGATTATAGCAGAAAATATTATGTTAAAGTAATTATAGATATTCCAGAAGCAGCAGGGCAAAGGTTGTACAACCCAAAATAAAACAAAAAACATATTTACTTTTTTAAACTCTCCTCTTGAAGTTGCAGAGTAAGTAATGCTGGGTTCTCAAAACAGAATAATAAAAAATCAGCTTATAGATAATAAGTATTAATAGAATATTCGATTTTCCATAAACGTCTGGTAGATCTCAGTCAGTACTTTTAGAAATATGTTTGTTTGTTTGTTTGTTTGTTTGTTTGCTAGTTACTTAGTTATTAGTTAGTTAGTTATTAGTTAGTTAGTTGTTTGTTTGTTTGTTTGTTTGTTTGTCTCCAAACAACATTATGAGATGAGATGTTTGACCGTTAGATCTGAATTACTCCCATTTAATATGAAATCTTGATCCAAATCCTGTCAGCTTACACAAAAACAAGACAAGACAAGACAAGGCATTTAAAATCTGTTAAATCTGTTAAAAACAATTCCAATGTTGCAGTCAAATGAGTGATTTAATTGTATTATAAACTAGTTTGCCCTGATAAAGGCCAAAGGGCTGAAAGGGTTGGTGTTATTTTATTACTTTTTGCCATGTAATAATAAAGGCTTTTATCTTTCTTCCTCGTTTGAGTGTCTCAGGATTCTCAAGTCTACATTTAAAAGAGTCCCTACACTGAAGAGCCCCAAAAGACTACTATTTTTACTTGATTTAAATCCAAGTAGCACTAACTTTCAATAATTCTACAGTTTCCCGACTTTACCAGTTACATTAAAATAATTGAACTATAAATTGCCCTTTCCCACCTCAAACATACAAAAGTCATTCTCCACATTTGCCAGTGTTCTCACATCAAAAGTTTCCATCATGCTTGGACTGGTGTCTCTAACTCGCAGCCTCAAAGTGTGAGAGTAAGTGTGACCGACTTCCCAGGGTTTAGCAGGAAGCAAACAACAACAACAATCAACACTTAATTGGTTTGCCATCTTCAAGCCAATTGCCAGCTCTAATGTGACATAAGATCTCCAAAGATTTAATGGCAGAATAAAAGAAATGACCAGTAGGTATTTGTTCTTTAGTTGCTTAACCAAATTAAAACAACATTTCTGTGCTTGACTATGTATTTAACTACGCAACACAAGAAAGGAGAATGCATTTCATCGGGTCAAACAAATAGAAACACTATACTATCAATCCAAACCTAGGGAATTCATAGATCTATTTAGGGGCATTTAGTTAAGCACCTTGTTATTATCAGGCAATTCCCACACTTGAGCTTGTTTAAAACAGTCTTCACAATTGGGACATAGTAGGACTGAAGGGAATCCAGTTATTGAGCTCACTGGAGACCTTCTCTATAGGTTTTTATCAGACACCTAGGGGTCCTTTTTAGTCTATTTTAGAAACCCTATATTGTACAGTGGAGTCATGGCTTCATCTCTCTGCAAGTATTGCAAATGAATAAATCATGATGCAGAGTAATACAAACATACGTGGTTTGTTACGTTTGTGTCATGTAAAATGAGATAATCAATACCTTTATTGGGAATATACATATAAAATAATAAATAAACAATAATTGTAAATAAAATTAATATGACACATCAGCACCCAGAAAAAGAAGACATGACTTTAAGGGGAACTATTAGCATTTTTTCTATGTAATTCGGAATAAATTATAATATGTTCAGATAAGTAATTTACATTGCAACAACAAAGAAAAGCTTCAAACTTGTCATCTGGACAGCGTTTTCGAAGGCAAGTTTGGATGATAGTCAAAATGCCTTGAGTTTCGAAAATGCTGTCCAGGTGACAACTTTGAAACTTTTTTACTATGGATTACTCCTAGACAATTTGAGGGATTACACCGAAACATGCATGAATCAGTCCAAATACAACTTTGAGTGAACTAATGATTAGAAAACATGTTCATAACTAAAAAGTGGGTATTTTAATTGGAGTTTTATCTCCCCTTTCTATCTCTCGTACATACAAATGCTGATCTCTTTTTTTTTCCCTATTAAATTATTTATATTCAAGAGTGTAGTGTACACAGTACACAGGTGCATAAATGCAAATTCCTGGCCAGCACTTACCCAGCAAATACAAAGTTTTCACAAGAGTTGACATCACAAAGCACTTTCCCAAGCTCAAACTGCAGCTGACTGATGGATCCCACTCGATTCTAGAAAGACAACAAACTTTCAACACAATGGCCACAGATACAGTAACAACTAAGGTAAAATGTCTTTTCTGATTTTATCGCAAATGCTGATTCAAAGTTGAAGCGAAGCTTTTTGATTTTTTGTTGTTGAAAATTAGCCAGCTTTGTCTTTTACAACAATTTTTTCAATTTTATCATGATTTACATAAACATTTATGAATCGTGATCCTACTTCTTGGTAAAATCATATATTGTGATTAACAGATTTGTGCAATGCACTTTGACAGACTTCTTTGACAGTTAGTCAGTTATTATAAAGCCCTGAAAAAGTGAAAAAATTTTCAATAAAGGCATAAAAAAAAAAAACAAACAAAGTATTCATTTGAACATAAGGAGCCTTTCACATGCATTTGCCTATTACCATGCTGCTCTCTAGGTCAATGATCCATATTCCGGCCTAATAAACATTTCAATACGTATAAATGTATCCAATTGATGTGGATTGGTAACAGCCTCTTAAGTATCATGTTAAAGAATAATATGATAAATGTTTTGACTATATGTGATAATGAAAAATCCTCTCAATCTACACATGCCCCTAAGACTTCTTTCTGGAAAAAAAACAATCACCCTTTTTTTTTTTTTTTTTTTTTTTTTTTAAACATATTTAAGGCATTATGAATAAGTCTACAGGAACTGTGATAAAAATTGATATGGCTTTAATAAAATGGATGTTTATTTATTATATATTCAAAATGATCTCACTTGATATAATGATATATGATATATTGTAATTGTTATATTTAACATTCACACTAAATCGGGATGTGACGGTATTGCCCATCCCTACTACTGTGTACCTTCTGAATTTAATAAAAAAGGATCTTGGTACTAAACAAGAGACAATTAGCTGCGCTTGGGTGTCTACTCCAGTTTCACCATGTCGTTTGTAAAAAGATGTTCTTAAGGAGAAAAAAAAAAAAAAAAGATGTTCTTAAGTCTTCAAATATGCATGCATATGGATTTTAGCCATACTGTATACAGAAGGATTTGCTACTGGACCTCGAACTGAAATTAATCTGATATGATGTGAAAATCAGGTACTCTAGCTTTAAAAGAATTTGTGGAATAACTCCTTGGAAATCCACTAATAATCACTGAAGTAGAGCAGATGGAGCAAACCTTCCAGTTGGAGCACACGGTTTTGGCTGAGTTCCTGCAGTCTCGTAGAGTGCTCTTCCAGCAGGGGGAGTCTGACACAGTGGCATCCTGATGAAAGCCCGCTCTCATGCACAACCTGAACCACAGAACTCCATCCTCTGCAAGGACTCTCCATGCCTTGCTCACCTGGGAGAGAGTTGGACAGTTCAGGCGTGGATAAATTACACACTTGCATGTCTCACTTTGTTTTCTTTCAACTAGCTGCCTAATTGACTCTATTATAGTAGATCTATAAACAATCGTTGTTAAAATGTAATTTAATGTCAGTGTTGAAGCAAGTACAGTCAAGTACATAAGCTACATGTAGACACATTCTTTAAAGCGAACCCTGGATATAATCACATGTTTACCCTAAAACACTTATGATATCATCACTTATATAAATACAGGACAAATACCTTGGAAGTATTTGTAGTTTTATTAAAATAGTGTTATGAAGAAATGACATGGAGGCTGCCATTTTGCGGCGGTTATGACATAAAATAGTGTTGTCAAGGTAACAGGTAACTAAGCTGTAAGCGATTCACAGAGGCCACCTCTGAGATGCATTAATTTCATATTGTAATGAGTTGAAAGGAGTCCTTTTATATTTTCTATTGTGTCATTATATTAATTAAATGTTAATGTATAACGCTGTATGAGCGGATGTCTGACCAAATATGGTAACAGGATACACATCCTGTTTCCTGTGAGAGGATATCCTGCTCTGCTTCCTGTAAACGCTTGCAATAACATCTTAATATGGGCATTGGCTTCCGTAGTTAGTTGTATAAATATGAGTGCGCTGGAGGCACAAATCAGACCTTCTTAGGACTCGCTAACTGATTACAGCTAGTGAGACTTTGCGTAAGCAATTATACTGCTGGAAGCCATCTGGAGTTTTATCGAGACTTTACTTATTAAAGTACTCTGGTGGGTTATATCCTATAACCTAACTGAACTTATTTTGTATTTGGTTTAAGCAGAATCAAGTCCGTCTGGTTAGCGCTTGATCTGTTAAAAACCTATATTAGAGAACATACAGAGATTAGCCTGTGCTATTTTGTATAGTATCAGCCTAACCTTGCCTTGTTCGACATTATATTCTGTTGAAAGTGTTATATTAAAGTGTATTGTACTTTGAGTAATAAAATTGTGTCATCACTGGTATACCATAAACCAAGTGTGAACACCTAGTTTTATTTCTACGGCTGAACCAACAAACCGGTAAGTCATATTATCTCCTGTTGTGCAATCTGAACCATTGATAAGGTATTATCCCCCTTCCTATAGCTTGAGTTAATAGGCAATTAGCTTAAACGAACTAAGGTTAAAAGTTGAGGTCAGTTAGTTGAGATATAGAAAACGAACTGTGACAAATAGACACTGCTACCCGATAGTGTGTGCATTCGGTACCGAGGCTTAACGTATTTTACGATAACTAGTAGGTACCCTCGACATAAGCAACCTGAATTCCTGGGTTAAACCTTGTCAGTTTGAGCCGGAGTAAAGCCAAAGAACAATTATGTGGAATCTAGTAAAACTGAAGATAATCAAGAGGAAGAGGCAAGAACTGGACACTGTCAGTGGTGTTTTTGTGGCAACTGTTCACAGATGAAATTGTGGGAGTAACCATGGAAACATATTTTATGTCATCAACCAAAATGGCGGCTCCCAGTGGCTTGAAAACAACATAAACAATGACATTTTTTATAAAAAATAGTAAGCAGTTATATATTTGTTTGTAATTTATTTTAATAAGCATGACCAGTACTAGTGTTTTAGCCACATTTGTCTTCATATCCAGGGTTCCCTTTAAACAATTGACTGTGTGCACTGCCCTATTTAACCGGCAGGTTCATTTCCTGTTTAGTTCATTTCAATGAGGTTTTTACTCCCTCAGTCTAAAATGAAAAATTACTAAAGATCAGGCAGTGAACAGTGAGTTTTTGGTGTTTTTTGTGAAAACATGTTAAATACTTTACAAATGAGGAGAATATTTCACCAAAGGGCCAAAGTGTGTTTCTAAAAAGATATGTTTGTCTGTCACTAAAGTCTGAGGATTTGAAAATAAACAGCTCTTATGCACACAGTCAATTACAAAGACTAGAGTTTATGCAGATGACTTCACAGCATTCAAAATGTTAGAGGCAAAAATACATGACAGTCAAAGCAGAGAAAGGTCATTTTCTCCTGTAGGAGCTCATAAAACAGCTAAAAAAAAGAAAAAAAAAAGACACTACAGTCTGATAACAAATTCAACCCACAACAACTATGCTGAGTGCTGGGTTTGTAAGGAGAAAAAATCAGTTAAACAATGGTAGAAAAGCACATTAACAACAAGACTTCTCTCACATTTATCACACCTGAACTTATGACCCCTTTCTTCTAAAAAATATATATATGTTTTTGAGTCTGTTTTGCTACATTGGCGATTAAAGAGTTAAGATGTCATAAATCACCAACTGTAGCAAGCATTGAAGCTGTTGCCACGACAAGAGAAAGAAGTACATTTTTTTTATAGTTTTGCCTATAATTTTGCCCCTTCTTCTAAAATGTTCAACGTGTTTTTCAAAATACAGAATGTCCATGCATAAACTCTACAATATAAACAAAAAAACAACAAAAATAAATAAAAAAATCAGTCTTTCAAAACAACAACTATGATGCTTACCTGGGCACATCGACCGAGCTCTATGCAGTTGAGATACTGAAAAATCTTTAATGCCAGTTCATATGGTAAGTCTATATCGAAAAATGGAATGTCGTTAACTTCATTCTGGAAAAAAAGAAACAAAATTATTATTATGAGCGGATATTAAAAAACCTCATGAAACATAATTTAGAAGTTATAGCCCAGTCACAAAGATATGCACAATTTACACATACATTAGTATAAGGACATTGCTGGTAAATATTTATATAATGGATCTCCAAATAGAAATAAAGCACAATGTTGCAAGTCTTTCAAGCAATAACTTGAATTATCAAAGTGCAATCTTTTCAGAGCTATGTTACCGGAATTTTGTGTGGTATAAGAAAGACAAGAAAACCTTTATTTGTCCGACAATGGAGGAAATGTTGCAATGCACAGTTTAATGCACAGCTTACTCCCTAAATTCCACAAACAAACACATTTTAAACACTGCAAACTAACTGAAATCTATTAAAGGGGGGAGGGAGGAGTTCAGAGTGGCGCGAAAAAGCAGTGTGATTAGTTGACAACAGGTGTTTTAAGTGGGCAAACCACACTGGTATCACGTAGTCCTGAAATGACATGGGCCTTTGCGTGAGACACAGGAGGTTTGTGATTTTGTTGTGAAACTTTCCATTTTGCTCTGTTTGCACTAAAATTGCCCCCAAAATTACTCAGAATAGTTGGCAATGCTGTATAAAACACTATATACCAGACCTGGGCAAACTGCGGCCCGGGGCTGTTTTTATCTGGCCCTAGGCACTCTTTTGAGAATTAGTGTTACTCTTTATACTTCTTTTATTTGATTGATTTAGCTATGGAACATGAGTCTTTGCTTGTTTCCTAATATTTATCACCAAAAATGGTCAAAATAGTGGATTTAAAAGCCTATTTTACAAAAATGTGTTTATTATAATGATAATTTGTCACACCAATGACCTCGGACTGGCCCTCCATCACTTTTCCAGGCTCTAATCTGGCCCTCGGGGAAAAATAATTGCCCACCCCTGCTATATACACAGCTTGACGGACAAAAAAATAGTTTTAGAGTAGAGTTTAGCTCTATTTTTTTTAAAGCGGGAGTTAAGAAGCATGTGGAATGTCTTAATAATACAGAAAACCCTTTACTACATAGTCATAGATAGACCGATTCGTTCGCCAGTCTGACAGGTTTTTTTTTTTTAGCAAATTGATGTATCAGCACCTATTGATCTTCATTCTCCAGGTAAGGCTGACAATATACTCAGCCTACATAAACACACACAAAGATTAAAGAGCCCATGTTATACTAATCTTTTCCTTGACATATTGTTGTTGCCTTGTCCAAAACACAGCTTGAGCTGAGCTGTTTCATTTACACATGCTTAGCACAAACTGCACATAGGCTGAATCCTTCTGCTCCACTGTGTTATTTACCTCCCCACACCTTCACCTGAATCATCGGAATCTTTTCAGAAACTTTTGACACTGCCTGATTTTAGAACTAAAGCTAAAGTTCCAATGTTTCAACCTTGTATACTGCTTGACTGCTCATTCCAACAGAAAATATTGGAGACTTTAGTTGTAATCTCAACTGAATGACAGGAAAAAAAGACTATTCCAAAAAAGAAGAAGAAGAAAAAAAAAAAACTACCAAACAATAACATATGACATCACAAGGTGGAAGAAGTATTGACTTTTTTTTTTTTTTTTTTTTTTTGGAGAAAGAAGGATTACTTAAACATTTGTGACTTTGGGTACACAACTTTGGGTATGTTTTTGATGAGGTGCCATCATTCTAATGTCTAAATCTAAGCTTTAATTTTAACACTTGGCATGAGAAGGAAAGTGCACAAACATGACTACTCCTGGCTCACATGTTTGCTCTAAAACAGGTCTGCATCACTGAAGCATCTCATACCAGGTCCTGGATGAGCTGATCTACTAGCTGCCGTTCTGGTCTCGTTTCTTTTTTCTGCAGCTGCTGATGTTGCAGTGATGTGTCCGTGTCTTTCTGTCTTCTTTTAGTCCTCTCCTCCTCGATCCTCTCCAGCAGAGGTCGCGTCTGTCCATCCAGCAAACTCCTCGCAATGGAGACGTACCCAGGCTGATCCTCATCCTCAATCTTCACATCTTCGTCTCTTCCTGCAGCAGACACTTTGTTGGCTGGACTTCCCACCGTCTTATCGTCTGTGTTGTTATTTGTCTCTTCAAAATAGCGCTTTTTAGAGTCTTTCTTTCTTAAGTCACAAAATACCTTACTTGACTCTGCGTCTTTGCTGGTCTTTCTCTTGCAAGTTAGTTCTTGTTTCCAGCGTTCTCTAAACGTAGCAAGTTCATCATCTTCTGCCATTTTCTACATCGTTATTAATCAGTCATAAGCAGTAGATTTGCCTATAAAATAAACAATAGCTCTCTGCACATTAAACTCAAACTCGACAGCTAACCACTGGTACTACTTCATAAACAGTCCGAGTAAAAACACGCACTGCTACAAGAGTTCCGCTTGATTTTAATTCCGCAGGTTATTATAGGAAAATGTACATGCAGCAAAAAAAAAAAAAAGCATACATGTATATACATTACAAGATATTGTTATGCTTAGGTTATTCAGAGTGTAACAATGCTTTAAAAGTCATTAAATAAATCTTAAAAAAAAAAATCAGCATTATATTTCCATATATAAAAATTAAAATTAAAATTAAAAAATAAATAAACATTCCTAAGTAGTCTTATCACAAACTGTTCACAGGCCTTATGTTGATTAATGTATATTTTTCTTTAACATATATCTTTGGCTTTATCCCTATAGACTAATTACTGGGTTTTTTCAATAGACATGTTAATCGGTTAAATCAAATCATTTAAAAATTTGGTTTCAAAACACATAGCCTTTTTTTTCATCCAATATAAGTAATTATGTTATAAAAACACATGCATGTCTTCCTTTGACGACAGTTATGACATTAAGAATCTTAAACTTTGGCACTGAAAAAGTATTTAGAAACATTAATTTGATTTCCCAAGACCTGCATAGATATCTATCTTATTATAAATAAAAGCCTAAACCTAATTGTATGTATAAATATATAAGAACATAATGTTCCTGAAATGAAGGCTGAACAACAAAAGGCTTGGGAGATGAAAGTGGGCAGCAGAGATTCAATGGTTAACCATAGCATTTCTCTTTTGGGAGAAGATGATGTAAACCCCACATCATGTGACATCGTAATGAATAATACAGTAGAGAGAGAGCGGGAGAGGGGACGCGGACAGTATAAGGTTGGATGAGGATAAAAAGAGAACCATTTATGCTTGCGACCATAACAATTAAAGACACAAGTTTTGTTTAGGGAGAAAGATGTGCTGGCTGCCGATAGATCAGCCTTTGTTGATGTTGACGCCGGGAGACTCGTCGTTACCCCGAGGTCCTTCGCCTTGCTCCGTGGCTCAAGTGGTGGCGTCCCGTTTGAGAAGAGTGGGGGACCAAATGGAGAAGAGCTGGGCTGCCGGCGACAGCGCGTGCGGCGGCCGAGAGGACACTTCAGTGACTTTTAACGGGAAGAGACACCTGAGGAGCGCCCTGTGGAGCCTCGCCGTGCTCGTGCTGCTCTTCACGAGGCGACACCTGTAGGACGCCGGTCAGCAACAGGTGCGTCGTGACATTTCAACTCACGTGGGCTAAGCAAACTAAAATAAATGAAGCAACACCTGATCTGTATTAAACCATATCACAACAGGTCAGCTGATCACGTAACAATGGCTATGGTGACATCCATTTCAGCCTGGACGCACAAAATTTTATATTTTGATATTTTTGGCGTATCCCGATAACGATGTTTGGACGGTAAAGCAGTCCAAAACTCAGAATGTATATTAGTTCAGTTTTATTTATCAGACAATTGTAAAATGTCTGTCTGCTCTTTTATCAATTATTCTGTTATCTAAAGCTCCTTTGTGTAAATTTTGCTGTACGAAAAAAAAAAAAAAAAAAAAAAAAACGTGCCTTGCCATGCTTAAGTAATTTTAATTGCTGTTTTTTATCCACACAAAGCCTGATATCTGTTGTAAGTTGTAAAGGAATTTTAAATCCTTTTTACTTCAGATAGGCAAGTTATTTCTTTTTAATTGTTCACATGTACAAAAGGCAAAGATACAATTCAAATAACTTAAAAAACTGAAAGTTACCTTATAGTTCATGAAAGTGTAAAAAACTGATGTCTTTGTACACCAAAATCTGATGATCATATAATTCTGGACCTTTATTTATTTTCATGTCTTGCAAACCAAAAATGATAGTAATCCAACTACTTATGATCAGAAGGAAATCTATTACAATGTCTTGTTTGCCTGTCTTTCCAATATTTAAAAAATCATGCCCAATAATCACATTCTGACTGCTTATGAAATCCAAAATGAAAGCCACACACCAAAAAACAGATCTTAATTTCATTATCTGATTATTGTAGTTTTCTGATTGTTTCTACCAATTTTCTCTTTGCGTAGATGGTGTATTTTGGCACAAGGAGGTGAACCCAGACGATGAAACTACAAAACGTCTGCGCAGTTCAGCTGGAAGATCAGTCCTTCCAAGTCGTGGACCAAAAGTCTGTCAGCAAATAGGTGGAGAATGCAACCTGGGCTCTTTGTTCACGCTTTGAGCTTGAGCAGAGTAATGTGTCGACTGACGACTCAGGTTTTTCATGGATGCACTGTGGATTTTGTGCACGGCTGATGATGACAATGAAGCCCCTGAGCCCTTCACTGAGCAGCGCGTCCTGGCGGTCCTGTGCGTGCCTCTGTCATCCCGCTAACTAAACGGTGATGTAATGCTCCCTTGGTAGACCGGGGAGGAAAGCTTACTAATAAGAATCCCTGAATGTTTACCTTACAAGGTTCAAGCGCATCAGTTTCCACCGGGGGAAAACCCAGTCAGCCACATGATGCACATGTAGAATACATAGATGCTGTAAGCAATGCACTTTGGGCTTTGTACTGTCATGCTGTCCTCTTTTTTATAAGCTATTGACAGAGGTGGCAAGTAACTGAATATTTTTTACTCAAATACTGTAGTTATGTTGTTTGGTTTTGTGTACATTTGCTTGAGCAGAAAATCAGGCTACTTTTTACCACCTTAATTTTTTTATATCAAACATTTTTTTTTAGCCAGTCCATATGTGCTGTGCAGCCTTTTCAGGGTAAATTAGAGCTGGGCCATTATCGAAAAATCAAGAGATCAAATTGAACCGAATGACTAATTATTAAGTGGTAGGGTTTTTAATCGAAAGATCGAAAATCAATCTTTTGTAAGTAAAATGTGTAGGTTTTGGAGTTTTTAACAAAGGGAATATAAAAGTTTTTGCTTTGATTATATTCATGAATGGCATTTTTCATTTGGTTTTGAAAAGGTTAAACAAACTCAAATCGAAAATCGAGATTGAACAATACAAGAAAAAAAAAATTGTGATTATATTTTTTCCCAGATTGCCAAGCCCTAGGGTAAATACAGGGAGATAACATTTTTAAGATTTTTAATAGCTTAGCAAACAAAAAATAGATTTATTGCAACCAAATTGCATAAGCAAAGCAAACAAATTATTTTTGTATAGCCCAAAATCACAACAATAGTCGTCATTCAAGCATGTCGAAGCAGATTGTTCAACAGTAAAAGCATATTCCCATATCCCTTTGACCCTCTTAAGGACAGCAATGCTCTAGGAAAAAACTCAAAAAAGTAATTTTGTGTGACAAATCATTAAAGGATAGTAAACTAAGGCAAGCCAGTATGTAAACTAAAGCAGTGTATGCACAATTGGAAAAATATTTACCTGTAATTGTAATTTTTCTGAATAGTACAGTATGACTGAGATTGATTTGTGATGTTTGTTTTATTATCAGAATTGGCTTAAAGGTACAGAATTGCCTAAATAAATATGTAAATGAACTAACAAATGAATAAAATGCAAGCTATTAAAAATGCACAGATAATGTTTGTGAAGGAAATACTTCAAAATTGTATTCCTATTGAAATGGCATCTATTGAAAATGAGATTTTATCAATTTTTTGATGAAAATAGGTATGTTTCCTTATTTGTAAAGGTTTCTCCAAAAACAGAGATGGCAAGTAAATATTTTCACTCAAGTACTTAAGTAGTTATTTGGTGTGGACTGCACCTTACTTGAGGATAAAACAATTTGGTGACTTTTTATTTTTACTTCTTGCATTTTTCAAGAAATATCTGTACTGTCCATTCCCTAAAATTAGGGTAGTTACTTTATAAGCTCATAAACAGTTCTGTTTTGTTCTTCATAAAAAATAAATAAATAAAAAATTGTGGAGACCTGCTTTATGAAAATCACCCAAAATATTAAATTTGCTAACAATCACATGCTAAACATTATTCACTGATAGTGAACAGTACTTGCATCTTGCCCAAAATTGTAATTAAGACTTTTTAATACTTTTTAAGTCCCTTTTTTAAAGGATAATTTATGTATCAACTATTAATACTCAAAACATTATTTTCTTTAGAAATGTTGCATTTACCACAATTAAAGATGCACTGTGTAACTTTTTGGCCAAAACTAAACTTGAATAAAAGCATGGTTTTGTCATGTATGTCTTTTTGTTACACTAAATAAATAATTCAATTGTCTATTTTTTTTTTTTTTTTTGTTGAGCGTGCTTGCTGGCCACATCATAGACTGTCATCTGCCCTGGAGAATGTTTGTAGTGGTTGTTTCCATAGAGAAGCAGTTCCTTTAGCTGATTTTATTATGTGATGTTCCAAATCAAATGTTCCAAAGTATGCCTTTAACTTCATAATTCTACTGAATTGTGTAGATGACTTTAACCTCTAGAAAGTTACACAGTGCACCTTTAAAGTTTTATGAATTCTCTTTAATATAATGTAAAATCACCACAAATCAACTTTGTGTTTCTACTTTTCCACTGACATCAAAAGACTAATATACATTTGTGTACTTTTAGTCAAATAAGGAGTTTAAGCAGCACTTTTATCTGGGATTTTAGACTGTATTTGAGTAATAAAGTTCAGTACTTTTGTCACCTTTAGCTATTCAACATGTAAATACAGAGAGGATGGTTGCTTTTATAAACGTTTTATACAGTGTTTAGATAATGTAATGACCTTTTGTGCTTTTGCATCAACCCGTTTCTAAATGCAGTGTTATGTGGCTTTTATTTATTACATTAAATTCAAACTTGTCTGAATTGTTTGTCATTTCTAACTAAAAAGGTTTATGATGACTTGGTCTAATGAAGCTGTTCATAACACGTTTTTACTTCTAAAATATTTTTAAAAGATTTTGTTAAAAGTGAAATAAAAAGTGTTCTGGAAAAAATTCTGTTTTCTTTGATTATTATTGGATACTTACAATCATTAAAATCACACAGGATTTAAATGAGCAACAGCAGATTGTTTATTATTGTTAACTTTTTTAATAACACAAATTTACAAACACATTGAAAAAGAACGTTATCATTTCAGTCTTCTATTAATTTATTTAACAAAATGAATGTATGTTTTTTGTAGTGGGAAACTTTAATAGCCACGAAAATATACTAAATTAAGGAAGCTGGGTGATATAGTGAAATTTTAACTCAAGAAAGGGGTGAGATTGAATGAATGCTTCTTCTCATTCTGTTTTTGAGATGTTAAAGTTCATATTGATGGGTTTTTATTTATTTATTTTATTTTGCAACATGTAATCTACTGGTATTCATTCATACACTAGTCAATAACTTTTCCAGTACCCAGAGACTATCAGGGTAAATCTGGGCTATATTCAACTTAATTTTCTTGAGGGCCAGACTTTTTAGGGGGCCCTGTCCTAAGGGCCGAGATGCACAACTCATTATGACTTTTAACACAATTTGGCGTCCCACAAAAATCATCAACTTTAAATCTGTTTCAATAAACATAAAATAACTACTGCTGAATTATATTTAAAGGAATCCTATTTTGTAAAATGTATTATTCAAAGATTTTAACCTTGTTACAACGACTTCCCTTCACCATTAGTTTACTCAAAATTATACTTGAATTGATTCATTCATGTTGGAGTAATCTTTTATTGTTCTTAAGTTAAAGCTTAATTGCTCAGAAAATCCCTGCTCTCACCTACCACCTATCCTGATCTACTGATCTGCACATGTTCTAGTTCCTCACTAAATATGTAGTTGGAAAAACACAATAGGTCTCCTTTAAGTGAAAAAATACAAAAGGCTTTACCAAAATATCGCTGCAACATTGTCATTCCTAGACTGAGCCTAATTTCTAATCTTTGAAAGACGCAATGTGCTCAGGGTTAAATGATAATTGTGATTATTCAACTTTGTAATTGTAACAACAAAATAATAACACTCGCGCCAATTTTAGAAGCAAAATTAAATATTTTAGTTCTCTCTATAGAAACTAGTGTTGAGCAATATGTCATTGACTGAACTGGCAACCGCCGATTTTATAGAAAAAAAACTATTATTTTACACGGATAAGCTATGTTGTGTAACGTCCCAGATGCATTTAGTCTTTTTCTGTACTGTGGTAAGTAAGTAAGTAAGTAAGTCAATTTTTCATTTAAACATTCAAATGTTGATATGTTGATATCAGCAAATATCAATCTGGATCTCTAGGAGGTTAAAAAAAAATGTCGATAATGGCAAAAAAGGGTCTTTCCTATCTTAGAAGCAATGTAGAAATGTTTACAGCTTAGAAGCAAACTTTCATTTCATTCTAAATTAAAACAGATTGAGACTTATTTTAATCTGAAAAGTTTTTGTCACATTAAGATTTTGTTCACTCAGAAAGTCTTATTTCATAAAATGTGTTGCAAACTGTGATGTGACATGTTCGACAATGAGAATGACAAATTTCACTGTTTGCTCGAGACAACTGTAATCGTGAATAACTGCTAAATTGTGATATTTCGTCTCGCAATAATCGTAACTCAAATGCACTCTAACATGGCAGATTGTCTACCCGTCTTTACACCAAGTCACATGGTACAGGCCTAGTAGATTTGGAAGTGAGCCGAGGTGGTGCCATCTTTCCAGCATCGTGGGGTCTCGATGACTGTGGCTCTGCAGAGAGGACAAGTCCGCTCCCGATCGAACCACAGACACAGGCAGTCCTCGCAGAAAACGTGCTGCAAAGAAACCAAGCAAAAAATCAATCCTCTAGTCAATTTGAGCCTGTGGAAGTGGGTTGAGTATTTTTAATTGAAATCATAGTTATCTAAAGGCCTCTCGTTCCAGTTTTTTCCCCTCACACGTCTGATTAAAATCAGTAAAATTTAAACTAAAACTGTTTCTGAACTCTTTGGAGCACAAGCACATGGTTGGAGTCTTTTTAAAGTTGTATCTCTGTAGTTTTAGCTTCTGATGTCCAACAGGCTCTGATCAGAAATGAGAACTTTCTCCAAGCAAAACAAAAACAGAAAAAAATTTTGAATTTCCGCCTAAATTCCGTTGGTAGATTTAAGGATTGGTAAAGCTGGTGTTGACAGCTGAGACCTGAATGACACTAGATTTGGCAGATTTGGGGTTTTGATCATTCCTCTTCAAAAGCTGAAGGTAACTGAGGTCAAAATTAGTTTAGGAACCTAAAATTATTCAATACAAAAGTCCTATTAAAAAAGGTTTTTAGGAAAACTTTTTATTTGTCAGTTTACAGTTGAAACTGAGTCTGATTCATTTGCCTATAAAAAGAGGGACACAATGCGATTTTTATCTTTAACATTTCCAGGTGCTTCATAGTTTGTTTTTATATGATATTGAACCAAAAGGAATTAAAAAAAAAAAAAAAAGTGGGACAGCACTTCGAAAAGACGCCGGAATGAGAAGGGGTTGCTAAAAGAGGTACAAACACCTGACACAATTGAAGTAACTGTATTCTAAGAGCCACATTTATCAAGCGAAGCTAAAAGAGAAGCAAAAAAAAAATGCTTATGTTTACTTGAGTAATAATATTTGGAAGTAACTTTACTCCAATAGACAGTCAACAGTTTGGCTGCACTACCCAACTCTACATAAAAATCACAATCTAAGTTAGTTAATTTGTTTTTAAGTGTGAAACTGCACTGAATATCAACTAAAATGAACTAGAATAATTCCACTCTATATTTTAAAGCTTTACTACGCAGTTTTTTGTGTGAAGCTCTTCTCCAGACAGTTCATGTAGCTTTGACTGCCCCTGCAATGTTCCACAATGTGACACATTCTATGAGACAAGTAGGTAGCACCATGTTTTAGGGCAGGGCTATTCCACTTTATTTTCCTGAGGGTGGGTAGTGACTTCTGAGCCGAAGATGCACAACGAACCACCATTTTGGGCTAAAAAATAATAACTTAATAGTTTTGGATATTTGTTAACTGGACTAAAAATACTCTTAAGAACCATTAGACACTATTAAAAATCTCAGTATATTAGAAATAATTGCTGATTAGTTAATAACTAAAATAATCGTTTGTTACACCTCTACCCCATATTAATGTTGGGGTCACGCTAAAATATTCCTTTGCAACATTGGCTCTAATTTAAAATAAGTACTGCTGTGCTAGATTTTTGTTGAAAAATGAATTATAAACTAGTAATAAAAAAAATAATGTATTTTTTTAATCATTTGCAAGATTGGTGGGCCACATTTAATTGGTTGGAGGGCCTGAAAAAAGTCACATAAAGATCTTTGATTTAGTTTGCAATAATCATCTACCATTGGTCCAAGTCCAAAACAAGTTGTCTTAAATAATTTCTTTCCCTGTTCGTTAAACTAATCTTAGCTTTGCTTCTCATAACTGTAAAACATATGTCCTCAAAGGTTGGTTGCAGTTGAGGATTAGTTACCTGACAAAGAAGAGCGATGGGGTCTCTGAAATCGGACTGGCAAATAGCACAGATGTCACCAGCCTCACTGCACTGCTGGCTGCCGGCTCGTACTCCATAGTTCTGGATGAAGAAATGATCATTAAAATGCACTCAAAAGAAGCAATTTCTTAATAATAATCATAATCATCATCAAATCATCATCAATTAAAACTTCACCTGAGTGCCACAAAGGATGACAAATGCCTTGCGTATGGCAGAAACACGACCACAGATGTCAAAGGACTGAAAAACAGCAATAATAATTTTAAATGCAAAGGAAGTTGAAAAATAGGTGATCATATTCATGCATTCCAGGATGATTTCTGCTTTATCTGAATCAACCAAAAGTGCTAAAGACATTCATTTAATGACGTACAAAACTATGGTAAAACAACAAAAAAACAAGAATGTCATCTGTTACAATTTCCTTTCAAATATCTCACTGACACTAACGTGAATCTGGATGAGTAATTTTTTTTAGCTGCACTGCAGTTTCCTATTGTTGACTAATAACCATAAATAGAGTATCAGCTTCCTCCAACTTCTCATTTCAGCTGTGATTCATGGATCGAGTTCAAAGGTTATATAACGCTTGTTGCCATCAGTAACAAAAGATAATGTGAATGCACTTTTTAATCATTTTGATTAACCAATTAAACCAGATAACTGCATTCCAATTGGGATTTTGATAAAAAATAATGATATTAAAAGGGCTAATCATTTATGTGGTGTGTAATGAGCATAGGTTTTAAGTTTTGGACTTAAAACAGGTGCATGCCTTTTTCCTAAATCCTTATAGGAATGTATAATGGCAATCCATCCAGAACCAGAGTCATCTCCCACTGTTGCGCCCCATTAGGCATATATTTTTATATCAAAAACAGTGCTCTGATTGGCTGTGTCTTGGTGGCCAACTTCAGTTTCACTTTGCTGTTTGTAAAAAAAAAAAAAAAAGTGTTTTAGACTGATATGCAGCCAAAAATGAATGTATTGTAGATAGAGCTGTGCAATATATCGAATTTTAGACAATATTGTGAATGTGGTTTTCAAGATATTCAAAGATTTAACATCGAGTATATCGTTTATAGTTAAAATTGCCACATAAGCAACCCCGTAAGAACAGAAAATACAGAAAATATGCTAGTAACTTTCAACTTACGAAATGTAATATGTTTGCATTTCTGTGATTCATTTACAAACATTTCACATTGTTCATGTCACATCCCGGCATTTTCCAGACAAATAATACTTCACACAGATGTTTGCAGCCCAAATTTTGTTGTAATGCAAAAGTGATCGGGTCTAGTCACTAATGTAAATCACCAGATTGAAACAGTTTGAAATCATCTTTTAGATATTTCATGACAAAGTACAGTGTTATTAATAAGAAAATCTTGTTCACCTTCTAGATTCATGACATCATTGCATTCTACAACTTGAACGCAGCCTATTAATAATCGTTTGAATATCGTTATCGAAATATGCCCAAAAAATATTGAGATATTCATTTTTGTCAATATTGCCCTAATTGTAGATATTATGTGCAGAAGAATTTGTGATAACAAAGAATTGCTGGACCAATTTAAATACCTACTTCCTGCTTTATATTGTAAAACTCATGTACCCCAGATTTAACACCAAACTTGACTGCACCTAGAGGCTTTCTTTTTTATATCATATTTTTATTTTTCGGATGCCAGCTTCATTTATAAAGGCCTCACGGGTACAATATCCAGATCTAAAATAAAAAAGAAAATACCTTGCAGAGGCTGTAGATTATGATGAGCGCCGCCCCTAGAAAGTAGCTGCTGGAAGGGTCGTCCCCCATGATGTATTTGTACCAGAGCTGGATGGGCACTAGAGTCCGGAACAACTGGCTCAGCTCCTCAATCAGCAGGTAGCACTTTCCCTGTGAAAACATACTAAATTATTCAAGAAACAGTTCAAAAGACATTCACAACAAATGATAAGCTGGCATTGATTGACCAATTCCCTGAAAAGTGGACTAAACATCTAAAAAAAAATCCAATATTAATCCCACAAAACACATTCATCAAAAAACAGGAAAGACACTGCAGCTTCAGGGCACTTTTCTATCTAGTCAAGTGCAGTGCAGTATTAAAAGCTTAAAAAACAGCACGCCTCCAGCCCAAACATGGCGTCGGTCCAGAGCGCCACAGTTTCACAGCAGTGCAGGCAATTTCCCCACACTGTTCGGGAAACTGGCAGACGCTCTCTCCACCTGCTACCCTCCTCCTGCATTAAGCCGAGCCCTACGGGGGTTACACAGCGGCTCGAGAGGACCTGCAATGCCCTCCGTAATCAGACACAACAAACCAACTCCTCATCTGCTACACTAGAAAAATAACATCGCTTAAAGAGTCTCTATTAAGGAACTTTTGACATGTTTTGTAATGTTGTTTTCATTTCAAAAACTTATCATATCAAGAATGTCTAGACAGTGTTCTTTCATTCAGCTGAAAATATGTTGTTCCACCTTGTGATGCCATGAAGTGCTAATACAGAAAGTACTCCCGACTGCATATATTGTAGCAAACTCAAATGAATAAAATGTAAAACTGAAATAATCCTTAAAAAAGGCAAAGGTTTGAGGTTTTTCTAGTAAAGTAAATAGCTCAACTGAAGTTAGAACTTCTTAAACCATGGTCAGTGAGTGTTAATACGTATACTGTGAACGCACACATAGTTCGTCAGGTTAAATCACCTACTTATCAGTGCACTGAATACGTTCCACGGCAACTGTTTGGGTTAATCTATGGTCTCTGTTGCTGTCTGACTCTTTCATAATAAAACTCTTTTAGAGAGATTATGTTGAGGTTACAAAACTTCCTTTTTTTCCCTAGTTTTGATAGACTAATGTATTGGAAAAGGGAAAAAAATATTTTAAACAACATGAAAGGACAGACATCATATTTTGTGAAAGTGGACCATGATTTTAACACAGAACACAAAATGACTGGAATACATCGCCCACAGGCTTTGAAAACTGAGGGACTGCATCCTCCTGAGCTTCTGCTCCGTCCTGAGGTAAGTAAACACATGTCATGAGACAGAAGAGCGATCTCAAAACAGCAATCTGCCATGTACAATAGCAGCGCTGTGCATTAAATAATGGTTTTAACATAAATATGCAATATTGCTATATTATTAAGAGTGGACACAATCAAAATAGCCATAAAAATAAAATGTCTTGAGCATCAATTGAGATTAGTAATACAAATTTACATGTATTATGAAGTTTGTAGATGAGTGACCACGGTATTGCGCATTACACAACTCAGAGCCCGGCATTATACAGATCTAACACACTCCACAGAGTTCTTGACTCCGTGTGATCATTAGATCTGTATAATGCCTTGGTTCCTTGTTGTATAATCCTTACATATCTACCACTCAATGACGTCACCAGGTGGAATCAATTCTTTTGAGCTCTGGGGACAGATTAATAGATTAAAAGCAGGATACTCAAAAATATGTGCGTTAAACAGAGAGTAAAAATACAGTTTCCAATTTGCAATAAGCACTGCACAATAAGATCTTGTAGACACTGATAAATGTAGAAAATTACAAAGATGGTCTTGATTTGAATCATTAGAGCGCAGTCTTAACGTGGCTCACGCCAGATGAATATGTGTTGAATCTATCTGAGTTCTCACTATATCCATCTGGGACTTACTCGCTGAAAGCGTTCGAGAAAAGGCGGGCGTTTAGTGAAATACTTCGGCTGATTGGGTGTGGGCCTACCTTACAAGTATGCGTCACACATACACTCTTCCTTCAAAAAGAAATTACTCCGTATTTCTGCTAAAACCGCATCAAAGCAGCAGAAACACGTACCTCCACGAGAGTCGCCATCTTGTTTAGCTTGAATGTAGGGTAGGGTAGCACCGAGGCGCTAACAGCCGTCTAACACCCCGAAACACCGCTGGTTCGGACTCCAAATCAATCGGGCGCAGAAGCCAGATGGTTTATCTCGTGTTTGTGAATTCACAAATATCGCAAGATAAACCATCTGCTGACCAGGTTAAGCAGTCTTGATCTCAACTTTAAAGTCTCTGTCTCATCTCGGTCTTGACCCACAGTGGTCTTGGTCTTGTGACAGAGACACTGTGGTCTCAGAACAGTTTTGGTCTCGATTAGTGTGGTCTTGACGCTACACTACTTTTTAGACATTTACACGTATTTTGCATGCTTTAGTTTATCATAGCATATGTTTTTACTGTTAATCCTAATTTCTGTTTTATGTTAAACCAAATTACTGCTTTGCAGGTTAAGAATCATAACCAGAAATGTTACATGCAGCACTTTAACATTCTTTGAACTGACAATCTATTGGTGTGACTGAATAATTGGACCACCTTTTCATATGAACAGTATTACTTCACCGGTTTGTTAACAGAAAACGTTGAACTTTGAGTAAGTTTTACTTTCACGTAATAGAATGAAAATCTACGGAGATAATAACCAAAAGCAGGTTAACACATCAGCAATCTGAGTGAGACAAAAGTTAAATCTTGATTCACTGCAGTCCCAGTGGCATTACATGGTGTTTAATGACTTCTTGTATTGTATTTGACAGAGATTGATGACTGGAAGTGAAGAGCGTTGAGCAGCCTGTTTGGTAGAGGAAGATGGCCTCTGTTAGTAGCTAATTCATCTTCTGTATTGTCCCCTCAGCTTGGTATCCCACTGTGCCCATCACGCCCACACAAAAACCTGTCAAATCTAAGGTTTGGACTGGGGCCAAGAAGTTGAAGAAAGCTCCACTGTGGGCCATGTTTGGACCATTTGTAGCTTGTTTAATTGTTGTTGTCTTAACATAGAACAGTACTATGAGTTTTTCTTACATTTTTTGTTTTGCTCATTTGAATACAAGTTATTTTGGCATTTTGCATAACTTACACAATTAAAGAAAAAGAATAAGCTATTGCAAATGTATATTATCAAACTAATGTGCTAACTTTGTTGTTCTTATGTTTATGTCATATTACTTCAGGCTGCAAAATACAAATATCCCCAATAAGATCTATAGAACTGACATTTGCCGTTAGTCTAGAAATGTTATGCACCCATGAAGTGACACAGGGACACTAAAGGTTACACTTGGGCTGAATGTGCAGAGGCCAGATCAGGGCATAACTCCTGTCAAAGCTGATCACAGATGGTTGACAAGATGTGTGTATGTTTTTGTTGTGAATGGAGTGAACAGGTAATGGTTCTGCTCCGGGGAGGGATGACCTCACTCCTGCTAACCCCTAGAGGCCAAATGATCTCAGTTGTTGGCTGCTGCGGTTCTGATAGGCCTGTAGCCACGTTTATCAGTGGAAAATTTCATCCTCATAACTTGTGTCCTCTGCCCTGACTGCCCTACACACAAACAAGGTGAATGTGAGCAACACCTGTCTATCTCATTGAGTGCACTGATATTGTTTTGCCTGAGGCTGCACTTTGCACTCGGCTGGTGGAGATCTTATGAATACAGAGCAGCCGCACGCTGAGACCCTGCAGCACATTCCCCACTGTGGTGGTTTTCATTAAAGGTTGAAAATGAATACCCATGAATTATTTGTCTATTTTGTTTAGTCTAAAATTGTATTTGTTAAACAATTGTTGGTTCTTGGAAATTTCTTTAATGCTACAGTATTTATTCCTTTCTTGATTTGAATAATGTTGAAGAAGAAGTAGAGAAAGAAATATTATATTCTACCTTTTATTTATGATACCTTGGTTTATATGAGCCTTTACTTAAAAGGTAAAGTGATGTATCACTGAGCTATTTACTAGTGCTGTTAAGCGATTAAAAAAATTGAAGAGATTAATTAATTATGATCTGTAATTAATCAATCTAATTATCTCACCTAAAAATTGCTGAAGAAACGCTTAACTTAAGTGTTTTTATTTTGTTTTTATCCAATCTAATTAATGACATTATTGTTGCAGATGGGAAATATTAATATATTGAAGAAAAGACTTTAGGAAGTCTTTTGTTGCTAAGTTGTCAATTTAAACAACCCTTATGTCCACTTTGCAATATGGAAACAATGAAGTTAAAGATTAAAAAAAAATTAACTCGATTAATATGTCTGTAATTAATTAATCTCAATTAATGCACTAATTGACACCCCTACTATTTACATCCTTCATACACAAGCCTCAAATTCGTACACAGTAAAGCCCTGTAGGCGCCAGTTCACAATAGTAATTAATAATTAGTTGGGTGATACCACCATAGTGCTAATTTAAAATTACTGCCACTGGGACCAGAATTTGCATCTTTAACCTTATCTCAAGAACAAATCTTGAGATAAGGTTCAAGTAATAATTTTGCATCTTAAACATCTTTAACAGACAGTGACTAACTTACGTTTCGTAAGCAGATCAGTGGTTCGTAGAGACTGAATGACTCGAACTTGGTGACTTGATTTGGTTTGCTTTTTTTGGTATGTTTTCGCACGCCATTTAATTTCCAGAATGTGTGACTGGTTTCAAACACCGACTGATGACTTAAAGTTCTGCCTTTTAAACTTGTTGAGCAATGATTGTGAATTATGCCTGGATTAAAAATTTTGTGAAGAGCTATATACCTCAAGCCTTACAACATGATAAAATAACAACATGTTAGTTTAGAGCTCACAGTGTTGCCTACTACTTCTGAGCTTTGCTTATGACAAAAAATGTTCTGTAATGGCTCTGACTTGGAGGACTCACACTTGTACTTGGACTGGTAGACCTAATCACTTGATTTATACTGGACTAAAATGAGTGACTTATAGTTTGACTGTTGCTGAAATACAACTGTCTGTGTTTGAGAAAAGCCAAACAAGAGCCAAATAAACAACACATGAATATACTATATTTAGAACTTTTTGTGGTGATTAGGAGAAGTTGGACATTTCTTACCCTAGATTTGAAAGCCAGTATGATCTTAGGGAGAAAAAGGACGAAACACTTCAGACCAATGGTGAAGTATTTGAGGACAAAGTCTGTGATGCCCACAATCCAAATGAGATCAAAGAAGTCAAAACTCTCAAGGTTTGGTTTGGCAAATATGAGGCTGAAAAAGAAAGAAAAGTAATAATAAATATAGCAATAATAAAATAATTGACATTAAAAATCTCTAAAACTAATTCACAAAAGAATAATAATTTACATTTTTCTTACCAATACTGTGTTTGCGATTAGACTTTTGTGCAAACTTCACATTTTGAATGTGTTTCAGGAGAATTGCCAAAATTTCTTAAAGGTTGAATAGAGGATTTTTCAAATCCAACAACTGCTTGTTGTTTTTCAAATGATGCACTTGTGTTTCCCTCCCAGGGCCACGCCCCTCACTGCAACTGGGCCAATGAGTTACTTAAAAACACTGAGGGTTTGCTTGACAGGTTAACAGACCAATAGATAACGAGGTACCTCGTTATCTATTGGTCAACGTTTTACTGGCCTCATCATGTCCACAGTTTATATAGTTTTATTATTATTTTTTGTTTAGCATAAGTACAAGGCTGTTACAAATCTGTGCAACTGTTTTTGACCAAGACTGACAACAAACAATTTTTGAAAATCCTCCATACAACCTTTAAATGTGTACTTGTAAATTAATAAAAGAATTATGTGCGTTTTGAACAAATCAAAACCAAGAATAATCTTTCTATGTAGAAAATCAGAAAATATGTTGATTGTGAAGAAAATGAAGTGCTGTAAAAACTGCAGCCCTTGCGATTTTATAATTGCATCCATGAACATGCAATTTTGATAAATTGTGCAGCCCTATGTACTATATTGAAAACCTGCACAAACACTCAATGGAAACAAGACATACACCCAACATTTCAAATGAATGAGGGAGTACAGTAACCATGTGTAATGCTTTACCTGTTCTGAAGCTCTTCGTGTCGGAAAGTGTAGTAGATATAGACTATGTTTCCTGCGAGGAACAGGAGGATCCATAAAGCCATTAGCAGAGAACGATGCTCCTAGTAACACAGATACAAAATAACACATCACAGCTTTCTGCATCCCAAAAAACAGAATACACTTTGTCAATTTCAAAGCTGAATACATGTTAAAAAGTATGTATTTAAAAAAATCAAAACTAACTCTAAGACAAGCACATAATGAAGACTACATTTAATTATAACCAAAAATAAAGAATTTTATGTAAAAAATATTTTGTTTGTTGGTTTACCCTTAATGCCACTTGGTACTTTAAAGATGAGTTGGCATATGCAAAGGTACAAGTCATTCCTACGCAAACAGCTAAACCTATAAGAGAAAAAGAAAACAATGAGATAGTTTGTTCTTTTATTTTGAATTAGAACACTTGAAACTATTACCCAGTTTGTGTTGAAAGCAGACTTTAGCCAGAAGGATAAGGATAAAGGGGAAGCCCCGCTGCAGCCAGGTGACCACCGCCTTCAGCTCAGACAGTGCTGGAGCTGGAGTGGCCTGGTCCTCCTGAGAGTCCTCCCTGGAGCCATGCCTCTCAGAGCCAGCTGCTGTAGTGGCCTGTTGGAGCAGAGAAGGGGTCCGATGCTGCAGGGGCTGGTGGTGGAAATGGTGGTGATGGGAATGGTGGTGGTGGTGATGCTGTGGTGGACGAGGCAGGAAAGGGCCAACCTCGGTGCGATGGGGGCCTCCTTCATCCCTAGAGGAGGTGGTCATCTGAATAAAAACCTCAGGAGGAGAGCCCAGGACTAAGCCAGCTGCCTGAAATTGGGCAGAGGACACAGAACCGGAGGGAACGCCCACCAAGCCTGAGAAAATCTGCTGTGGTGAAGTTGGTGATTCTGGCTTTAAGCAGTCAAACACACCGCCCTCATCCAAGCTACTCTCCGACCCCAAAGTTTGGCTACGGCTCCTGCAAAATTACATATAAAAAGGTTAATTGTGCCTTTTTAAAACAGAACAACCCAGGGAGTGCTTGGAATTGTTACAGAAAAATAAAAAAGATTATTTTCAGAAATGTGTGCATCGTTTCAGACATGAATAAATTCAAACCAACATTACTTAGTTCTTGTAATTTAAATATTTTACAGGAAATTAGTTAGCCCTATTTATCTACTGCCTAAAACTCGAGATATGGGAGGTAAGACAAAGCTTAGGAGGTAAAAAGCTTAAGAACCACTGAACACACCTGGGCGATTCTCGGGAATTTCCCATTAAAAAGGGACCCAACCAAAAAATTTAAAAGCGTTTGAAAATATATTTTTTTCACTGCAAGCCATGGATTAAAGGTTAAAATTACTAACAAACATATTTTTTGTTGCGTTTTATGCATTTTCTTGTATTTTTTTTTTAGCTTTTGTGTGAGAAAGTATAGAGAATTTATTCTTACCGCAACACATATTTAGTTTTTCTTATGTTTATGGTTTTAGAATATTATAAAAGTTGATTTGTAAACAAGTATAGTAAAGCTAAACTATATCAATAAAACTTGTCTTTTCAACTTTTTAATATTATTTTTGTAATTATCTCATTATCTCATACTCTTTGTATTTTTAATCAATTTTTGAAATTGCAATGTTTTTCTTATATTTTGCCTGACTGAAAATTTGTATTAGTTTTGTCAATGTGCGCACAAAAAATTAAATAAATAAATTATTTATTTACATAATTTACCGCAATAACATATGTTGCGGTAATGAGACTGGTATTTCTGCTGTATCGGTAATGAGATTCTGTGTTTCGGAGATGAGATCCTATGTTGATTCAAAAGTTAAGGGGGATAAAACTTAAATAATATTTATCTACTAAGACAATCACATTGTAATGCAAAGGATTGCATTTGTTTGATGATACAGTTTGTACAGTCAGATAATATAGAAATTTGACAATATTGCAAATACGTAATTTGCAAACAAAACAAAATTAAAGTCGCAAGCGGCATTCAAATTGTGACCTCACCTTCTGTGGCAGAAAAAGTCACTGTTCCAAATTTCAGACACTTTCAATGAAGTAATGCAATTTTACGAAAAGAAGAGCATTAGTACAAAACCTCATTAAGTTAACATGGGCGCTTTTGCTCCTTACCCTGATTCTTACAAGAATTTGGGGCTTTGCCGCATGTAAACCGAGTCACATATCAAAATTATTTGGATAACTTTAATGCCTCACTTTTGTTGTTGATGTACAGCAAATTTAAGCCCAGTGGGCAAAACGTCCTGGGAGGAGTAGACGAAAGTATGACGTGAGCAAAATGGAAGATTTAGCAAAATCTCATTAGAATAACATGGGTGCTTTTGTGCCTTGCCATGGCAACGCAGTCAAAAATACGACATGCTTCCCATTGGCTTTTTTGATTTGATAACCTAATAAACTTTTGTGCAAAATTTATGCATTTTCGAAAAAGTAAAATTTGACACTCCATTCAAATTTTTATTACATCCTGTAGGGGCGCTATCGTGCGAATTGTGTTTTTTTCACAATGAGTGGGTCCAGGCCAGGAAGTTGAACAACTGATTTAATTGGCTTGTGCGTACGTTCAAAATAGTACATCCTGTACACTCAACCACTTCCTGTGCAATGCTTTTCAATGAGGTTTCATTACATCAGTTTAAAACAAATTGTGGGTTTCACATTCTAGAATTTTTGTCAGTTAAAAGCAGATTGGGGCAAGAGCGTTTTTCTATTAATAACATGGACTTGCCATGAAATATTCAAAAATGATCAATAAATTTAAAAAGTGATGATTTTGTGGTGACTTGACCCAATAAACTTTGCATAGCAAAATAACTGCGTTTAAACAATATTAATTTACCTGCCCCAGTCTGATTGAAATAACATGGACTGTTGAATTTGTGATGTCATCTGAAACCCAGCAATACATACTTTTGATCAGATAGTTGTAGTGAATGTACAGAAACATGTTAAAGACTTTACATTTTAGAGGAATATTCACCAGAGACACTTGTGTTTAAAAAGAGTTGTTTGTGTCTAAATGCTAACGCTAACAGAATGGTCGTAAGTACAGAAGTAGCATTTTTGAACGTACGCAAGCCAACTGAAGTTCCGTGCACAAAGCAATTTGAACAATTTCGGACCAAGTATGCACAGAAAGCCCTAAGAACTACTATATAATATAATAATATAATATTGAATCTCTCCTCCGACACAGGCCCTGAACTGTTGCGGTGAATGAGAATGTTGCAGAGGATGAGCGACTTTGAACTTTTTGGCTAACTGTGTTAGCCACATAAGAGCTAGCAAAACTTTTTCATGCTGTTTTTTCAAGACTTCCATAAGTTACCTGCAGGTCAAAATTTACAACTCAAACATTTTTGAAAAGATAAAAAAAATCTAATTTTGGTAATGAGAATAAAAACGTTTTGTGCTTTCTTCGAGTCATATTTTTTAAACTTTTCTCCAGAACAATAAAAGAAGAACTACTTGCCTCATGGACAACTTGAGAGTCACGGCTAATTGTGTCCCAGGCAGAATTTTTTTTTTTTTATTGGTTCTTTTACTGACAATGCTAATTATGTTGCGGAGGATGAGACAAAATGTTGTGAACACATGTTTTTTGGTATATTTTTCACTAAATAATTATACTTTTACTACAAGTATATACAGTTATTATCACAACAAATCATATAACATGAATTGAAACATTTTCTTTTATATATTTTTGATAAAAAATATTTACTTCTGAAACCACGGTACCGGTTGAGAACCTGTTTCGGTAATGAGAAATTGACCCTATGTAGAAATATTAAAAATAAAAATAAAATACTTCACACTAAATAATATGTCCAGAATACCCCAGAGAGAGATGTTATTAACCATGTTATTTTTATTTTTGTGTGATTTGCTTTAGTAATGTAAAAACTTTAAAACACGTCAAAAACCAGATTTCACGAGAATCACCCACCTGACATAAAGACCTAAATGCCACAATAAAAATTGTATTCAAGCAGGATTACTGCTGGAGGGACGGTGTTCCCACCTTTCAGAGGGCATGCCATCCGTGTTGCTGCTATGTCTTCTCTGCATTGCCCATCACCTGTCACATGGCCCAGCTCTATTAAAAACATCAAATGCCTTTTTTATTTCATAGATTCACGTTTGGTCTGCGGATTGCAAATAAACAAAAGACGAAGGGATTTACCTGAATTTGTTCACACATCATTTACGCATGGCTGGTCATTGTGGCACAATTGTCGTTGATGATAAAGTAGCTTTTGTGGTGATGCTGAGATGCTGTCCTGTATCCCTGCGTCCCTTGCGTCAACCACTTCCTGTTGGACCGGACATGTGATCGTTTGCAGCCAATCAGACGCCTTTTTCCTTACCACACGATTTTTGTGATTTGGACGTTTGTTTTGGTGATTTTAGCTGTCAAACTTGGAGAAATGCATGCACGGTTTTGCAGCTTTTTATTTAACCTTCTATGTTTAGTTGTTTTTGGAGGCTAAACATGGTCTAAACTTTCGGAGATCACATTGTTTTATCTGGTGGTGCTACTACGCTAATGTTAAGCTAACAAGCTAACAAAGCTATTCTTGCATAGTGCATGCTGTCCACAGCATTCAGTTAATTTTAGGACATTTCTTATTTTTTCCCCTCTGTGAACGGCTTTGAAATCCTAACCATGGGCTAACTTCAAGGACATTTAGGTCCAAGCGTTAACCTTGCACCACAGCCGCTTTAACCATCTGTTTTTGCATCGACTTATAGCTTAGTTAGCTAAGCAAGTCTTTAAGACTGGAGAAGGTGGGATCACTCAATCTCTAAAGGCCATGCAATGATGATGATGCTACGACGCCTGCTGAGGAAACGCTGGGTGCTCGGAGTTGTCTTTGGGTTGTCTCTTATCTATTTCCTCACCAGCACGTTTAAACAGGTATTGACATCAACAAGGTGTGCATTTGTACGGAGACAAAACGTGTAAAATCTACTGTTTGTATTTTTGTGAATATAAGGGCACATTGAGTGAAATTCAATATTTAGATTCATGCCTGTTTTAGCAATCTCGTATTGTCCAGCAGCCTAGAGTGCTCACGTGCCAGCTATCCCTCCCCGCCCCCTTGTTTGTATTTACTTAGAATTACTCAAATAAAATCCTGTCACTTTCCAAAAAACATGTAGTCACTTTCAAAAAAAAAAAAAAGAGTTTAAAAATGCTGCTTGTTAAAGTTAAATTTTACTCTAAAGAGCAGCAGGGGTTGTAGCCAAAAGTGTGGTCTGTCCTGTCGCTCTAGAGACCATGGTCCGGACCATTGCAGGGACCACCTCTGGGGGCGCTGTTCACTGGTCTGTGCGTGGTCTGTCAGATCTGGTCCGTGGTTTCTGGCTTTAAGCCATGGTCTCTGGGTCCTTTTCAATCACTTAGATGCCTCGAGTTCATTTCAAATGTGTTTCTTGACGTGTCATTTCGTAAATAAAGGCATAACGGCCTATTTATTTATTAATTAAACTAATTTACCTCTTTTTTTTTTCTTTTTTGGTCTTTTCCTTACAATACAGTGTTATGGCAAACACGGTGCACATTTCTTTGTGTGTGGTCGTGGCGCAGTTGGTTAAGCGTTGCGCTGCCGAGCGTGAGGTCTGTGGATCATCCTCGGATAGAACGACTTTTTTTTTTTATTATTATTATTATTATTTTTTTATGTTGTTGATTATAATTTATTTATGTCATGCGATAAAACATTATATAAAAGCATTTATGACAGCATAGTTCAGACAGTTTCAGAGTTTACAGCAAAGACCAGACCACAGACCAGAGCACAGACCACGGACCAGGGCAGGGACCATTGCAGGGACCACCTCTGGGGGCGCTGTTCACTGGTCTGTGCGTGGTCTGTCAGATCTGGTCTGTGGTTCCTTTGGTCTCTGGGGTCCTTTTCAATCACTTAGATGCCTCGAGTTCATTTCAAATGTGTTTCTTGATGTGTCATTTCGTAAATAAAGATCTAATTTATGCATTAATTAAACTCATTTACCTTATCCTTACAATCCAGTGTTATAAGAAACACAGTGCTAGAACTTTCATGTGTGGCTGTGGCGCACTTGGTAGAGTGTTGTGCTTTTGACCAAAAGGTTGTTGGATCGATCCACAGTGTGTAAAGATTTTTATTATTTTTTAATGTTGTTGATTAAAACTTTTTTATGTCACGTGATAAAGCTTCATATCAATTTCATTTTATTTTATTTTATGACAGTGTAGTTCAGACAGTTTCACAGTTTACAGCAAAGACCAGAGCACAGACCACGGACCAGTGCAGGGACCATTGCAGGGACCACCTCTGGGGGCGCTGTTCACTGGTCTGCGCGTGGTCTGTCAGATCTGGTCCGTGGTTTCTGGCTTAAGCCATGGTCTCTGGGTCCTTTTCAGTAACTTAGATGTCTCGAGTTCATTTCAAATGTGTTTCTTAATGTGTCATTTCTTGAATAAAGGCCAAATTCATTAATTAATTAATTAATTAATTAATTAATTAACCAGACCTCACAGACCACAGACCAGACCTCACAGACCACAGACCAGACCTCACAGACCAGACCTCACAGACCACAGACCAGACCTCACAGACCTCACAGACCAGAGCTCACAGACCACAGACCAGACCTCACAGACCACAGACCAGACCTCACAGACCAGACCTCACAGACCACAGACCAGACCTCACAGACCACAGACCAGACCTCACAGACCAGACCTCACAGACCAGAGCTCAGACCACAGACCAGACCTCACAGACCACAGACCAGAGCTCACAGACCAGACCTCACAGACCACAGACCAGAGCTCAGACCACAGACCAGACCTCACAGACCACAGACCTCACAGACCACAGACCCAGAGCTCAGACCATAGACCAGACCTCACAGACCACAGACCACAGACCAGACCTCACAGACCAGAGCTCAGACCACGGACCAGACCTCACAGACCACGCACAGACCAGACCTCACAGACCAGTGAACAGCGCCCCCAGAGGTGGTCCCTGCAATGGTCCGTGGTCTGAGCTCTGGTCTGTGAGGTCTGTGAGGTCTGGTCTGTGGTCTGTGAGGTCTGAGCTCTGGTCTGTGGTCTGTGAGGTCTGGTCTGTGAGGTCTGTGAGGTCTGGTCTGTGGTCTGTGAGGTCTGTGAGGTCTGGTCTGTGGTCTGTGAGGTCTGGTTAATTAATTAATTTATTAATTAATTAATTAATTAATTAATTTGGCCTTTATTCAAGAAATGACACATTAAGAAACACATTTGAAATGAACTCGAGGCATCTAAGTTACTGAAAAGGACCCAGAGACCATGGCTTAAGCCAGAAACCACGGACCAGATCTGACAGACCACGCGCAGACCAGTGAACAGCGCCCCCAGAGGTGGTCCCTGCAATGGTCCGGACCATGGTCTCTAGAGCGACAGGACAGACCACACTTTTGGCTACAACCCCCTCTCCTAAAGAGGGAAGTTTTGAACAGGAAGTCAATTGACCTGTTTATAACTCATCAGTAATCTTTTTTTATTGATCTAAATGCAAGTTATTATCTACATATATTAAATTCTATTACTATATACATGGAAGTTTCCTTTTAGCAACTCATATACAATTTATTCAATGTTATTTTGTTATTTTTCTCAGGAGGAGAGAACCATAAAGGACCGTACTCTTTTGGAAGTCAGGGATTCAGATCACCGAATCCCATGGAAAGTGCGCTTCAATCTGGGCAACAGCAGCCGACAGATCACTCAGTGTAGAAATTCAATCCAGGGCAAAACTTTGCTCACAGATGAACTTGGTGTGTAAAGTTGATATGCCACAGGAAATTTGGTTGTTTGTTTGTCTAGAATGCACTATATATAACCTTTGATGTCATTAACTTTTCTGTTTTGCAGGTTATGTTTGTGAGCGAAATGATTTGCTGGTGAATGGCTGCTGCAATGTCAATGCTCCTAGTACAAGGCAGTACATTTGTAAAAGCTGCCTCGCCAACGGCTGTTGCAGCATATATGAGTATTGCGTATCTTGCTGCCTCCAGCCTGATAAGGTAATCTTTTTCATCAAGGATGTTTTTTAAACTGTGTTTCTTTACTTATTTGACAAATATACTGCTATAGGACCCTGATAAAAATCTCTGATAATCTGACTGCTCTTCCTAATTCTTTTGAACAGCAACCCCTGCTTGAGCGCTTCTTGAATCGAGCTGCAGAAGGGTTTAGTAACCTCTTCACAGCTGTAGAGGATCATTTTGAATTGTGCCTGGCAAAGTGTCGGACCTCTTCACAAGTATGTTTGATGAACAAACAGTTATGTATGTATGTATGTATGTATGTATGATGTAGCCTATATTTATATAAACATCAGTGTATATACATGTGTATATCTGGGCTTATCAATCAATCCAAATTAATTTGTAGAGCAATATTCATACTAAACAACTCATAGGATTTACAAATCTTAAGAAACATTATCAGAAATCACATCAGATCCTAGGGAATAATTTAAAAACATGTAACAACAAATTATAGTTGCTTAGTCACTTTATTTGTTTATGTGTTCTTTTTCTGCAGAGTGTTCAACATGAAAATACTTATCGAAATCCTCAAGCCAAGTACTGTTATGGAGAGAGCCCACCAGAGCTGCTTCCTATATGACACTGTCTCTGAATCCCTGGTTTATTATGAAGTCTGAAATTGCAGTGGGACATCAACTGGACACTGTTTGCAACCCAGTCTTGCTCAGATTCCACAGTTCGACTGGATTAGAGTGATAATATGAGGACATGTAAAAGGACCTCAAAGGGGAATAGTGAGTGTCTGTGTTTATATTTTTTACACTTCATAAGTGCGTCAACATTTTTCATACATTCATCCATGATGATCATCACTGGCAGCTCGGACATCCAACTTATTTCATGGCAAAGGAAATAACACTAATTGCAATGAGGACCAACCTTATGTTTTGTTTTTATTATAAAACAACAATGAATGTGTCAGTTTGTCTTGTGCATGTTTATTAAACTGTTATTTAATTTTATGCTGTCCAGGATTTTTTTTTGTTGATATAAAGTAGATTTTTTTGTCGTTTAGAAAAAGTTAGAAGCCATTCTTGTAAAACAGGTTTACAATCTAACCAAAGATACTTTGTTGTCTTATTTCCAAAGAAATAACACAATTTCTAATGAAGTTTTAATTGATCAGTTGAAGAGATGGCCCACATTAATCTTTGTTACAATTTGGTTGTTGTACCATATCTCATTGATGGAAGTCTGACAGACTTATCACCTTACCCAGCGCTGTCCATCTGTCCACTGCTTCACCAGTGTACAGTAATTGGAGTCCAAAGCAGTGACTTTAAAGGTGATTTTATCTGCCTTACCTCAGGCAACACACTTTCCTCACGAGGGAGAGCCAAGCCAGAGTAAAACAATTAATCATTGTGAAGGTTGAGAAAACAAACTGGCATAATTAGGAAATGTAATAGAACGCCCTCTCATTTGGCAGATTGATTAATTACTATCACTTGGGATTGGTCCAAAAAGGACAAAGCACTTTTGGAAATTCAATTTGCATCAAACATTTTATTACAAAGCAAACTAGATAAGACAATTTTAACATTTACAACTGGTTAAATCATAAAAAATAAAATAAAATGCTATAATACAATGTTAAAAAAGATGACCGCTTCCTTCCATGTACACTTTGTGCTTGATTTTTGTTTGCTTGACACCGACTCTCCAGCTCTTTTTGGATTTTTGCTTAGGGAGCCCGTGCTGCAGCCAGTGCAGATAGTGTGTGGCTGCTGTCAGGAGAGTGTGGCTCCACTGTTTCCTCTCAAAAGTGGTAGGTGGCATGTCAGGGGTGCTGGAGGAGCGGAGCATTTCCCTCCCAAGACACCCTGCAGACAGACAGCAAGCATACCCACTCTGGAGAAGGACTCCTTCAGTGCCCTGCGAAGGGACACGTCCTCAGGATTCAGGTTGTTTTGATCCTCAAGGATCCTTTCTAAACCTTGGGTTAAAAACAGCAGACTGCACTGCACTTTGGCCCCAACAACAGGAGCGTTCTGCTTCACTGTGAGATCAGGAAAACCAGGCAGCCAGGTCCCAAGGTGCTTTCCATTGGCTTCATCCTGCAAACAGCACACATATGTGATGATATTGAGCTTGTAACAAAAGGTCAAGATTTAAAAAACATAAAAAATAAATACGTATATGCCATGAAATTATAAAAATGAATATTAACTTCTACAAGTACTGTACTTACAAACTGAGCCAAGCTGATTTCCACTTGTCGTTTCGTTAAAGAAGCCAGGTGTTTGGGTTTACATGATAAACCAGTGTTTAGAATCTTCTTGGCTGAATGACTTGCATCAATAATGCACAAAAAGACCATTATACAGGATAAAAGTATCTCAAGAAAACCTGAAAATACAGAGTGAATTAGGAAGAGTGCCATCAAATCAAGCAAAGAATGAAAACCATACCAAAGAATAGCATACCTGCTTGGGAGTTCATTTTGAAACTGGATTCTTCTAAATCTAAGACGATTTTATAATGATGCATCTCAGAAGTAGTGTGATGAGGCTGAAGAGATAAGCTTATCTGTATCTTACGCACATCCTTCAATGTGTACCAAACTCATAATGGTGAAATAGTGTCACTTCCAAGTTTAAACTAAATTAGCAGCTACATTGCCATTTTCATTTCATACAAAGCTAAATATAGATGTAGTTGTAGATTGATTATGTTTGTTGTGTCTCTGTTGTAACATTTTCTGAGTAAAATTAGCTAAGCTTAACTCAGTGCAGTGAGTAAAATGTATGTAATCTTCAGGGGAAGTACAAGTGAAACAACTATGAACATGAAAAACACGGTCTAATTTAGGTCAGTAAATTGCAGCATCAACCACAGATGAGTTTATAAAACATATCCATTACACTTTCTTTATAGAGGATGCTTACTTTAGAGAAAAAAGTGGCTAAAATATTAGCAAAGGTCAACAGACATGACTATTTGTGTGATTTACTGTGAGGATTGGCAACTTTGCTTCACTCTATTCCAGAAAGACTGTGGCTACTAAAGTAGTCTGTCAACTTTTTTGTTCCGAGTACCCGATAAAATGTGTCTCACACTCCAAGAACTCCCGGAGTTTAAGTTTAAAGTAAATATATCGGTTTCCTAATAGAATGTTGTTAGTTGTTTCTTTGTATTTCCTTTTTTCCTCTGAAACAAATGCTCAAAACCTCATGTTATTATTCAGATTGACCACAAATAACATTTTAAGAACAGATAATAATACATTTTACCTCCTTTTAAAGTCTGAAATCATACCACCAGGTAAGTAATTGCTTATCCCACGTGTCCCTGTACCCCTGGTTGGGAAACATTTTATTAACAATACAGAATGTAGGAGTGCAATAAAAAGTGTGGAATGATGATCACTTTTATTAACAAAATGCAGTAAATATAACCAACAGTTAATTTATAAATAATACAGTATATATAATGTAAATATTAACGCTATACTATAATACAATAAATTACACAGAATAAATAAATTATCACATTTTCATAAATACATCCACCTTAACAGATTTCAATAAATATAATAATTTAGCATCCAAAAGCAGCTTACATGATACAAGATTAGCCTATTTAATCTACTTAGTATAATCATAATATTCAGGCTATACATGAGCCCTACAAAGACTATAATATAGACTATGTTAATATACAGTATTTTGAGGCTATAAATGTTGTTGTCTGACTTGGAGAAGAACCTGTTCCACTTGTGAGAGCCACTCTTGCATCCTGAGCAGCACAGCCCAGCCGTACCCTTTGATTTTGTACCTGGAGTCGTGTCGGCCTTCCACATCTAGAGGAGGAGGTGCTGAGGGTACAGCAACAACACGCGTTTCCAGGATGCTCTGAAGATGTTGGATAAAATAATCACATGTGACTGACAATCGTTTCAAGAGCGTAGCTAGCGGCTCTTCATTATTGAAATACTTTTGATTGTAGAGTTGTACTTGATGAACATGGAGTCTGAAAAGCATGGCCTTGCTGTAAATGTTCTGCAGTCTTTCTTCCACAGTGGCACCACTTACGTTAGCGTCCGGGACCTCGGTAGGAACTGAAGGATTCCTGGGACCATGGCGGGTGTTCTGAGGGAAAAAAACAAACACAAACAGTGTGTTATGTTTTTGGCAAGATATTTTCCCAAGCTTCTCAAACAATCTGCATCTGGAATGAACAACCTTTTTTGTACACTGGAAAAAGTAATCTATAGGCAAAGTTAAATATCTTACAGTGAAAACATTACTGTATATCTTGAATTAAGCATAATTCACTTGTCAAGTAAAAATATCTACTAACATACTTATTTGTATAACTTTTTAGCTGTGAAATGCCAACTACACAATTCTGTAGAAATAGAAAGTTAAAACCACACTTTGGGACATTCAGAAGGACCATCTTTTCTATAAAAACATGCAATAAGAGACTCTCCTCCAAAACAATTAGCAGTTAATTGTGTGAACAAACAAGCTAGCTCAAAGTAAAGACACATAATATAGGCATTTATTGACTGCAATAAAGACTTCTAGTTGGCAAAAACATCCTTTTTTCCAAGTCTTTTTGTTGATCAAAAAGTTGCACAGTGCACCTTTAAAAAAGAAAAACAATCTTGTACTATTTAATATAAGAACAACTACAATTTGCACATAAATTAAGATATATTTTTTTGATTCTTGTAGAGTTTTATTCATTTGTCAAATCTGTTAAAATCATCAAAATTTGTTCTTAAAAGCGCACTGTGTTTTGGCTAAGAATAGACTTGAAAAAAGCATGTCTTACTTGAACTAAAAAATATATAAAAATCTGCCTCTTGTCTTTTTGCTCATCTTTGTTTCTATAGAAAAGTGATTAGTGTAGCTGTATTTTTTTATTCAGAACGTCACAAAATATGGTTTTACTTTCTAATTCTAGTAAATCGTGAACTTGAATTTTCACCTCCAGAAAGTTACACAATGCATCTTTAAAACAAGAAATTTGGTCTTACCTAGATACAGAGATTATTTTTATTTTTAATATTAGAACCGTACTTAAGTCGTTTTCTTAAATCTGCACTTTACTTGATTATCACAAGTTCTGGTGACTTTTTGCTTTTTTACATTTTTCAAGAAGTATCTGTACTTTCTACTCCCTACATTTTAAAACAGGTGAGTTACTTTATGTGTCCATAAACAGTTTTTTTCTTTTAAGACACTACAGAGCTGCTGTGCTGATGTCTATTAGAGCTCTGTGAACAAATTAACAACTGAAAATTGCCAGACAGTTTAAAATTTCTAACAATAGAGATTATGCACTGACATCATTAGCTTGCATAAATTAGTTGCATTTCTTCATGTATTTCTTTGTTGTGGCAACGGCTTGTTGACTACAAGCTTGTTTGTTAACAATAGTTGATGATTTAGGACATTTTAACTGCAACAAAACTCAAAAACATATTTTTTAAGAAGAAAAAGGTAATAAGTTCAATTGTGTGTGATTTCAATGTCTGATAAATGTGAGAAGCTAAAGTCTTGTTGTTTATCTGCTTTGCTACAACTGTTTACTTGATTTTCTTTTACATGTCAGTTACAAACCCAGTGCTCAGTAGACTTGTTGTGGGTTAATTCATTATCAAACTGTAGTTTATTTTTCCTGTTTAGCTGTATTTTCAGCTTTTACAGTAGAAAATGTCCTTTCTCTCCATTGACTATCATGCATCCTTGCCACTCAGCATGAACATTTAGAATGCTGTGATGTCACCTGCATAACCTCTATTACAAATTTACCACATGATAAAAGTCACAATAATTATAAATAGTTTACTGTAAAGCCCAACTCATGCTCCAACACATTACAAACCAACTTGTGCACGGCAAAAAAAAAAAAAATTTGTATTTTTTCTGGTTAAGATGGTTTTCTTGATGCACCTAGACTTGTTTTGAGGTGTTTTCTGCCTTGTTTCAATAATTTTTTCATTTTTCAAGTCAAATTATTTGCTATTGAAGTAGATATTTTACTCACCACATTGGCAAATTTGATTCCAAAAATAAATAAGTGAAACAAGAAGCCAAATTTGTAGTTTCATCTCTGTTCAGATATGAATTAATCAATATATTAGTAACAAAATTTGGGCCCCAGATCAAAGTATAAACATGTCACATCAAACACTCACCCAAAGAGGCACTGACATTATAAACAAGAACTTAGCATTTCATTAAACTGACAATAAGTTGGTGTATTATGTTGCAGTTGCTCTGAATATCTAACGAAAAGTAAACTCAAAAGGGGAACTCACATAGGCTTCGAATAAGTCGACCACTTGCTGTTTCAGAAGACGTAAAGTGCTGAGGGTCAGGTCCATCTGACGAGTTTGTGGCCGGTGTGAAGACGGTGCCGAAAACACTGGCGTCACCTGGATCTCCACAAGTATCAAGATCAACCTGAGAACAGTTCAAACAGTTAAGGTAAGATTAGCAAAAAGATCTAAACAATTATTGAAGTACTTTACCTGTAAAGATGAGCAGAGTTCTCTTCTGTTGAAACATCATTTTGGCAATAAATCCAAAACATTACCAGCATATTTATATCGCACAACTTCCGACAAACGGTCATTTTTCCGCCCACTGTGACGCTGTACATGCACGATGACCTTGCGATGACCATAAAAAAAGACTATTTTTGTGTCTGACTTAAACATGTGCTACCTTAAGCTGAACTAAGTGATTAATAGACCAAGAGTCATGTGATTACAAGAAGTATTTCAAGTTTTGGAAAAATTCTACAAACACGGTCAAGACAGAAGAATGCAAAGACTGAACCAATCATTCTAAAACAATTCTAAGTAATAATAATGACTGTGTTGGAGTAAATCTGAGTCAGTATCGATCACTCCTTTCCTCTTTTGCGGTTTCATTAGAATTTCTAAAAACAGTTGGTGTCCTGCTCCATTGAACTGCACAATATTACATTACATTTCACAAATTGTATGCAAGTTTTCTTTATTGAATGAGGCAACAAAGGACTACAAATGTGAAACACAGTATCTTCTTAAGAAAATGAAAATAAAAAATGGTTGTACCAAAAATAACTATCCGAAATATTGAAAATTTTACCATCTATTAAGACATAATAGTGTTTATGACCTTTGAGAGAGAGAGAGAGAGAGAGAGAGAGAGAGAGAGAGAGAGAGTGAAAGGAGAAAGAGAGAGAGAAAAAAGAAGAGAAGAGAGGAGAAAGAGAGAGGGGAGAAAAAGAAGAGAAGAGAGGAGAAGAGAGAGGGAGAAAAAGAGAGAGAAAGAGGAAAAGAGAGAAGAGAGAGAGGAGAAAGAGGGAGAGGAGAAAGAAGAGAGAGAAAGGGAAAAGGAGAAAGAAGAGAGAAAGAGAAGACAGGAGAGAGAGTGAGAAAGAGAGGAGAAAGAGAGAAAGGGAATGAAGAAAGAAGAGAGAGAGAAAGAGATAGAGGAGAAAGAAAAGAGAGAAAGGGGAAAAGGAGAAAGAAGAGAGAAAGAGAAGACAGGAGAGTGAGTGAGAAAGAGAGCAGAAAGAGAGAAGAGAGAGAGAGCAGAGAAAGAGGAGAAAGAGAGAGGAGAAAGAGAAGAGAGAGAGTGAGAAAGAAAGGAGAAAGAGAGAGAGGGAGAGGAGAAAGAAGAGAGAGAAAGAGGAAAGGGAGAAAGAAGAGAGAAAGAGAAGACAGGAGAGAGAGTGAGAAAAAGAGGAGAAAGAGAGAAAGGGAGAGAAGAAAGAAGAGAGAGAAAGAGAGAAGAGAGAGACAAAGACAGAGTGAAAGAGAGAAGAGAGAGAGGTGCACTTTGTAACTTTTCTAGTAGTCTTTGCCACAGCCTGTCTCCACGGTGATGTTATGAAAGTTCTCTAGTCAGCATTAAACATAATGTATATATACTGAAGAATTGATTTCACTGTGGATGTTTTTAGGGCTCAAAAATATTGCGACATGCTGATTATAGTGAGCAGGTGCGCCTCTCCACAGATCTGACTTTTAGCTTGTCCTGGTAGTATCACATGTTTAAAGCCATACTGTGTAACATTCTATAGGCAAAGCAATATCTCCATGGACAAAACGTGATTGAAGACCCTACATCTAAAACCTTACATAGTGCACCTTTGAAGTTAAGTGAGCATTTTTATTTGTGTTTTTCAATTAAAAAACTAAATAACATACAGTACATATAAGTAATGACAAACAGCAAAATGATTTTTAAAAAAGTAACAATACTGGAAGGCGTTATTCTATGTTAGCTCTGGTGAAATGATAATAATTTGAATATTCTAAAAATGAAACATCAAGTCGTTTACAGACAGATTTATGTGCTTTTTATGCAAGTCTGAGCTGAAGAAGTTGTGCATGGTTCAACCCTGAATAGACCTTTCACGCTGCGGCTAAGCTAGTCTAAGTTGGTCTGAAAATAGTTTTGGATAGTCTCATTTATTCCCTGTGGAGAAATAACGCAGTGAAATAATGAAATATTTAATTGCTACAATCAGATAATCATTTGCACGATCTTAAGACCTTCACGTACAAGGTAAAAACTTCACCAGGGAAAACCCATGTGTTCATAAAATGGGCCATATGATAATAAATTCTGATGCTAAGATAACGGTACAAACTGAACTAGCTTTTTACAAAAACAATCGGTCTGACATTTAATGTATTTTTATCAATTTGATTACTTCATAATTAGCACAAAAATTTACTTTGTAACTTTCTGGAGGTGGAAGTCAACTATACAATTCAGTAAAAAAAAGTTAAAACCATATTTTGAGACATTCTAAATAGGAATAAATAAATTTTATAACATAATGTGAAAAAATAAAGCTATAGGAGCTGCTTTTTGATGGAAACACACAAAAGGATGCCTTGCTTCAGTCCATTTTGTGAATATGCAAGTCTGCTCAAAGTAAAGACGCACATTTTATGACTTATTCAGTGGAACAGAGAAATCCAGATGACAAAACATGCTTTTACTAAGTTGACCAGACGTCCCTATTTATCTGGGACAGTCCCTATTTTGATTCCCGTGTCGTTTCCCAGCAAATATATCCAAAACCATTGTTTTGTCCCAGTTGTCCTGATTTTTGACCATTTTAAAACTTCCCAACAGTGAAGGGAGGAATATATTGCTTTTTCTTTAATCAAACTAAACAAAATAGTGCTAGAAAATAACCAATTTGCACTGATATAAGTTACAATATACATCAGTGTGAAGGTGCCTCAAATTTCTGCGCACCTGAATATAAGCTGCACCCACTAGATTTAAGTAAGAGATAAAGATAAAGTACATATAGGTAATTGCATAAGTATATACTTATTTATTTGCTATTTTCACAAAACTCATAGCTGTCCCAGTTTTTAGTTTTGAAAATCTGGTCACTATTGTCTATTTTGGTCAAAAAGTTGCACAATACACTTTTAATTTATTTGTTAGCATTTAGCAATACGCCAAAAATATACAGTCTTTCCCTGGTGAAGTGTTTACCTCGTATGTGAAGGTCTGAAATCACTGCGATTATAAATGATTATGGGTGAATGGAATGACAAGGAACTATCCTCAGGTATTACACAAACCAGCACTAACCTAGCCGCAGCACTGTGAAAAAACTGGACACTCGTGGGACACCCCCCACTGTCAAACATCCACATGAAAGATCTCAGGTCTTTCTGGTCGTTCATTTCCAATTCAGAGCGATTAATACTGCCAGCGATACGAAGATAGCTTGTCTAATAGGCACACAGTTAGCTCAGCCCCTCAAGTATTTTCTGGAGTGCACAGACAGGCACACTGCTCAGGTTACGCTACTGACATCAACTGGAAGACGCTTCTTTTCGCTGATGATGAAGCATGTCTGTAACGCTGACGATATCCTCCTCAGGGACCTGGAGAAAAAAGAGTCACAATAGTAAAATTAGTTTTGTTTTTAAATGACAAGTTGAACTACTCATTTCACTAAAATTAAATTGAGATTAGATTTAAAATTTGTCTAAACATTTTACTCATTTCATCCCGGTTTAGCCATTTTTTAGGATTAAAAATTCACTTCCTGATCATAAATGATGGCATCACAAAGTTGCCTAGCGACCATGTAATAAGCCTGTGAGAAAACTCTTCTAATTAATCAGGACTTCTGTGGGAATCCAGACTATTAAAGCCTTTTAAGACCACAAAAAGTACAAATTAAGACCTATTTGTGAGTCATGATCTGTTAACCTTATTTTGACCCGCCACTTTTTTTCACAGCGTACTTCCTGTTTAGCTCCGTTAAGGTAGCTAACATGTTTATTTGTCTGTCTTGCGAGGCGTTCCCAAATACATGTAACAACAGTTAAATGAATCTAAGTTTGATTGTGGGTAATGCCAACTGCAGCTAAACAGGAAGTGCTCTGCCAAGAAAAGTGTTCGGGGGCAGAATAAGGTGAATAGTTTTTTACAAAGCTGCTTTTTCAGTGGGCTTCTTAAGATATAATTTTACATTTTGTTAGAATCATGAAAAATCAAAAATGAAAAAGAATACCAACCAAGCATTTTATTGATTCCATCTACTAAATAACAGTAGAAGAAACACCAATTGTTTTATATTATTGACAGCAGAAGTGTGAAACAGGTCAAGGAATCTGATACAAATTGTTTCAATAAAAAAGACCTGTGAAAAACATTTTTAAACTTTACAAATTTGCAAATTAAGACTTTTTAAGGCTTAAATTCAATTCAATTTTGTTAAATTTATGCTTACAGGGGCAAAAATTTTGTTTTTTTTTTTTTTGTGAGAAAATGTAAAATGTCCTGGTCTCCCTAGTGAGATGTCATCAGTTAAGATCTCTGCTTTACTTCCTGTTTTTTTCAACACATTTTTCTTCACAAACTTTTTTTAATTCATGTAAAACTATCATTTATATGTACAGGTATTAATCTAACAATTAGGTTAAAAATAGAAATTTGTAAAAACACGTCATGAACACTTTAAATGGCTAGTTTCAGAGGTGGGCAATACTTACTGACATTTAATTGAATAACTTTTGGAAAAATTGTGCTATTAACTTAAGAAAAATAGATGTTGACATTGACAAGAGTGTATTAGTTCATTATATTGTACTTTATGTCAGATGTCACTTCTATTCACATGGAATAATATTTACCTCGAGAACTCATGTAAATTCCAGAAATTCTATTCCTGTGTGAATCGTCTTATCTATAAAGTTTCCGAAATTTTACAGTCTATAATTCACCAAACTTAGATGTCCTCATGTAATTCTGCCGTGTAAATTCTTAGATCTGTGAATTGTATATATATAAATTTATATTGACTGTGTGGCCCATTTTACCTTGTTCATATATTGACCACGAATCATTATTAATCATTAAAAATAATCTGAAGTAATTTTGCAGGTTTTTTTTGAGAGTACAAATTTTGGCTTCTCTACCACCTTTGGTTAGTTGATATTTTTGTTCTTCAACCTAATGAGAATTGTTGTATTATAAAGACATTCATTTGTTTTATCTATGAGGTTAGTCAAAGGCAATTTGAGACTCCCACACAATGCTGGGATAAAATTAGTGTGAGAAAAATCATTTCAACTTTAAATGACCAAAGGCTGCTCTTACGACAGCTAATTGTAACTTCCTCTTTTGGAAATTGCAAAGGCTGTCTTCATTTGTTTTATGTGTTATCTTTTCTTTTAAAGTCTGTGTCAAGATGAATAACAAGATGTCACTATTTATTACAGTTGTAGGAGCATGTGTCATTATTCAATCAGTAAGATTTCAGGGTTCAGGATCTTGAATGGATATTAAAGAGATCTTTGATGTGTAGTCTTTTAGTAGTTTAGTTGATTAATAGATTATCGAGTCTTAGTCCAAAATTTTAGTTAGTCATTTGTTTATTTAGATAATAAGGATTTAAACTGATCAGCAACACAAATAATTTAGGCTGAAAGTCTGGGATAAAGCATGGTTTAATCTGCCTCTCTGGAAATAAATACACAGTTTTCAAATAATCTCCTGCATAAATTCTTGTTTTGGTGTTGATTCCTGTGCCTTATTTGTTTTCCAAGTACGTTTGGGTTGGATAAAATAGTTGGCTCAAAAGACACTTTTTAGCCTCCGAACATTTGCCGCTTTTAGTCGACTAATCAGTCTAGGGCTGTAGTGCTTTAGTCGTTTAGTCGATTAATTGGTCGATGGAGTCTTGGACTAATTCTTTTTTATAGATTATAATGAATTTATATTCAACACTACAGAATATTTTTTTATATAAACACACAGTTTCCTCCTCATTTTCTGTTTAACTATAGTTTTATAAACTACATAATATTATTAGTCTTTTGAGTTGTCACAATATCACCATTTCCAACCTGATTTTGATATAAATAATAAACTTCTTATACAATGGACTGACATTTTCAACACAAAATCAAGTTTATAATGAAACAATTTAGTTTTAAACCAGTTTTGATGAAACTCAAGATTATTTTAAAACTTTTCAGAAAACAGGATTTTTTTTTGCAGAAATATCTGATTTAGTTCAAATGCTTGCCTTGTTAATGTTATCTGTTTTTGTTCAAATGAGAATCTAGTTTCGACACCAGTTTTAGCTTTGATTTGTAATATTTTTGACAGCTCTACTTTTGGCTTCAGAGCCTTTGCCACGCCCCCTTTTCAGCCGATTAATCAGTCGATGGGACATGTTTTTAGTCAACCAAGAATTTCTTTGGTCGACTACAGTCCTAATTCGGTTGATGGGACACATTTCTTTTGTCGATTGCAGTTCTACTTGGATGTGGGTTTGAGCTCAGCACAAATTGCGTATGCAAGATATTATGAAATTTGTGAACATTCCTGAAGTAAATATTTCACAAATGAGCATCATGTATTGTGTTTGATTATAGTTCATAGTTCACGTCATATTCTGCACTGAACTCAGACATAGCAGACACTTGCGTTGCAACAGTGGAATTTCCCCATAGTAGGACAAATAAAGGATATCTTATCTTATCTCTCAGTTCATCCCTGCTATATTTACATAATCAAACGTTACCCTTTCACTCACCAGAGCATGGTCGAAGCTGAATGTGCTGATGTAATACGCCGAAATGTCACTGTCAGCGAGAGGACGGGAGATCTGAGCCACTATTCCACATTCATCTGAAACATCAGAAAACAGAATGATATCAGTAGACATACAAAGTGCAACAAAGCATTTCGGCCACAGTGGATTTGTTTGCCTTTTGTCGTTCGGTACAGAAAAAAAACACTCGTATCTGAATGGCCAAAAATATGTGTGATAGTAAAGAAAAAGGTATAAAGGGTAGCCAGGCTGGCGCCATCTAGTGCCTCCACTCAATTTCATTTCTCTCCAGCTACTAGGTCAGGCATCACGAGACTGCAGACTGTTTACAAAAAGCAGGAAGTACATTGTTCAATGGGTGAAGAGAAGTAGAGTGGTGTGTCAGCCTGAACCAACCCGAGCTGAGATCACAGACTGTATGTTCTCTTCCTTTGACCTTGTGTCAAACTTTTACTTGGAATATGATGTCGTAGCTCTTAATTTGTAAGTTTACCTCATGAAAATGGCAGCAATCTCTGACCAAAAAGCGGTGATTGGTTAAATAAAAAAAGTCCCTGCCTACTGTGAGTGAACGAGCTCAGTGATGCAATGTCAGACGATTTCCACAAAGTGAAATGAAACTGGCTGATGCATCAGGCTAATAAAAGGGTAAAGATGTTTTCAGTTGCAAATTCATCATTTCAATAAAGTAACTGCAATTCAATTTTCTCTCTGTCTTAGTTGAAAACAAGCAGGACTGTGTTGGCGTAACGTATAACCCCATTTTTCAACCCACAATGTTTTCTAACTTTGCAAAACTTTTCCAAAACCAGTAGATCTTACAAACAGATTTAAATTTTCTATGACTTTTCCAGGTTTTCAATGACTGTACAAACCCTGTTTAATGCAGCTCCTTACCGAATCCAAGTGGCTGCCCCCCGATGCGAACCATCCTCCACAACTCTCCTGACGAACTAGTGAACAGCAGATCAGCAGGGAACCTAAAGAGAAGCAGTGTGCAACAGGTAGAATTAGGTCTTGGCAATATTGTGATAAAAATCTAATTGTGGGGTAATTTATTTGACTGCTTTTTTGATAAATTGTCATATTGTGAATTCACATTTCTCTTTTTGATGCATCTGATGTTCAAATACAGACTACTCCCCCACCGAGGTTTCTCTTAGCCTCAAAGTTACCAAGTCCACTCTCATGAATTTTGAAGTCAACAGAGAGATTATTTTTTAGCAATTCACTTGTTAGTTTATATTTACATTCTTTTGCCTTAAAACACAAAATAAGCCATAATATATTACATTTAAAACAAAACCACTATTGTCAGTGCTCAGAACTTGTATTTTTATGAACATTCAAACAGTAATATTTAGTGTCCATATTTAAAGGGTCCCTCATCAGTTGTTAGCGTAACATAATAATGCACTTTCAGTCAGATCTTGCAGTTCATGCATTGTGCATTAATATTTGTACTATACAAATAATGTATTTTTTATATATATTTTCATGTCTAAAGATCATTATCAAAGTTATACTGCTAAAATATGAATTCTTGTTTTAAGGCAACAGTGTACTACTTAGCTGATTATTATATTATAATTTTAATCACTTATATTGGAAGGGCTAAGGTTGCTTGTTTTGAGATTTTGTTTTCAAAGGCTTGGTCGCTTGCTTCTCTCTGAAAAGTTGGCAACACTGGTCAGCCTTTGTCCTGCTCTGAGTGATTGACAGCTGGTTTAGCCAATTAGCCATTTATTTATTTTTTTACCTCAAAAGCATTTAAAAAGATTGTTTACAAAAATCAGGATATAATAGAAAATGTCATCTAGCTCTAAGAAAATTGTGACAATAATATTTTGTCACATCGCCCAGCCTCATTACTACGCAGGTGACTTTAGCATACCTTCTCTGCGCCTCTGTGTCCATGACCAAAGAAATGTAGCCGTCAATTAACGAAAAAGAAAAAAACTTGATGCAGTCCATGTCTTGAGCTGAGTGAGGATCTTCTTTAGGACTGGAAAAGACAAAATATATAATTAAGCCTTATTAAAACATGCTAACATATCCAAAGTTGTGTTGGGAAGATGTGCTGCCACCATGTGTTGTGATTAGGTATTGCAGTAGAACTCACCTGCTGGAGTAGAAGAGAACATCGATAAGTGTTGTGGCAATGGACGGCAGTGTGTCTGGGTCCAGGGACATGACACAGAACTGGTTTAGAGGAATCAGAACAGGATGGACCGTGGACTGCAAGGCTGGACACGAGGACATAAAAGGTTATTCAGAAGTCATCTCTATACCACACATTGTTAGAAAATTAAACAAAAAACAATTTTCAGAGATGGATGTCAAATTTACTGTTACGATCACAAAACACAAAAAATGAAGACCTACTCCTGAGTTTCCCAACCTTTTTTGTTTGAAATTTGTTCGAGGCACACCACTTACTCAAATACCAAATAAACAAATAATTTATTATTCTTGAGGGGCACTATCTAACTTTGTTAGATAGTGCCCCTCAAGTGGTGAAATAACGTCCTTAAAATTATTCAATACATTTGCTTTCATTCTTGGTGAAAATGTGGTTAAAACTCTCCAATGAGGCAAATTATTCAACTAAATCAGTTAAATTTGACTTCACAGCTTGGAAATTGTTTTTATTTTTTCAAGGCACACCTGAAGTAGATCAAGGCACACTAGTGTTCCTCGGCACACTGGTCGAAAATCATGACCTAAAGTATTGCTGTTGCCAACAAAAGATCTTTTTTTTTTTCGTTATAATTATACAGTAAATAATCTAATGCATTTTCAAAAAAGAACGCAAAATGCCGTTTAATGCATATTTGTTCCGTTGTCAAAATTACAGCAGAATCCACTCATTTCACAAAGACCAAACTACTTTCAGTGTTTTTAATTGGAAAGAACTGTGGTCACAGACAAAACCGCCTAAAAAATTGAGCCTGTTTGCCCGCCCAATTCTATTTGTTACTGGTTGACTTTATTGTCAGTCATTCCTGTCAGCCAATGAGACCTATATCAGCAGATGTATAACTTTTAAAGATCCTAAATTCAAACTTTTCAAATTAAGATTTTTTAGACTTTAAGACCTTGCAGAAACTCTGATATAAACAAACATCCTGTAGGTAGAGCTAGGCTGGATGCCAAAATCACAGTATGGCAGTATACCTCTACATAAAGAAATCCAATTTAATCCAACTATTTTGTTAGCACATATTACACAAAGTCACCAAAGTGCTGCACAGAATACAAAAATAGGTAAAAACAAATAAATAAAAAACAGGGCCTTCACAATTAAGGTTTGGTTCTACTGTATGTTATGGTTTATTTGAGGCAAAATTTAAAATTGAGGTTTCTATAAGTAAGTCAGATGTCTTTCTAATTACAGAATCACTTCTATGTATTGAAAGGTTGTTTTATTCTTGTAAGATGTTTTATTTGTGGCTTATCATACCTTAATTATGGGCACACAAGTTGAAATTGATATTCTAAGATCCCCCCTCCAATTTCAATTGGCTTGAACTAAAAATAGTGTCTACACACTAGTGACTTTGACGTGGAAAAACTGCAGCAAAGTCAAATAGATGCCTGATTTTTCCCCAACCCAGTTATGCCATGACTTTGCATTGATGGCTATGCGAGCAAAAGTTTATATTTTAAAATATTTTCTTCAAGGATTTGGGAATAACTGCACCATAAGTTATTTTGGTATGCTAACCAGATTGCAGCATAACTTGCTTTGGGGAAACTAAGAAGTGAAATAGATTGGGAAAACTGACAGAAAACCCAAATAAAAAATATTTAAGACTTAGGGGTGGGCCATTAATCGAAAAATCGAGATCAAATCAAATCGTCAATTATTGTGTGGTGGGTTTTGAATCGAAAGATCAAAAAACAATCCTTTGTAAGTAAAAATGTGTGGTTACATATTAAACTTTTTTGTTTTATTTATGTTCATGGATAGCTTTTTTTTATTTGTTTTGAAAAGGTTAAACAAAATCCAATCGAAAACCAAGAACGATCAATATGAAGGAAAAAATGTGATTATATTTTTTTCCCGATCACTCAGCCCTATCTAGATCTACATCAGAAGATTTAAGACTTTCAATTAGGACTATTATTATTTTATTAGACTTTTTAAGACGCGGCATAAGCCCTGATATAAACAAACATCCTGTAAGTACACTGGGGCGATACTGACAAAAATCATCTTAGGAATGGGACAGTATGAATATTCGATGCTATGACAATCACGACTAAAATATTATAATTGCAGCATAGATACTACAGTTCAATACATTGTCCAACCCTACTTGCAGCAGGTGTGTTTACTTTAGTAGTCAGGCATGTTCAAGATCAAGCTAATGTCATTCTCTGCTGCTTACATCATTTTCAGAAAGCTGTTTTTATAACCACTGTAAATGACAGCAAAGTAAAAACTCTCCGGTGCTTTCCATCCAACCTGACTAGCTGTGTGCATTGTTGTTGTTACATAATGCACACACTCGAGGGCGTATACTGTTCAATTCAAACAGTGCTTCATGCCTCTGACTAAACACTTTTTATCAGTTCTATTGTGTGTGTGTGTGTGGCATGTGTTTTTCAGATCTATTTTTGTGACTTTCCTAACTTAAAATATGTAATTAGGGGTGAGCACTGGGCAAGATGCTGAAATTTAGATGTAATAATGTATGGAGCTGCAAAAAATGAAACAAAAGTACAAATGATTGTAAACTTTATAGGGGGTAGAAATGAGATGTCTTTAGTTATTTAGTCAATTAATCACTAATGTGTTTTAGCTGACCACATTATAATAATATTTGAAAGAATTAATGAATTAATAATTTATTTATTCAGCACATTTTACACAGATTTAATTTGGCTTGCTTCACACAGTAACCTCCCTCACTCAGTAGGCCTTTTCCCCCTTTTCAGTTCCTAGTACTTTTTTTTTAGTTCCAGTCCCCATTTTAGTTTGTGGCCCCAGTCCATAGTTCTTGCTCTGTGCACTTTAGGGACTTTTTTAGCTCCAGTTCTGGGGCAGGTACTTTGCAGTCAGACCAGGAACTTTTTAGTGACACAAGCACATTTACAACATTAGCTTCGTTTGGAAACATGTTTTATATATTATAATATTTAGACAAACTTTCCTTATTCTAGAGTAAAACTACTTGAAAGCATTAAATGCAATAGCTCCAAAAATTAATGTTTAAATTTGTAAATATTAACTAATATTAGGAATAATAGTTACCGAAATAGTTGTATTAACACCAAGCCTTCCCTAACCTGCATGTTATTGGTTGGTGGGGAAACCGGAGTTCCTGGAAAACCACTCAGGCAGGGGGAGGAACATGCAAACTCCACACAGAAAGGCCCGGGCCGTGCAGGAGTTGCACCCACGACCTATCTGCTCTGCCACCGTGCTGCAGATATATTTGCAAATATATTTGCAACATATTTATTGAACTTGAAAATCTCTGAGATGAACTTGTGTGTGTAGTTTGGGTCAGATATTTGTCGGCTAATTGATTTGTAGGGCATGTACAACCAAGAATGTCAACTACAGCACAATTTGATCATTATGCATTTTTAGCATTAGCAATAGGCTGGGCAAAATTGCGATGAAAGTCGAATTGTGAACTTATCTCTGTGACAATCTGTCTTTTTGATGAAATTTCGATATAGTGTTGCCAAGACTACTTCTTTATAGCGAATTTGGACTTCTCTTTTCAAAGTCTCTTTTGAATTTTGTGTTTTTATTGGGTTGCACTTTCAAGTCGTAAAGGAGGTGTTTTTATGAAAATGTGATGACTGAACCTTTTTAGCATAGTTTCATGTCTAAAAGTCATTATCAATGTTAAAAATTCTTAGAAACTTTACAAAACCTTTTAGTAAGACAGACAATGTTCTAATTTAATGATTATTTAATAGCATTTTATTGAAGGGCTGAGGTCACTTTTTTTTCAAAGGCTCGTTTGCTTGATTTTCTGAAAGTCTGACAGATATTTTATTTGTCTCAAAAGTAATGAGAAATCACACATGCTACATGAACCGTGACAAATCAACATTTGATCTGCTCCAAGAAATTCGTGATATAATTTTCTTTTATGTCGCGAAGCACTAATTAGCATATCGAGAAAAAGCTATTTTGATTATTTCTACTTTATAATTTCCTTAGCAGCCAGTAGATGGAGCTCAAACCCAATCCCTTAAGTGGAAATGTATGACTGTAATGTCAGCTTCATGATTATTATTTTTTAGTTATACTATAGCTCAGTAAATGTACACACTTTAAAAACAGGAACAATGCAAAAAATACATTATATTTGTCTTTTAAGAGATTACTGTAGTATGTGCGTCACTGGGTTATTTTGACATATCATCAACCTGAAGCCGGTGCCAAAGACTTCTAAAATTGGCACTCTGGAGGGACAATAAAGTCAATGGGTTTCTGGTCTGTACCTTCTTTGCCATTCTTGTGGAGGCCGTTGGAAACATTCTGACTTTGCACGGGCGTAGATTCCCCAGCCACCTCTCTGTAGATGTTGAACTCCTCCTCCAGAGTGCTGATCACCACAGACAGATCCTGTTCTCTCACCTTCACACAGCAGAAAAGGAGAGCATATCCTTTGTTTAAACAAGTTATGTAAGAAGAATATCAACTTTTGTTTTTGCTGACAGGGATGTTCATTAGTTTGTTCTTTTTAGCCAACGCGACACATTTACAAGTAATGTATAAACCGGGGCTGTCTATTTTTAACTTGTTTTTGGCTTAATTTTTAAATTGTGTTAATGTTCATCTTACTGAAAGGTGGGCTATTCATTCACTTTATCCGTCCGCCTACTTTTACTTTGGACTGCTGCTCACCCATTCCTGTAGAATAGGAAAATAATCTTCAAGGTAATGCTACTTCACATTGAGTAAACATTCACTAGTTATTTATTATGTCCATATAATAATGATATTATATGTATATAGCCTTTCAAGACACTCAAGACGCTTTACAGGCAGAAGCAAAACAAGGTTAAAAAATAAATAAATAAAACAGTGAATATTTAAAATATTATCAAACATTAAAGCAGTTTATTCTGTAGTTGTTGATAATCAGTCACATGCTGGTATGTATTGTACATAATACTGTTTACTGATGCTACTTTATGTATGTATCCTGTCATATTCTGCACTGTGCTTAGACATATTGCACAGAAGAGTTTTTAGACTATTATAAGTCTCTGTATTATTTTTTTTTTTTCTATTTTTAAAAGTTTATTTTGTTTCATTGTTTCTATTTTCTCTGCTGTTCTTGAACTTTGATTTGCAACACTGGATTTCCCAATTGTGGGACAAATAAAGGATATCTTATCTATCAAAGTAATGTTTTCATATACAAATAAAATATTTTATGGGCAAATATGTCGGCATATCGCCGTTAGCAAAATCTGTAAAACGGCCAGAACCAAGTTTATATTGGTTCATTAAGTTTGTTTACATTGAAGATTCATGTTTTTACTTAAATAGCATTTGAGTAAACTAGATCTGACTAAAATTAGCAACTAAAATCCAATTTTGGAGTTCAACAGCCTGCAGTTGTTGCGGTCATCGCTTTTGATCCCGGCACAGTGACTCTTGCAGGAATCGATTATTAGTGAGTAGAACGTTTCTTTTAACAGAAACACCTCCGTCCCTCTCATACTTTTAAAGAGACTGAAAGCCCGCAGTGATTCCACTGTAGCTGGGCCGGAGCCGGACGCAGTCTGAGCCCAGGGGTGAGCAAAGCAAAAACTTCACACAGGTGACATATTTGTTTCACAGACACTAAAAATGTCAAATTTGACTTATCAGTTTTGTGTAATATGCTGCATGCATTTTTGTTTCCAGTTTATACCTGCATTTTAGCCCCTGGGCTGATAGATGAGGTGTTTAGTGTTTAATCTTATGCTCCTTTCCTTTATTATACAGTGCAGTACTTAAACCACAAAAAGACATTTACATTTCACTGATGGCCTCACCAGGATGAAGTCGGTTTGATATGTCGACAGCATAAAGACCGAGACGTGCTGCTCTGCAAGTGGTGCAATGACTGATTTGGCTATTTTGGTGACTCCCACGGCTTGAGAGCTGCTTGAAGTGTTTCCATTGGAGACGACGTTGAGAGGTAACCAGATCGAGCCTTCAACCTGGAGGTGCTCAGAAGGCTGTAGCTCTGTGAAGGAAAACAATAGTCTTAAGCAGTGTTCATATGGTCATTAGAGCTGGACGATAAGATGTCATTTTGCAACAATTGTAAAAAGCTACAAATTTAAAAAGTTAAACTAAAAGGCTAAGCATAAAGTTTTGACATTAATACAAGTCACATGGACATGTTCACATACTGGGAGACACACAACAAAATGGAAAGGAGGCAAATTATGGCTTTAGCGATTAGCTAATTGCTGTTGTTAATATTGCAAAAATCAGGGGCTGGGCCATTAATTAAAAAATCAAAATCACATCAAACCGAATCATCATTTTTTGGTTGTGGAGTTTGAATTGAAAGATCAAAAAAGCAATTCTTTGTCAGAAAAAATTTGTTGTTGGAGTAAAAGTCAAACTTTGGGGCAGGATATTGACATATAGTTTCAATTTGGAACAAAATAAAAGTTTTTGTTTTGTTTATGATGATGAATGGCATTTTTATTTGTTTTTGAAAAGGTTAAACAAAATCAAATCGAAAATAGAGATCGATCAATATGAGGAAAAAAATTGTATTGTATTATATTTTTTCCCAAATCGTCCAGCACTATGCAGCTCTAATAGTAATAGCATAGAAGTGACTTATTGTTGTCAATACACCAACAAAAGACAAAAGGCATGGAGCAATGGTTGACCGCAGTGCAGTGATGTTACTTTTTCACAGTTTCGCACAGTCCTAGATGTAACCCACATAAGAGCGCAATTTCCTAAAATACAAAAAATGTGTCCTTTGCACAACTTCTCAGCTAGCGTGTTTTGACGACCTCCTGCTGTGTCAAAAGTCCCAGATATTCTTGGCCGAATTCATCACAGAGCATCCCCCTCAGCTAGATTTTACCAGTTAAAAATATCTGCCTCAGTTAGAAGAGAAGCCAAATACATGGAGCCATTAAAGCCTTTTATAGAGGTCAGTGAGAAAGTTAGATCTAAAAAAGATGCTTAGGAAAACAACTCTTGCCTACAACATGATCAAATTAAATAGTTTGACTTGTATGCATTTAACCAGTAATTTTAGTACTGATTGTATCGACTGTATGTATTGATTTTATTTACAACCCGTTACCTAAAAGGTCTCAATTTATAAAGCCTTTTTCCACATTTCAAGGAACTCATTTCTTATTCCAAATACATAGGTGAAAATCCAAAATAAAATTGTGGAATTAAGTGGTAAATGTGACTACGTATTGTGTTCTACCTTTGAAGCCCTCTTCATCAAGGACGACTGTGTAGTTCTCTGGGGTTTCTGTCAGGCTGAAAAACTTACATCTGAAACAAGAGATAAAGAGAGACGGGATAAGCATTAAAGACTTTGTGAAGGACAGACAATGATAAACCAAAACTGATATTCATGTACATGCTTTAGGGTCAAACGTCACTGCTTATAGATGCTCTTTAAGCAGAAAACTAGTTAAACTATATTTCTTCCAAGTAAATCAATCGCAGTTTTCTATTTGATTTGAAAGTATTTGTCTCTCAGTAGTTTGTTGACTTAATAATTAAAAGGTCATTTGACTTCTAAAAATATTGACTTTCAATTCAGTTATTTCTACAGAAAATCCAAATTTTGAGTATCAGTTACTTATTAAAGTTGGGGTACTTAACCTTTTAGTAGTAAATTAGTAATCTGTGTGTTTTCCACTAAAAAGTCTCTGATAAATCCAGCACTTTGTGAGCTGAGCCCTGTCTGAATTGAATAATAAAAAATCTTAGTTCTCATTAGGAGACCAGGCTGCTCTCTGATTGGTTGTGCTTGGTGGTCCACTTCAGTTTCACTTGTTTTGTACCCTATTTTAGGGATGCACAGATCCAGCCTTTTCTGTTCCGATACTAATTCCAATATTTTGGCTTAAGTATCTGCCGATACTTGATCCAAATTCAAATTTGTCATATAGTGTTATGTAACTGTTATTTATAGTGCAAGTCACTACTTAACAAGGTAATCTGAATAAAATGTCAAACATTATGAAATGTTCTGGAACAACACGAATCAGTAAATTTGTGTCATTGTGCCCAATCAAAGGCACACGGATCAGTGCATTCCTACCCTATCTTTAATATAGTTAACAGATTTTTGAGCTATCGTTTGTACGGTTGACAATGGGCATATTCTAGGTACAGGTGGGCAATTATATCGAATTTTAGAGAATATTATGAATGTCAAAATAATTGAAGATATGCATGTTTTGCCAATAGAACAAATACTGTAGCCGTTTTGTTTATACTGCATATGATACTGTGTATTTTTCTAAATCAAGATATTTTAAGCTTGTTGCATTGTCAGTCTTATTTTATGCCAGTCAAAATCTACCCAAATCTGCTTATAGGCACATATTCACTTGTTGCTTTATCAAACTTCAAGGGTCTTTCACATCAAGCCAAGGGTCACCCGTCTGAACCAGCTGGGCAACTTTTTCCGACAGGCGGTTCTTGTGCGTTTTGTGTAAACGGGGCTGTCCGGGGTCAGGGGAGCACAGAGCAGGTCGTGGAGGCGGGTTTTTGAAGACTATAGTTTGCAAAGTCTGCGTCGAGGAAAATGAAGATGGAGAAGAGTTACAACGACGATGGTACGAAGGCTGGTCTGTGGCGGGAAGTAGAAGTTGAGCTCAATCTGTCAGGTAACTCTTCTTTTGTTGTCGCTACCTTAGGCCAACTCAGTTTAAGTGGACCAGGGCATGACTGGCAACTAGGGATGTCAATTATTATTATTAGGTTAATCGATAATTGTGATCAGGGCTGGCTGGGCAATATTGTGATAAAAATGGAATCGTGAGCTAATTGCTGTTGCAATTAGCTTTTTGATTAAATCGTCTTATCGGGATTTCACATTTCTCTATTTGATCTTTCTGTTCTCTGACTTTTTTTTTCTGCAACTTTTCTCAGCCTCAGAGTTGCCAAGTTTTCTATAGCAATATTGGGCTGTTTTTTGTTTTTGAATTTTGAAGGTTGTGTTTTTTTGGGCTGCACTATCAAGTCATAAAAGAGGTGGATTTTAGATATTTTACAGGTTTGATTTAAACATATAATGGACTTTTAGCATATGTTCATGCCTAAAAGTAGTTATTAATGTTAAAAATTGCTAGGAAGTTGGAGATGTTCAAATTAAATTATTATTATTATTTTTTTTTTAATTGAATGGTTGAGGTCATTTGTTTTGGATTGGTCGCTGGCTTTTCTCTGAAAATCTGGCAACACTGATCAGCCTACCTTGACCGTGAATAAGGAACTTTCTAAAGAAGCAGATTTTTTATTTACAAGCAGATTTGTATTTACAAGAATCGTGATAAAATTGAAATCGTGATCTGGCTCCAAGAAAATTTTGATAGTAATTTTTTGCCGTATCGCCCAGCCCTTATAGTGATTATTTCAATTGTAAGAACTACAGAATAATAATCGTGACAATCTTATAAGTAAAATTATTAGTTTTAGATAACTAATAACTTCTGAACCTCGTAATGAATAAAATATTGAACTTACAGAAAAAGACAATATATTATTTGTTTTATTTTAGATTTTCTTGCTATCGTAAGTAAATTTGTGATTTTGTGCGCCTTGTTATGGGTAAAGTCTGCAAATATCTGGTGGTCATATAACAAATAATGATATTGGCAAAAAAAAATACAAAATAACTACAAATAAAAAATAAATACATATCAACCTATCTCTAAATGTGGCAATTTTAAAAGCAAAAGTCTACCTTTCAAAATATAGAAAAAACAATTCTTTGAAGCAAATTTTCTAATATTTTTTAGATACAATGTTTTTTTTTTTTAACAAATGCAGCAACATTTTTTGTCACGTGACGTTAAGACTGCTTCATTCAGAAAGTTTAGCAAGTAGCATGGTTGACAATGCGAAAGATTGTTGATTGTTTGGTTGTGGCGATAGTAATCGTGAATAATCGCTAAATCGTGATATTTTGTATCACAATAATCAAAATACTAAAATTTGATATCGTGACATCCGTACTGGCAACTTCTGTTCTCCATTAGAGTTGGACAAGTACTTGCTCACAACTTACATTTTGGTCAAGCATTACGTCATCTGTATAGAGCTGTGCAATATATTGAATTTCAGATAATTATCATGAATGTTGTTTCTAAGATATGCAAAAGTTGAATATCGAGTATATCGTGAAGTAAAAACATGTTACAAAAGAGCAAATTACTAATACAAGTTAAATAAATGATGCTATCAACTTATCTTTCTATCAGAATGAGTACAATAAGTAATTCAGAGCGCTTCACAAAACAGCAAAATTATGATATAATGAAAAATTCCTGCACTTGTAATTAATTTGACAAATATTTCTTTGATATTTAAACAAACTGGAAAAAATAACAATTTGAAAATAAGTGAGAATGTGCTTAGATAAGGAGTATTTTAGTATTTTGTGAGTCGATTATTAGTGGTTTTAAAAAATATCCTTCTGTTCTTAAATAAGGGCTACGTTTTTTGTTTGTGTGTCACATTTTTATATTAAGAAAGTCAAACGTGAAAATCAGTCAGGTCAGTCAACCAGTTTAGGCCCATTGATATTTAAGGTTGCTGTTTTTATAATGTTTCAATTTGAAGACAGGTTTTAAAGTGGGTAGGTGATTTTTACACAGCAAACAATATAGGTTTTAAATCTGACAACTCCCTCCTTTAAATCCTCAACACAAGTTAATATCGACATGTATTCATTTTGGCTGCATTTATGACTTATAAACCTTTTTAAAACAACAAAGTGTAACTGGAGTGACCGCCCCAAGTTCAGCCAATCAGAGCGCAGCATTCAGCTCCAGATTAGAACTAAAAATCTTTATTATTCAGTTCAGACAGCACTCAGAGGCTAATTTTCACAAAGTGCTGTATTTACTACATACTTTTAGTGGAAAGCGCAAAGTTTATTAATTTACAACTAAAAAGTTAGCTACCCCACCTTTAACACATTTACAACTTATCGCCCTAATATCGTTATCGAGATATGCCAAAAAATGATCGAGATATTTGTTTTTGTCAACATCGCCAGCCCTACATGCGCATGCCCACTTGGCATTTCTTCTGCGACTGGTAGTAGTTTGGGTCGTGTTTGTGTGAATGTTCTTTCACATCGTTGCGCCCCAATGAGATTTGATGAGGGATGATGACTACGGGTTGTGTTGATGTGAAAGACCCTTATTTATCAGACAAACATTTCACATGATTTTTCTGAAACATCAAGTACAACATTTGAAGACACGTTTTATTTACTGTAGGTCGCATCGTCCAAATATAGTCACAGAAAAAAAAATGATCAAGATCAACATTTTTTCCTTGATGGTTTGATGTTGTTCTGCCCGAGAGGTCGTTCGAGGCTTCCTCTGGGTTAAAACCGGCCCTGGTTTTAAATAGCTTACTCTGAAGAATGGAGTCTTTGTGACAGGCTGAATAAAGACTTAGTCAATGTCCTATTTGGCAAAGTATGGCAACAGATTTGAATAAACAAATCGTAATGAACATAAAACTACATTAGGCATGAAGAGTTTAAACATTTATAGATGTAAACATGGGAAATGGACTTGAATTCCTTGATATCTTGTACCACTTCAACAAGTATGCATACTTAAAAAAAATACAAACAGACAAATTAATTAAGACTTTTTCTTAATAGATTTTGAAAGATTTGGAGCTTTGACCTCATAGTGACATGGAAAAGGAGCAATGCACAATTTGTCACATAAATACCATTATTGCAACAAAATTAAAAAAGAATAAAACATTTTGCTTTGTCTTGGTTTAGGCAGAATTCTAATTTATTTGTGACAAATAAATGTATTTCTATATTAAAATTAACATGACTGGATCAAAAAGTAGGGGACCATTGAAATATCCAATCCAGGGTTTCTGCAGGTATTAAGAAGTCAAATTTAAGACTTTTTAAAACCACAAAAATAGTAGTTCACGGTGCTGCATCTTTTCCAGAGAGCTTCTTAACATATAAATTTATATTTTGCTTATTCAAGCCCCAATATAATCCCAAGAACAAACAAATAATAATCATGACATTTTTAGAAAAAAAAAAATCAATTTTTAGTTTATTCTATAGAAACATTAGCAAAATATCAGTTCCAGTTTAAGGCAAAGATGTGTTATTTATCACATAAATGCATTGTTTTCACGTATTTATTTATTTTTACTACAGTGACAAGTAAATTTGTGATTTTGCCTTGTTATAAAAACAGTATATTTCCAAATATTGGCTGTTCTTTGTTTGTCTCAGCAGGAGCAGGAGGATAAACACAGATATCACTATTGGTTCAACCCAATCTTAGTAAATGTTGCCAAAATTCAGTTTTTAACTTAAAAAAGTTATTGTTTAGAAGCAAAATTAAGTCATTGAATAATCTCTATTAAAGCAAAGGCAGCTAAATGTTTCCGTTATATTGACATTTTTTACATTTATAATTTCATAAAACTGGTCAAAATCTTGAGGAAAAGAGACGTGCAAGACAACAAGAATGCAAGAAAATTTAAAATGTCTCTGCTGTTTGGTCATAACAATCAATTATTCACGATTTGTCTCACAATAATCGCAATAATACAATTTTATATTGTGACAACACCAATTGTGACAACACCACTCTCAGCTGGTGAATGCTCTTTTACAAAACAAAGGTATTCAGTAAATTGCTATTGTTATGAATACAGTATTTGAACATGAGGGTATTCAGTTTTGACAGCAGTCTGTTGAGATGTGTGTTCCTCTTCCTGAGCCCTCCTGAGTGAGAGCAAACAGCTGATTCATCGGCCCATAGACACACACAGAAGCTTTTGTGTTACTGCCAGCTGCGTTGGGTGAGCCAGCTCTTTGTGTTTCCTACTGCTGGCTCACACTGGGCTTTCCTAGAAGCACTGAACTCAAAAGGTTTCTTCTTTTTTTTTTAAAACTGCCTGAAACTTGTGAGCATCGTGGCACCTACATCGACATACACGGTTTTGAAAAATCATGGTCTGCATACTTGCTCTATATCTTAAAGTGCCATGACAGGTTGAATTACTCATTTCACGAAGACATAGTTAAGATGATTATATTTAAGGTTTTACTACACATTTTTTTAAATTTCATTCCAGTTTAGTATTAAAAATGTACTTCCTGTTTATCAGTGATGACATCACGCTAGTAGTTGCCTAGCGACCATGTAATAAACTGGGCCCAAACTCTTCAAATGTAACTTTTTTATACGTAAGCCATAAAAATACACTAGAACTCACTTTTTTTGTTAAATTGTGTTTACAGGGCCATAAAAATCTATTTCTTGCGAGAAAATTGAAAATATCCTTGTCTCCCTAGTGTGATGTCATCAGTTTAAAACTCTGCTCTACTTCCTGGTATTTTCAACATATTTTCACATTTTTCTCCACAAACTTGTTCTTGATTAACCTAAAACTACCGTTTAGAATTAAAGCAAGTATTAATCTACCAAACTAAATAAAAATTTGAAAAACGTAAAAATCTGTCATACGCACTTTAAGCTACTTTCTAGCAACATATTTTTAAAACAACAACAACAGAAACGGGACATTATTAGATGAAGTCAGGACATTGTGGACTAATTCCACCTGAATAGATACAGTAACAAGATATCTAGAGGGAAATTGATTTTAAGTTATTTTATTGTAAAAAAAAAAAGAAAAGAAATCGATATAGGGCTGTGAAATTACAAAAAATGTTGACAATATGAATTAAGCTAAATAATGATTTTTTTAATTATTTTTCATTGATATCATTCTTTTTTTTTTTTTTTTTACATTTTTGAGTTATTTGTTTTGTGTGTTTCTGCATTTGTCCTTCAAATTTGATTATTTTCAAACTATAAATGTGATGTTACAGCGAAAAATGTATTACACTTTGCACATTTGAGTTTTCCCAAATCCTTTTCTTACTCTTTTATTTAGAACATTATGTAAAGTTTCTAAGAATTTCTAACATTGTCTTTTTGTGCTAACAATCCATGTTTCAGTCATAAATGGATATATTTTTGGAACTCAAACCTGAAATATTGCTAAAATGAAAGTGCAGACCAAAAAAAAAAAACAAAACACATCCTTTAAAATTTATAATGAAAAAAGAAGCCTAAAGTTGCTATAAAGAAGTGGACATTGAAACTCTGAGGTGAAAGAAATATGTTGGAAAAGTAGTCTGTGTTTGAACAGCCAGATACTTTAAAGAAAAGGAAAGCACATTATGAAAGAGCACCTTGTGACAGAAATGAGCTGTCGATTCAAACCCTAATTATGACTAAAACTTTACTGTTACTTGAGTAAATTTTCTGTCTATCTACTCACCCGTTTGTTTTATAAGACAGGATATGGTGACGAGAACGGAGGCATACGTCCTGCAGCTGAGAGCACCAGAGGAGGCACAGAATGTTTGAGAAGCAAAAAGAAGATTTGAAAGTTTGCAGAGTTGAATGACGTTATGGAATCTAATCTACTGTATATTAGAAAAATATGAGACAACTGGAAACTGACAGTGAGTTTATGATGTGAGATATTTCTGTCAGGTCAAAGACGTATTGTTTTTCATTTGCAAATCAATGGTGAAATCTAACAAAACAATTCAATGTTTCTTGGATCTTATGTGTATTTGTTGTAAAATGTGAAGTTCATGCAAAAAGTTTTCTTTTTTTTTCAGAAAAGCAATAGAAACTGTGTAAAAAAAAAAAAAAAAGATGAGAAAACTCCGAAATAGAGTACTGTAATTTCTGGATTATTAGCCGCTACTTTTTTCATGAACTTTGAACTATGTGGCTTATACAACAAAGCAGCAAAATTATAGATTCTCATAGACTTTAACAAGTGCGGCCTATATATGTACTTTATCATTTTTCTTACTTAAATTTAGTGGGTGCGGCTTATATTCAGGTGCGCTCAATAGGGCAGAAATTACAGTATATTAAACTAAGTAAGCTACAAACTAATTTTGATATCTTTGGTTAATCTAAATTACAAAAGAATAGTCAACTAGCAAATTTTTGGGGACTACTCTGTTCCTCATTTGTCCAGGAGTGATCCAGAGTAGGTAGGTAGGTAGGTATAAGTTTGTCATCTGGACAGTAGATATTTCAACTCTCATCCAAGAGTCAAGACAGGAACTGGCAGTTTTGTCCTGCCATGAGGAGGGGCTACATCCTAAGCCTGTTTGACCAGTTCATAAGCTGGTTTGGTGGGTCCTAGCTGTGAAAAGAGGTCAAAAACTGAAGTATAAATACATCAAGTCTCAGGTCACTTCCATCAGATTGAAAATAACAGTTGAAACGTTTGAACTTTGAAAATGCTGTCCAGATGACAACTCTGAATCCTTTCTACTACGTCAGCCTGAATCCACCAAACGACTAAAGCCGAGAAAAACTTCAAACTGCAGCAATAACAAAAGAAGAGGGGCTTTGCCACAGCTGAGAAAACACAAAAAGAGAATAAACAAACCCATGTTGCTCATCATCTAGAGGACAGGCAACTGCACGTACCAAAAACAGTTTAACCTTTTTTATCTGAGCAAAAAAAAAAAAAAATAACAATAGCTTTTTCTTGGCCCTCTATTTGAGAGGGAAGCGAGGTTGACCCTGAGTGAACTGGTGCAAAGGGAGCCCCAGCACTGACAGACCACTGAAGTGGAACGCACCCCACTGTGTGTCTGCTTCAGCTGTCATTCCCTTCAGCTCTTTGAGTAAGTTAGTGAATCAGGATGTCCCAGTATCAAATGCTATACTGTTTATTAGAACAGAAAATATGGCAATTTCACAATAACTCAAACTTAAGTACTTTCACTCATGTTCACGCATGTCACTGGCTGGCTTCTCAATAATCAACAGAAATGTGTGTACCATACAAATTTAAATGCATTTACACAATTTGTTATTATTAGGTTAGTCTTAACCAACTTCAAGCCCCTAATTTTACCCATTTTTGTAAGTTCAGACCTAAACTTATCCGCTAAACAAAAAAAAAAAAAACACCTGTCTATTGGACACTAACCGAATTATCTGAATAGATTTATTGATGAGCTGCAAAATGGTAAAACATTATAGCCCGAATTGTTAACAGATACAAGGCCATGTCCACCACACTGCTGTAAATCAACTTTTTCTGAGAAACATGTGTAATATATTTTAATCTCCTCAAAAGGGTTCAATTTAAAATTCAGGTCAGGATTAAGGTTTGAAACAGCTTTCGAAATAGCAGAGGCCTGGAAGAGGGACAACTTAAGTAATCAGCCTTGTTGTTTTGAAGTTTGTTTTCAGAGCAGTGAATTTGGTTCATTGCAGCCACTCCCCATTGTACTCAGCGTATAGCCCGAGCAGAGAAAATAAGCAAGTCCTGTTACATAAAAAGAACAGGGAAAACAAAGGAAGCACAGCTAAGACGTGCACTGCAGGACAGAATTCAAATGCACAGCACGCCAGAAAACAGAGACCCATGTGAACCAAGGAAGAAGAGCTTTTTCTTGTATTTTAACTTTTAGAATTTAATGAATTCATATACTCTTTTGGAATCAGGTCCAAAGCATTATTTAACACAGGAAAATCACAATGACATCATTATTTACTTAGCACACGAGGTCATGAGAGCAAGATGTGTCAGGACTTGTTACATAATTCTGTCGACATGTTTGATTAAGCATACACAAAGGCTGTCGGTCATTAGTCCTTTAGTCGAGTATTCATTTAGGTATATAAGTAGGGCTGCAACAAGTTCATTTGATCAACTAATCTTTTACTAGAATATTGGTCAACTAATAGAATCACTGTTGACCTTATTAAAGTTTCAAAACTTGTCCTGACCTGAACTGAGGAAAAAAAAAACAAGACTGAACAGCAATGATGATGATGATGATGGAAATTGTGTTCATTTTGTGCTTTAGTGATGTAAACACTATCTTGCTAATAAATCTGCAACTCCCGAATGTTCTTAAATCAAGTTGAAGTGGAAAAATTCAGACCTAACTAAGCTAATATGAAAAAAGTTTGAATTCAGTCCAATTTTTCTTGTTTTAGTAGTTTCACTTCCATGCTCAAAGATTTGCCAAAAGAATGAGCAAGTTTTGTTTTGTTTTTTTTTTTTAAGTGAAGAAAAATTTCTTTCCTCTTTTCAAGTGAGAAAATCTATCTGGCTTGAAGGAGCCCAAACACGTCTATTTCTGCAGAAAAGCAGTTATTTTAGCAGATTTTTTCATTTTATGTCATAAAATGTTTTCATCTCCATTCAGAAAGTCCCAAAGTATTGTTTTAACTTTCTAATTATACTGAATTATGTAGATGACTTTTCGCCTCCAGAAAGTTACACAGTGCACCTTAAAGTAAAACTACTTATTTTATAATTGTTCTAATGGCAAATCACAGATCTTTGAGTGAGTGGTCCATTTATTTTGATGATTTAAATACTAGTCTGGAGTCTTGCAAAGTTATTGTTGTAAGATGCTTTGTGACCTTGAATTTTGAAGCTATTTAGTCAGCTGTTTTAGAGCATTAGAGATGGGGCAATCCTGTTTTGTCACGATTCTCTTCTTGTCTCATAACATGGGTCACGATTCCAATATGCTTATTTTAGTAAATGTGAACAGAATCTGATTTTTAAAACATAATTTGCAAATCGAGACGCAATTTTTTTCCAAAATCGTGCAACCCTCAAGAGGAGTGTGCCATGTCCACAGAGTTTGTTGACAGTAGGAGTGGGCAGTATTGACAAAACTGGATATAATGGATTAAAAGATGGATTTAATAATCAGAAAAATGTTTCTGTAGTTGACTAAAGACTATTTTATAAAAAGGTGCTTCACGATTACGATTATCAAGATCATTTTTATAGTCATCTAGTCACAATTACCTGTAGTTGATTAATCATTATTACAACTCTTAATGTGATCTCGTCGATGATTATGATTAATATAATGCAATGTTGTCATCCAAAAAGAAAGGTGGCCCAACCTGATAAAAGCCATCATCCCCCTTTGTCATTTTAAAATTAAATTTTCATGTGATGTGATGTCTTAAAATATATGCATTTAATAACATTTTGACCTTTAAATGGCATAAAAAGTTACCGCTTATAATTATAAACTTGCATTATATAGCTTCAACTTTTCTGTATACTTTGCAGCTCTGCTAAGCCAAAACGCCAAGGAGAAACACTTATGATATCATTGCAAAGTTGAATGACATTACAGGAGAATTTCTACTGAGCTTTTAATGTACAATGTGCTCCCATTTGCATCCAACAGCTGCTGTTCTTTTGAATGAACCCGCTGTGAAATAGGCAAGAACTAAGCAGATGTTCAGGCTGCCTCCAATTGTTGTAGCTCAGTCTGACTCTGCAGAATAACAATTATGTATATATAAGCAATGTGTACCAAAACATTTAATTTTATTTCTTTTGTGATGTTTGTAGAGCTGTTGGTTGTTTATTTCAGAAGTTGCCACCTTGATTTAGGGTTATATCTTCAAAGTAAAACAGATACATTTTTAACATTGTGAGTAGCCTACATTTATGTTATTTTGGAATTTCCCAATCTAAAACAATCTACTTCAAAGGTTGAGAATCACTGACTTACTGTATTAACTGATCAAAGGTGTCTGAATCAGCCAAAATTGTATTAGTTGAGTAATTATTTTGTTTAGATTATACAGACGTATGTGAGACAGAAGCTAACATGAGAAAGTATAGCACAATTTGCTAAAGATTTGGGGATTTAATTGTCAATTTCACTCCTTTACTGTATTTGTGCTGCCTAATAGTTGTTTTAGCTGTGCTGTTGCAGTCTTTAGAGATGGTCAGACAATAAATCTAATGAACAATTTGGAGATTTTGTTGCCACACCCCCTTTTAGTCGACTAATTGAATGGATTTGTACTTTCTATGGTCGTTACAGCCAGATGTTTTTGGGACATTTTGTCATTGAAGACTACTATTTGACATCCATGCACATTATAGTAAAAATATAGAATAAAACTAACAATTACATAACAAAGACTGCACGTGAGGGATTAAGAAAAACAATGCCAGGATGTGTGGACACCAGCTTGCAGACTTCTTTGAGATTTGTGAAGCTATTTTCGCCTCATTAGCCTATTTGAACATTTAGAGACTAGATATAAGTACCTGTTACAGTTCTATTCCAAAGCTCATGCAGTTTCAGCAATAGAGAAGATTGTGCGGGCATGTGCAGACAAACAACCACCGCTGACTGACTGAATGAGTGTCCCAGAGCACGTAGCTTTTCTCTTTTTTTTGTCAAGTCTGTACGTGACTCAAATGAAATGATCTTACCGTGTCCTGTTCCGCAGAAATATGAGTTTAATCAAGGGGTGTGTGAAGTTCGCCAGCCCGCTCTTGGATATGCTAGTGACCCGAAGTCTGTGATCCAAAATGTGCAAGTCCATGTTTGCAGCAGCAGTAGTGAGTGAGGTGTCTCGTACGTGAGCATGCAGCGCGGTCCTGGAAGAGAAATACGAGCTGTAAACATGCGATAAAGAGTGACTGTGCTGGTCAGACCATTCCGTTAGAGTCGCTTAAATCGTTCCGAAAAACATCCGACGCCCCGCTCCATACATACACTACTGTATATGTAAATGAGAAGGCAGGGCCCAGCTCTGGCACGCCTCCACGCGCCTTAAAGCCACACGTCTTTGCACGTGGAAGAGACGTTCAGAGCCTGTTCCGGTCGAGAACTTCAAAATAAAGAGCTTTAAAGGACACATTATGCAAAATCAACTTTTTGGAGTTTTTAATCTTATTGTAAAGTTGCTTCCTCACCAAAATGCTGCTGAAGTTTTGTTTGTGAAATATCTTTTGTTCTCCCAAAAACACTGTTCTGATTGTCCCAGATCTGTGATGTCATAGATAGATCTTTAAGATATTCTGCTCTGTTTATAAGTCCAGAAATCGTCAAGACTTGGTTTGAGCATTTCTGCAGGATTAGCACATCAGACAAGATTGGTTTGATTGCATAACTTCTGTAATTTTCTTTGTAGTGAGTAGGCCTAAATAGAGCTCTAACTCAGTTTTTGATGTAGAAAACTCACACAACCCTTGTGAGACTTTACTAGACTTTTTATTAGTTCTGGTGCATGAGATTTCGAAGTGGAGGTGCTTCAGAGCAAGTTTGAAGGGAAAAAAAAACAACACAAAAAAATGCATAAGTGTCCTTTAAAGAGCTTTTGAGTTGTTTTTGTTGCAGACTTAGCACAAGCCACTTCCTAACTCTGTCCTTTGTTCATGCTAATTTATTATTCTGTTCTTATTTACTATTATAATGTATAATGTTTGTTTGTTTGTTTGTTTGTTTGTTTTATACAGTCTTACATTTATTATTAAAGGAGACATTTTGTGTTTTTTCCATCTCTTTAGTAAGCAGATCAGTAATTTACCTTTTGTTCTTTGTAAAACTCGAATTGATCTAAAACGGCTTGAAAGTAGAAAGCTCTAATGACTTCCTGTTCAAAACTGCAGATTTGATAAGTCCCGCCTGTTCATTTGAAAATTTAACTGTAAGAAGCAACACATTTTAAATAACTATGTTTTTATTCTGGAAAGTGGTTATGGGACTGTTTTGAACCATATATGCTTCACTTGAGTATTAATCTTTTGAATTATAACAAGTAAATACAAACAAGTGGGAGGGGATGGTGGTAGGTGAGAACAGGGATTTCTAAGCACTTGAGCTCCAGCTGAAGAGCAATACAAGATTACTCAAACATGCATTCAAATATAACTTTGAGTAAACCAATAGTGAAGGAAAGCCGTTATAACAAGGTTAAAATCTTTGAATAATACATTTTACATAAAAGGGACCCAGGGTGCCTCCGGTTTCCTCCCTCCGCCAAAAACATGCATGTTTAGGTTAATTGGGCATCACTGTAAATTTCCCTTAGTGAGTGAATGAGAGAGTGAATGTTTGTCTGTCTAACCCTGCGACGAGTTGGCCACTGTCCAGGGTGTTCCCCGCCTAAGGCCCAAAGTCACTGGGATAGGCTCCAGTCACCTGCGACCCCTAACGGGATTAAGCGGTAGAAAATGAATGAATAAAAGGGACCCCTTTAAGTGTCATTTGATTTCATTATCTATTTTGTATGATATGCAGGGCCGGCCCTAGCCGTTTTGGCACCCTCGGCAAGATTTCATTTGGAGCATCATTTTTTATGAGACTTCTATCACCGTGGTAGTTTGAGAAATTAAATCTGCAGTCACATATGTTTATCAGATATTTGTGGTCATAACTCAATGAATATGTGTCCTATTGACATGAAAAAACAGACAAACTGTCACATAGATGAGAGGTAGAACTTTATTTTCCTTTTAGGGCAGCAGGTTGGCACCCTCACCACCAGATGGCACCCTAGACAATCGCCTACAGGTAGTTTGCCTGTGCCTATGGTCGGCCCTGATGATATGTGTGATGCATGTCATGTTTTTGTGTAATGTTCTTTGTATATACCCATACTTTGATCATAAGTAACTCTTACTATACTATCAGGGTTTCTCAACCACAGGTCCAGGGACCAAAACTGGGCCATGGGCCATTTGCTACTGGGCCTCAGAGGATCTTTTAAAATGATTGAATTAGTTAATTTCATACTATATCACTACTTCCTTGTGCTATATGGTCATGCAATAAGAGCTAAAAATAGACACAATAGTCACACAATTTATGCTATTATTGGCTTTATACGACCTCAACTGATCGTTAAGAAAATTGTGACTGTACCGGTTCTTACTAGAAAAAAAAAAAAAAAAAATATATATATATATATATATATATATATATATATATAATATATATATATATATATATATATATATTATATATATATATATATATATATATATATATATATATATTTTTTTTTTTTTTTTTTTTTTTTTCATTTGAAAACTTTATGTTCATGTGATAAATGTCCTCAGATACAGCCTACTTACAATATATTTCATAGCACTTTAGCTGCTGTAAAAGTCATCAATTACTATATTTAAAGGAGACCTCTCGTGATGTTTCCGTATATTTAGGAAGAAACTATGGCATATGCAAATGAATAATTCCCATTTTGTTCATTGTAAAACACAAAAAATATCTAAGAGAAGAAAAAGAAACAGGCACATTGAACTGCAGAACCAATAAGCCCCGCATCTTTTAAGTAAAATTTACATTTAAGAAGCCACAGTTTTTAAAGTACTTTTTTGTTGTTGGAAGGTGGCTATATGACAATTTCTTTTTTTCTGAATATTCGAGTAATTGCAGGTAAATACAGTCAAGTGAGTGTGGAATGGAGATAGGTGATAGGTGAAGACAGGGATTTTATGACGACATGGAGCATCAGCTGCAGAACATTACAAAATTACTCAAATATGCATGAATCAAATCATCGAATCATCATCTAAATACAACTTTGAATAAACTAATAATGAGAAAACACTGTTTTTGATAAAAACCCTGATTTTACAAAATAGGCCCCCTTTAAAATCCAGAATTATAGGTCTATATTTGCTAATAATGCACAAAGACAATATAAAGAAAACAGTACATCTTGTATAAAAGTTATTTCATTTTATTTAGGGTGTTTTACTGCACTCAAGTGTGATAAACCAGCACACTTTACTGTGGCTTGCATCTCATCAACATGTACTCTGATATGGCCTGAAGGCTGGAACCATGTGTTTATAATTGAAATGTTGTCTCTTTGGCTGCATATCCCATAAAACTCCTGAAAAATGATCCAATGTACAGCTTTTTAATGAAATCATGCAAGTGACCTTTCACCTCCAGAAAATTACAATGTCACTTTGTTTAATTATGTTTAATCAATTATGGCATGGTGATGCACTCACATAGAAAAAGTACAAGATAGAAAGGCTGATTCAAGTTTATCAAAATACAGTATATCATATGACGTGTAAGAAGCATTTCATTTCATCTTAACATCAAAAAATCACAGTTGAAGCTATACATTTAGACATTAGCTATACAATTAGGTCTTAGCTGCCTGTATAGTAATTTGCTCAGTGTTTGACCTATAGACATACAGTATATCATAGATTTTCAAGAGGTAAATTCTACAGTATACAATCAAACTTTTTCACTTTAGAATTAAATCTAGAACAATAAAATCTAGAAAAGTTACTTCATATGGTTTAAAAATGACCTTCTTAAGTTTTCCCCATTAGGCTGAAGATTTCCAGTAAATTGTGATCAGGGGGTCGTTTGTAGAATTGGTCCTATTGCAAAGGTGAGCTTTTGGTTGGGATCATGATTCTGGACTCCATGCTTCTGATCAAAGGTACTGTTAGAAAAGAGAAAGCAATACAACACAATATTTAAAACCGTAGAATGAAGATTTGCATTCTACATAAACATAAAACTGATTAGATGATGCTTTCTGCTGGACTATATATAGGGCCTTAAAACTTTACTGTCACTGTTTACCTAATTTTCTCTTTTTTCATGTCAGTTACAAACTCAGTACTCATGCAAAGTTGTGGTGGGTTGAATATGTTCTCAGACTGTAATGTCCTTTTCTTGCTTTAGCAGTAAGTCATTTCTCCATTGACTCTCTACGTTTCTTGCCACTCAGTCCTCACATTTAGAATGCTGTGATGTCAGTGCATAGCCTCTATACAAAAATAAAATAAATTGAATTGAATGTTTGGATTTGTCTACCTGTGTAAAAGAGAACTATGGTTGGTAGTAGAAGGCTTAGGAAACACATTTTTCATTTGTGTCTGTTCCAAACATTTGCGCTATTACTGAAAACTAAACCTTACATATTCCGAAACAACCGTGACTCTTACCTGTGTAATAGACACTTGCATCCCATCCCTCCTTTTGCCAGGCTGAATTCCTGGTTTCTTCTCGGGTCTGCAAATTTTCATAAGCTGCAACAAACAAACGGTTTAGTGTAGGAACCTGACATGAATGGTGCATGTGATTTAATTTACAAAAACACTCACCCCACAAATGATGAACGACATACAGGTCGCCAATCTGAGAGAAGAAGCCTCCCACTGCTTCATTGTTTTCTTGCCTGTGTTTGATGGCCCTTGCCCTGTTGGAGAATTGTATATTAGTATTATTTTGAACAAAGCCACATGGTTATTGCATGCAGGTTTCATCAGGCCAAATTAATTGCTTTTTAATTTCTCTTTAATGCAAACATTTACACGTCAAAACTGTTGAGAATTTTGCAACAAAAGGACATAATAAACATACTTTGTAGGAGATTTCAACCATACAATTGTGTCTTTTCTATTTTAAATGATTTGATTTTAGCCATTAACATCTATAGATTGAATGAAGTTATTTTTTGTGTTTTATGCCAAAAATATATTGAAATACTGTGAACAATTGCCTTGACAAGAGCTTATGTATACGTATTGTGCTTATTTATTTAAAACTTGTGAAATTTTTTAGAAACGTTTTATGACAAATCCATGTAATGACTTAATCATTTTTTTATGTCCAACTGAAACCCTGTTGCGCTGTGGCCAAGCTTCAGCAAAACCATGTGGTTAAGTGCAGAGAACAGAGATGATCTGAAGATGGTGGTAGGACTAATATGAGGGAAACACATTATGGTCATGTTACATACTGTAGCTCTAGTACTGTGGTCACTTCTTACCAGTGATTGCCCCATTCAATCATGGTTCCAGGCTGAAAGAGAAAGTAAAGATGGATCATAACAACGGCCTTTTTGGCATACAAATATACAAAGTTACAAACAAACACATACATACTCAGGAACACACTGGTAATTGTATATGTTATGGTATACTGTATGCTAAAAATCTGAAGTGAAAATTAATACATTTTCAAGACTTGGTATATATGGTACTTAAAAAGGCCTTCATTGCAAATATTATTGCTGTAGTGCTTTGGTCGTTTAGTCAATTAATTGGTCAATGGAGTCTCAACTGAACAAATTTTGTATTAGTCAGCTATTATTCTCTTAAAGTGCGTATGACAAGTTGGAGTACATTTTTGGTAAGATATAGCAAACATGATTATGATTAAGATTTGACTAAACATTTAGCTTGTTTTTACCCAATTTCGTTGCTTTTAGGAAGTTTATTATTGTCTTTTGTCCAGTAAATATGACATATGTGGAGGGGAATCTACAAATGTTACCTAGCAACCACATTGTAAATCTGGGCCAAAATCAACATAAATAACCCAGAAGTGACAACGTGAGAGTATTATAACTTATAAGACTTTAACTGTGTTAAATTATTGCTTAAACTCCCAGTAAAAAGTGTTAATTGTGTGTATAATGTCTTTGCATTTTGATGACATATGTGGAGGGATTCTGTTATAGAACTCAGATTACTTCCTCTAATTTTTACCTTTTGTTTGCCAATTTCTTCATAAATTGCACCTTAACTGCTGTAAAACTATGATAAATATTTACCATAAAGACTATCACACCAAACTAAGTCAAAATTAGAAAAATGTGTTAATCTGTCATATGGGCTTTAAGATTATGATTTATATTGAACAGCAACAAAAAGAACTAAATAAACAGGAGATTTGGGTCTTATTGGTCTAATCTTCCCTTTTGCATACCCTGACAGTGAAAAAAAAATAATATTTTGTCTAAATTCTGACTGTGTGTGTGAGAGTATTCATTACATGTGGGGACCAAAAGTTGTATACACTCACTTTATGGGGACCTGCCTTTTTGTGTATTACAAAAACAAAATGTAAAGTACTGATCTCTTTATATTGTAGTTTATTATAAAAAAAAAAAAAATACATATAAAAAAACGCAATAGGTCTCGTTTAACCTTAGTAACTAAGGTTATGGTTAGAGCTATGGTTAGTCCATGAAATTAATGTAAATTTATGTGATGTCCTCATGAAATATAGAAACCTAACCTGTGCGAGTGTGCGTGTTTGTCTTTATTAATGTATTTATTTATCATAAACTAATTGAACAAAGCTACATTTCCACTAAGTTTTGGACCAGTTTTCCAGCTCAGTAGTAAACCATTCATGTCCTGCTCATTTTCCCTGTCAGTGCACATCTGTGTTTTCCTCCAGAAGAGACAGTGTTAGTGTTTTACCTTTAAATTATATGTACGCATTTCATAGATGTTGGGTCCAGGCCTGGGCATTGGTTCATTCCAGAAGCTGAATTCCAATAAAAGTTGATTTCGTCTTGACACCAGCATCTTGGCACGTTCTTTACGAAATTCCATGTACTCCTAAAGAAGTCAGACAAATCAAAGTAACCATCTTCTACAAGCTACATAAAGAGTTGCACCAGACGGAGCCTTGCCTTGTTCTTGTTCAGCTTTTTTAAACATTCAGTCAAAGCTGGGTAGCCACCACTGTATCGCCAAAGATGCACTGCACAAAGTGAACACCAGATGTCACTGTTGGATTGCAGGGGAAATGGTACTGACACGTTCGCTTACAGTAGATGCTTTTTGTTCATTATAATTCATTTGCACAAAAATTTTTTGAAGCAGACAGATTAATGAACTGACTTTAGTATGCGACTACTGACCAATAAATATCAAAGTTCACTTGAGGACTGGATACTTACCAGCTTGATCCTGTTCTCCATACCAAGTGTTCCAACTCCCCACCACCTCACATGGGTAATCCTCGTCAAAATGCAGTTTATTCTGAAATCTGCCCTATGGAGAAAAAAAGCATATGGTATATAAGAGCTGAGTGCCACGAGCCACACTGTACAAGACATATTCCAGTATCCCAAAACAAATTACTCAATACGATTTTTCGAATGGGTATTGTTTATATGTTAACAAATGCATTGAAATGTCATATTTGGAGAGTTCATCCTGTCTACCTCTTTAGCTTTAGCTAGGGCTGGGCAATATTGACAAAAATGAATATAATTTTTTGACACATCTTGATTACGATTTTCAGATGATATTATCTAAACCAATCGGAAAATGTTCAAACACATCTTTAAATGTAAGTAAGTAAGTAAGTAATCTTTATTTGTATAGCGGCATTTCACAGACACAGAGTCACAAAGCGCTTCACAGTGAGATGAACCCCTCCCCACTCAGTGACAGTAAGCTGCCCTGGGACATCTCAGCGGAGGCGATTCACCTAACACCTGGCGCCTCAACCTCCGACTATCACCAAGTGTTCCCTAACATGCATGTTATCAGCCACCGTGCCGAAGTTGAAGTTTAGTGAAAAAAAATGTGCTAAATGTAAAAAGTTTTGAATACATTTGCAATGTACTTTCTAACTTATAAAAATGTTCTCAACTAAGATAGTAAGTGATTATTTGACCAAAATATCATCTTTTTCACTTGTTTTCTCCAATTTTGCATATCTTCAAAACAATCATCACGATATTGTCTAAAATTCAATATTTTGCCCAGCTCTAACTTTAGCGTTCTTGTAATAAGACAGCAATAATATGCTGACAAGTCCTGCTGCTGAAACTGAGAGCTAAATGAGCACTCTGCTGATTACAAAACTGTCTTATTACAAAAACGCAGAAAGTTCAAATTAAAATAACAAGTTTATCCACAATTCCTTATCAGAGCACAAATGCTTTCTGAAATATTAACTTTGTTTAATGTCTAATCAAAAAGAATAAGCAGAACCAATTCTATAAATGTATTATTTATTACCTTGTGTGGTCCGAACAAAAATAAACAATAGAAAGTTAAAGAAGAACTATTGTACAAAATATACTGTCTAAGTTTTTAATTTTGTTTTTAAACTAAATTCTCTCAAGATTAGTTTACTCAAAGTTTTAGTAAGAATGCTTCATGCATGTTAAGTAATCTTGTATTGTCTTGTAGCTGATGCTCTAGTGCAGTGGTTCCCAACCTTTTTTGTCTCGAGTACCCCCCTAATCATGATCGAACATACGAAGTACCCCCATGTCATGTGTTTTTTCAAGGGGTATTTTATCTTTACTCATTCTTTTCATTTATAACCATTGCATTTTAATGTTTTAATATATTCAATGTCAAGCAATTGCCTCTTAACATGTAAAATGTGCTGCAAATAACATTTTACATCACAATACTTGCAGTTCTACCTTTCTTTTAAATCTGCAATCATCCCAAGTACCCCTGGCAAATTGTCACGTACCCCTAGGGTCCACGTACCCCTGGTTGGGAAACACTGCTCTAGTGCTCAGAAAAAACCCGCCAATATGAGCTGCCTTAAACTGGCATGGCTTTTATAAAAATGTCTGAATACAAGGTTTGCTGAAATATAAAACTGAACGATCTGGGGAAAAAATATAATCACTCCTCATATTGATCAATCTCGAGTTTCAATTTGATTTTTCAAAAAGAAAAGTAGCATTTATAAACATTTGAAAATGTCTCATCTCATTAAATATCAATATTCTGCTTCAAAGCTTGACTGCTGCTCCAAACCACACATTTTTACAAATTTGATTAATGGCCAAACCCTACAACAATATATTTCCTATCATTTTTTTGAGTACAGTCCTATGGTATATCTAATGAGTACTAATATTAAAAAATCCATTATCTGGTCATTATTATTCCACCTGCTCTCCTGTCTATTGAACGTGTACCGTAATTTATTTGCTTGGAGTGTTCCATATATATATATAGTATTAAACAGGTGACGCGTCTAGAACAAATTACAGGTCAGATTTGGTCATTGATTTCTTTCTTTTTTAATGCAATTAAGAAGATTTGATCACATGCAATGAAACATTTCAATTACAGGAGACGTAGTGTGTTTTTCTTGTATTTTGTAATAAACTATACAAAAAGGGTGGGATGATATCAAAAAGGGAATTGTTTGATAGTGGAGTTTAAGTTTTATCCTGGTCCTGGGTTCAGTCCTCATGTGTCCCTCCATCGCTCTGTTTTTACATTTTTGTAGTGTCAGGAAAGGGTTGATTCCACGGTTATTTCACAGTCAGAAGAAGTAATAGGCTTATTGTCATCATAATCTTATTATCAGGAATGACTAAAAATGAACTTTTTTAGACTTTATCTTAAGAAACATCTGATTTAATCCATTAAAAACTAAATTAAAGCAGTAATCTTGTTATTTATTGAAAAGCCATGTTTTATTTAGCAAATTCACAAAAAAAAATAGTTTGTTCTTGTGAGGCTGCAGGACATTTTGGAGCCCAGCATGTTTTTGTACAGGGGTTCACAAACATTTAAGCCCAGTGTTCTGTTGGGATGAGACTCCCATCAAGATGTGACCCTCCCACTAGCTTTTGTGACTGTGCGCAACGTAGCAAGCTTCCCGAAGTAAATAGTTTACAATTAATTAGGCTAAGTTTAGGCATAATTCGAAGGCTAAGTTTAGGATTGGGGCTTGGAAGAGGGTTAGCAAAAGTCATTTGAAATAAAAAATATTACTTATTTTCTAGCAATAAATTTAAACAAGGTGGGGGGCCAATCTCGACGGGGAGTGCGATCTCAACAGAACACCGGGACCCCCACAGGAAAAAAAAAAACTTTTGTAATAATTTTAAGTCACAAAGCAAGTTTGAAATAGATTTAATTGTGTTTATTTTAATAGTGTATTGCTTTAGATGACCCCAATTCCCCCTAAAAACAGATTAAATGCCAAGTCATAATTGTAATAATGCATTTTGAGGGTCCCGACCAGTGAGTTATAATAATGACTAGAGAGAGCGTAGCCATGGTAACCTACAACAACAAATGTCCAGTTCGAGCAGCCATCTTGTGTGGGGAGACTTAACTGGAGTTCTCATACAAACTAATGGTAAGCTGAACTTTGAAGTCACTTTTTTACTTAAATACTTTGATAATGGAACTTTTACGTATTTGTACATTTATTTATGCTTCTGTTCAACCAAACTAATGTGAAAAAATGAAGAAAAAAACTACTTTTATTTTTAGCTATTAAAATCTTCTTTTATAGTCACAACAGGACCCTCTTGAAAATGAGATGATTCATCTCAAGGGGTTATTCCTCTTAAATGTTAAATAAATAAATAAACAGTTAAGCCAGCACAATAATGATAAATGTTTGTGCTCATATAATGTAATAACACACAAAAATAATTAAATTCTGCATCAAATCCAACGACGTGCAGTGTTTTTAGGCTGAATATTTATATTCACAGTTCAGAGGAAAAATTGCCAGACACAGACAGAATCTAGTCCTCTCTATTATTTGGACTATAAATAAATAATTATATGTTCAATTACCCCCTTCGTCTATGAATTATCTAAACTTGTTTTTACATTGTTTTCTATTAGAATTCTGCTGCCTCTCCCTCACAAGATGGATGCCGCAGCCGCCACGGCAACAGGCCCCACGGCAACAGGCCCCACCCACTCTCTAGTCATTATTATAACTCATTGGTCCCGACCCTTACTTTGGGAAGCACTGTTTTAGTAGACTATGATTTTTTTTGAGTACTTGAGTGTATAAGTGAGTGGGGATAGGTGGTATTTGAAAACAAGGATTTTCTGGGCACTCTGGGACAATACAAAATTACTCAAACATGCATCAATCTAAATACAGCTTTGAGTGAACTAATAATGAGATACATGGTTAAAAAGAGGTCTTTGCATAGTAGTTGCATGCATAATAATTTAAAGCAAATAACATTTACACNCCAGCAGGTCTGACAGCGCGCCAACAAAACTAGCTAGAGAATTAGCAGTGAAAATTTAACGTCTCCGTTTACATTATCCTTACCTGTGTTCTGATTCTTTCATCCATCGGTTTTAATGTGTTAAGCCTGTTTATAGTACAGGCAATATGCCCCGAAGTCTTTCAATTTACTTAAAATAATCAATTCTTGGAGTGTTGTCGGGTCTGAGATTCTAGCGACGGACAAGGTGCTTCAGACCCAAACCATGTCCTTCTGATGTGGCGCCGCTGTAAAATTTTAATTGAAAGTTGGGATTTTGCGCATGGATGGGCGATTATTTTTCCCCGGCAGCAATATTTGAGCCCAGACTAGTGGGGGACGACTTGACCGATGATTCCTGTAAGAAGTTCTCAATATTGCAAGCACATTTTTAAAGCATAGGCTATTTCATCTAGTTTCCATTCATTGTGATATTTTTAAAAACACTAGTGTAAACACATTCTCCGACCATAGCCAAGTCAATCAAATAAAAGAAATATAAAGACTAATAATTATTCTCAAAACCATGCCAGGAGCCTGATTGGGTTTGCACAGTTCTGACCAAGAGGAAACACTGGCATTGCAGTTGTTTCCTCCTATTTTAGTAGTTTAAAGCCCGCATGACAGATAATCGCATTTTTGTAATTTTGACTTAGTTTGGTATGATAGTCCTTGTGTGAATTTTAGTTAAGTTGCAAATTATATATAAAAAATGACAAATAAAAGTTGAAAATTACAAGAAAATAATCTGAGTTCTAAATTCACTAAAATGCAAAGACAATTTACACAAACTCTCAGTTTCCTGGAAGTTTAAAGGAGACCTATGGTGTTTTTTCCAACTATTTAGCATGAAACTAGAACAAAAATAGTAATTTACTTTTGTTCATTGTAAAACACAAAATTTATCTAAAATGGCTTGGAAATAGAAACAGCTCTATTGACTTCCTTTTCAAAACTGCAGTGTGAAAAGCTCCGCCTCTTCAGTTTAAAGTTTAACTGTAAGAAGCAACAGATAAATAACTATTAAATAACTATTTTTTTATTGCTGGAAAGTGGCTGTGGGACAATTTTGAGCCATATACACTTCACTTTGAGTATTAATCTTTTGAATTATAAATAAGTAATAAGTAAATACAGGCAAGTGGGAGGGGATAGGTGGTAGGTGAGAACAGGGATTTTCTGAGCACTTGAGCTCCAGCTGAAGAACAATATAAGATTTACTCAAACATGCATCAAGCACTACAAATATACAGTAACTTCGAATAAAGTAATGGTGAAGGGAGTCTATTAAAACAAGATTAAAAACTGAAAAGTGAATTTTACATAATAGGCCCCCCATAATCATTAACACATTTTAAGTGTTACAAAATATCTGTGTAATTTATGTTGGTTTTGGCCATTGAGTTATTATAATGACTAGAATAGCAACAAATGTCCAGTTCCAGCAGCCATCTTGTCTAGAGAGTCTACTAAAGATCTCACACAAACGATTAGGAAGCTGAACTTTTAAATCACTTTTCCACCTAAATACGTTGGCAATTGAGCTTTTTCATATTTGTATATTTTTTATGCTTCTGTTCAACCAAACTAATGTGAAAACATCTTGATAAAATATATTTATAATTTTAGCTATTAAAATGTTCTTTTATAGTAACAGCAGTGAAGTAAACACAATCATGATGAACATTTGTGTTCATATAATTTAATTTTACACAAAAATACGTAATTTAATCCAGCTCAGTGCAGTGTTCTTTGGTTGAATATTTATATTCACAGTTCAGAGGAAAAATGACCAGACACAGACAGAAAACAGTTCTGGACAAAATTATAAATAAATAATAAATTCATAAAAATAGCCAATCTAGGTGAAAACAAGCGAGTTGTTTAGTTAAATCTTAAATGTATTCATGTTCAGTGTGTTTTGCGGAAAATATGGTCTAAATCTGTCATACACACTTTAAGCTCTTCAAGAGAAAATGTCCTCACCTCACCATGTCTCATCATGACTCATATATTTTTCCACTCTCACTGTGCATGTTCAAAAAGCTGTGATGTCATTTGTATAAAAGGCTAATTAACTGTCTTCATTTTACTTTTGCAGGAAGCTGTGTGGGTTAGGTGACGGCGCTGGAAACTAAGTGCCAAAGACTCGGTGGCAGCAGTGAGACTAATCACCTCTGTGGCAGTTTGATCGTCTCACGTTTATGTAAATGGAGAAATCTGAGCAACTGCAGCTTCAGCCAAAGTGACGCTGTACGTGAAACTTATCAATGTGCCTTGTGCCCTCTCTAGTGGACATCAAAGGCATTAACACTAATAATTAAAAAAAACAACGTGTGTAGGTTAAATATTTATTTTTATTGTTTAAATTTGACTAGAAGTTAGGTATTATGTGGTTCCCCCGAGGTATAACTGTACTGTAAAAAAAAAAAAAGTTTTATATTGAGAAAAATGTATGAATCTTGTGCACAAATAAATTTTTGGACAAATGGAGTATGTTTTTTGTTATGACCAAAAAGAAGACATTAAAACAGCAAATTTTTTACATTATAGTTTAAATTTAAAAGTGCACTGACTGTGCAACGTTTTGACCAAAATGTAATTTGAAAGAAGAACTTGGGGATAAGAGCATGTTCTTTTCATATTTAGATGTCATTGATGCACTAAATAAATAATACAATCTTTAGGGCAGTAGTTGACCAAAGAAACGACTAAAAACATGTGCCATAGTCCGATTAATAAACAAAAATGGGGGCATGGCAAAAGGTCAGAACAGAAGCTGAAAAGATACCCAAACTGTTCTCAAAAGACAAATAAAAATATGAAGTTCATGCAAAATCTATAATTTATGCAGAAAAGGAATTGTATTTGTATCAACAAGGCAGATGACCAATGATTTGATCCAAAATCTTCAGCAAATTCACTTCTTTTGGTTGCTGTCCAATACAAATCCTTATAATCTAAATTAAATTAGATTTAAAGATATTTTGGCTCGATTAAGACTTCATCGACTGATTAATCGACTAAATGACTACAGCACTAGTCTTTACTGTTTTGTTTCCAGGGAAAAGTTTTAATATTTCACATTGTGGCATACACACAAAGTTTGTTTTAATTTTCTGTTTCATTTAGAATTGTGCAGTTAACCTTCACCTTCAGAACGTACACAGTGCACCTTTGAATTGAATTACAACCAGAAGAAAAAGTTAGATATAAACTGCTACTTTTGTATTACAAAGCATAGACATTAAAACAAGCAGCTAAATCAAATAAGAACAACAACAAACGCATATCTAAGGAGCAGTTGCCAATAAACACATTTCTTTTGCAAATTTTTTTTTGCTGTTTAAATTTACTCACAGTGCTCGCAGTGGAAAAGTAACTAATGTGCCCCAAACTCCCAAAGTCTGATAGTGAGAAGTAATACAGTCCATGTGCACCACACAGTTACAAATTTATATCGAATAAATGTAAGCTGCTAGAAATGTAAGCTGAAAAGTGGAATTTATTCAAAAAGTTCCTCAATTAGCCTAAATGTAAATGAGTTCTATCCACCTGTGATTATATATTTTAAAAAAACTGAAATTGCCCCCCAAAAAATAACTTAGAAGAATGGAGAATGCTGTTTAAACACCAAATGCAGTTTGACAGTCACAAAAAAATGAATACATAAATGTAATGCAAAATAGAGCACTGACTTTTTATTTGAAAAATTCTCTAAACATTCTGACTGAGGCAAACTTGTGAATTCAATGAAGAGGGTTAGGTTAGTTTTTTTTTGCTTTTTTACAGACTATATATAGAGATTTTTGTTTTCAGCAATTTATTTTTATATGGCGAAATGCAAACTAACAACAATTTTCTGTTGTGGCAACAGTGCAGCGCTTCACTAACTTGTTTGGTATTGGAAGTTGGAGATTATGACATTGTTGCCTGATTTTTTCTCCAACCCAGTTATGCCCTTATATATATGGTTATGCCATTCACCATCACTTCATATGTTTTAAACTGCAGAACTACAAGTTAAATCCTCATCAAAAAGACTCCAAGTATATGTTTTAGAAAGAAAAAGGGATATACTTCAACTAGGGATGGGACATTCACTTAAGTCACGATTGATTCAGTTTTCAATTTTTGTAGCCACAATTTTCAAATTTGTTCCAATTATCTTAGTTATCTATATTAACTTTTTTTTCTTAAGACACAAAATAAACCATAATACATGGAATTTAAAACCAAAGCCACTGTTTTTAGAGCTCAGAACTAGTGTTTTTTGTCAACATTCAAACAGTAAACTGTCGTAATTAGTGTCCATATTTAGAGTCGTTAACCCATCAGTTGTTAACGCAATATAATAATGTAGATTCAGTCAGATCTGGCACAAGTTCAGGCTTTGTTTCTTTAAACATTGTGAATATTCTTGTATTATTGTGTGTATTATACAAATACAGAGTGTGTGTGTAAGTCAGTGGCTGCATGAAAAAACGGATCGATTCTGGCCGTACGATTTGATTTCTGCGAACTTCGATTGATTTCGATGTTTTCGATCGATTTTCCATCCCTAACTTCAAGTGTGTGTGCTGTGTGAGTGTGTGAGAGATTTTATTTTATTTTTTTTGCTTTCACATGTCTGTCAGTTACAAACCCAGTGTTCAACAGAGTTGTTGTGAGTTACTTTGTTTAATTTACAACACTAATTTTACTTTTACACATACTGGCTTTTGCACCTTTAAGGACAGTTTCAAATGACATCACAACAATCCACAGGCCAATGTTATTGTCAGTAAAACCCAGTATTATTTTTTTTTCACATAGGCTTTTGCTGGGTTTCAAATCACAACAATCACAGGCCAATTTATTCATAAATATTATTTAAGCTAACTTCACATTTAGAATGCTGTAATGTCACCCGCATAACGGTAGGGGGCGATGAGCGCTGCTCACGCTCTTTATTTGTAAACATAAACCAGCGAAGAAAATTACTGGAATATTACAGAATGAACCAACACCGGCAGCGAATACACTGGCTTTTACTAGCTTTGAGTATTTTACGCATACTATGAAGACAGATATGTAGAAAAAACCGATGCGGAAGTCAGAAAACACGTGGATTTACATTTGTCATCAGCGGATAGTTGTTAAAAGTAGGTGAAGGGTTATGGCGAGGGTCCTTGGTCTGATGTTCAAGGGCTTCAACACACTCCGCATCGTACAGACTCGTTCTTCTGTTTTGACCGGGTTTTACAGAGCTAAACTTCACACCACTGTGGTAAAGTTTTGAGAAAATGCACTTGTTTCAGTCATGGACATGTGCTTTACAAAGACGAGCATGCTGCAGTGAATGTGTGGACTTCCAGCTGCATCTGTATACATGCTTCCCACGTGACGTAACATCCGGGAAAATTTAAAGGGATCCGCCATTTTGGAAGGTTCGTTGCGGTACGCTATTTGGGCTGGATCTTAGCCATATTTTCATGTAAACATGCTGAATACGTGTTAGGTAACATGCTGTTCAAATAAAGCCAGCGGAAAGGCAAAACTCGCTTTCTTTAAAATCCCAAAAGTCAGGCTTGCAGAGGGAGAAGAAACTAAGAAACTGGCGGAGGAAAGGAGACGTATGTGGTTAGCTAACTTCAACCACAAAGACGCACACTCACGGACTTCAAGGATCTGTTCTGCACATTTTCTTACGGTATGTTAAATCTTTTATAGCGTGTTTATTTCGAGTAAATACCTACTTGTTGGAGCTATTCCATGAAGTGAAGTAAAGCCAAAAGCTTGGCTTAATTTGGGCCAGCCTACTTATGAGATCTCTTCTTTCTAACTTAACTAACAAAATAACTAGTTACTGTAATAGATTCTCCTTTTCACTAAGTAGTGTAACTCATTACTTATAAAAATGCTGACAATATATTACTAGTTACAATCTCAAGTTACTTGCATAGAAATTAATTGCTTTTACTCTATTGAAAACTACACTTCAGGACCAAAACACCAGTAAAATACTGGGTTGGCTTAAAGGTGGATAAAATATTATGAGGAAAAATTTGTTGTGACATCACACTTCAATCAATTAAATCAGTAATAAATGTAACATGATTAGTATGGTTTAATAAATGTGTGCTTAGCTTAAAGTAACTCACAGTTGTGTAACATTTTTGAGACAGTAATATTGTAAAAATGTGTATTCTTTTTTTTTCTCTCCGTTTTTTCCCTGTAACCAGTAAAAAAATCATGTATTGCAATTTTACAGTAACTTACCAAACACTGGATATAGGTAGAAGCTGTTTATTTGAAAAAAATATAGTATTTGTAAATGTTTTAAAATGATAAAATCCTAATTATGATTATGAGTAATGAATACCGTAATACACTATTTTATTTTTACTTTCCATAGCAATTGTGTGATCAGGGTTACTGCTTATTCGTTTATTCAAACTCCAGAAAGAAATGTACCTCTTCACCTCTTGTCCGAAATGCCTGAAATTGTTTTGTATTTCCAGGTATAACCAAAGGAAGAAAGGACATTCCACAAAAAAGAAACACACTGCTGTAAGAACCAGATTGAATTGACTTCATGAACCCCAGCCGTCTCAGACTGAACCTTGGCTAAATCTTGAACATGATCCATATTAGTTTGTGAAACTAGGAACAACTCAGAAGTTACCATCACCTACCACTTTATTCATCTTTGCACTGACAGATTGCACTATTGTTCTGATGACTGTATATATTTTTTATTGCCTAACTTTATTGGCCATGCTTGCATGCCCTTACTTTTGATTTTGTATATCTTAAATATTTTTATTATAGTTGATATTTTTTATATAGTTTTTCTTCTTTATTTGTGTTTTTGTGTTATATGTTGCACATTAGCATCGCAGCAAGTTCCTAGTTTGTGAATTGTTTGTTCACTGACAATGGCAATAAAAATCTTTGATTCTGAAATAATGAAGTTTCTACAACTGAAAATACACTGTGAAAAATCCAGTAAGATTGAAAGGAAGGCCAACATCACAACTGTCACCTCTTGAAGATAAGACAGTTCCTACAGTTCCTACCCTTTAAAAACAGAAAGACATGAATATTGTAATATTTTATTGCAAATCTGAACATTGGATACTACCTCCTCATGGATAACAAAGAAGTAAAAATCAAATGGTTGTGGCTTTACTGAATGCATTTTGTCATTGATATCTGTAATAAAGCAATAAAGGAATATAACATTGTGCACAACTTTTGTTTTTCTAATACACAGTAACATTTCTATGGTCTGATACATAACAGATGCTGCAAGTCTATAAAAGTACTCTGCAAATAGAAATTCTATTTCCATTTGCACATTTTTATAACAAAACATTACTTATATTTTAAAATTGACAGAAATTACACATTATTTTATCCATGGTATACGCACTTACTGTTGACAAAAAAAGCTGTCCTGTTATAAGTTCAGTCACAGTAGACAGGCATCACAGAGGACGTTCCCATTTCATATGTATCCCCTTTTCCCATTTAGCCACATTTTGTTCATATCTTGACTGAGTGACATTACTCTCTTCTGCAGATAAAGAGCGAAATTAAAACTTTTCACAAATATTCACGCACTACACGCTAACCTTCCAAAATGGCTGACTTCCGGTTTTTGCGAACTGGGTGAAAGGTCGTGGGAACTATCTATATTAGCCCTAACAGCCTAATAAATAATAATAATAATAATAATAATAATAATAATAATAATAATAATAATAATAATAATAATAATAATAATAATAATAATAATAATAATAATAATAATAATAATAATAATTATTATATTATTATTATTATTATATAATGAAACATTTTAATAGTAACTACTTACTACTTAAAAATCAATATAGCCTATTTATAAAATATAATACACAACAATATACAATATAATAAAATAACCTAGTATACGTAATATAGTAAAACTTGAGAAATGAATATTATAGGCAACTACAGTATATTCTATTATGCTATATGTTGTAATAATGCTAATACAAATAATGTTTTCAAATCAAATCAAATCAAATCAAACTTTATTTATAAAGCGCTTTTCATACATAAAATGTAACACAAAGTGCTTCACAGTGCATTAAAAACAATCCCGCTCGCCTCCACCCCCCACCCCCAAGACAACCCCCATACATGTACACACCCTCTACCCCTCCTCCCCACCATACACCCGCCCCCAACCCCTTTTCCAACACGCATACACAAACAAGCACACTCCCAAACACTAAAATACATTCACATACATTTGGCCGGGTACAGGTGGACCAAAGAAAGCATCATCAGAGGAGCTGTCTGCACCAGGAGCAGAGCCACCCGCAGCTACAGGACAGCAGCCCAGGGCCCAGAGAAGAGATGAGGTCAAGACCAAACCTCCAGGGCCCATGAGCCAGAGCCCAGCAGCCACAGCCGACCACAGCTCCTGGTGCAGAGGCTCCTCAGAGGAAACACTGGAAACTAAAAGTGAGAAGAAAATTTAAATTGATAAAAGGTAAATACAAGCAAACTAAGAACTAGAGTGTAAAATATGCTTTAAAATAAATAAATAAATAGATATATACTAAATAAATACATTTAAAACAATAAATACTAATTAAAAGCTAAGCTAAAAAGATGGGTCTTGAGCCTGCTCTTAAAAACCTGAATGTTCTCTGCGGCCCTGAGGTCCTCCGGCAGACTGTTCCATAGACGGGGGCCATAAAACTGGAAAGATGCCTCGCCGTGAGTGTGTGTCCTGACTTTGGGAATGACTAGGAGCCTGCTGCCGGAGGAGCGCAGGGTCCGCGAGGGTTCATAAGGTAAAAGCAGTTCTGAAAGATAAGAAGGCCCAAGACTATTAAGACACTTAAAAACCAATAAAAGAACTTTAAAATCGATCCTAAAACACACAGGGAGCCAATGCAGCGATTTTAAAACCGGTGTAATGTGGTCCCGCCCCCTGGTCTTAGTCAGGACACGTGCAGCTGAATTTTGTAATAATTGTAAACCTGAAATAGACTTTTTGGGAAGACCAGAGAGCAGGGCATTACAATAGTCTATACGACTGGTGATAAAAGCATGCATCAGCGTCTCTGTGTTGGCCCGAGAGAGAATGGGACGGACTCTGGCGATGTTTTTAAGATGGTAAAAACCTATTTTTGTGATATTTTTAATATGTGGGATAAAAGTCAGCTCAGAGTCGAAAATAACGCCCAGGTTCCTTACTTGTGATGATGGATTAAAAGACTGTGTTTGTAATTTGGATAGAAGTTTCTCTCTCTGGGCCTCAGGACCGATGACTAAAACCTCAGTTTTGTCCTGGTTAAGCTGGAGAAAGTTTTCTGCCATCCAGGATTTGATGTCTAAAATGCAGTTAAAAAGAGCGTCCATTGGCCTGGTGTCATCAGGAGACATGGAGATGTAAAGCTGTGTATCGTCTGCATAACTGTGGAAGTTGATTCCATGTCTCCTGATGACACCACCAAGAGGGAGCATGTACAGGTTAAAAAGTACAGGACCTAAAATGGAACCCTGGGGCACACCACATGTGATTTCATGAACCTGAGAGGAGCAGGTATCTAAACTTACCATAAAAGTTCTGTCTGTGAGGTAGGATATAAACCATTTGTGCACAGTACCAGAGAGGCCAACCAGGTGTTTGAGTCTGTGTAAAAGAATAGTGTGGTCTACTGTATCGAAGGCAGCGCTTAGATCCAGTAGAACCAACACTGTCACCTGTTTAGAATCATAATTTAGTCTAAAATCATTTAAAATCTTTGTCAAGGCTGTCTCGGTACTGTGGTTTACCCTAAAACCAGACTGACATTCTTCAAGAATGTTCTGTGTGTTTAAAAAATAATTAAGCTGAGTAAAAACTAGTTTTTCTAAAATTTTGCTTAAGAATGGTAAGTTAGATACTGGTCTGTAATTGTTAAAATCATTAAAATCAAGATTGCTCTTCTTCAGCAGGGGCCTGACCACTGCAGCTTTAAAAGCAGTGGGAAAGACCCCTGTCTGAAGAGAGCAGTTCATCATGTTTAAAAGCTCGTCTCTAAAAGATTCATAAAATGACTTAAAAAACTGAGTTGGGACGGGGTCTAAAAGACAAGTGGTGGGCCTCACTGACGAGAAAACTTTATCAAGCATCTCAGCATTAACCAGGACAAAACTGTCCAGTGTTTCCTCTGGTAAAGATAAACAATCAGATGTGTTAAAAACAGTGGTTCGAGTAGATAAAATGTCACATCTGATTTTGTTTATCTTTCCCATGAAGTGGTCTGCAAACTGCTCACAAAGAGCATCAGTGGGAGGGAGTTTGGAGCTGTTAAAATCAGGGTTAATAAGATGATCAATGGTGGAAAAAAGAATTTTAGGATTATTTTTATTGTTTGAAATTATTTTTGAAAAGTATGCATTTCTTTTGTTTCTGACTGCGTTGTTGTAAGTCTTTAGGCGGTGAGTATAGATTTGCAAATTCACTGTTATTTTGTTTTTCCTCCATTTTCGTTCTGCCCCTCTGCATTTTCTTTTTAGTTGTTTCAGTTCCTCATTTCTCCAGGGGGCCACAGGTTTGGAAGGGGCCTTTTTTAGTTTAAAAGGAGCAACAGTGTTGAGAGCAGATTGTAATTTACTGTTAAAATCGTTCACAATAAAATCACAGGGGGCAGGTAAAACAATTGGAGGAGTGTTTTCTAAAACCTGAATAAAATTTGCAGCCACTTCAGGGGTAAGATGACGCTTCCTCACAGTTCTCACAGAGGTCTCCCGTTGAATAAAATCAGTGATATTAAAAAACACACAGAAGTGATCTGACACAGCCAAGTCGACAACAGAGGACACACTCGCAGACAGGCCATGCGTGATGACCAGATCCAAAGTGTGTCCTCTGTTGTGAGTTGGCTGCGTCACGTGCTGAGTAAAATCCATATAATTAAGAACATTTAAAAACTCAGTTGCAATAGGGTCTAAAACATCAATGTGTAAATTAAAATCACCGATTAAAATAATTTTGTTGTATGAATTGTATAAAATTGATAAAAAATCTGAAAATTCATTTATAAAAAGACTGCACTTTTTTGGTGGTCTGTAGATTGTAACGCATAAAATTTGTGGCTTAATAAAAAGTAATGCATGGTGTTCAAAACTGTTAAAATTATTGAATAAAATAGGTTTGGTGGCTATAGTATTAGTAAATATTGATGCAGTGCCACCTCCCCTTTTACCTTCCCTAGCTGAAAACTCAAAGTTAAAATCATGCGGTGAGGCCTCTCTGAGAACAACTGGTGCATCTGCACCCAGCCAGGTTTCAGTTAAAAACAAACAATTAATATTATTATCTAAAATAAGGTCATTAACAATAAAAGATTTGTTCAGCAGAGAGCGGATATTAAAAACAGCCGTATTTAGAGTCAGTGTAGGAATTTGTGGTGGATGAGTATTGAAGACTGGCTTGAGGTTATGTAAATTAACTGTGGGTTTATTGAAGGTTTTGTGAGATGGCCGCTCTCTGCTGATGATTACTGGAATGAGTTGTGGTTGGTGAAATTGTCAGACAGACTGTACCGTGAGTTGAATGTTGTTGGAGAGGAGGCGGGATCCGGTGAGGTTTGGGTGAAGGCGGTCCTTTTTAAAAAGTTCAGGTCTGTTAAAAAATGCAATAAAATTGTCCACGTAGGGGATTCGATTTTCTCTGCAGTATTTCATGAGTCTGATGTGTAGTTGTCTGATGCGGCTGAATTTAACATCTCCGAATCGAGGTGGTGGAAGGGGTCCAGAAACAATGCACTGTTTATTTAAGCTTTGAATTGTGGAGATGAGGGTTTTGTAATGGTCCAAGAGTGTTTCTGACTGCTGCAACTTTATGTCGTTTGTGCCGATGTGGAGAACAACTGTTGTGACGGTGGGATGGTGACGTAGTATGGTGGGGGCGGAATCAGTGATGTCCTTTACCAGCGCACCTGGGTGGCAGGAGGTGTGGCCCGTGTTGATCCTCACGTGTCGAACCATGGAGGATCCAAGGACGAGCACGGACGGTCCTGGCTTCGAGGCGGGGGGCATCGCGGAGATATGCGGCTGGCTTTGCGTCGCTGGGTGGCCGGAGGCATGTCCCTGCTCACACAGGGATGGAGCGGAGGACGCCCCACGTCCACGCGGAGCCGGGGAGCCCCGCGCAGACGAGGAGGACCCCCCAGGCGGCACAGGAGCCGCGCTCGGCGTTGATTGACCCAGCAACTCACGCGCACTCTCATGCAGACTGCCCAGGACTGGCGGTGTTGTGCTGTCCAAGCCTCGCGCTACAGGGTGGTCCGACCGTGGAGCTGGAGTGAAGTGCAGATTTCCGGCACGGGTTTTCTTGGACGGTGGTGGAAACTCGTCGTGATCCAGGATGTTAAATTTGTTTCCCAGCGTAAGGTCCACCGTGGAATAGGAACGAGACGCACGCTTACCTCGCCCCTTACGTGGCCCGACCTCGATCCATGGATTGGACTGAACAGGAGTGCTGCTGATGGGAGCTTTGGGTCTTGCCCCTTGTTGGAGCCAGTTACGTTCCTCTGAAACTGGCCTGGGAACACTGGGATCCGAGGACGTTGATCCGGTGGCCTCGCCAGTGGAATACTGGGCCGTGTCAGCGAGTTGGGCGCTGTTTGCACTCCTAATAGTTTTGCCCAGAATGATGTCAACATCCCGTTCCTCCTGGATTTTTACAAACAACGTGGATATTTGATGTTCCAGTTCAGTCACTCTCTGGCTAAGGCCGACGCAGCTCTCGCAACTGGACGAGCAGGTGAGTGGATGCATGCTAGCAGTTAGCACCACACCGGTGCACTGCCTTTTAGTTTAGTTTTAAAATCCGATCATCCACAGGTAAAAACGTATATCCAGTAAAACAAAGTTAAAAGCTGTAACAATCCGTGCTCGTAGTCCCAAAATAAGAGGTAAAATCCAATAAAAACGATATTAGTTTTGGACTCGATCTGTCAGCAAAACAATAACAAGTTTTGTTATTTATTGTATTGTACTATATATTTAACCATATTTTATTATATTATTATGATTATCATAATTTCATCATACCATCGCACGTCTGTGAGCTTGTCCTAAAAAAAAAAAAAACACACAAGGGCTGTCCCATTTCTTAGGGCTGTCCTACCCCTTAGCCCTTGTTTTTAAGGTGTAGGGGAAGGGGTAGGGGTAGGGCTAAGGGGAAGGTGTAGGGGTACAAAAGAGAATTGGGATTGGGGTTACTATACTATCAGGGTTTCTCAACCACAGGTCCAGGGACCAAAACTGGGCCATGGGCCATTTGCTACTGGGCCTCAGAGGATCTTTTAAAATGATTGAATTAATTAATGTCATACTATATCACTACTTCCTTGTGCTATATGGTCATGCAATAAGAGCTAAAAATAGACACAATAATCACACAATTTATGCTATTATAGGCTTTATACGACCTCAACTGATCGTTAAGAAAATTGTGACTGTACCGGTTCTTACTAGAAAAAATATATATATATTCATTTGAAAACTTTATGTTCATGTGATAAATGTCCTCAGATACAGCCTACTTACAATATATTTCATAGCACTTTAGCTGCTGTAAAAGTCATCAATTACTATATTTAAAGTAGACCTCTCGTGATGTTTCCGTATATTTAGGAAGAAACTATGGCATATGCAAATGAATAATTCCCATTTTGTTCATTGTAAAACACAAAAAATATCTAAGAGAAGAAAAAGAAACAGGCACATTGAACTGCAGAACCAATAAGCCCCGCATCTTTTAAGTAAAATTTACATTTAAGAAGTCACAGTTTTTAAAGTACTTTTTTGTTGTTGGAAGGTGGCTATATGACAATTTCATTTTTTCTGAATATTTGAGTAATTGCAGGTAAATACAGTCAAGTGGGTGGGGAATGGAGATAGGTGGTAGGTGAAGACAGGGATTCAGAACATTACAAAATTACTCAAATAGGCATGAATCAAATCATCGAATCATCATCTAAATACAACTTTGAATAAACTAATAATGAGAGAACACTGTTTTTGATAAAAACCCTGATTTTACAAAATAGGTCCCCTTTAAAATCCAGAATTATAGGTCTATATTTTGCTAATAACGCAAAAAGACAATATAAAGAAAACAGTACATCTTGTATACAAGTTATTTCATTTTATTTAGGGTGTTTTACTGCACTCAAGTGTAATAAACCAGCACGCTTTACTGTGGCTTGCATCTCATCAACATGTCCTCTGATATGGCCTGAAGGCTGGAACCATGTGTTTATAATTGAAATGTTGTTTCTTTGGCTGCATATCCCATAAAACTCCCTGAAAAATGATCCAATGCATAGCTTTTTTAATGAAATCATGCAAGTGACCTTTCACCTCCAGAAAATTACAATGTCTCTTCGTTTAATTATGTTTAATCAATTATGGCATGGTGATGCACTCACATAGAAAAAAGTACAAGATAGAAAGGCTGATTCAAGTTTATCAAAATACAGTATATCATATGAAGTGTAAGAAGCATTTCATTTCATCTTAACATAAAAAAATCACAGTTGAAGCTACACCATTAGACATTAGCTATACAATTAGGTCTTAGCTGCCTATACAGTAATTTGCTCAGTGTTTGACCTATAGACATACAGTATATCATAGATTTTCAAGAGGTGTTAAATTCTACAGTATACAATCAAAAATTTTCAAGAATTAAATCTATAACAATAAAATCTAGAAAAGCTAGGGGAGAGCGGGGTTGGTTGTCACACTTTTTACTTTGATTTGAATTTCTCAAAAACAAGTCTGGGTTGGTTGTTACACCTCATGGGGTTGGTTGTCACAATGTTATGTCAATGGGAGACCGATGACAAATGTGGTTGTCTTTGGTAAGATTTTTTTATGTTTATTTAATTTTGATTTAAGAATGTTTTACATTTTCTGAATAAAGAGACATTAAAAAGAAAAAGGCAATTGAAAATTTAAAAAATGAATTTTTGTCAAGATTCTAATGATATTGTAAAACTATATTTTTAATGTGAATTAGTGATTAATAACTTTTGAACAGAACAAGCTACATGACAATAATTAGATTTATTTTTTAGTTGAAACTTTACACTGATTTCCTGCATTGAATTGGAATATTTTAAATACAGTATTTTTGAGAAAATCTGTCTTTTGTAAAAGTGTGACAACCAACCCCGCTCTGGCGATGCAGGCTGTTCTAGATATAATCATATGTGACAACCAACCCCGACTGGGCTTTTTTACTCTCACCTCAGCTTTCTTCTACATTTTTAAACCAGCTCAGAAAAAAATAGTCCTAATTGTCACTCTGACTCCCCTTTTGTAGTGTCAATGGTTATAAGCTTTCAATATATTTTTTTGAAAAAAAAAAAAAAAAAAAAAAAAATGAAAACTTACTTTTTGCTTTGAATTTTTTTTATGTCTTATAACAATCTTAAACAAATGTTTACAAAAATGTTTTAGCGAGTGAATTTTGGTTCATTTAATGAACATTTTAATCTGACTTTTTTTTTTTCAAATGCACCATTCACAAGCTGAGATACAGTGACTGTGACAACCAACCCATGTGACAACTAAACCCGCTCTCCCCTACTTCACAAGGTTTAAAAATGACCTTAAGTTTTCTTCATTACACTTCCATGAATATTAGGGAGTAGGCTGAAGATTTCCAGTGTATTGTGATCAGGAGGGTCATTCTCAGAATTGATCCTATTGCAAAGGTGAGCTTTTAGTTGGGATCATGATTCTGGACTCCATGCTTCTGATCAAAGGTACTGTTAGAAAAGAGAAAGCATTAAACAATATTTAAAACATGAAGATTTGCATTCTACATAAACATAAACTGATTAGATGATGCTTTCTGCTGGACTATTGTATAGGGCCTTAAAACTTTTCTGTCACTGTTTACCTAATTTTCTCTTTTTTCATGTCAGTTACAAACTCAGTACTCATGCAAAGTTGTGGTGGGTTGAATATGTTCTCAGACTGTAATGTCCTTTTCTTGCTTTAGCAGTAAGTCATTTCTCCATTGATTCTCTACGTTTCTTGCCACTCAGTCCTCACATTTAGAATGCTGTGATGTCAGTGCATAGCCTCTATACAAAAATAAAATAAATTGAATTGAATGTTTGGATTTGTCTACCTGTGTAAAAGAGAACTATGGTTGGTAGTAGAAGGCTTAGGAAACACATTTTTCATTTGTGTCTGTTCCAAACGTTTGCGCTATTACTGAAAACTAAACCTTACATATTCCGAAACAACCGTGACTCTTACCTGTGTAATAGACACTTGCATCCCATCCCTCCTTTTGCCAGGCTGAATTCCTGGTTTCTTCTCGGGTCTGCAAATTTTCATAAGCTGCAACAAACAAACGGTTTAGTGTAGGAACCTGACATGAATGGTGCATGTGATTTAATTTACAAAAACACGCACCCCACAAATGATGTACGACATACAGGTCGCCAATCTGAGAGAAGAAGCCTCCCACTGCTTCATTGTTTTCTTGTCTGTGTTTGATGGCCCTTGCCCTGTTGGAGGAATGTATATTACAGCGTTCATGCAGATTTTTCATGATTTTTCCATGACTTCTGCAAAACAATTCCCAACTTTTCCATGACCTTGCTTAACATACTTTTCAGTCAACAAACTATCTTTCATTAACCGATTAAGACCAAAACACAAAGATGTTTAGACATAAAAAAAATGATAAATTTTAAATAATCTGAGTTATAAATTACTTTCAAACTAAGTGAATTGTATTCCAGTTTTAAAGAAAAGAGCAAAATCTTTCAGTTTCATAAAGTAAAATCTTTTTCCCCATCTTTATTGAATTTCTTTTTATTAAATTTTTCAATTTAATAAAAAAACTAAATAAACATTTCTTTAAGTAATGGTTTTATGAACATAAACTACTCATACTGACAAAATAATATACTATATCAATATTTGGCCATCAAACTTTAGCTTTTGCTCCAAACCACAAGTTTTTTACTGACAAAAGCTTTGATTTAAAACCAAACAATTGACGACATGAATGAGTCTTGATTTCTCGATTTTTTTAAATGATCTACCAGTGAAGCTGTGTCAGAAAAAATTATCCCCAAATAATATTTGAATCCAAAATAATTCAGATCTTTGCAAAACTTTTTCAAACCCATGGAATTCCAAAACCTTTCAAGGGCCTGGAAATTAGACTCAAATTTTCCAGGTTTTCCATGACTGTACAAATCCTGATATTAGTATTATTTTGAACAAAGCCACATAATTATTACACTGTTTTTCTTTCAGGTTTCAGCAAGCCAGATTAATTGCATTTTAATTTCTCTTTAATGGAAACATTTACACGTCAAAACTGTTGAGCATTTTTCTGCAAAAGGACGTAATAAACGTACTTTATAGGAAATTTCAACCATACAATTGTGTCTTTTCTATTTTATTTTAATGTGAGCCATTAACATCTCTAGACTGAAAAAATACAGTTATTTTTTGTGTTTTATGCCAAAAATATATTTGAATGGACTGGCTCCTCCTTATCTTTCAGAGCTTCTGTCTGTCCAGGTTCCCAGTCGAACGATCTAAGAAGTTCCTAAGCCTTGTCTAAAAACTCGAAGAGAAAGAGCGTTTGCTGTGGCAGGTCCTAAACTTTGGAATAATCTTCCTCTGGTGATTAGATCAGCTCCATCTCTAAATATTTTTAAATCTTTATTGAAAACCCACTTATTTGCACTGGCTTTTAACACTAGCTGAGCAGATCATATGTCTTTGTATTGTTTTATCTTTGCTTTATGTGCATGTCGTGTGTTTATTATTATTTTTTTTCTATACAACATTTTGGCTTTTGTGGTTGTTTTAAATGTGCTTTATAAATAAATTTGACTTTTGACATGAAATACTGTAAACAATTGCCTTACCAAGGGCTTATGTATACGTACTGTGCTTTTTTAATTTAAAGCTTGTGAGAAGTTTTAGAAACTTTTTATGACAAATCCATGTAATGACTTGAATCATTTTTTTATGTCCAACTGAAACCCTGTTGTGCTGTGGCCAAGCTTCAGCAAAACCATGTGGTTAAGTGCAGAGAACAGAGATGATCTGAAGATGGTGGTAGGACTAATATGAGGGAAACACATTATGGTCATGTTACATACTGTAGCTCTAGTACTGTGGTCACTTCTTACCAGTGATTGCCCCATTCAATCATGGTTCCAGGCTGAAAGAGAAAGTAAAGATGGATCATAACAACGGCCTTTTTGGCATACAAATATACAAAGTTACAAACAAACACATACATACTCAGGAACACACTGGTAATTGTATATGTTATGGTATACTGTATGCTAAAAATCTGAAATGAAAATTAATACTAGCAAACATGATTATGATTAAGATTTGACTTAACTAATTTAGCTTGTTTTTACCCAATTTGGTTGCTTTTAGGAAGTTTATTATTGTCTTTTGTCCAGTAAATATGACATATGTGGAGGGGAATCTACAAATGTTACCTAGCAACCACATTGTAAATCTGGGCCAAAATCAACATAAATAACCCAGAAGTGACAACGTGAGAAAGTATTATAACTTATAAGACTTTAACTGTGTTAAATTATTGCTTAAACTCCCAGTAAAAAGTGTTAATTGTGTGTATAATGTCTTTGCATTTTGTTGCTTTTTGATGACACATGTGGAGGGATTCTGTTGTAGAACTCAGATTACTTCCTCTAATTTTTACCTTTTGTTTGCCAATTTCTTCATAAATTGCACCTTAACTGCTGTAAAACTATGATACATATTTACCACAAAGACTATCACACCAAACTAAGTCAAAATTAGAAAAATGTGTTAATCTGTCATATGGGCTTTAAGATTATGATTTATATTGAACAGCAACAAAAAGAACTATCTTATTGATCTAATTTTTCCCTTTTGCATGCCCTGTGACAGTGAAAAAAAAAAGAATATTTGTTTAAATTCTGACTGTGTGTGAGAGAGTATTCATTACTATGTGGGGACCAAAAGTTGTATACACTCACTTTATGGGGACCTGCCTTTTTGTGTATTACAAAAACAAAATGTAAATTACTGATCTCTTTATATTGTAGTTTATTATTTAAAAAAATAATACATATAAAAAAACGCAATAGGTCTCGTTTAACCTTAGTAACTAAGGTTATGGTTAGAGCTATGGTTAGTCCATGAAATGAATGTAAATTTATGTGATGTCCTCATGAAATATAGAAACCTAACGTGTGCGAGTGTGCGTGTTTGTCTTTCTTAATGTATTTATTTATCATAAACTAATTGAACAAAGCTACATTTCCACTAAGTTTTGGGCCAGTTTTCCAGCTCAGTAGTAAACCATTAATCTCCTGCTCAGTTTCCCTGGCAGTGCACCTCGTGTTTTCCTCCACAAGAGACGGGATTAGTATTTTACCTTTAAATTATATGTACGCATTTCATAGATGTTGGGTCCAGGTCTGGGCAGTGGTTCGTTCCAGAAGCTGAATTCCAATAAAAGTTGATTTTGTCTTGACACCAGCATCTTGGCACGTTCTTTACGAAATTCCATGTACTCCTAAAGAAGTCAGACAAATCAAAGTAACCATCTTCTACAAGCTACATAAAGAGTTGCACCAGACGGAGCCTTGCCTTGTTCTTGTTCAGCTTTTTTAAACATTCAGTCAAAGCTGGGTAGCCTCCACTGTATCGCCAAAGATGCACTGCACAAAGTGAACACCAGATGTCACTGTTGGATTGCAGGGGAAATGGTACTGACACGTTCGCTTACAGTAGATGCTTTTTGTTCATTATAATTCATTTGCACAAAATTTTTTTGAAGCAGACAGATTAATGAACTGACTTTAGTATGCGACTACTGACCAATAAATATCAAGTTCACTTGAGGACTGGATACTTACCAGCTTGATCCTGTTCTCCATACCAAGTGTTCCAACTCCCCACCACCTCACATGGGTAATCCTCGTCAAAATGCAGTTTATTCTGAACATCTGCCCTATGGAGAAAAAAGCATATGGTATATAAGAGCTGAGTGCCATGAGCCACACTGTACAAGACATATTCCAGTATCCCAAAACAAATCCCTCAATACGATCCTATATTTATATATTTTAAGGGTCTTTTTCGAATGGGTATTGTTTATATGTTAACGAATGCATTGAAATGTCATATTTGGAGAGTTCATCCTGTCTACCTCTTTAGCGTAGCTAGGGCTGGGCGATATTGACAAAAATGAATATTTTGACACATCTTGATTACGATTTTCAGATGATATTATCTAAAACCAATCGGAAAATGTTCAAACACATCTTTAAATGTAAGTAAGTAAGTAAGTAAGTAATCTTTATTTGTATAGCGCATTTCACAGACAGAGTCACAAAGCGCTTCACAGTGAGATGAACCCCTCCCCTCCCCACTCAATGACAGTAAGCTGCCCTGGGGCAACTCAGCGGAGGCGATTCACCTAACACCTGGCGCCTCAACCTCCGACTATCACCAAGTGTTCCCTAGCATACATGTTATCAGTTGGTGGGGAAACCGGAGTGCCGGAGGAAACCACCAGACACGGGGAGGAACATGCAAACTCCACACAGAAAGGTCGGCCTGAGCGGGAATCGAACCCGCGACCTTCTTGCTGTGTGGCCAGAGCGCTATCCGCTCTGCCACCATGCCGAAGTTGAAGTTTAGTGAAAAAAAATGTGCTAAATGTAAAAAGTTTTGAATACATTTGCAATGTACTTTCTAACTTATAAAATGTTCTCAACTAAGATAGTAAGTGATTATTTGACCAAAATGTCATCTTTTTCACTTGTTTTCTCCAATTTTGCATATCTTCAAAACAATCATCACGATATTGTCTAAAATTCAATAATTTGCCCAGCTCTAACTTTAGCGTTCTTGTAAAAGACAGCTATAATATGCTGACAAGTCCTGCTGCTGAAACTGAGAGTAAATGAGCACTCTGCTGATTACAAAACTGTCTTATTACAAAAATGCAGAAAGTTCAAATTAAAACAAGTTTATCCACAATTCCTTATCAGAGCACAAATGCTTTCTGAAATATTAACTTTGTTTAATGTCTAATCAAAAAGAATAAGCAGAACCAATTCTAAAAAGTTTGTTTATTACCTCGTATGGTCCGATAAAAAATAAACAATAGAAAGTTAAAGAAGACCTATTGTACAAATATACTGTAAGTTTTTTAATTTTGTTTTTAAACTAAATTCTCTCAAGATTAGTTTACTCAAAGTTTTAGTAAGAATGCTTCATGCATGTTTAAGTAATCTTGTATTGTCTTGCAGCTGATGCTCTAGTGCAGTGGTTCCCAACCTTTTTTGTCTCGAGTACCCCCTAATCATGATGAACAACGAAGTACCCCATGTCATGTGTTTTTTCAAGGGGTATTTTATCTTTACTCATTCTTTTCATTTATAACCATTGCATTTTAATGTTTTAATATATTCAATGTCAAGCAATTGCCTCTTAACATGTAAAATGTGCTGCAAATAACATTTTTTACATCACAATACTTGCAGTTCTACCTTTCTTTTAAATCTGCAATCATCCCAAGTACACCTGGCAAATTGTCACGTACCCCTAGGGTCCATGTACCCCTGGTTGGGAAACACTGCTCTAGTGCTCAGAAAAAACCCCAATATGAGCTGCCTTAAACTGGCATGGCTTTTATAAAAATGTCTGAATACAAGGTTTGCTGAAATATAAAAGTGAACGATCTGGGGAAAAAATATAATCACTCCTCATATTGATCAATCTCGAGTTTCAATTGATTTTTCAAAAAGAAAAGTAGCATTTATAAACATGTCTCATCTCATTAAATATCAATATTCTGCTTCAAAGCTTGACTGCTGCTCCAAACCACACATTTTTAATATATTTCCTATCATTTTTTGAGCACAGTCCTATGGTATATCTAATGAGTACTAATATTAAAAAATCCATTATCTGGTCATATTATTCCACCTGCTCTCCTGTCTATTGAACGTGTACCGTAATTTATTTGCTTGGATGTTCCATATATATATAGTATTAAACAGGTGACGCGTCTAGAACAAATACAGGTCAGACTTGGTCATTGATTTCTTTTTTTTAATGCAATTAAGAAGATTTGATCACATGCAATGAAACATTTCAATTACAGGAGACGTAGTGTGTTTTTCTTGTATTTTGTAATAAACTATACAAAAAGGGTGGGATGATATCAAAAAGGATGAATTGTTTGATAGTGGAGTTTAAGTTTTATCCTGGTCCTGGGTTCAGTCCTCATGTGTCCCTCCATCACTCTGTTTTTACATTTTTGTAGTGTCAGGAAAGGGTTGATTCCACTGTACTCTTCATTTCACAGTCAGAAGAAGTAATAGGCTTATTGTTATCATAATCTTATTATCAGGAATGACTAAAAATGAACTTTTACAGACTTTATCTTAAGAAACGTCTGATTTAATCCATTAAAAACTAAATTAAAGCAGTAATCTTGTTATTTATTGAAAAGCCATGTTTTATTTAGCAAATTCACAAAAAAAGTAGTTTGTTCTTGTGAGGCTGCAGGACATTTTGGAGCCCAGCATGTTTCTGTACAGGGGTTCACAAACATTTAAGCCCAGTGTTCTGTTGGGATGAGACTCCCATCAAGATGTGACCCTCCCACTAGCTTTTGTGACTGTGCGCAACGTAGCAAGCTTCCTGAAGTAAATAGTTTACAATTAATTAGGCTAAGTTTAGGTATAATTCGAAGGCTAAGTTTAGGATTGGGGCTCCAATCTCGACAGAACACCAGGACCCCAAAATAACCGTGCAACCAACGCGGGACCCCCACAGGAAAAAAAAATATACTTTTGCAATAATTTTAAGTTACAAAGCAAGTTTGAAATATATTTATTTGTGTTTATTTTGATAGTGTATAGCTTTAGATGACCCCAATTCCCCCTAAAAACAGATTAAATGCCAAGTCATAATTGTAATAATGCATTTTGAAGTCATCTCGCGACCCCAATTGCTTGCCCCCTGAGGGTCCCGACCAGTGAGTTATAATAATGACTAGAGAGAGCGTAGCCATGGTAACCTACAGCAACAAATGTCCAGTTCCAGCAGCCATCTTGTGTGGGGAGACTTAACTGGAGTTCTCATACAAACTAATGGTAAGCTGAACTTTGAAGTCACTTTTTTACTTAAATACTTTGATAATTGAACTTTTACGTATTTGTACATTTATTTATGCTTCTGTTCAACCAAACTAATGTGAAAAATGAAGAAAAAAACTACTTTTATTTTTAGCTATTAAAATCTTCTTTTTAGTCCCAGGACCCTCTTGAAAATGAGATGATTCATCTCAAGGGGTTATTCCTCTTAAATGTTAAATAAATAAATAAACAGTTAAGCCAGCACAATATGATAAATGTTTGTGCTCATATAATGTAATAACACACAAAAATAATTAAATTCTGCATCAAATCCACGACGTGCAGTGTTTTTAGGCTGAATATTTATATTCACAGTTCAGAGGAAAAATTGCCAGACACAGACAGAATCTAGTCCTCTCTATTATTTGGACTATAAATAAATAATTATATGTTCAATTACCCCCTTCGTCTATGAATTATCTAAACTTGTTTTTACATTGTTTTCTATTAGAATTCTGCTGCCTCTCCCCTCACAAGATGGATGCCGCAGCCGCCACGGCACAGGCCCCACGGCAACAGCCCACCCACTCTCTAGTCATTATTATAACTCATTGGTCCCGACCCTTACTTTGGGAAGCACTGTTTTAGTAGACTATGATTTTTTTTGAGTACTTGAGTGTATAAGTGGTGGGGATAGGTGGTATTTTGAAAACAAGGATTTTCTGGGCACTCTGGGACAATACAAAATTACTCAAACATGCATCAATTAAATACAGCTTTGAGTGAACTAATAATGAGATAACATGGTTAAAAAGAGGTCTTTGCATAGTAGTGCATGCATAATAATTTAAAGCAATAACATTTACACGGAGAGGAGCAGCCAGCCGCCACCACCACAAAAAATGTATAATGTGTACAATAGTGCAGCTTTAAGACTAAAAGTGCTTTTCTTGCACTGCATTATAATAAAACAACTTAAGTAAACACATTTTGCAGCATATCATTCCTTTTCTGGTTCTCAATTTAACGCTCAACTGAACTTAAATCTGTGAGAGACATAATAGTTGGCCGACGTCTGCCTAAATTTAAGGACAACACAGAAGAGCTGACTTTCTCTTCTATTAGGAAGCAGGAAGTCAGTTCTAATAGAAAGTGAATGAAAGTATTACTTATTTGTAAAAGGGAAGCGACTGAACATTAGTAGTGAGCACTTACTCGAGACTGTTGTATGCTTCCAGGCACTCGGGTTTGACGTTATGAACTGAAAAGAAAGGCACAGACAAAAGTAGAAGACACTCAAATTCTTCTACAAAGTAATTTCACACTCAGGTTCAACAAAGGCTTCTAGCTGATTCTGCTTCGATGGCTTATAGGCTGTGCTCAAATTGAAATCTCTACTTGACGTGGAGTTCGCCGCAGAGAAGATCAAAGCTGAGAAGAAAGACGTCAAGACAAGTAATTTTGTGAAATGTTCTAAGTTAGCCAACAAAGGTTTACGAACTGGAAGATTAGAGTATGTAGTACTGTACATGACATTTGGTCAGGTTTTATCCTAACATCGACTGTACTGACATAAGTAGTGACATTTTTTATTTATTTATTTATTTCATTCATTATACTGTAGCTAACTAAAACATGTTTAGACTTTTTACATTGACCGGGCGATTTTGCCTGCGTCTTATACTTAAGGCAAGGCAAAGAGTTCTCTGTGTGGCCGCTATGCTCCAGAGAGCTCCAGCTCGTGCACGGCTGCTCTGCTTTGTCTGATGCCGTTCAATCAGTGAACCTGCACAACATAACCGTGGACAGTGAAAAGTCACTGGATAAGAAATAATAATAATCATATTTTGCCATCAATTTATTTTGTCAGTTATGTTGAAAAGCCACGTTAATGCAGTTATTGAATTAGGCAATATATTTGTAAAATAAATGGATTCACTTTTTAGTCAGACTTGGCTTCAATAAGTTTGTTCTATATGTTTTAACAATACAATGTTGTCGACCTAACTTATAATAAAAATGATCCGTGCTCGTGTAGACCTACCTGAGAATCTTGATCCGTGCGTGAAAGTTTATGAAAAGCAGCGGCGTGTCCTCGTTATAATCCTTTTGAATGAGACAACTGCCGGTAAGCAGGCTCCGGTCCGGTTGATGCGAGCGGAGGGTCTTCGTGTGTGACCGCGTCTGCAGCCCTGTACAGCGAGCGCAGGGTTGTGTCCACCTCGGGTCGTTCTGGTGCGGCGTGGTCCGTAAGCACAGCGGGGCTCTGGTCCGATGTGCAACGGTTCGCGCTCTTCCTCGTGCTCACTCACAGTGTCACGCCGTAAATTGACAGCCTCTGGTCGAAACGTCCAGCGGGCGCTGGAGGCGCAGGTGGGGCCGGACCCGCTCTGTCGTGGGCAGAGCTGCATTCACATTTAACACTGTCTCATGTTCACTCTATAATCGAAGTCTTTTTTATATTAAGTCAACAGGCTTTATGTAAAAGAAATACGTTTTTTTAGACAAAGTTGTTAAAGTTGTCATTTGAATAGACTTTTACCAAATACTTTCTATTATTACACTTTTTCCCAAACTGAAGCTCTTGTAGTAACTTTTGCTGTGATATTAATGCACTGCTCCGTTCACAGACATGACACTCTAGGCCGTTCACTGAATGAAATTTACCCAACATCTGGCGGGCACCACCTGCTTCACCACGGCGTAGCTCTTGGAGAGAGCGCACTAGAGGCCAACAGAGGAATAACTGTCTTAACCGGTCTAAGCGGGAAGTCTTAAAGGGGCAAGATCGCCCTCTAAGTCTTCGAATGAAAAGGAGCAGAAAGAAGTTAAAGACTTATAATATCTGCCCCCTTTTTTTTTCAAGAAATCTTTACAGTTCCGACTATTTAAAGTGACACACAGCTACTTACAGCTTTGTTACGTGACAGAGAAATACAGTATACAGTTTGATACAGATCATATAAACAATTCTATAATAGTTAACGGCAACAGCAATGACTAAGCCTTGTCATATTTTTGCACCAGAGAGTATTTCACCTTATATTTAAACGATTGAAACATTTTGAAGTTTTAATTTTTTCATCTCGACTGTTCCATAAACCAACATTAATTGGAAATACATGTTTCCTTTGTTGTTGTTCTAACTTTGTTTTGATAATAGACTTTGTAGATTAGCAGTAAAGTTTTTTGATGTGCTTTTACATGACCTTTAACATATTAAGTTCTACTAATTCATTAAATTTCAAATCTTTAGCTGTAGAATATTGTCGAAGCTCTATATCTAGATCGCTGATGATTCTTATAGCTCTTTTCTGCAAAAGGAAAACTGGTTAACATAGGTTTTACAAGCACTTTCCCATACTTCATATGGGCGTCAGCTGCAATAGTAGTGAACGCACATTGGAGTAAACAAGTATTTGGACACCCATCAATTGTGCAACATGTCCTTTTCCCTTAAGAAGAGAGAAGGCTGTACATTTTTATCAAAGGTGCACATATACTATGAAGAAAGCACAAAAATACATTGTTTTTTTTTCTAAAATTTCTAAGACACTTTCTAACAACAAGAATATTGTTCCTCACAGATGTGCTTTTTCTTCTTTTTCTTCACCTGTATCAATGGCACCAGTTTGAACTTGTTATCTGAATAAAAAGCACACTGTATTAGCAGAGTTGCAAGTACTGTACTTAAGTAGTCTCTTTGCATATCTACTTAAAGGTGGGGTAGCTAACTTTTTTAGTTGTAAATATGTAAACTTTGTGCTTTCCACTAAAAGTAAATACAGCACTTTATGAAAAAATGAGACCTCTGAGTACTGTCTGAACTGAATAATAAAGAATTTTAGTTCTAACAGGAGCTGAATGCAGCGCTCTGATTGGCTGGTCCTCTCCAGTGTCACTTTGTTGTTTGTCAAAAAGACGTTTATAAGCCATAAATGCAACTAAAATGAATACATGTTGATATTAACCATGTGTTGAAGGATTGTCAGATTTAAAACCTTAATTGTGTTTGCTTTGTAAAATCAGCTACCCCACCTTTACTTGAGTATTAAAAATCTGTCAACTTTTTACTTTTACTTCTTCTTTTTTTCCACAAAATACCTGTACTTTCTACTTCCTATATATTAAAAACTTTTTTACGTCCACAGACAGTATTTTCTCTCTTAAAAGCGATGCAGACCTGCAGTGATGTTGCATTAATTGTGACTTTTTTCCCTTTAAACAATAAAAAAAAAAAAATGTCTAATATCTAACAATTCCTCATTTGCCACATAATTAAATAAACATGTTGTATAATTGTCTCACTGTAAAGCCCATTTCACAATTGGTACACCTAACACCAACTTTATAATTTAACTTTTATACTTAAGTAAACTTGCACACGTAAAGTGGCTTTCACTTTTACCAGAGTCGTTTTCATACAAGTAACTGTACTTTTACTTAAGTAGTGAACTTCAGTACTTATGACACCTCTGTGTACTAGTGCTGCACTGTCTGTGAGTGGACACTACGCACAAACACCTCAAAAAACTTCCTTTTTGACTTATGTGTGTTGTGTTACTATAGAATTCAGTGTACCTTTCTGGAAAACCAGCTACGTTCTGTCCAGGGTTTGTACAGACATCACCATAACTTTCCATCCAAGAAATCTCAACATTTCCATGACCTTTTATTTACTCATAAGTTTCAAATATTATATGTTTTCAGTAACTAATTAATGCACTAATTTAATTTCAAACCATTTACATAACATAGTTTCAAATTCAGTGCTCTTAGTTTCTGACAAACACAAAGGATGCCAAAAGTTTCAGTTGCAAATTCATTAGTTTGAGAAGTCACTCATGGATCTGATTTATTTTTTTTATTTTTTTTTTCTGCCTTTCTTAAATACAAACAGTACTGTGTTGAAGTGAATGAGTTATCCTCCTATTTATACCACAAAATATTTTCTAAGTTCCAAAACCATTAGAATTCCAAAACTTTTCAATGCCTGAAATTTGATTTGAATTTTCTATGGCTATTCCAGGTTTTCCATGACTGTACAAACCCTGTCTGTCACTGTGTTTAGCACTATGGGACTTACGGTTTCATTAGCTTTGGGGTCATAATCTGCAAATAACCAGCAGATTGTCTAAGAATATAAACTGTCTAAAAGCTTGGACTGTGTGAACATATTTAATGATTTCAAACTCTTCCTTCGGTCTTTGATTTTAAGCCATTAGCCGTTAATGAAGTATAACCTTGTTACACTTCACACGGGAGAGTGGCTTCTGTCTCTTACGACCAGTGTGGACTGTGGGGTCAGACGAGGCAACAGTAGTTCACCTGAACGACAAGTACACAGGCATGAACTGTAGGAGCTGCTTTTTGCAAAGGGACAGAACGCCTGGTCAGTGGGGGAGAGCGGGGTTGGTTGTCACACTTTTTACTTTGATTTAATTTCTCAAAACAGCAATTTTCACATGAACCATTTTAACAACAGAAAAGTTCAAAGTCTTGGGTAACTAATGAATCCACCTGCTGTTCTCTATCTTACTCTGATCAAAAGTTATTGATCATTTAATGTTAATTGATCACCTGTGACAACCAACCCCAAGAGTGCCTCATGGGGTTGGTTGTCACAATGTTATGTCAATGGGAGACCGATGACAAATGTGTCTTGTCTTTGGTTTGATTTTTTGATGTGTGATTTCATTTTGATTCAAGAATGTTTTACATTTTCTGAATCAGGAGACGTTAATTACAAGAAAAGTCAATGGAAATTTAAAAAATCATTTTTGTCAAGATTCTAATGATATTGTAAAACTATATTTATGTGAATTAGTGATTAATAACTTTTGAAGGAATAAGCTACATGACAATAATTAGATTATTTTTAGTTGAAACTTTACACTGATTTCCTGCATTGAATTGGATATTTAAAATACAGTATTTTTTGAGAAAATCTGTCTTTTGTAAAAGCCGCTCTGGCTGTGCAGGCTGTTCTAGATAAATCATATGTGACACAACCAACCCCCGACTGGACTTTTTACTCTCACCTCAGATTTCTTCTACATTTTTAAACCCAGCTCAGAAAAAATAGTCCTAATGTCACTCTGACTCCCCTTTTATAAGTCAATGGTTTAAAGCTTTCAAAACATTTTTTGAAAATTTACTTTTTGCTATACATTTTTTTTATTTTGTCTATCACAATCTTGAACAAATGTTTACAAAATGTTTTAGCGAGTGAATTTTGGTTCATTTAATGCACATTTTATTCTGACTTTTTTCAAATGCACCATTCACAAGCTGAGATACGGTGACTATGACAACCAACCCGGGACAACCCCGCTCTCCCTATTAAAGGTGCACTTTGTAACTTTTTACAGGATAGTTAGACCAAGGGAAGCGATCACTGCTGAGCAAAAAAAAAAAAAAAAAAAAGATACATACATTGGATTTTGTACAGGTTGCTGGTTTCCTTCTTTGAGAGCAGGTTGGAGTGGGCATCTTTTCTGGCATCCACTTTGTGAACAAATAAGGAACGGAACCAGCCTTTGTCGCCACTCTCAGAAACCCACCTACACAGCAATGAAAAGAAAGCAACATTTACAACAGCTACAAGCGAGCGACTCAAACCACAGAAAGTCAATATATCAAGAGAGTCAAACTTAAAAGGAGCCCAAAGATGTCCATGACGTGAAGGCTGAGAGAGATAGTCATGCTAAAATGCTGGAAGATGAAATGCATGCACAGTGTATAAGTGAGTGGGAGACCGGAGTGCCAGCTTGTGACTCCGTAAGACTTTCACCCACTGCAGAGCTGATAAAAGGGGAACATCGCGCACTTTGAGAAATAATGTTAGAATGTCTGTAACCCTGGCTTCAAATCAGTTGCCGAACACGAATAACTGCCAGTCAAAGACAGATAGAAGATAAGTGTAAGAACTACAGCTGCCGAGACACTGCTCTAATACAATTAAAATGATAAGAGCAGCTACTCAAGCAAGTCAATAGTGGCTTTCAGCTCAACACTTAATAAAAGGTTTGATCTATCAGTATTTCTGCTGAGACCTTGATGTCGCAGCCACTTCTTATTTGAATATTTGGTTTAATGAGATAGAACCTCTTCTTAAGCAGCTTTTATTAACACAATTATTTTTAGGTTTTACTATAAAAATACAGTAAATCTCAATTTGCTTTTTTGGAATTTCAGTATACTGTATTTAAAATACATAGGTGGAAAGTAACAAATAAAAGGAAAGATAAACAAACAGCAGGGGAATAAAAATATTCAATAAAACAAGGCAATCATTTTAAAATAGACTATAAATAGTTGATAAAGACATTAGTGGAATTATATACAATATGAGACTCTGATTATGAAGCGTATTAAATTAAATCGTAAATAATAATCGTACCTCTAAAAAACTTTTAACATTAGTGACCATTTTTTTCTTGAATTTGCTTTTCATGAGTTTAGACAGCACTGAATCTGGACATCTGATTCACTTTCCACCTTATATATCATTAAAAAGTTTCCCTGATGATGTTTGTGTGAAAATATTTTACTATAAAGCCCTGTACGTGTAACATTTACTCCTACTGACCTTTTAAACAATCTAATGTGAAGCTTTTGTACATGATAATTCTCTCATGTATTGTGATAAACACCTGAAACTTACTTTGGTTTAACTTTAGTTTTTTGCTTTTATTAAACCATAAATTATTCAAAGGCGGATTTTTCTCTGCTAGTCTAGTAGTAGTTTTTATTAGACTTTTTAAACATGAAAGCACCATCACATTTTGGAACAAAGACTTTGATTTGTTTTACGATGATAGTTCAGTTATTAACCAGATTAAAAAGCATCTGCAACTAAATTAATGTAAATCTTGACTCTCTTCTACCCCGTCAGCCCGCGGAAATGCCTGGCTGTCTTCTGTCTTTGATCATTTGTAAATCCTAGTGAGCAAAATAATCTATATGGTGTTAACTTCAATAAAGTTTAGTAATGATGGTCCGTATCACTGAAAAGAATAGAAGCGATAAATCGATTGTTTTTTTTTACATGTGTCGATATCGATATTTAGATGATATTCAGTCGTAAATGTGTTAAATTAGGTTAATAGGTTGTGTTCAGCTGTAGACTGCAATGTGATTAATCCAGATGGTGGTCAAGAGGCAGTTTTTCCTATTAATACAATTGTACTTTGCCATGAAATTTGTAAGAGGTCTTTTTGCTTATTTTCAGTCAATCTTGTTTAAATGATTTTATTTCTTTAGCTGCTGAACTTTTGATAAATTTCTTGGCCTAAAGAATGTTGTGATGTCATTAACAAAACCTGTAAACGATATAGTCGATATTCAATTTTTTTTTTATATTATTTGGAATTTGGAAACAATATTGATGATTTTATCTAAATCCAGTGTTTCCCATTAATAGAGAAGACCATGGCAGCCCCCATAGTCTAACTTTATCCACCACAGTCTAAAAACAACTTAACAATAAATTTATGGTGAAACAAACTATACTTTATGATTGTAGCACTGTAATCAACACAAAATGTTATTATATTTGATCTATAATCAATGTTTTTGATCATAGAAGCAGTAAGAGACATTCACACCCTAAAAATTGTATAAAATAAATATATTAAATTTAATCACCATCATAATATACATTTAAAGGAAACGCTGAATTCGCTATAATGCCCTGCTCTACACAAGGAGTAGAAGCAGTACATCTATAACTTAACAACAAAGTAACCAAAGGCAAATTTAATTTGATTTTCAATGTCTTTTGTCATTAAAGGTGTGAACATAAGGATATGCAAAGTAAGTAAAAGAGCATCATTGTTCTTTAAAAACTTCCAAGGTCATTGGCACCTTCTTTTATTAACATCATGTGCCAATAACTTTTTGGAACGTGCTAATTAGATTTTTTTTTTTTTAACCCCAGGGAAAAATATCCTCTTGAGTCTTATGACGCTGCTATTATTGGCCCAAACTCAGTCCGATAACAGTGTACAATGTGGTAGCAGAGATAAGTAGTGACTGGCTTACTACAGTGGGCTGCAGTGGACAAAGTTCAGAGCTCAGCAAATGATTAAAGCTGCTTTTGAGAGCTTATTTTCACAAAGGGTCAAACTCATATGCTGCCAAAGAATGAATTCATGGGTTATATGTTATTTACTACAACTTTACAGAGTGAAGTACAAAGATTTAGCTAAGAATAGTGTAAACTCAAGGAATATTAGTAGCAAAGAATTGCACCAAAACAGATTCTGAGACTTCAAGTCGCTTATGATACATTACTACAATCTAGTCAAATCACATTTATCTACTATTTTTATTGATCACATTCAACAAGGAACTTTATCTATATGTATTTACAGAAATTATTATATATTTTTTTTTTCTTTCTTTTTTTGCAAGAATGATGCTGGCAAAATGCATGAATTTAAGGCTGAACAGGGTTTCTGCAGGATTGAGCAGTCAAGACTTTATAAGACCACAAAACATACAAATTAAGATGTCCATGCTGCTTCTTTTTAAGATATATGTATATTGCTATAATTACATTTTGCTACAATAAAAAAAAAAAAAAAAAAAAAAAAAAAAAAAGGCAATTTATCCATAACAGTAGAAGAAACACACAATTTTGTAATATTATTGAAATTTTCAGATAAAGCTGCAATTTGAAATATATCAGATCTGTGCAAAATTTTTAGAAAAATGGTAAAATCTTTAAGGTTACATTCAAACTTTTCTGTTTAGCTTTTTAAGGTCTTGTAGACACTGATAATACTCCTTCTGCTGAATTTTTATGTCAACGACTTTGAAAATAAGTTTTTCCTTTTGTAAATAATAGATGAAACTACTTTTTGCACATGAAACTTTAGATTATTAAAATAAAACCACAGTGACACTATCTGAACACTTTAACAGACGTCAGGGTTGGAAAAGTCTGGACGATGCAGGACAACCCCATTCAAAGAACCCAGACACTATCAGTAAATAAAGCAGTGAAGGGCAGCGGATTACTGACCAAAACATGTAGCATTCACATTACCGTGTCGCTTGATGCCAGTAGACCAAAGTCCCTAAAAACTGCCGTCGAGACCACGCAGAACACGTCGTCGCCATCTTTCCTCTTGGGATAAAACTTTCGTCACCCCAACCACGAGTTTGAGTTAATGTTTACCTGCTTATCAGTTATGTTTTGACTGCAATCTTCAACAGAGAAACAGCCCGCTAGGTGCTTTAAACGCAGAACACGTGACTACTGTCGCCGGTTCCGGGTTGGGCACTACGCAGGTGACGCACGGGCTTTACGTGGTCCAACGTAGCAGCCCCCCATCTAAAAAAAAATACGGGACTCTATGTGGAATTTTATCCCAAATTATATATTTTCCAAGATTGGCGGACTGCCATTTGTTCTAAATTCAAATTTTAAGATTGATAAATTGCCTCTAAAATTAGCTAATTATCACAAACAGATGCGCGTGGTCTCTCATATATAAGCACTCATTTTCTCCACATACTTTTCAATTTGGAATAATTGTACAATCTTATACAAAAACAAATCTATTTTTCTTTCTAACTGGTATAACAATAACATTGTTTTTGTGAAACAACTGTTTAATCCCGAGGGGTATCTCATGTCCTATTCTGAGTTTTTAGCAACACATCAAATTCCAGTTACCCCAAAAGAATATGCAATTGTCATGGATGCTATTCCACGTGGAGTGCTGATGTTGTTTAAGGGAAATGTTCCTGTACTGGAGGACAGAGTTAATGTTTGCTTTAATATATTTGAGACCACAGTAGGAAAAATATGTTTTACCTCGACCCTTCTTCAAGAAATAAAAAGATACGATTTTTATTCCAAAAGAACATAGCCACTGTGCCCTATATAACGCATTATTGGAAACAATTTGTGCCTGATATTAACTGGAAAATTGTATGGACTTTAACTTCTAAATACTTTATTACAAACAAATTTCGTGACGTGTGCTTCAAGCTTCTCCACAGATGTTACCCTGCAAAAAATCTTTGCATAAGGACATTGACTGTGCTTGCTCTTTTTGTATTGAGGAAGAAGAAACTACAATTCATTTGTTTGGAAATGCCCCTTTATTGTGAACTTTGGAAGAAATTTATTCTGTTTGTCAAATCTCATATACTTGAAGAATTTTCCCTAAATTACTCTAATGGGCGTTTTTTGGTTTTGTAATGTAAGTAATGTATTCAAAAAAGAGTATTTATAATTCATTATTGATAATTTTTGCTAAATTTCACATCCACAATGTAAATTTACTGCTAAAAAGACTTTTTTAATTTGTTTCTCATGGAACTAAAGCAGTATTCAGATTATATAAATCTTTCATCAAACCCCAAAGCTGTAAAAACTGTGGAAGCTCTTACTTCCTTTAATGTCACTGAATAACACTGTAACAACATAATTCTGTAACCCCTGGCATCTCCTTTTTCTGTATCGAACTTTGTTTCAAATAAAGTTTATTAATAATTAAAAAAAAATAAAAATTACGAAGAGCTACTGGACTTTTAACAGAATATAAGCATAATTGAAAATGGAGAGGAAATGATGTTTGTTTGTTTGTTTTGTTTGTTTGTTTTATATTTTTATCCTTTTGTTGTTGTTGTTGTTGTTGTTGTTGTTGTTTTGTTTGTCTGTGTGCTGTCCTTTTTATAATCTATGGACCTGGATTCTGAAATAAAGCTTAATAATAAATAATAATGTGTGAGGATGGAACAGCAGGTGGCAGCAATACGCCCTAGTTGCGTCTAGTCTGCTAAAAGAAGAAGAAGGAATTCCGTCATGGGCTGCAACTATGAAGTTACCTGCGCAGGTATGTTTGAATTTGTTGCCTACTGCCTTTATTTCTTGCTTGACAAACACTTTTATCAAGCTTATGGATACGTTAAAATCCCCCAAAAAGACTTTAATTAAATTTTTTAGCACATGTCCACCATCTGGTAAAATAAACTTTAAAGCTCCTGGACATGCTAATGCTAAAAAGCAACCTCTTATTTTCAGACAAATTAATCCTATTGGATGAATCAGACACATTTTGTACTCTAATCTCACAAATTAAAACATGTAAAATAAAATAATAATATTAATAGGCTAATTAAAAAACAACAACAACAACAACAACAACAACAACAATTTAATAGGCTAGTAATAGTAATAGTAGTAGTAGTAGTAGTAGTAGTAGTAGTAGTAGCAGCAGCAGCAGCAGCAGCAGCAGCAGCAGCAGCAGCAGCAGCAGCAGCAGCAACAGCAGCAGCAGTAGTAGACCTAGTAGTAGTCGTAGTAGTGGGGACCATGCAAAACTGGGGTGGTGCAATAATTTCAAATTGTACCTGATGATTATATAGTATTTATTTATTCTGAAAAATAGTATGTTTGAGTGAATAAAAACTATTAAATAAATACAACTAACCCCAATTTGAATGGTTTTGCAGCTAGAATGCTTTAAATATCAATCTATTTTGCTGTGGGGGTCGGGAGTTGCAGGCATGGTTATTTTGGGGTCCGGTTTGACAAGTTTGGGAACCATTGTACCCAATATGAATTGAGAAAAAGCTAAGAAGAGTTAGTATTTCCATTGTGCATAGGTTGCTACCACTTATTATTGTTCAGCCTAAGCTTCAGTTTTGATTTGTGGCCGTTTTAGTCAGGCTTTGTAAGAAAATTACCCCTAAAGCTAAGGCTAACGTAAACTACAATACACTAAACTGGACACTATCTGATACTGTTTATAGAGGTCCTTTCTCTGTTACGCCGGTGATGCAGTAGGCTACTTAAATCCTTTTTGTGCAACCCACTTTCAGTTCTTTTCATACAATGTTGTGCTCCCTGATCCTCTCCATCAATCTACCCACAGCCATTATGTAACAGTAAATCATATCATAACTGAAAAGACTCCCTCAATACCTGTTTTACCCATTTCAATAGCCTCCGCTTGAAAGCACGCTGTATTTTTCACCAGTAGAAGACTATCTTTAATGTTGACAAGCAAGTACAGCACCATTTAGACTCATACAGTTGTATTTTTATTAACACTGTGTCCAAATTTGCAGTCATGTTTTACTCGAAGAGCCGGAAATGTATCTTGCATCGATTTCAACAGATCCATAAAGTCCTGGTTTACAAAAATGTCCTAAAAATAGAACAAATAGAATAACATTTAAAAAGTTGTGTTCTGTAAGAGATTTAAAATACGTTTTTTTACCGAAAGGTCCAGCATCTCCATGGCTGAATCTCTGTTGTCCTGAATGGACTTGAGCAGCCCATAGCAGCCAGCATTCTGGATGGGGTTTCTTCCAACCTGTCAAATCAAACATTATTATCAGGGATGGTTTTGTTTTGTCATAATTTAATTCTTGTCTCAAGTTTTTGTTTTTTTGTTAAGCCTCACAAGACCAAACTTTTTCCGTGAGTTTGCTACGTTAAATGTGTGCTTAACGTAGTTTTTAGGGAAGTAACACCAGAGTTTTTATGGTAACAAAAAGTTCATATTTCTATCATTCCTGGGTCAATTTCCATGAAACAAAAAGGGACAGAGTGACAAAACTCCATTAAGAATCTAACGACAATCAGCTAAGAAGGAACCCTTTCCTGCGTGAAATTTACAAAACATGGAGGGACAACTTTGACACATTTTACTATTACACTACTATTTTTCTAAGTTTTAGGAATGATTTTTGCATGTTTGAGTAATCTTGTGTTGTCCTGCAGCTGATGGTTGAGTGCTCTGAAAAGCCACCTATCCCCGCCCACTTGCTTGTATTTGTGATATTCAAAACTATTCAGATTCATAGTAACCCATATATAGTTCAAAATAGTCATATAGCCACTTTACAACAATAGAAATTACACATTTTAAATCTGCTGCTTGTTACATTCAAATCTTACAATGAAGAGGCGGGGCTTATCGGTTCTGCAGTTTTGAAAAAGAAGTAAATGGATCTCTTTCTATTTCCAGGCTGTTTTACATCAATTTTGTGTAAATTACTGATCTACATACTGTATATAGTTGATTTCTAAATACATAGAAAACACACAATAAGTACTCTACTGCGCCTACTGTGACAAATGTGTATTCCTATTCACGCCCTGATTCAGACCTAGAGCTGGTTATAGATGAAATTTAGACTTAGGTCACACTTGGTGCACCAGATCTTTGCTGTAACACACAAGTAATACTTTTAATTAGTAAGCCTTTTGTGAACAGATATGTGACCCAACACGTAGTTTGCTGCTGCTTACTCATAATAACATTTCTTTTCTCCTTCTCTTTTTATGTACACAGCTGATTTCCTGTCTGTGTAAGCCAGCTACAGTACCCCACATTCAGTGTTCAAAAGCAATACTGGGTCTGTAATTTAATATCACTTGTCTTGACAGTTGTGATGAAAACACACACACCACACACCCCCTACACGCACCTTTAAAAGAACACTACTGTTGATTTGAAAAGAATACACTGCTATACTGTATATTTGTTATCTTATTTTTCGCGCAGATGCTCCCTATTGCTAGTGATGCCAGAACCAATCTCTTTGAGCAGCTTACGTTCAGGGATTTGATCGTCTTGTTTGCTCTGAGGCCCATGGCGAGGCGGATGACTCCTTCAGGGGGGATTCGGTTGTTACTGTGTAAAAAAAAAAAAAACAATAAATACAGCTTTAAAAAGGGGGCACTGAGGTGAGATGGAAGCAATCATAAAGTGTTATAAAAGATCTATCTGTGTGTAATACATTGACAAATACACAAGTAAGGGATAAAGTTGTGATAAGTCTATGGAAGGGGGCATCGCAAAAAAAAAAAAAAAAGAACTACAGTATACAATAGGGCTGGGCAAGCTGGGAAAAATAGAACACCATTTGTGATCAATCACAATTTTTTATTTGATTTTCTTCCCCCTATTGAAAACATAGTCAGCCACCTGAGCTTTGGGATATAGAATGAATGGACAGTTTTTATTTGCCTTTGTTTTTGTGGATGTTTTCTAGTACTTGAAAGCACAGACTAAAGAGTAAAAATGAAAACAAACAAACAATAATCTATATACGGCTGCTTACATGACAAAGTCACAGAACAGTTAATACCCCAGATAAAAACATTCTTACTGTGAAAAAAACAAAAGGGAGAAGTAAGTTTGTGAGTCGTGCTATGAGTTTTAAGCCAATATAATAATATAGCAGGCAAATATGGGATGGCTAAAATCAACAATCTTGTGAAGCAACTGATTTGGTAAAGGGTCAATCATAGCTAAGAAATCCATAGCTTTGGACAGCTTAGACTGGTCTTACTGCACATGTGCATCAGTGTAAAGTATATCATACTTGCTGTTTCTGCCTCATGATTGGCTGATGAACTTTTGATTTTTAGCACTGCACAGCTCTAAACACAAGTCATTGTTTTAACTAAACTCTACATGTTTATCCCAGACAGCAATATTGGTCTGGCCCGGATGAGGCTCTGATCCCGCACAGACATTGATGCCCTACGCATCGATGTATTGAAGAAGCATATTTGGTTGCCATATTGACCCTATTTTGTACCGCCTACTTTTCTCGGATTTGCACTTACTGTTTAGAACTGTTAAGGTAGTTTACATGTTTGTCTGTCTTGTGGGACAATTTCAACATATGTAATGACAGTTAAAATAAACCCATTGCCTGAAGCCTACAGGCTAAATGCAGCTAAACAGGAAGTACAATTCCTAGAAAAGTATGTTCCAAATGTGGCCTGGACCTGGCCCATATATTGTGTATGTTCCACATAGTCCCTGGTGATTCTTACCAACAATTCTTCCTAGAAACAAAGATTAAGATGTCTATTGTGTACAAATTCTTGTAGTGTTGACATACTGTATATATTCCATTCAGATTTTGTTTTTTTGCAAGTGCTGTGGTCCTAAAGTTGGATAACCAAGGTCTTAAAAAGGTCTAAATAAGCAGGAACCATGACAGCATTAAGCATAGAATTTTTTTTTACTTTGTGTGCCCAGAAAACCTTGAAAAACATGTTTTATTACGGCATGATAAAAGCAGAATACACAGATCTGACTTTTACCTTGTCTGGTATTGCCACGTGTTCGTCTCCATAGAAATAGAAGTTTAATGTCATAATGACCAAGTAGCAATATAATTCTTTTCCTTCAAAATTCTAACACAGTGCCAATGATGCCAACAAATACTGTAGTTACAAAAATATGAAATGACCTTTTAATTGAAGTGCCACAAGCCTTACCAAGCTTCCTCCGATCCAAGCCTACCTGACGTTAAGCTCTTCCAAAACATTGTTCTCCTTTAGCGCCTGCCCCAAAGCAACAGCTCCTTCTTTCCCAAAACCGTTGAAAGACAAGTCCACAGATCGGAGGAAAATATTGCCCTGGAACGCACACATTTAGTTTACCACGTTGAATCACCTTGGCAAAGCAAAAGCAAATTAAATGAGGGAAAAAACCAAAAGGTTAAAGAGAAAGAGCAGCAGAAGAGCGATTATTCTGTGAAAGTGGTAAAATCTGACAAGAAAAATAGCTACTGTATTATCTGTCATTTTCTGCGAGCAATTAGAGCAAAAGTATTACACCAAATTATAAGTTAGAGAACCTGCCAAGACAAAAATCACTTTTGCATTGGAGCTTAAAGTGAAAAAGTTAAATTACTGTTTTAATGATAACTAAATAACCATTAGTTATTAACTCCTCACTAACTTTTAGATGGACACAGGTGAATTGTAAACTTTAAAAGTGCACTGTGTAACTTTTTGACCAAAACAGACTTGAATAAAAACACATTTTTGTCATTTGATGTCTTTGTTACACTAAATAAACAATACAGGTTATGCAGGTGACATAACAGTATTCTAAATGTGAGTGGCAACGATGCATGAGACTTAATGAGAGAAAGGACATTTTCTCTTGGAAGAGTTCAATAAACAGCTAAAACAGGGAAATAAACTACAATTTGATAACAAATTCAACCCACAACAAGTCTACTGAGCACTGGGTTTGTAAATGACATGTACAAAGAGAAAATCAAGTCAACAGTTGTAGCAAGGCAGATAAACAACAAGACTTTAACTTCTCACATTTATCAGACATTGAAATCACACACAGTTGAACTTATTACCTTTTTCTTCTTGAAAAATATGTTTTTGAGTCCGTTTGTTGCAGTTAAAATGTCCTAAATCATCAACTGTTGTTAGCATTCGAGCTGTTGTCACGACAACAAAGAAATACATTGAAGAAATGCCACTCATTCTAAATGTTGCTAAGCATTTTTGGAATAAAATGATGTCAGTGCATAACCTCTATTAAATGTATATATTTGCTTTGAAGTTGCTTTTTTAGAGGCTTCTTTAGTGTTTCAATGGAAAAGCTGTTCTTTAGTTGTATTTTTTTTCATATTAAAGGTGGGGTAGCTGATTTTTCATCGCAAACACAAGTTTACTAATATACAGTATATACAATGACAAAAGTTAGTTACCTCAACTCTAGGGCAAAAAAATTTAGAATGGTTTTGCCTTTCTATTTCTTCTAGATTATGTGTATGACTTTTCACCTCCAGAAAGTTACACAGTGCACCTTCATGGAGGACATAGCTATGTATATAATATCTACCTAACTAGCGCTATAGAGATCATAGAAGTTTTTTAATAGTTCATAATGCTCTGTAAGCCATATTTACTGCCAGGCCGTTGGCTAACATCACGGCTCCTTTGCCCCGGATGCAGTTCCAGGCCAGATTCAGACTCCTCAGTCCTGTATTCTCAGACAGTCCTTCCTGGAGGTGGCGTCCTGAAACAAAACAGAAATAAAACAACTTTGAAATTTTCCAAGATAGAACTGGACTGAGCATTATTGACAAAAATACATATTTTATATACCGGGTGGTATTTTTTTTTAAAGTACTGTCTTTCAATAACAATTTTCAGACAATATACTTTAAACGTGTATTAACTATTTTGTTTGCGTTGATGTGTTGATGACAACAAAATACACTTATACACATTTTAATTTATGTTTATTAGTGACTAGCATCATTAACTTTTTGCATTACAATAAATTCTAGCTGCCTGATAGTCAACTGTATAAAATATCATTGGCCTTTAAGAACAGATCAAAGCAGCAGTGGGACTAGATCGAGTATTTAGATAAAATCAGTAAACTACATCTTGAACAAGGCTAGACCACAAAATCTGAGCCGAGAATAAATCAGGACTATAAGGTCTTAACCATTTAAATGGCATAAAAAAATCGGAATCAAATGATGCATAGACAGACAACAACAAATAGAGCTTTTCAAGCAGCATACATTGCCTTTATTTCACTCTGCTGGGCCAAAACAAACGGCTTAGTGGGCCGCCGTCTGAATAGCCCTGCTCTATGTGGAATCATTAATGTTTGATTTTTTAAATCAAATCTAGGAATGGTCTGCATATTTTTCGTAGAAAAAACAAAAACAAAACACATTGCAGAAGCAACAGGTGTTCTGCCCTTGGACCTAACAGTAATGTGCAATGGAAATGTAATTGCCACTTAAAAATACATATACTAAAAGAAGATGAAATGACTACTTATGAAGGAACATCACATGATTCCAGCTGAAGATTGTGTTGAGATTTCAGTGATTCAAATGCTGCAGTAGTCTACATTATATGTGGATAGCACTTCAGAAAAGAAGGACACTTAATTATGTCCTATTGATATTTGTATGCTGCCAGACACCAGCATCTATGAATCATATGGTAATAATATAGCTCTCCTCTTCTCCACACTACTTATTTTTAATTATGACCATCAGACTCCTGAGCTGCCTGTCACCTACTATAATACAGTGAGAGGCTCTTAATGTAGAATATCTTGACCTTTGAATGCCACAGTCTGCTGCTGCCTGCTGTCGCACTAGATTACGAATAGTCAATATCTTTATTACTTGACTATTGCTCTAAACACCGCGTGTATCTAATAATGAAAAAGCAGAAATAAGCAGTCATCTCCAATCACAGACACATGGCCTGTAGAGATTATGACAAATATGCAGAGCTCATGCATGCATCACAAGCGTTGGGTCACTGAATAGAATTATGTTCTTGCAGCAATGGCGGCAAGCATTAGTTATTGTCAACAGAACATGAACATACAATAGAACATACAGAACATACAGGTGTTTGTGATGCAATATTGTTGCCTTGTGATTTCAATTAACAGTTTAGACATTGTTAAGATTACTATGATAGATTTGAGGTCTCTGGCCTTTTGGCGGTGAGCTACAATCACAAGAAATTAAAGTTAAATGGGGCACCGTTCGATGCTTGTATGGAATATTAGCCATTATCTATTTACAATTGGACACAATTAGGCATCTGAAGATACATTTACAACAGAAATAACCATAATACAATAAAATAGAATAAATAAAGTTTGAGTAACAAAGTGTAATGTTCATGATCAAAAAATCCTGTGATAAGCTACTGGGCAGAGGGTCACACCCAAGGTACAGGCTGGAGACCACAAAAAAAAACAGTTTGTTTTGCTAAAAAGAGTTTTACAATATTGAAGTGTCTAATCTACCTGCTGCATCCCCAAAGCAGTTGTGACTGAGGGTCCAGATGCTGCAGTTTGCTGTTGCTGACGAGAGCTGGAGAGAGAAACTCTGCAGCAAGGTCTGTGAATCCGTTATTGGACAACGTGAGGCGAGTCAGAGTGTTGTTCTCCTTCAACATGCTGGCCATGGCCTGTGCTCCCACATCCCCCAGCCTGTTGTCAGACACATCCACGTCTGCCTTGTGGACACAACAACACAGGTAAGTGTGTGTCATACTGTATATAGGTAGAGCTGGGCGATATGGACAAAAATAAATATCTCGATACATTTTTTGCACATGTCGATTACGATATTGGGACGATATTTTGTCAGTCCAACATAACAAGTTAAAACGTCCTCAAAATTGTTACTGCACTTGAAAAACAACAATCTTAAATTGCCAAAAGTTTAACTTTGGTTGAAGTTAGCAAGCCTTAAAGATTTGTCAAAAGAACAAGTAATTTTAGTCTTTATATCCAAGAACAGAAACTTTTTCTTTTTTTCTTCTCATAATTTCAAGTTAGTGTGTAATTTTCAAGATATTACATTATTTTTCCTTTGAGAGCAAAACTAGCAAACTAGTTTAAAACTAATCAAAATGTACTCAAACATGAAAAACATTACTTGTTCCAGGCACAAATTATCTTGTTTTCTAATGTAACCTGTAATTTCTGCCCTATTGAGCGCACCTGAATATAAGCCGCACCCACTAGATTTAAGTAAGAAAAATGATAAAGTACATATATAAGCCGCACTTGTTAATAGTAAGTCTATGAGTTTCTATTATTTTGCTGCATTGCCTTATAAGCCGCAGTGTTCAAAGCTTGAGAAAAAGTAGCGGCTTATAGGCCAGAAATTACGCTATTCATTTTTCCCAGTGTGTTCAATTATCAGAACAATATCTAAAGTCATTTTCTCTTTTGTGAAAACACTTTGAATTACTTCATGTACAATTCCACATAAACTAACCTTGTCTATTAGAAAGTATACAGCAACAGTTATTTAATATTTATAGTAAATTCTACAGCGCGATATACTCGATATTCAAGTTTTGCATATCTCCAACACAAAATTTACGATATCTAAAATTCGATATATTGCACAGCTGTATATATAGGTAAGTCTATCCCTTGATTAAGTGTTACCCAACCAGGGGTACTTGAACCCAGGGGGTACGCGACTATTGCCAGAGGGTACTTGGGATGATTGTAGATTTAAAAGAAAGATATAATTGCAAGTACTAATGTAAAACATGTTATTTGCAGCACATTTACATGTTAAGAGGCATTTTTACATGGAATATATATGTATAAAAAATGCATTGGTTGCAACCGTAATCCTATGACA